>CM053594.1:53515128-53580458 GCA_028646575.1 Pseudocheirus occidentalis
AGTGGACTCTTTCTGGATGTTGTAGCCTGAGAGAGTTCGGCCATCATCTAGCTGCTTTCCAGCAAAAATCAGACGTTGTTGATCTGGTGGGATACCTTCCTTGTCTTGGATTTTAGCTTTGACATTCTTGATAGTATCACTGGGTTTGACCTCAAGCGTGATGGTCTTGCCTGTCAGGGTCTTCACAAAGATCTGCATCTCTGCAACGCTGCGCCCACCGCTCGGCTGCCTCGCTGAAGAGAAAGTGTTATCTTCATTCTTGCCCAACTTCGCCCCCTTGCCCTTTCCTCTGTCATCTAAACCAGGGCTTTTAAAACTTTTTCCTGCTCTATACCCCTTCAGCACTTCTTAAACTGTGCATTTTGACCCCATACAGGGTTGGGACACCTTATGTGGTCTACTGGGCCCTGGGCCTCAATATCCCTCCTTGCACCCTTAAGGACTTCTGGGACCTCTCTTTATGTGTTGTTTCCCCAAATTAGATTGTGAAGCTTCTTGAGAGCAAGAACTGGCTTGATTTTTGTCATTGTATCCCTTATGCTTAGCCAATGCTTAGCCCTTGTAAGGACTTAATAAATGCTTTGTCATTCATTCGCTGAATTGCTGTGAGGAAAGAGTTTTATGAATGTTAAAGTGTTAGAACATATTGCTGTTATGTGAGTAACAATAGATACAGTATTGAATCCAAAGACTTTACAATCAAACTGAGACATTAACATACCTGAAATAGTGAAGTTGTGAAGTTTTATGATTTTGTGATTAAATGCCAAACTGACCATTGGTTTCCATAATGGGGACATTTGTCATCCTAGGGATGATAGAGGCCTAGAGATCCTGACCTCTGCATGAGGAAAAGAAAGATGATCAACAAACCACCTCAACACAGCTTCATGTACCCTTGGCTCTCAGACTTCCTATTGCTCGGGTTGCAGCAGGTATCTTTTGGAGAGTAAGCTGTGTACCTAGGGACAATGAATAGTGAATAAGAACTGCATCTCATTTTAACAATTTGGGTGGGACAGAGTAAGTCATATAGAATGAGCAGGCATGGGTGGGTTATAATTTGTATCTGAAGTATTCTGTTTTTCTCTCCAAACCCACTCATCCTTCAAACTTCTTCTCTTGTCAAGGGTACCATCATCTTTCTAATCTCCCAAGTTTTCACAGCTTCTTTGTCTTTGACTCCTCATCTTCTGTCACCTATGTCCATATAACCAGCCATTGTCAAATCTTGTTGATTCTACCTCCACATCTTACAGAATAACAATTTGAGACTCATAAGTGTCCTTCTAGTTTAACCTCTTCACCAAAAGAATCTCTACTTTAACATACCCATCTGTCTTCTATCTGTATTCACACAGGTAACCCCTAGGTGGTATGTCCTAGTTGAGGCCCTGATCTTTTCTTACCTGGTCTGATTGATAATTAATTTCTTTGCTTCAAGTCTCTAGAATTCCATTCTATCCTTCACACAACTGACAGTGATTTTTGTAAAGAACAGGTTTTCATCATATTGCTTACCTACTCAGTGTATTTTGTTGTCTCATTTTTAACTCCACAATCAAGTGCTGTTTCATCTTTATCTCATCCTTTTAAATTTATTTATTTGTCCAAAATTTGTATTGAACATAATCATTAGTGGTGTCGTTCAGTCGTTTCACTCATGTCCAACACTTAGCGGACCCCATTTGGGGGGGTTTCTTGGCAGAGATACTGGGGTGGTTTGCTCCAGATGAGGAACTGGGACAAACAGGATTAAATGACTTCCCCCAGGGTCATGCAGCTAGTAATTGCTTGAAGGCCAGATCTGGACTCAGGAAGAAGGATTTTTGTGACTTACCTGACACCTTGCCACCTAGCTTCCATTAGTAGAGTGTATATGATCATTTATAAATAATTCAGGGTGTTCTAAAACTTAGTACAATTTTAAACTGCTAAAATTTAAAAGTTGCATTAAGACTACACATTTTGAAAGTGCATGATCAAAAAAACTTAAAAACCACTATTAGAGACTATGAGGTCTGGAGAGGGGGGGAGATTAATGTGAACTGAAATATTTGGGGAAAGTGGGATTCACATGCATTGTGAAGGACAAATAATTAGATGGTGTAAAGCCAAGCATGAGCAGCTTTCCAGAGGACTGCTGCTGTGAACAGCTTTCAAGGTTCTGATTGCACAGTATAGTGAACTCTATTTATTCAGTAACAAACTAAGACAAAACATCCACAGAAATCTAAAGTACAGCATTCACAGTGTTATAGCATAACAACTTACCACTAAAATGGCCACATAGGTTTCACCAAAGTGGCCACATAGTTTTAAACAAAGATAACATTCATTTAGTAACTCCTTAATTCAATCATCCTTAAGGAGGCAAGCCTCCTTAATTGAGACAAAGTACAAAAGTCAAAGTCCTCCATCCCTAGGTCACATTGTCTTAATCTTTTCAATCAAAAAGTTCTCTTTCTTCTTAATTGGAGAAATCCTTAACTCATCTAAATTTAAAGGTCAGAGTCCTTTACCCCTAGGCCACAGTAAGTCATGATTTTCTCAGTTTACATTAAATGCCCAAGAAGAAGTCTTTTCATCTTGACTCAAGGCAGGCTCTCAGCTTCCATGGTTCTTCTTCCATGGTTCCAACTCCTGCCTGAATCTATCTAATTACCACCTGGGTTCAAAGGCAGACAGGTCTCAGTTCTTTGTCCAGCTTCTTGTGCAATTCCTGTTCTGTATTGAAGCTCACAGCATCTGGTTTACCTCAAGTCCTTTACAGTTTCTGTTCCTGGGAAGACAGATCTTAACAAAGCCACAATAACATTCATCCACATTGCTGGCACCCTCATCAATTCACTTTCTGCCTGAAAAATCAACATAGACCCAACAAGGTCTGAGGAATCAAGACAAATCACCAGTATAATCCCAAGACCTCTGAAAATATCAGCAAGACCCTCCTCCAGGATTTCTGTAAACATACAAAAAGAAAATCTTCTTTCAGGGCTCTGAACCAGCAGCAAGGTCCTAGGGCTTCTATAACAACAGCACTGTCCTCCAATAGCAGACAAATCTGACAAAATAACATCAAAACAGACAAAGTACCAGCACCACAGCCATGCTTCCTCCCAGTTCTCCTCTCTTCTCATTTCTCAACTCTCAGTTCAGTCCTCAGTTTTCATTTCTCTTCTCAGTTCAGTTCTCACTTCTCAGTTCTCACTTCTCACTTCTCTCTAGTATTAGCAGCCTAGCCCCCCACATGCTCACTCCTAGAAGTTCTGGCCTCTCTCAGCTTGGACTTTTCCTTATATATGGTATTAGCTCCTCCCTGTTCTGTTCTATCCTGTTACATCAACAGTGGGATTCCCAAATTCTGGGACTTAATACTTGACACAATCATTAACTTGGAACAAGGTGCTAAGTACCTGTTTGATTGCAAATGCAAGGGGCAAGGAAGATCTTCAGATTCCCATTACCATTACAGATGTAGAAGAGGAAGGCATTTTTCCAGGTTTATTTTCCAGGTATATTCAAGCCCAGCTTCACATAGTTACTAGTTGTGTGAACCTTGGCAAATCACTTAGCTTCTGTTTGCCTCAGTTTCCTCATTTATAAAATGGAGGTAATAATAGCATATCTACCTCCCAAGGTTATTGAGAGGATCAAATGAGAAAATTATAAAGTGATTAATACAGTGCCTGGTATATAGTAAAACTATATTAATATTTGCTGTTATATTAAGGTGAAAGAGGTTGGAATGAGTATGTATTGTTTCTTTGGGCTAATACAGATATATGAAGATATGTGCCCTTCTCTGAAGACTTGAGTGTATTTGTTTTGAGGAATAGTAGGGACAGATGGTATAAAGCAAAATTGTGGAGGGCCTTAGATGATGAAGAATTTGGATTTTATCTTGTAGAACTTTGAAAATTTTTAACTAGGGCAAGTGATGATCAAATAGTATTTTAGGAACATTAATATGGAAATGGTCAGGATAGACTAGAGGGAAGGAGGAGAGGGGCAAGTCACTAAGATTTTATTAAGCACCACTATGTGTTAGACACAGAGTAGCTTTGGGGATACAAAAAAGGGCAAAAAACAGTTCCTGCTCTCAAGGAGAACTTAATGAGTCTTAATGATGGAGAGACCATGCAAACAGCTGTGGTACAAACAAGAAGTATACAGGAAAAATGGGGGAAAAAATCAAGAAAGGGAAATATTAACTTAGTAGGCAAATCCAATGGCTTTTTCTCAATCCTCATTTTATTCAACCTCTTTGCCCTTTACACTGTTGATCATTTTGTCCTCCTTGATACTCTCTTTTCTTTAGCTTTTCTTTTTTTTTTTTTCAGCCTTCTTTGCTGGATCCTCATCCATATCACTTCCTCTAAATATAGTTGTTCCTCAAGATTCTGTGGTGGGCCCTTTTCTCCATCTACTACTTTACTTGGTGATCTCATCAGCTCCCTTGGATTCAGTTACCAACTTTATGCTGAAGATTCTCAAATCTACCTATCCCAGGCTTCAGCCTTTCTGCTGACCCTTTAGGCATCTTAAACTAGATGTCCAGTTGACAATCTTAAACTCAACTTGTCCAAAACGGAAATCATTATCCCTATTACTATCCCTATTACTGTAGAGGGCAACACCATTTTCCCAGTCCCTCTGTCAGGCTTGAAACCTAGGAATCATCTTGGACTTCTCACTATCTCTCACCCCCTATGTCTAAGATTGTGGATGAGTCTTGCTGATTCCACTTCAATAACATCTTTCAGATATGCCCCTCCTCTACTGCCACCTGCACCATCCTAGTGCAGGTGAGTCTGCCTTCCCTCAAGTCTCTTCCTCACTCCATTCCAATCCAAAGTGATTTTCCTAAAGTGAAGACTGTTTCACTTCTCTACTCTATAAGTTCTAGGGGCTTCCTATCATCTTTAGGATCAAACACAAAATGTTCTGTTTGGCATTCAAAGCCCTTCATAAACTAGCGCCCTTTTATCTTTCCAGCGTTCATACACCTTTCCCTGACACATACTTTTTGATCTAGACTCCGTCTCTCTGCCCCTGACACTCTCTGAATGTCTCTCATCCCTGGAACATCACTCTCTTTCCTCCAGTCCAACTACTAATCTCCTTGACTTCCTTTAAGTCCCAACTAAAATCCCATCTTTTTACTAGAAACCTTTTCCAATCCCTCTTAGTTCTAGTGCCTAGGCTTCCCTCTGTTAGTTATTTCCTGCTTATCCTGTATATAGCTTTCTTTGTATAGATTTGTTAACACATTTTCTTTCCCATTAGATTGTGAGCTCCTTGAAGGAAGAAACTTACCTTTTGCCTCTTTTTGTATCCTCAATTTTATATTCATTCTACTACTTCTTATTAAGTGAAACCTGACTTTTCCCTGAAGATTCTACTTTTTTTTTTTATCTTCTCTAATGCTGGTTTGTTCTTTTTTTCATTCTTTACCTCTCTGGGCCTTTAGGTGAATTCTCTATGATTGTTCTTCCCTGTTACTTCTAAACTCTTGCTTCACTACTCTAATCACTCAGTAACCTTTTGAAGTTTATGCCATCTCAGCTATGGCACCCTTCCCTCATTCTTTGTCCCTGTCACCTTCCCTTTCCTGATGAAATATTCCTACCTTCTTAACTGAATCATGTACTTTGTTACCACTTCTGTATTCAGAGATGTTGGTATTCAAATTCATGCCTTTTGTAATACTTGTCTTCACAATTTCTTCAACTCTTTCACTCTCTTGGATGGAAGTTACATAAAAGAAGATTTTACCTCGATGTTAGGAAAACTTTTTACTAATTAGAACTGTCCACAATTGGAAATTTTTGTTATTAAGTTGATTGACCACTAGTATTGACTATAGAAGGTATTCTTGACCAGGTACCTGTTAGCCTAAATGTCTTCTAATGTCAGTAACACTAATCTTTCTTCTTTTGAAATGCTTTAATTTTATTATGATAGCTATTTCTATTCTGTTTCTTCCCTGGTGCTGCTGGCCCTTCCCCTCCCTTTATTACGTAGACTTTTAAAAAGTTTTTTCCCTTTATTACGTAGACTTTTAAAAAGTTTTTTATATTTTTCCAATTACATGTAAAAACAGTTTTTAACATTTGTTTTTTAAAACTTTTGAGTTCCAATGTCTCTATTTAACCTTCCTTTCCTGCCCCATCATTGGGAAGGGAAGCAATTTGATATAGGTTACATATGTGCAATAATGTAAAACATTTCTGTATTAGTCGTGCTGTAAAAGAAAATGCAGATCCCCCTCCCCCCCAAAAAAAGGCCAGGAAAAAAAGAAAGTGATTCGTTCTTTGGAGATGGATAATATTTTTTATCATAATGTCTTTGACCATTGTATTGCTGAGAATAGCTAAGTCATTCACAGTTGATCGTCATACAGTATTGCTATTACTGTGTATAATTTTCTCTGGCTTCTGCTCACTTTGTATCATAAGGCTTCTCAGGTTTTTCTGAAAGCATCCTGCTCATAATTTCTTACAGCAGAGTAGTATGCCACCACAATCATATACAACTTGTTCCGCTCTTCCCCAGTTCGTGTATATGCCCTCAATTTCAAATTCTTTGCCACCATAAAAAGAGCTTTTATAAATATTTTTGAAATATAATTCTGTTTTCTTTGTTTCTTTTTTGAAAAATCTCTTTGGGCTGCAGATTTAGTGATATTGCTTGGTCAAAAGAAATACAGTTTTATAGCCCTTTGGGCATAGTTCCAAATTGCTTTCCAGAATAGTTGGATCAAATTGCAACTCTACCAGCCATGCGTTAGTGCCCCTATTTTTCTGCATCCCCTCTGACATTTGCCATTTTACTTTTCTGTTATATTAGCCAATCTGATAGATGTGAGATGTTATCTTAGAGTTGTTTACATTTGCATTTCTCTAATCATTTAATGATTTAGAGTATTTTTCACATGACTATAGATAGCTTTGAGTTCATTGTGTGAAAGCTGCCTGTTCATATCCATTGACTATCAGTTGGAGAATGACTTGTATTCTTATGAATTTTAGTCCTTTATATAGTTGAGAAATGAGGTCTTTATCAGAGAAGCTTGCTATAAAATTTTCCCTCCAGTTTTCTGTTTTTATTCTAATCTTGGCTATGTTGATTTTGTTTGTGTAAAACTTTCTTAATTTAATGTAGTCAAAATAATCCATTTTATATCCCATAATGTTCTCAGTTTCTTCTGTAGCTATAGTATAAATTCTGTTTATTCATAGATCTGACAGTTAAAACATTCCATACTCTCCTAATTTGCTTACATTATCACCTTTATCACCTTTCTCTCCCAACTGAAAACCTTGTTTTATATTTCACCAAAACCAATGTCTTTTATCTTCATCTGTCAATTGAATATCGAACTCCATGTCTCATAAACATTTTAAACTTGGGGCGGCTAGGTGGCGCAGTGAATAGAGCACCGGCCCTGGAGTCAGGAGTACTTGAGTTCAAATCCGGCCTCAGACACTTAACACAAAAAACTAGCCGTGTGACCTTGGGCAAGTCACTTAACCCCAACTGCCCTCCAAAAAAAAATTTTAAACTCAACATGCCCAAAACAGAAGTTGTATTTTTACCTCTGGGTCCTCCCTGTTTTTCCTAACTTTACCATTACTGTAGAAGGCACTGCCATCCTCTCAGTCATATAAGTTTGCAGTCTAGGTGTCATCCTTGACTCCTTACTCTTATTCCACATTTCCAATCTGTTGTCAGGTCCTGTCAATTAACCTTTCATAGCATTCCTATAAGTACCCTGTTCCTTTCTCCAACATTGCCACCATCCTGGTATAGTCCCTCATCTGTTCTCCTCCTTGCAATAGCCTTTTAATTGGTCTCCTTGTTTCAAGTCTTTTCGCACTGCAATCCATTCTTGACTCAACTGTCAAATTGATTTTTTTCTACTCATGTATACACTTCCCCAACCCTCAGTAAATTCCATTAGTTCTTTATAACTTCCAGGATCAAATAAATCTGAAATACTCTGTTTGGCAGAGCCCTTTATAATTTTGTCCCCCCACCCCCACCCTTCCAGTTTTCTGACGCCTGACTGCCCTGCTGTCCCCCAGATATTCTGTGATCCAGTGACACTGGCCTCTTGCTCTTCCTTGCAAAAAAGACTTCATTTCCCACCTTAAGGTGTTTTCACTTACTGTCCCATGCCTAGAATAATCTGTCTTCTTGTTTCTACTCCCTAGTTTTCTTGGCTTCCTTCAAATCCCAACTAAAACCCCACCTTTTACAAGAAGCCTTTCTTGATTCATCTTAATGCTACTTTCTTCCCTCTTCTGATTATCTCTAATTTATCCTGTATGTTATTTTGCTTGTACCTAAGTGTTTGCCTAAACTCTCCCCTATTAGAATGTGAGTCTCTTGAGGGCAGGAGCTGTCTTTCCTTTCTTTGTATCCACCCTTGATTAAAACAGTACCTGGTACACAGTACATTCATATACCATGTTTGTTTACCCATTTTCAAATAGGAAGACAATGCCCCACTTTATAATTTTTGTGACTGTCCTTATTTCACAATTTTTGGTTACTACAAAAAGAGCTATTAAAGATATTTTTTGTACATTATAGGTGTTCTTGCACATATAGGGTGGTGGTGGGGAACACATGGGCCTAATAATGGAATAGCTGGATCCGAGGTATGCTCTGTTTAGTTAACTCTACAAGTATAGGTTCAAATTGCTTTCCAGAATTGCTAAACCTAATTCATAGCTACTCCAATGGTTATTTCCCCAAAGACCTACTAGCATTTGTTCTTTTCCTCTACTGTTATCTTTGTCAGTTTTCTGGGCCAGCTACTATCTATGTACCATTTACATTCATAGTTGTCATTATTAATTGTGTGTTTTCCTCCACCTGCTTCTCATACTTTGACTCCCATGTTTGTATTTTAAGGTTTCTTCACTTTGGTCTTTTCATCAGGAATGCTTGGAAGTTGTCTTATTTCATTAAATGTCCCTTTTTTTCTCCTATAGGATTTTACTGAGTTTTTTTGGATAAAATATTCTTGATTGTAAACCTTTTGCCTTGTGGAATATTGTATTTGAAGCTCTCCACTCCTTTTTGGTGGTGGCTACTAAGTCTTGTGTTAAATTGATTGTGGCACCTTGGAACTTGAATTAATTCTTTCTAATTGCTTGCAGTAGTTTTCTTTTTCTTTTGCCTAGAAGCTCTGGTAATGTTCTGTTGGCTATACATATTCCTAGGAGTTTTGGTTTTGGAGTTTCAGAAGGTGACTAGTGGATTCCTTCTACTTTAATTCTCTAGTTCCAAGACATCTGAACATTTTCACATTTTCTTGAAATATAATGACTAGGCTTTTTTGGAGGGGGTGGATGAGGAGGGTATGGCCTTCATATAGTCCAACAATTTAAAAATTATATTTATTTGAGACACACAAGTTACAGGACGAGACTTCATTATAGAAACTTAGAAAGTATCAAGTAGAAGAAGGTGAGCAACAGTGTTAAAGAATTACAGAGAAGTCTAGACATATGAAGACTGGAAAAAGGCCATTCAGTTTGGCAATTTAAGACATCAGTAGTAACTTTGGAGAGAGTAGGTACTTGGAATGCTTATTTATTTGTTATTAATTGGGAGAAATTAAGGTGCAGAACATTCAGGAAGAAACAACACAAAAGAAGCCACAGAGGTGAGGCTTTGATTAGAGCATGACTTGTCACAAACATTTTTTAGAATAGCAAGAGAACTTAGGAGTCTGTGTAACCTAACCTGGAGCTTCACAGGCTTTTCTTGAATACTTCCACTGACAGAAAATTCACTACCTCCTAAGGAAGCCTTTTCCACTTTGAAATTTTTCCTTATATAAAACCAAGTTTTTCTTCTTTGTAACTTGTTCCTTGTTCTTACCTCTGATACCCAACCAAGCAGGACAATTCTAATATTTCTTCCATGTGATTGCTCTTAAATACTTGAAGATAGATTAGGTCATCTCAAACTCAACATGCATAAAACTTTTTGTCTTTTCCCTAAAGTTCTGTCCCTCTTTTGAACTTCCCTATCACTGTCAATGCTATAACTGTATTCTCATCATTTTGCATTCTCAGTATCAGTTTAACCCTGGAATCGTCTCTCCAACTCATCCCACTTATTGCCAGATGTCCAATCGCTTCCCAAATCTTGTCCTTGCTACCTTTGCAACATCACCTCTCATATAGCCACCCCTCTAATTCAGTCTTTTATTACCTCTCACTTGGACTATTGTAGCAGTGTCTTATTTGGTATTCCCTAACTCAAACCTTCCCATTCCAGTCTGTTCTCCTACAACTGCTGAAGAACTGATTTTTTTTAATAACACTTGTCCATGTTCCTCCAGAGTTCAATAAATTTTAGTGGCTACTTATTACTATTGTTACTTATTATTTTACAACTTTTCCCCTTTATACCATTCCAGCCTTTTTACATATTAACCCTCCCATCCCCATGCACACTTTGATTTAGCTATACTGTCTTGTTTGCTATTCATATACATGATGCTTGATGCCTTTGTACTCATTGCTTAGCCATGCCTGTAATGCATCCGTTTCTCATTTTTGCCTTTCAGAACCCTTGCTTTTCTTTAAGACAATGGATCTTTTTAACATGAAATGCTACTTTGCCATCTTGTACGTTTGAGGCTGATATTTTTAACCATTTAATTTTCATTTTTCATTTTTTAATTTTCATGAAAAATAAATTTTCTTAACATTTGTTTTTTTAAAAACCAGTTGATTTCAGTTCATCCAGTTGGTACAGTGAAGGTGCACTGGCCCTGGAGTCTCCAGGAGGACCTTTGATCAAATCTGGCCTCAGACACTTAACTAGCTGTGTGACCTTGGGCAAGTCCTTTGACCCTAATTACCCTGCCTTCCCCCCTCCAAAAAGCAAAAAAAATATCATTAGCCCTTCAGAATTGTCTTGGATCATTGTTTTGCTGAGCAGAGCTAAGTCATTCACAGTTGATCATCATACAGTATTGCTATTACTATGTATGATGTTCTCCTGGTTCTGCTAACTTCACTCTGCCTCATCAGTTCATGTAAGCCTTCCTAGGTTTTCCTGAAAGCATTCTGCTCATAATTTCTTACAGCATGATAGTATTGTGTCACAATCATATACCACAACTTGTTCGGCTATTCCCCAGTTCATGGGCATACCTTCAATCTCCAATTCTTTGCCACCATAAAGAGCTGTTATAACTATTTTTGAACATATAATTCCTTTTTCTTTCTTTTAAAAAAAAAATCTCTTTAGACTGCAGACCTAATAGTGATATTGCTTGGTCAGAGAAAACAGTTTTCTAGTCCTTTGGGCATAGTTCCACATTGCTTTCCAGAATGATTGGATCAAATCACAACTCTACCAACCATGCATTAATGTCCCTATTTTTCCACATTCCTTCTAACATTTGCCATTTCCTCTTCTGTTTTATTAGCCAATCTGATTGGTGTGAGATATTATCTCAGAGTTGTTTGAATTTGCATTTCTCTGATCAGTTTAGAGCATTTTTTCAAAAGACTATTTATAACTTTGATTTCTTTCTTTGAAAATTGACTTCATATTCTTTGACCATTTATCAATTGGGGCATGGCTTGTATTCTTAAGAATTTTTTTTCAGTTCTTTATATAGTTTAGAAATGAAGTCTTTATCAGAGAGTCTTGCTTTAAAATTCCCCACTGTGCACCTCTCCCCTTCCCAGTTTTCTGTTTTCCTTCTAATATTGACGGCATTGATTTTGTTTGTGCAACCCCTTTTTGATTGTGATTGAAATTATCCATTTTACATCCTGTATTGTCCTCTAGCTCTTGTTTGGTCATAAATTCTTCTTACCATAAATCTAATGTTAAGACATTCCATGCGCTCCTAATTTGCTCGTGGTATCACCCTTTATGTTTAAATCATATTCTCTTTTTGACTTTATCTTGGTAGACAGTGTGAGATGTTGTTCTATAACTAGTTTCCGCCAAACTGCTTTCCAGTTTTTCTAGCCGTTTTTGTCAGCAAATTCTTGTCATCAAATCTTAGATCTCTGGGTTTGCCAAACACTAGGTTACAGTGGTCATTTGCTCCTGGGTATTGTGTCCCTAATCTACCACTCAATTTCTTAGCGAGCACCACCAGATTGCTTTGTTGAGTTGATTTTTTTTTTAACCTACATTGTATCCCTTTTATCTTACTGCCTTTGACCCAGTATTCTAGTCTGTCATGGTTTAATTCAGCAAATATTTATTAAGTCGCAGTTATGTCTGAGGCAGTGTGCTAGGACCTCTTTGGTTCTTGGCTTTATTTTCCACTGTGTAGTTAATCTCAGTTTTGTCATCTTCCAGTTGCTGACTGGTCCCTTATCCAAGTCATGGATAAAAAAGTTAAGCAGTATTGTATGCTAGTGTGTACACTATTGATGTCTTCACAGCACACCAGTTGGGCAGCCCTGGAAGATGTGACTAGAATTATATATACACTCAGAGAAGTGAGCATTAATAATTGGTTTTGTTTTTTACTTAGGCTGATTATCAGCTGCAAAGTCATTCAGGTTCTCTTTCATGAAACCCCATTACTTGACTTGTTAGGGGTTCACAAATGTTCAGTCAGAAGCCTAGTAGGTTGATATTCTTCTTGGTGGAAACAACTGAGGATTTTATCATAATATGGTGCTATATAGAATAGATAATTGCATGTATGTTCAGTAGGATGTTTCCTAACAAACTACAGTCATTCATTTAGAAAATGTTGGCTTTTGAAAGATTTCTTGGCTTCAGGAAAACATTGAAATTTAGGACCTTCCTGTATGCTGTTTCATGCTATTGGATGTCTTTAAGAGTGTGTGCATGCCTGTGTGTGTGTGTGTGTGTGTGTGTGTGTGTGTGTGTGTGTGTGTGAGAGAGAGAGAGAGAGAGAGAGAGAGAGAAAGAAAGAAAGAAACAATGACAAGGTCTTTTTTGCATTTTAAGGAAATCAGATCTCCTTGGATTGGGAATGAAACATCTGGTTTTATATCTGAAATCCTTGCTTACAAATAGATTTGTTTGTAAATGGATTGTTTGAAGTTTTGCCCTTGAAAACAATAGGGAAATTAGGAAGGAGGGAGAATTTGGAAAATATTGAGTTTAAATGTCTTAAGATGTCTATGGGATATCAGGTTTGAGATATGTCAGAAGGTTAGGGCTGGAGATACACACACACACACACATACATACACATACACACATATCTAGAAATCAGTTCATATAGGGAAGCTAATTGGGCCCACAGGAGCTAATGTGTTCAACATTATCTCAACATGAGTTAGTAAAGGGGGAGCAGAGAAGAGGGCTCAGGACAGTATGGTTAAGATAACTGAATTACTGTAGCCACTCAATTCTATATGGGCCCATTTAGACTATGTTCAGATATAACTCGGATGAAAAAATGTTTATATTGGAACTGTTTACTAAAATTAATCTTGACAAAACACAAATATTGAAAAGATTTTTTTTTGAGTTTTTAAAAATGGAAAGCATTATGTGATCATCAAGAAAAAGGCAGTCCACACTGCTCATGTCCTTTGTTGGCAGGTTACTAGATTGGTAGATCATAGATGAATTGGTACAACTGCTTGGATTTCAATAAGTCATTTTAAAAAGTCTCTCAATATCCTTTTGGATGATATAGATACATGGGCTAGATTGGCAGTTATGTATCTTTTCCAGTTTCAAAAACTTATTTATAAGAAAATAAGGGGTTTTTTTTGCAAACTCCCTCAAGATAATATTTGGATTTATTGATTTGAGAAAATGTATGCTAAAAGACTGAATTCACATAATAACACATTAATTGGTATTTTATTAATCACAAATATCTCCTAAATTTGAAAAAAACAGTAGTAATTACCACTTGTATTTTTGTCTGATCCAAGTTGTCATATATATTTTTGAGAAACATTAATTATGTGGAAGCTATATTTGTTTATTTGTTAATTCCAAGACCCTTTATAAAAATTCCCTTCTTTGTGAGTCTGTAGTCCATAAGTTGGGAGCCATTTGGGATCCTATTCAATTCTCTTAGATTGAGAATTGAAAGGGCATTTGAATCCAAGGGTGGTAGATCTCAGCCTGAGGGACATTTCTTGTGGAGTGCTACACTGATCTGTACTTAGCCCTGTTCTATTTAACGTGCTGTATAGTACTTGGATAAAGGTATATGTGGCATGCTTCACAAATTTTCGAATGACCTTAAGCTGGGAAGAAACATTAAGAAGTTTGCTATTATTCAGTATCCAAAATATCCTGAACAGGCTAGAATAATGGTATCACAGTCTACTAAGATGGTCCATGGCTGTGTTCAACTTCTGCACTCACTAGACTTCAGATGCCCTGTGATAGTAGTATAATACATTCTTTTTGCTTTCTCCTGTGAAGTTAAGGTTGTCTTTGTGTTAACTAAAATTACAGCTTGACTGTTAGTAACTGAAAGCATAGTTAGCTAAGAGTATTGTTATGCTAACTGCCAAGCATTCTTTATCTCCGTAGTGTGCCTGCAAGTTGCTAGGCTAGTCATTTGTTCCAGATCTTAAGTTGCCACCCTTGGTGGATCCTCTTTAGGGTCAAATATTGACTGTAGTTCCCTGGTAGAGACTGGCCAGGGCAGCTGGGTGTGACTGATAATCAGAGTTTGTCCAGAATTCAGGAATCAAGAAATGGCGTCAGGGAGAGAAACCCTGTCATTTATTTCCTTTAACTACAGCCTCTCACAGCCCAAGAGAACACGGAATCTGATGAACAGAAGTCTTTTCTAGGAATTCTGAATATGTACTGGATGATAAAGAAAACTTTAGACATTTCACCAGGGATAACATGAGCCTGCCCATCTTCTTTTTTTTTTCCTTGTGAAATGTTACCATTTACATTTTGTCTGATCCAAGTTAAGGAAACAAAATGGTCAGTCTTACCTTTGGACACCAAAATGACGTAAACGGTAAATTCATATTGCAGCAATTGTTTAAAATTTAAAGTTCTTGAAGTTCTTTTACTCTAGACTTGGACGTATTTGTATACGGCAAGAATAACTGAAGGGGGAAACTGCTTATTTATTTACTTTTTGCTTTCCTTTAAAAAATCTTTTCCCTCCTACCATCAAAGAAAAATTATTGTTGAAAATAGTCTTTAAATGTCGACATATATCATTAATGATTAGTTAAATAATCCTACTATGGTAGTTTAAAGGTGGCTTGCTTGGTTAGTTGACTGGAGAAAATGTGAACTCTCCTCTTTCATGGAGTTGTGAAATATTTTAGTTTCGTAGAGCTATTTTTTTGGCTAAATTAATCTGCCAGTTAATCTGATTTCTCTCTGTAGTAATGAAGCTTGGTATTTACTTGCCTTTTTGTAGCCCTTGTCATGTAGTAGTAAACACAACTAGATTTATTTTAAGCTAATATTAGCATTTTGCTTTGAGGACATAGTTCATTAATTTTTCCCCATTAGTTTTCCTTTGTTCTCTTTAATAATAAAAGAACTTTAAGGTATTTACAACATGTTAAATGTTGGAATCTGAATTTGGATTTGGGTCTTTTGACTCCCAAGTGTAGTATTCTTTTAACTATGTTGGTTGATTTTAGCCTTTTTGTTTTGATGGTGATTTAATGATTTGCTTCTGAGATAAATACTTGTGTGATTACCTGGCCAAAATCTAGAATGGAAAGGATCCTTCATTGGGCTTAATCCTTTAAAAATAAATTGTAAAGTTTTTTCCAGTTACCATTTGCCCCAGACACTTACTTACTAGTTGTTTTTTGAGTAAATGTTTTGTGGTTTTTCAGAGAAATTTCACTTATTTTTAAATGTAAACCTGTACTGTCCTCTAGAACTAGGAATTTGGGAGGCACATCTGTATTTTGACTTGCTACTTTTACATCTCCCCTCCTCCCCAGCAAGAAAAACAAACATTACTAAACAGAAAAAAGCTGTAAGATTATTTCTTAACTGATTATAAGCTTTGGTTATTAAGGAAATGACTTTTATATAGGAAAAGTGTACAAATAGTTTGTTTCCTGTTCTAGGAAAGTATAATACTCTCCTCACTGTGCTGTTTTCTTATGGTAGATGTGGTCTTTTATAAACATATGCTTTAATAATTTTTTCAGGTTTTTACAGTTAGAATGGTTGAAGACAATTTCCATTTGGCCAGGTGTTATTAGAAGTGCCTGTTTCTAATTTTAAAGTCACAATCCATATACGTACTGACATAGCACATGTATGTTTGAAGATGATGCAATCTTAGGACTTGGGGCCTGGCACTAGCTCCATGTAGGCAAAATCCTAGACAATAAGGTTTTTTTTTTTCTTTCTTTCTTTTTCTATTCAAGAGTAGCCAACCAAATGTTGATTTGAGTGCTTTGAGCATGCTTGATCTTCTGAATTGACCTGCAAAGAAACACACTCCATTTTGTGCTGAGTTAGTGCTAAGTCTGGGTTTACTCAGTGTTCATTTTCCACGCAGCATCTGTGGGACCTATTGTCATATTTGCTTTGGTCTCTTCAGCTTTTCAAATTGTTGATCAATGCAATCAGACCATGTTACATCCCTAGCTTTCCGTTATCAGTAACAGATTATTATGTAAAATGTCAGAAAAAGACCTTTCTCAGAAATTGAAGATAGTGTTGATTACAAGTATTTATTTGGTCAGTATTGGTTAGAGCACAGTAGGGCAGGTGTTCTTAATACAGGTTCCATGAATTTGTTTTTTTAAAAAGTATTTTGACAGCTATATTTCTATGTAATTGGTTTCCTAGGTTTCTTTCTATTTTATTTTATATATTTGAAAACATTTTTCTGAATCAGGAGTCCGTAGATTTCCAGACTGCCTGGGGAGTCCAAGACACAAAAAAGGTATTATTAGGTATAGAGTCATAAGATTATTATTATTATTATTATTATCATCATTATTATTATCATTATCATTATTTTAATCTTTGGGTCTTTAAAAATAACTATTGTAGATTATCTTTTGCTTTCATAATCAAAATTATCCCAAGTATCTCCTTCCACCTCCCACAGAACCATCCTATATAACAAATAGTGGTTTTTTAAGGAAGAAAAAAAATCATCACCACTGAACATTACATTGAAAAGCCTGAAAGCACATACAATGTGTAATGTCTTGGGACCTGCCATCTCCAGGAAGGGGTAGGTTGGGAGTGTTATCTCGTATCTCTTCATTGGAAGTCTATTTGATCTTTAGTTTTGTTACATTTACAATTGGTATATAGTTCTTTTCATTTACATTGTTGTAGTTAAAATTCATATTTGTTTGCTCTGCTTCTTTCATTCTGTGTCAGTTCATATAGATTTTCTGTGCTTCTCTGTATTCATCACACATATAATTTCTTACAAACCAGCAATATTCCTTACAAAACAGCAACATTCTATTACATTCATGTACCATAAATTTTTTAAACCATTCTCCCATTTTTTAAGTCATTTTTTACCTTTTAACCATTTAATGAACAATTCATGGGCTTTTATTTTGTTTCCTATTTTTAGTCATCACAAAAAACTGATGCTTTGATTATTTTTGGTGTATTTGAACTCTTTCTTCTTATGGATGGCTTTCTTTGGATAAATCCAGTAATGGAGTTTCTAGTTCAAAGAGTTTGGACATTTTAGTCCTCTTATTTGCTTAATACCAAGTAGCTTTCCAGAATGGCTGTACTGTTTCACAGCTTCACTAACAATATATTCCTGTGCTTATCATAACTTACACAATCTCTTCAAAATGGACTATTGCCTTTTTTGGGTCATTTTTGTCAATTTGCAAGGTGGGGAGGTGAAACATCAGGATTGCTTTGATTTTTAGTTCTCTTATCAGTGATTTGGAATATTCTTTCATATAGTTCTTTATACTTTACAGTTCTTTGGAGAATTGCTTGCTTGTATCCTTTAACCACTTATCTATTGGGGAATGGCTATTAGTTGTGTGTGTGTGTGTGTGTGTGTGTGTGTGTGTGTCTATATGTAGGTATGTATGTATGTGTATAGATAGAGTTGATAGATCTTGGATACCAAACTCTTATTGAAAAAATTTAATTAAAGGCCTATGTTCCCATTTGATCACTTCTCTTCTTGTCCAAATGCATTAATGTTGTCAGCACAGATACATAATTTTCAAGTAATCAAAATTATCTATTTCAGGGGTGACTAAGTGGCACAGGGAATAGAGCACCGGCCCTGGAATCAGGAAGGCTTGAGTTTAAATGCGCTCTCAGACATTTAACACAAAAACTAGCCATGTGACCACTTAACCCCAATTGCCCTACCCTCCCCACTCCAAAAAGCAAAAAAAACCAAACCAAAAACCCCAGACTATTTTATCTGTTGTAATTACCCCTAGCTATTATTTGATTAAAAATTCATATCCTATCCATAGCTATAGGAAGTATGCAATCTGTTTATCTTATAATTTTTCTATGCCATAGCTTTAATATTTAGATTTGTATCCATTTAGAATGTATTGTAAATATAGTGGAAGGCATTGATCTAAGCCTCTAGTTTTCCCCCAAAATTTTTCCCTAGGTACTTTGTTTTACACTTTACCAAATATTATTGTTTCAAATTCCCCCTTGTGCCTAGTTGCTATTTTATTGATTTGGTTTTATCTAGTTATATACTTCTTTTCCTCCCTTTTTTCCTCTGTCAAGTAGATTTTCCCCATCCTCTCCTTTTCAACTAACACTGTTCATTAGTTTTTAAAATTTCATTTTTTGGTGTCCCTTTCCAGAAAAGGATTTCTTTCAGTCTCTTCATTATCCATCCTCTCTTTCTCCTCTAGACCCTTATTTTCTTACTCATTATTTCTATAATTATTTAGGTGCCCTCTGTTCTCTGTATTTCTCATGCAATCAAAACTTTCAAGGTAATCCATTCTAGGTTTTCTACTTCAGCTATTGCTACTGCCTTGTAGAGATTGCCCCATGGAGTCCTCTCTTCCTCTCTTCCTTTGTACGTCACTCCCAGAGCAAATTCCCCCCCCCCCATTTTTTTTTTTTTTTTTTGCTTTTTGGAGGGGGAAAGCAGGGCAGTTGGGGTTAAGTGATTTGCCCAAGGTCACACGGCCAGTAAGTGTTAAGTGTCTGAGACCAGATTTGAACTCAGATCTTCCTGACTCCAGGGCTGGTGCTCTATTCACTTTGCCACCTAGCCTCCCCAGCCATGCCATTTATTTTGTTTTGCCTCTTTATTATTGAAATCCATCATTTTTCATTTATGGCTAGGCTCAGATTTGCAAGGTAGGTCACTCTAGGCTGCTTCTTGAGCTTCAGTGCTCTTGGGAACACATTATTTATGTTGTCTTGAATGTTTTTCTGGTGAGTGCAGATAGTTCTGATTTTTTAAAATTTCTTTTCCTTTGTATTTTAAGGTCTGATTGCTTGCAGAACATTTTCCTTCTGAATTGTTCAATTTAACCACAATGTGTCTTGGAATTTGGAGCCTTGGTTTTTTTCTGGAGGTGATCAATGAATCCTTTCAGTTCTTCATTTTCTGCGTTCAGAAGTTCTGTGCAGTTCTCATCTTTTATTTCCCATAGTGTAGTTTTAAGGTGATAGATTGTATAATTTGTAAGAAGAGACAGGGTATAAGAATGATGAAGGTGAGTGTGGCCCAGAGTGCTAGACCAATCATAGACTTACCTTCTCCAGGGTAAATTTCACATTTAGCAAAAGCAGGATTCCAAGGCAAATGACTCCCGGAAGACTTAATGTCAATAGATTCAAGTGCTTCACCTGTGTGAACAGTTTGTTGCTGACTTGGAGGAAAAGTTGAGCTAACACATGATTGACAACAGTGGAGAAGAAAAAGAGAGGCCAGCTTTCACAGATATGGTGCACAACACCACATTTACACATCTGGGCTAGAATACTCATAATCATCAAGATTGGTTGAACAGAAATGGTGGGGAAATTTAGAAGCTGGTAAATGAAAATGAGAACTTCACAGGGTTTCTAAACAGGCTAGTTTGTTTGTCTCTAAGAAGGCAGCATTTAAACCCATTAAAAGTAAGGTGCAAATGAAACTTAGAGATGCAAGATTCCAGGTTCAGTAAGAAGGCAGATGAAATTCAGTTTTATGCTGCTAGTAACAATCCACAGTGCTTTTATTTATTTTTAACATTTAAAAAAAAACTTTTGAGTTCCAAATTCTGTTGTCTCCCTGAGACATTAAGCAGATATAGGTAATACATATGCAGTTATGTAAAACATTTACATTTTTGTCATTCTGTACAAAAAGACTTAAATAAAAGAAAAAAATGAAAGAGTGAAGAATAACATGCTTCAGTTTGTATTGTCATTATTAGTTCTCTTTCTGAAGGTGGATAGTGAGCTTCAGCCTTAGTCCTTTGGGATTGTATTGGATCATTGTGTTGCTGAAAATAGCTAAGTCATTCACAGTTCTTCATCAAACAGTTACTATGTACAACATTCTCCTGGTTCTGTTTACTTCATTGTGAATCAGTTCATGTAAGTCTTTACAGGTTTTTCTGAACTTCTGCTTTTTATTTCTTATAGCACATTAATATTCCATTACAATCATATACCACAGCTTGTTTAGCCACTAATTGATGGGCATCCTTTTGATTTCCAGTTCTTAGATACCACAAAAAGAAGCTGCTATAGATATTTTTGTACAAATAAGTCGGTTTTTGGTTTTTTTGGATGTCTTTGATCTATAGACCTAGCAGTGGTTTTGCTAGATCAAAGAATATGCAAAGTTTTATAGCCCTTTGGGCATAGTTCCACATTGCTCCCTAGAATGGTTGAATAAGTTCACAACTCCACCATTAATGCATTAGTATTCCAGTTGTCCCACATATTACTATAGATGACAGATTTATTTGTCTGAAAACTCCCAGTTCATATCTTTTGACCATTTATCAATTGAGGAATGACTTGTACTTTTATAAATTTGACTCAGTTCTTTATATATTTGAGAAATAAGGCCCCGAAGGCTATTTATGAGCCAAAGACCTACAGAGTATCTCTACTAATCAATGCTGACAAAGCCACATTGATTAGTGATAAGGACTTGTAGGGTGGACTGAACATTTCCACAGAGTTCTCAGCAGACCATAGTCAACCAATGCTGAAGCCACTGCCCATTTATCTCAGGTTGAAATCAGTCACTCTCTAGCTGAACTTCAACTGAAGAAGAGGTCTGAATGCCATTAGGCTCCTTTCCTATGGCAAAGTGCCAGCTACTGATTCTCTTCTAGCTGAGATTTACAAGGCAGGATGTCCACTGCTCATACAAGAGCTGACTGAAATTTTCCAGGTTGTAAGGCAAGATGAGGTTATGGAGTTCAAGTATGTCTCCATTGTCCATCTCTACGAAGAAAAGAGAGATTGGTTGTCCTGTTACAATTATATGGGCATCTCTCTCTTAATCATTGCTGGCAAGATTCTTGCCACAGTCTTCCTTGACTGATCCTTCACCTGGACAATGATCATCTACCTGAGAGACAGTGTGGCTTCAGAAAGGGCTATGGAATGGTTGATAAAGTTTTTGCTGCCAACAAATCTAGGAGAAATACCAGGAGCTGGACAGAGTCTGTACGTAACATACATTGATCTGACCAAAACCTTTGATACTGTCATTTATGAGGGCCTGTGAAAAGTCATGGCAAAATTTGGTTGCCCAGAGTTCATCAGTATTGTATATCAGTTCCACAGTGGCATCCTTCCATGGGTTCTGGATAATGGATAATACTTTTGCATTTTCCCGGTTACCAGTGGCATGAAACAAGACTGTGTGCTTGCTCCCGTGCTTTTTAACATGTTTTCAACATTGTTATTAGATGCCTTTTCAGTGAGGATGAAGATGACATCAAGGTTAGGTACCACGCTGACAGTAAATTATTTAACTTGAAAAGGATACAAATCAAAACTAAAGTGGAGGGAGAGTTGGTGTTCTACTTCTTGTTCTCAGATGATTGTGCACTGAGTGCAACCTCTGGATGCAAGAGTATGGATTGATTCTCTGCTGCTTGTGCTAATTTTGGCCTGACAACACCAAGAAAAAAGAGGTTCTCCGCCACCCAGTACCACACCATCCATATGTGGAACCATCAGTTACAGCAAATGGAGAGATTTTGAATTCTGTGGATAAATTCACTTACCTTTGTGGTATGCTTTCAAGGGATGTACACATAGATAAGTTCTATGAGTTTGTTCTACACACATTATTACTAGAGGTACTTAGCAGTGGGAGACTGAAGCAAAGTGTGTGAGAAAAGGTATTGCACTAACTACCAAACTGAAGTCTGTAGAACCATTGTGCTGACCTCATTGTTGTATGCCTGTGAAACCTGGTTGGTATGCCAGAACCCATGCCAGGCAACTCATTCGCTTCCATTTGAATTGTTTTAAGAAGGTTCTGAAGACCACTTGGCAAGATAAAGTAGGACACTGAGGTCCTTTCTTGAGTTAAACTGCCAAGCATTCAAACTCTCCTGCAGAGAGTGGAGCTCTGATGGGTTGGTCTTATTGTTTGAATCCCAAATGTACATTTGCCTAAAAGCCTATTTTATAGAGAACTCACACAAAGCAAGTACTCAGAAGTGATAGAAGGACTTTCTCAGGGTCTCTCTGAAGAACTTTGGTATCAGTTGTGAGATGTGGGAGACAATGATACAGCACCCCTCCCCCCCCCAGCATGGTGTGCCCCTATCAAAGAAGGCACTGTACTCTATGAGCAAAGCAGAATTGCAGTAGCTCAAAAAGAACACGAGATGTGAAAATTTAGAGCCATCTCCACCATAAATGTTAATATAGATTATTTTTATATTTTAATATGGATTATTATTACGCCTGACCTATGGTAGAGCCTTCTGAGCTTGTATTAGTCTGATCGACCACAATTGGACCATACTGTACCTTGACTCCAACGCAGAGATATCATTTTGGTCCTCTGAGCACAACAAAAAACAACAGCTATTATCTAGCCCTCATTTCTTTATCTCCTCCATCCCTCATAATAATAGTAGATAATAATAATAACATTAGCTTTGCTAAAATTTAGATAAACTGTGTTTTGCGGTCTCATATAAGACACTTTGAAAATTTCATTGTATGACTTGTTCTTGATGAAGCCATGCTGGATATTTGTACTACTCAACAATTTCTTTGTAGACTGTTTTATAAATACATCATAAAATTTTTCCAGAAGTCACAGCCTAAGTTTAGTCTTTAACCTTTACTTTTTAAAGGTAAAAATATTTGCTCTTGTTCAATATAGAAGTATGTTCCATTCTCTATGATTTTTATTTTTCTTTATTAACAAGATGTCATATTTACTAATTATGACTCTTCCCTACACTAGGTAAACTTTTTTTAAAGTTTTTTCTTCTGAACTTCACAAACATCAGGAAGCATGAACACATTCATATAGAAAAAAACAGAAAACTGGAATTGTAGATGACACTGTCAAATCTCTATTTGTATGCTTGTTATTTTTTTCCCCCAACTATGTTTTGAATGTACTGTGGTAGTTTCAGTGTTCAGTGCATGCTTCTCTATGCCATTTTCTGAACTTCCTTTTGCTTTCTTTTGTATATTTTTAAATGTTTCATTGACATTTTTTTGGCTTCATTATTATTACTCTGCTGTCCTCTGTAACTTTCTTCCCAATTCTTCCTCCTCCCCCCAAAACTCATGGATATTAGGGAAACTTCATACAGATTTATAGTGACCTCTGTACTTTATTCATTTTTCCCAGGCTAATCGCCTACTTTTTATCAGTGTAAAGGAAATAATTTTTTTTCATATTTTAAAGCCAGTAGGAATTAACATCTTATTGCTACTGCATTATAGATTCTCTCTTAATCTCCCGCTTCTAGAAAGTTTCTGTGCATTTTGAATGCCTTCTTTTTTGTGATTTTTATGATTTGATAAAGGAAGAAAAATCTCGTAATCATTCAAGTACATGACTTGGCTGGTCCTGCAATTCCTTTGACTAACTACACACCAGGATTGTGTGTTGTAATACCTTTTTGGTCTTTTAACACTTTCAGTCCCAAAGCATTAGAATCATACTTAATATTGTAGTGTTATTTTAATATCTGAAAATCCTTTGCGCCCAGAAATTCCACAAGTGTTCCCTTTGAGCAGTAATGTCAAACTCAAATGGAAAGGAGAGCGACTGAGCCATACATAAGGATCCTTCCCAGTGGGCTCCATACTGACTTAGTTATAAAATGTAATCTTATTTATATTTCATTGTATTTTTATTTATTTTGTTATTTGATTCCTTTTGCGATGTTGTTGGAGGTTTTTTGTTCTTTGAGAGGGCAGTTGGGGTTAAGTGACTTGCCCAAGGTCTCACGGCTAGTTTTGGGGTGTGTTGAGGCCATATTTGAATGCAAATCCTTCTGACTCTGGGGCTGCACCACTTAGCTGTCCCTGGGATGTTTTTAACACTTTTGCCTTAGTGAATTACAGTTAAGTAAAATTTCCATTGCATATAGTGGGTGACTTTAAGCTATCTTATTTATTAGATTATCATAATTTTAGATTGCATTTTCTAGTCAAGTCTATCATAATGGTCAGCTAAACTCCTCAGTTTAGTGTAGTGTTTATATACAGGGTGGACAAACAAATGGAAAAAAAAAACTAGGTTTCCTTCTTAGAAAGAATTACTTTTTTTTTTTACTTAAAAATAAAATTACTTGTTATATTATCTTTCATCAGTATTTGTAATTTTATTCACAAAATAAATGACAGTACATAAGAGATCTTTTACCTTTGGCTGTGATTTTGACAGTCACATTCTAAAAAGAGAAAAAAAGTTGTAGAGATATATGCCACCTTTTATTATCTTGCAAGGGAACATAATTATAGGCACCTTTGTTTTTGGGGATACTTTAGGAGACTTGTTAAACTGAGCTTTAATAGGATGTCAGATTCAGTTTTTAGGAAGAAGACAAAAAAGGAAGGCATAATTGAAGAGAAAGAAATGGGTGTGGTGTTATTAATGTCCAAGTTTGAACATTTTGAAAAATAGATAACAGCGCTTTAAATGAGGATTGAACAAAAATGTTTGATTTTTAGAAATTTTTTGCTGATATTAGATTTTGTTTCAGTAGCAAGAATAATTTTAGTCATAAAAATGGTCAACATTGGAGATTTGAAGAGAAGAGAGACGTGAAGAGAGAGTGATGGTCACAAGGCAACTCATAATCAAGGGAAGATTCTTGAAGAATAGGAGAGAGGCTTTAGCACTCTGAAATCAGTTTGAAGTGTTAAGAGCATAAGATGGAATTCAAAGGTGATAATAAAATAAATATGAAAAGAGCATAAGATGAAATGCGGAACTTAAAAATAACAGAAAAGGCCAAAATGTAAACAGAGAAATAAAGTTATTTTATATGTGTTGTTGTCCTGTTCCTTAAACAAGATTCATAGTAGTAAGTAGAGATCATTGCAGATTTTATGTAGAAAACTAATAATGATACCTGAGATTTACCTTATTCTTTAAGGTTGGTGGAGAAGGGAAGATAGTTTTTGTTTGGCAAGAGGAAAGAAAAGGAAAAACTTCGACAAGAAAATCTTATTTTCAAAAAGTCTCACTTGATGCATGATATGGACACCGTAAATTAAAGGTTGATATATGGTTAGATGAAAATATCTGAAGTGGCAACAAAAAGTAGGTGAATGGAGTATGAACATTATTTATGTGGCTACAGTTGCATTATGTGACAGTGTTTGAGATCTTTTTATAAACTTGAATTCGAGACTTTATATTACTAGGTAATATTGTTGATACACATCAATATTCAAATCTGTTTCTGTATCACTTAGGGCCATATCATAATGCTCCATTTTTCTCTACTCCTTAGTCATATAAAGAATTAATTGGATTAAACCTGCCTTTGACACTTATGCCTGTGTGACTATTGACAAGTCACTTAATTAAACTTCTTTTGGCCCTAATTTTCTAATTTGTTAAATTCCCCTTTTCAGCTCTAAATGTATGATCCTTTATTTTTCATCTCCTTAGGGATTAAATGAATATCATAGTTTAAGATGACATAAAAACTTGGAAGATATGTATTTAACCTGTCTCCAATTTGTTGATCAAGTTATATGAAGCATATGATTTTAGGGAGTTCACCTAAATATTTTGAGGCAGTGCCTAAAGGTAGAAAAATATCTTTAATAATATCTCTTTAGCTATAAGGGAGAGGAAATCAAATGCTAATTGTTTGGTTATTAGAGAATATCTTATTTCACCTCACCTTAGCAGTTCCAGTCTTGAAAAGGTAGAGAAAACCTGCATAATGTACAATTTGAGCACCTCTTGCAGCCTGCCAAAGGATTTTAGGTGACCCACCAAAAAATGTAGAGAATGTAAAAGAAAGTAAAGATGTGCTTTGTCCATTCTTGGTTTAACCTGCCTTCCACTAGTCACTATTGTACCCATCATATAAATTGGCTGGTGGGTTGCCATTGGAAAACTCTCTTGTGTTTTTCACATGATCTGTGGCAACCAACCATTATCAGTCTGTCTCTAGTCTGGGAGGAGAAGAGTCAGATCTTTTTGCTGTGTTTTGGGTTGTTACTAAATGTAATCAATTTTAAAAAAACAACCTGAAAACTATATTAAAATTTGTACCACTTAGCAAACTAATTTTTTTTATGTTAATGTGATTTCATGATAAATAAAAATCTTAAGTAATAAGCTTAGTTGATATTAATTGAAATTTCCCTTTTTAAAAAATGATTTATTTGCAAAATAGTTTAATCATTAATTACACCTTCATTTGGAAAGTGAGCTGCTAAAATCCTGTCTGAGGCCTGAAGAAGTTTTGCCTATTTTAATTTTGTCTTCTACCCACTGCCAAGTTGTACAGGTCTCAGGTAGAGGAATGGTGGGAGAAGGTCATAGGATTTAGAGATGGAAGGGAAATTAGGGATAAATTAGTTCAGCCCCATTTTGCAAATGGATTAAAAATCACATATAGATTAACTGAAGCCTCTGGTTCCAAATCCAGTGGCCTTTAACCTATTGCCCTTTAATAGGGAGTAAAGCTGGGGTAAATAACAGCCATTCCAAAAATTTATTTATTAATTTATTCATTCATTCATTTATTTTTCAACCTTCACTTCTATAAGATTTTGACCTCCAAATTTCTTTTCTCCCACCTTTCCCTCTCCTCCCCCCAAGGTGGCAAGCAGTCCAGTATAGACTATATATGCACAATCATATTAAACATATCTCCACATTAGTCATGCTGTAAAAGAAGAATGAGAACAAAAGGAAAACACCACAAGAAGGAAAAAACAAAAAAATAAAGATAGTTTGCTTCTATCTGTGTCCAAACTCCGTAGTTCTTTTTCTAGATGTGGATAGCATTTTGCATCATTAGTATTTTGGAACTGTCTTAGATCATTGTATTGCTGTGAAGAGCCAAGTCTGTCAAACTTGATCATCATACAGTGTTGCTGTTACTGTGTACAGTATTCTCCTGGTGCTGCTTATTTCACTCAGTATCAGTTCATGTAAGACTTTGTAGGTTTTTCTGAAATCTACCTTCTTATAGCACAGTAGTATTTCATTGCATTCATATATCACAACTTGTTCATCTATTACTCAGTTGATGGACATCCCTCAATTTCCAATTCTTTGCCACCACAAAAAGAGCTGCTATAAATATTTTTGTACATGTGGGTCCTTTTCCCATTTGTATGATCGTTTTGGGATACAGACCTGGTAGTGGTATTGCTGAATCAAAGACAATGCACAGTTTTATAGCCCTTTGGGTATAGTTCCAAATTGCTCTCTGGAATGGTTGTATCTGTTCATAACTCTATCAGCAATGCATTAGTATTCCAGTTTTCCCACATCTCCAATATTTATCTGTAATAGTCTTTATTTTTTTTTTACATTTATTGACTTGTTTATTTACTTTTGGTTTACAAGATTCATTTACAGAATCACTTGAGTTTCAGATTTTCTCCCCTCCTCACTCTCCCCCCTCCCCCTATGATAGTGTACAATCATGTATGGGATCTGCAAACATTTTCACATTGTACAATAGTCTTGTTGTTTAGAAGTGTTGTAACCAATGGAGCGAATAATGTGACAAGAAAGAAAAAAAGAAACAAAACCAAACATGGAAAAGAACAATAGCATACGTTGCTCCAGTCTCCATTTAAACTGGTCTTTCTAGATCTTTCTCTGAGTGTAGGTATCTCCTTCCATTCTGAGACTTGTATAGTTGTCTTTTAACTGTGCAGTGTTGAGAAGAGTCCAGTTTATCAAGGTTGGTAGTCCATACATATGATGTATCTGTGACTGTATACAAATTTTTCCTAGTTCAGCTTTTCTCACTTAGCATCTGTAACAGTCTTTAAAAAGTAAAAATGACATACTATATTCCTCTGTCATTCTCCCTTCCCCTCCTTTAAAAAATAGCACTATTCTGTTCATAAAGTACTTTCATTAATTTGTTTGCTTGAAACAGTCAGCTTGGGCAGCTAGTTAGCTCAGTAGATAGAATGTGGGGCCTGAACTTAGGGAGACCTGTGTTTGAATATGACCTCAGACCCTTATTTAGCTGAAGAAATGGCAAAAGAAGGAAATGGCAAACTATTCCAGTTTCTTTTCTGAGAAAACCCCACAGACAGTATGGTCCACAGGGTCACAAAGAATTGAACTTGACTGAAAAACTGCACAAAAACAATCTTCTTAAGTACATAGAGTAGATATTATCATATGTATTTTACAGATGAGGAAGGAAAGTAAGAAGGTCATTTTGTGAAGGTATAAGAGCATGAGATTTAGATGCAAGTGTTATTGTCAAATTGATGGTTTTTTTCCCCTTGTTCTCTCTTGTGGTTTAAAAAACAAAGTACAGATACACATAGACAAGTAGCAAAAGGCATTTCACCTTGCAGCATAATCATTTTTTTCCCTGCTGTACAGATTGAGAATTCACACTTTCCCTTCAGTAATGTTAGTCCCATAACTAAAATGTCCATGTTAACAAAAGATTCCACTGCTGGCATATATGTGAAATAGCAGACAAAAAGATCCCATATGTATCAACATATCAAGAATATTACTTTTTATAATATCAAAGACTTAGAAAAAGACTAATTGCCCATTGAGTTGGGAACATTTAAACAAGTTGGCATGTAATGAAATATTACTAGACTGTAAGAAACAGCAAAGTATAGGAATACTTAAACTGGTGCAGAGTGAAGTAAACAACCAGGAAAACAGTATTCATAATGATTATAGGATAGTAGATGACAAAAACAGAAAAATGAAAATGAATGACATGTAATTAGAATGACTAAGCTTAGCTCTAGGGAATAGATGATAAAATGAACCACCTTTATTTTCAGATTTGGGGAATTGTAGGTGCAGAACATTGCATATACTGTCCTATTTAATTATTGTCTTGGTTAGTTTTACTGAAATTTTTTTCCCTTTCTTTTTCTAGCCTTGATACAAGGATTTGCTTACTGGTTAGAGGAGGTAGAAACATAATCAGAAATAAAGATGTTGTAAAAACAAATGTTTAAAGAATGATTACTTTTGGACTTCTTTTGAAAGACTTGGTAACCGCATAAAATGCAGGCACTGCAACAAGAGTATCCTCTAGGTATTGGAGCTCTTTGAGACAGTGTCACTATTCTTTCTTTAATCAGTTAAAAGGATAGCTGAACTTCACATAAGAGCATATTGGGAAAAGTGCCTTTTTGTGTATGTGTGAGCAAGTCAACAAAGGAACTTCATCTGTCCAAATCAAGACTGGCTAGATTTTCATGGTATACTATGGTGATTGGCTGTATCATTGTTATAGTCATAGGATAGCTACTAATATCTTTTTCTGATACTTTATTGTGATGGGGAGGTGATCCTGGGCTCTCAAAGCCATGTTAGTAAAATATGAACTCTGGCAGGCCAGGCCCTATCAAGCTGGAAAGATTTTGAATATGAACTTGGCAGTGGGCTTTTGTGGGAGATTAATTAAGAGGAAGTTTATAAAAATATAGGCTATTGTGACCAGAAATTTCATCATTATGTAATAATTTTTTTGAACATGACAACTCATGGTGGCATTTCTCTCTCTCTCTCTTTTTTTTTTACTTTCCCCACTTACTTCTTCCTCTTACCTCCTCCTCTCTCCTACTTTCTCTTTTCTCTCCCTAAGACAAATTGGAGTGGCTTTGGAGGGACATTTGATGGAGTTCTATTGTATTGTGATGATAGAGCATCAGCAGCCAAGTTAATATTCATAGATGGTCTGAAAATTCTAATTTTTACTTAGCACCCACTCTCTGCCTTTTGCACACCATTTTGTCTCCTTCACCACACATGAACGAGGACCATTTTGCTATATTGTTTGAATTGTGGTCAAAATTCATCCGTAAGTGCCCGTGATGAGGTCAGTATTTAACTGGGTTGGTCTTTGGAAGTAGGTGTAGCCTGTTTCTGTGATTGTACTTTCCAGCATAATAAAACCTTTTAGAACACTTGCATTGCTGGCCTAGCCTTTGAGAATACCACTCATGATGAAGTTATTAGGTGTTTTAAACTCAACATGTGCAAAACTGAATTGAGTGTTTTCCTAAACACTCAATTTTTCCTAACTTCGCAGTTATTGTTGAGACCCAAGCAACCTTGTTTTCATTCACAACTCTTTATTCTCTTGCCCCCCTATATTCTATCATTTCCCAAGTCTTACTGATTCTACTTTCCCAGCATCTCTAGCAGACACCTCTTCCTTTTCTCCCAGCATCTCTAGCAGATACCTCCTCCTTTTCTGACACTGACTGGTACAGTCCCTCATCACCTCACACCTATTGCAGGAGCCTGCTAGCAGTTCTGCCTGCCTCAAGTCTATCCTCACTTCAGTCCATCCTCTCAGCTGTTATGTTGATCTTTCTAAAGTACAGGTCTGACAGGTCTCAGCCCCTACTCTTTGATTTAGTCATCTCTTTAGCTTTTGTAGATCTGTTTTTTTAAGGCAGTATTTGAATAGTTTTGCTGATTATTGTGTTCTAATATGGTTTAAGGACAGTAAGTGCTATTCTCCTGTTGTTCTTTTTTAAAATTTCCTTTGATAGTCTAGATTTTTTTCCTTCAAATACATTTTGCTATCTTTATCTCTGTAAAGATATTGGTAGTTTAATTGACATAACATCAATTTAGTTCTTTCAAATAACATCCCATTTTTCAGAAAGTAGAGCATTGTTTCTTAAGCCCTTTAAACTTCTCCACTTCGGCGATTATGTTATGTTTTATATGCATGTATATTACTTAACTCTGGAAGGAACATAAATACAGCATAATCTTCTCCAAATTCCCAAAATATTGCCCTTTAGTACTGTAAAACAAAATTTTAATTGATGCTGTTTGCTTTAGCATTACTGTATCAGACACTGTGCTAAAAGTATTTTTAAAAATAAGTTCAGCAAAACCAGCTAATACATTGATCCCATCTCACAGCATACAAAACATGGTATACTCCTACCTCTTCTACTTTTTCAGAAAGAAGAGAAATAGATTTTTTTTAATCTGTTCTGTGAGCCTGGTCATTACAGTTTCACAGTGTTTGGTTTTATTTCATTATTTTTAACTTTCATATTACTGTAGTCCTTAATAATATTTTCCTGGTTCTGCTAACTTAGCTCTCCATCAGTTCGTGTCACAGATCTTTGAAGAAATGGTTGGTGAACAACTAGAAAAGGAAATGGTAATTACAAAGCACTGGGATCACTTCATCATGAACAGGTTCAATAATATGGCTTTTGGAAACACCTCTTAACTTCCAAGCCGTATATGTCAAAATATCCATTAGTTATAAAACAGTAAGCATCTTGCAATTAGTGCTGTATTTGAGAATTTTGGGAAGGATTAACTTATTGATAATCACATTATAGCAGTCCAAAATAAGAATACTTTCTCCTGATCCCTCCCATTATTTCTAGTGTGACAAAAATTTCAGGTTTTTTGCCATGTTATATATAATCTTTTCCCAGAGGTGATATTCAAAAGAAGGGGTGGGGGTGGGGAAGAAGCAACTATCTTCCCAGTCACCTGGCCTAGCGTGACCTGAGTGTTAACTGCACATATTCAGTCTATTGCCAAATTCTGCTGTTTCTGCCATCACACATCTCTCTCATATTTCTGTTATCCTACTTCTGACCCTCCTCATAACTGACCTGGTCTATTGCAGTATTCTTCAGATTCATCTTATCTCAAGTCTCTCCCTGTTCTAATCCATCCTCCACTCAGTTGCCAAAGTAATTTTTTTTCCTAAAGGATAGGAATATTCACATTTCACCCTTGTACCTAGTAAACTTCAGTAGTGCCCTATTGTATCTTATTAGTCCAGTCTCCTTACACTTTACTCTTGTTCAAAAACAGTGCCATCCAGCTATACTTGCCTGTTAAACTTTACTTGATTTTTTTTTTTTTTATATTGTTCCTGGCTTTCTCTTATTCCTGAAATACTCTTTCTTTTCCTCTTAGCTTCCCTGGCTATTATCTTAAGTGCCCTCAAAGTATCAGATATACTAAGTTAAAGACACGGGGAATAATCCTAAAGGAAGTAATACACTAACAGGAAGAGAATTCTGGCTATTTTTTAATACTCAATTCAAAGCCCACTTTTTGTAGGTGGCTTTTCCAGCTAGATATCTTCTCTGTAATGTGAACTAGCTCCTTGAGGGCAAGGACTTTTTTTTTTTACTTGTATTTTCATAGTTTAGCACTATGCTTAGCTCTTAGTAAGAGTTTAAGAAATGCTGCTGATGAATTATTACTGGTCTTGTCCCCCATTCTTTAAATGCATTCTCTCACTTCTATCTCTTTTCTGGTCTCACTTCAGGTTGCATTCTCTTCTGTCTGCTTGAATCCATTTTTACAGTACCTTCCTTGCATTTTCTTATCTTAGTGTATTCCCCCTGTACAATGTAGCTCCTAGATTATTTGGTTAATTTTGTTTTTTGTCTTTTGTAGCCCCCATGGGACCTTTCAGTTAGTAGGTGCTTAATATATAGTGATTGGAGTTCTTTTGTTTGTCTAATTCACTTAACTATAATACAAAATAATGTAGAGTATCTTTGTGTCTTGTCTTCTTGTTAGTGTATTACTTCCTTTAGGATTATTTCCTGTGTCTTTAACTTAGTAGCTCTGATATTCTCAGAACACGTAAGATAATACACAAGTATTATAATAAAATAAAAATATAAGTAAAAAATTAAATAAAAAGTACTTAGAACAGTTTGGGTCACGTGGTAGGTGCTATATAAATGCTTATTCCCTTCCTTCCCTGATAAATAACACAGTGCTCTGGACTCTTGAGTGCACAAAAATATTTGTTGAATTTCTTTTTTTTTTTTTTTTTTTTTTTTTTTTTTGCTGGGCATTTGGGGTTGTGACTTGCCCACAGTCACACGGCTAGTGTGTCTAGTGTCTAAGGTCAGGTTGGTGCTCTATTCACTGTACCACCTAGCTGCCCCTAAGAATCCTTTTAAAAATATTTTTTATTTTTCAATTTTTGTTGAATTTCTTTTGAGTTGGAAGTTCTATAGAACTGAAACCAGGTTCCTGTCTTTGGCCCTGAGAGATTCAACAGATTGAAATTATGGGGGAGACATTTCAGTGATCCTGTATAAGGAAGATTTTTCTAACAGTTTGAGTTGTCCACCAGTAGGAAACTCATTCTGACACTAGAAATTTTCAAGTAGATGCTGATTTTAATACTTCTCAGAGATTCATAAAATGGAATAGATGGCCCTGTCCCCTTTTCAGTTATGTTTTATTATCTTATATTTTACAGGAGTTTGTTTCATCTGTTGTGTGGGCAGGTCTTCAGGTTAATATTTGGCTCTTTAGCATTCTGGGAAGGAACTTAGACTCTTTGTCTTAGAGTGTGCATTATAATGTTAGACATACAAAAAAAATAAGCTGATTCCTGACCTCTTATATTCTTATAAAGTGATAGATCTGCCTATTCCAAGTTATATTTATCATTTGGGTGGGGTTTGTAGAGTTATTTATTGTGAGCAATGGTTTACAACTGTACACAATTTTTGCTTCATCTGTCATTTTGCAATTTCTCTTGCAAAAAAGTATTTCTTACTATCCACAAACCATGAATTGCATGTGAATCTGTTTAAAAATAAAATGTTCTTTATCACAACAAACTTCTGGCAATCATGGGTGAAGAAATGAGAGCATAGGTAATACTGGAAATAATGTAAGTTCCAGGTAAAAATCATGAATCCAGGTGGGTTTCTTTGACTGCCTGAATGCAAATCCAACTCATTACGTATTTCCTAAATGTCTTTTAGACTACCACTTTCTTGGTTTGTTATTTATATTAAAACATTTATTTGGGCGGCTAGGTGGCGCAGTGAATAGAGCACCGGCCCTGGAGTCAGGAGTACCTGAGTTCAAATCCGGCCTCAGACACTTAACACAAAAAACTAGCCGTGTGACCTTGGGCAAGTCACTTAACCCCAACTGCCCTCCAAAAAAAAGCAAAAAAAAAAAAAACAAAAAAACAAAAACATTTATTTAAGCCACAGGTTCCATGAGTCAAAGGGTCCCTGAACTTGGATGGGGGAAAATAACTTTTATTTGAATATAATTAGTTTCCTTTATAATTATTTGTATTTTACTTTATATGTTTAAAAACAATATTCTCAGGAGTCCATAGGCTTCACCAGACTGTTGAGAACAAAGGACTGATACTGGCAAGCTGCCAGACCTATGTTTTCTGTGCTATATATGAATCAGAAAACCTAGGTTTTGGTTCTAATTCTGTCACTTTTTTTTAGCAATGTAGATATAGAAATTCACACCAAACATTGGTTTCCTTAGAGATTATGATGTATGCCCATATACCAGAGTTCTCTCATTTAAGTAGAATAATAGAATTTCAGATTATATGGTCCATACTTGGGGACAGTTTCTTGTTATCTCCTCAAACATCCTAGTGTCTCAGTTCATCAGCCTTCTCAACATTTTCATCTACTTCAGCCATTAGCAGAGATACTTGGACCAATTACCTGTAAATAAGTTTCAAAAGCCCTTCACTAACTGATTCCAAATAACCATTCCAAACTGCTCCTCTTCATACATTCTAAAGAACAGCCAAACTGGATTTCTTGTTGTTCTTCATGCATAACTTACTCCTCCATCCTGTGCTTTTGCCTGTGCCCTGCATCTAGAATGTACTCCCATTGCCATCTCTTAGAATTCTTGTTTTCCTTCCAGGATCATCCTAAACATCATTGCGTCCTATCCAAGGCTTTTCCAGAACCTTGTCTTCCCTTGTATTTTATTTTGCCTTTTCTTTATAATATGTACATAGTATCTCTCTTTGTAGTGTAAGTTCCTGGAAGACAGTGATTTCTTTTTCTATGTATTGAGCACTAAATGATCATTGAAAGCAGGGGAGGTGATTACCCAGAGGAAACAAAGCAGAGGGACAAAGGTGGCTAGGACTGAGCCAGGGAGGACAGCCAGAGAAGACAAGAGCCAGAGAAGAAACCCACTTGGTAATTGTAGTAATGTTCAGTAAATGCTGCTTTACTGATAAGACCCAGTAGTATGAAATTTTTTGTTCATCCCAAAATCCTGTCCTGTTTCTCAACTTCTTTCCTTTTAAACTTTTTAATTTTTTTAATTCAATTTTATTTTCATTTTTAAATTCTCCTCTCTCCACTTTCACCCCCTGACCATTGAGAAAGCACAAAAAAAACAAAACCCTTTTAAAACCTATTTTTCATTCTCATTTAGACCTCCATTGTCACAACCCTGCTTTGTTCTCCCAGGCTATCACATCTACTCAGGTCTCATTTTCTTCCCCTTATGGTCTTTCCTTATCATATTACTATTCATCAATAAGCCCCAACCCTGATTTAACCCTATTATGTGCCTTTTCAGCTGTTACCTATTTCCCTGAATATGTATTATCAGACCTCAGTTGGACCCTCAGTGTTGCATGATAGTCCTTGTATTCTTCTGTAATTGGCTATCACATTCCTAGACTGGGCTATTCTGAATCTTATCTTTTCTTTTCACCTTAACTCCCCCTTATGTTCTCCTTTTACACTCTGCCAGCAAAGGAACTCACTTCATACCTATCCTGCCTTTAAAAAAAACAAAACAACCCAAACAAACCCCAAATCATTGACTGATAACTTCTCTGCTTCCTTATTCTCCACCTCAAAACCCTTCCAAAGCATAAACCATTACTTATTTGCTGTAGTATTTGATAAAGAGATGACTCTTTCTGTCAATGCCAACTCTTCTGCTTGTCTTTGTCCCTTCCTGGTTCCTCCTGGAGCTTGTCCTTTCAGTCATCTCCTTTCTCATTTTGAATATCTCCTTATCCTTTATTTCTATAAACACACTTAGGTCTTCCTCATTCTTTAAAAACAAACAAACAATAAGCCCTTAATCAACCCTGTCATATATCTTTCCCTTCTTTCATAGCCATATTCCTAGAAAGGAATACTTACACTTAACTTCCTCACCTCCTGTTCACTTTTTCTGTTTTCTGTTAAGACTATTCACTTCACCACTCCACTTTTTTCTTCAGGGTTACCAGCCATGTCCTAATTGCTAAAACCTGATAGTCCTCCCCCCACTGCCCATCTGACCCTTCTTTAGTTCTCTACAGCTTTTTACAAATGTCAGTCATCCTAACCTGATACAACTCTGTCCTTGCTGTTCTTTCTTAGTTTCCTTTGTTGAATCTTATCACGCCTACTTAACTGTAGGTTTCAAACTCCATTGCTCTGTCCTGGGTCACTGCTTCCCTTTACCTATTTTCTCTGGGTGATCAGCTGTAATGCTTTCAATTATCATTTAGCACTCTATATGTTTAGCCCAACTGTATTGCCTAAACTCTGCCTAAGGTAGCATAGAAGATAGAGTGTCAGGCCTGGAGTCAGTAAGACCCAAGTTCAGATCTGGCCTCATATCCTTACTAGCTATGTACCCTGTGAGTCATTTAACTTCTCTTTGCCTCGGTTTCGTTATCTGTAAAATGAAGATAATGGTAGCACCTATCTCACAGGTTTGTTGTAAGGATAAAATGAGCTAATAATGATTAACATAGTGTCTGATATAAATATATCTATAAATATTTTCTATTATTATATCACCTATTGCCTTGCTAGACAGTGCTCTCTGTTTGTTCCATAGGCTTCTCAAATTTGTTGTTTCCAGAACAGAACTTTTCATCTTTTCCCTACATCTGCCCCTTCACTGAATTTGCTTATTACTGTTCAGGGCTTCATCATTTTTTAGTCATCTAGGCATATTGATATATTGGCACCCTCAATTCTTTATTCTTCTTTCCCACAGTGTTTTAATAGTTACTGAGTTTTGTTGATATTCCATGTTATGCATAAGTTACTACCTACTGCTATTCACATAGTTCTTTCTGAATCTCTCCAGCTTCTAGAGCCTTCCCCTCTGAGATGACCTGTATGTTTGTCATGTATATATCTTATATGTATATAAGCGATTTACTTGTCTCCTTTATTAGAATACAGACTCATTCTAGGCAGGGGCTGTTTCATTTGGATACTAAATGCTTAAAACATTCTTGTTGATTTTGATTTGACATTGCAGAGAAAGAGAAATCCATATCCAGACACAGAATGAGAATGAATCGCAGTAAGATCAGGCAAAAAGAAAAAGCTTATCTATCAGAGTTCAGTGTGGTTCCAGGAGTGGAGCCCAGTTTTATCTTCCTCAGGACCTTTCTTGCCAGAATCCTCCTTAATTCACCTGGAAGATGGTCATCTCCTTGAGAGCCAGTGTGTCTTCAGAAAGGGCCAAGGAACAGTCAGTATGATGTTTGCTATCTGACAACTCCAGGAGAAATGCCAGGAGCAGAACAGTGGTCTGTGTACAATGTTTGTAGATCTGACCAAGGCCTTTGATGCTGTTAGTTGTGAGGGTTTGTGGAAAATTATGCCAAAATTTGGCTGCCTGGAGAAGTGTGTCAGCATTGTACATCAATTTCATGACAGCATGCTTGCCCAGGTTCTGGATAATGGACAATGCTCTCGTGCCTTCCCAATCACCCAGTGAAGTGAAACAAGGCTGTGTGCTTGCTCCCATGCTTTTAAAAGCATCATGATTTCAGCCATGTTGTCACATACTTTCAATGAGGATGAGCATGACATCAAGGTCAGCTACTGCACTGATGGTAAATTCTTCAATTTGAAAAGACTACAAGTCAAGACCAAAGTGGAAGGAGTGTTAGTGCATGGTTTTCTGTTTACATATGATTGTGCACTTAGTGCAGTCTCTGAAGCTGAGATGCAGCAAAATGTGGATCGATTCTCTGCTGCTTGTGCTAATTTTGACCTAACACCAAGAAGCACAGTTATTCCATCAGTCACCACCACATCATTCATGTATGGAATCATTGATTACAGCAAATGGAGAAGTTTTGAAAGCTGTGGATAAGTTCACTTACCATGCTAATATACTTTCCAGGGATGTACACATTGATAATGAGGTTGATGCACACATTGCCAGAGCTAGCTCAGTGTTTGGGAGGCTCTGAAGGAAAGTGTAGGAGAGTAGAGGTATTAGACTAACTACTAAACTGAAGGTCTACAGAGCCATTATGCTGACCTCATTGTTGTATGTCTGTGGAACCTGGACAGTCTACCAGTGCCGATGCCAGGAAACTGAATCACTCTGTTGCATTGTCTTAGGAAGATTCTGAAGATCACCTGGCAGGATAAGGCGCCAGACACTGAGGGGCTTACTCAAACTAAACTGCCAAACATTCAAACTCTTCTTCAGAGAGCACAACTCTGATGGATTGGCCATGCTGTTTGAATGCAAAATGGCTGCTTGCCAAAAAGGCTGTTTTATGGAGAACTCACATAGGGCAAGCATTCACATGGTGATCAGAAGCGATACAAGGAGACTCAAGGTCCCTCTCAAGAACTTTGGAATTGATTGTGTGACATGAGAGACACTGGCACAGGAATGCTTAGCATGGCATGCCCACATCAGAAAAGGTGCTGTGCTATACAAGCAAAACAGAATTGAAACATCTCAAAGGAAACACAGGATGTGCAAATTTAGAGTATCTACCCCAAATGCTCTCGGACTGTTTGTGCTTAACCTGTGGTTGTATTGGTCTGATCAGCCACAGTGAGACACATTGAAACTAGACTTTAGTAATGTCATTTTGGTTCTCTTTGAGAAAGAAGGACAACAGCCAACCAACATCTTTAAATATCAAACAGGAGTTTATATTTGTGAAGGTTATAGATAACTAGCTAATGGAATTTATTTAGTAGGATGGGTGACATGGACACACCTGCTCTCTGGAAAACCATTTTGGTGGTATTGTGGAGGATGAATTGGAATGGGGAGAGGCAGGCAGGAAGACTAGTTAGAAATCTAAGTGAGAAGTGCTGCAGACCTGAACTAGGGAGATAAATGTGAGTAGAGATAAGGGGATTCATTCAAGGATTGTTGAAGTTAGAGAATTTGGCAATTGATGATGAACTATGTGAGATGAGTGTGAGGAGCTGGGAACTACACCTGGGTTTGACTTTGAACAACTTGGAGAGTAATAGTAGGGAAGATGGGAAGGGATGAGTTTTAGGGAAAAGATAGTTTTGTTTTAGATAGGCTGGGTTTGACATGCCTCCTGTGCATCAAGGTCAACATTTTCAATAGTTGATGATGTGGGATTAGAACTTGAGAGAGGGACTAAAGGCACAGATTGTGTGTGTGTGTGTGTGTGTGTGTGTGTATTTGTATGACTCTGGGAATCATTTGCATGGAGATGATGATTACCGAAAGAGAATGTATAAAAAGAGCAAAGAGTCCAGTGATACATACAGTTTGTGGGAGTAAATTGGATGAAAATTCAGCACAGACAACATGAGAAGGGGGAGTCAGGTAGGAAGAGAAACAGAATCAAGAGTGAGCAGTGTGTCAGGAAAACTTAAGAGGAAAAAATATCCAAGAAGAGAAGGTGGTTAACATTGTCATGCTTCATAGAGTTGAAGAAGGGTTGAGGATGGTGAAAAGGCTATTAGATTTGACTTTCTAAAACTCATTGCTAACTTTGCAAAGAGCAATATCAGATGAATGAGACTGGCAACTAAATTATAGATAATTTGAAAGAGAAATGACACACAAGGAAATGGAATTTAGTACTTTAGAGAAGGAGAGATAGAGAATGATAGCTGACACGGGGATGGTTGGCTCTACTGAAGGACTTTTAAGTTTGAGAGAGACTTTGATACGTTTGCAAGTAGCAAGGAAGGAAACATAAACATTAAGGAAGCAGAGGGGAAAGACTGGATTTTCTATTAACATCCCTTCTAGCTTTGACATTTTAGGTTCTTTGGAACCTTTTTGTGCCCCAGATCTGGTTAATGTATCTCTCTGTCACAGTCTAATGCTGAAATCAGAGCAGGTGGAGACCAAGCATTTTCTAATGGGGGTGAGACAACAGACTAAAAGCTATATACAAAAACGATATATAAGATAACTTTTTTTTTGGAGGAGGGAAGGTAGGACAATTGGGGTTAAGTGACTTGCCTAAGGTCACACAGCTAGTTTTGTGTTAAGTGTCTGAGGTCAAATTTGAACTGTGATCCTCCTGACTTCAGAGCTGGTGCTCTATTCACTGCGCCGCCTATCCGCCCCTATAAGATAACTTCTGAAAGATAAATTGAAGATAATCAATAGAGGGAAGACACTAATATTAAGGGAAATATGGAAAGGTTTCTTGAAGAAGGCATTTTAGATTAAAGAGTAGAGGATAGGCTCTGGAAATTTTTGATGTTGAGAAATGGAATGTTTTATGGATCTTAAGAATTTGTGGAGGGGTATAAGGTATAAGAATTCTGAAAGGGTGAGTAAAAAAGGGCCAGATTATGAAGGGCTTTAAAAGCCAACTGGTGGTTTTATATTTGATCTTGGAGGTAATTGGGAGCCATTGGAGTTTGAGAAAGAGAGAGAGAGAGAGATATGACCAGTCCTTGGCTTTAGGAAAATCAATTTGACAACAGAGTGGAGGGTGGACTGAAGTGGAAAGGGACTTTTGAGGCAAGGAGACCAACAGAAGGCTATTGCACTGGTACAAACTTGTGGTGATGAGAGCCTACGCTAGGATAGTGGCAGTGTCTCAGAGGTGAGGAGGGGGTATGTGTGATAGATAGGAAAAGTATAACCAATAGGACTTGGCAAGTGATTCGATATGGGGGAGGTGAGAGATAGTGAGGAGCTGAGGATGACATCTACTTCAAGAGTCCAGGTGATTGGGAGAGGATGGTGGTACCTGGGACTGTAGCAGGAAAGTTAGGAAGAGTTAGGATTAGATACATAAATTTGTAGTCATTTCACTTTGCCTGGTCATAGGACTTTCCCCAGTTCTATGCTGTAATAGGTAAGTAGGAGCAGAGAAGGTAGATGATGGGAGCAGTGGGAGAACCAGGGTTGGTGTTTGTCAAGTTGAGTGATCAAATTCAGGACAAGGCAGTATGAGAATCTAGAGAGGAGAATAGTGTAGAGTGAAACTGTTTAACCAAGGTTTCAAAATTGAGAAGTTAGGAGAATAGAGCCAAACTGGACTGATGACCTGAGAAAGTACTGAAGGGTGAAGGGTTGGAGGTCTTGGGGGGAAATATGCAGAATAAGCTTCAGAGTAATGAGGTTTAAGGAGAGGTGGAAGGGTAAAAGATTATTTTCAGATGAAGGAATTTCCAAGTTCCAAGCAAGGTGAAGGTTTCCCTCTCACTTCTGCCTCTTAGAGCCCTTAGCTCTTTTAGGCTTAAACTTGAAGTCTTAAGCCTATTAAGGCTTAACTCTGGTGCCATCTCCTATGGAAAGATTTTCCTGACAGTACTCTACCCCCATTTGTTAGTACTTTTTTTCCCTCCTCATTATGTATATATTTGTTTTCCTAACCCTTCACACTGTGTGTTGCCAGGTGTAAGGGGTTTATAGTAATGTCCTTAATGTTTTAAATGTTCCCTAAAAGAATTTGAGCTCCTTGAGGACTGGAGCTGACTCATTCCCACCCCCTCACTCTCGGTTGTCTATTTTTTCCTAGGGTCTGTCACAGAGCTTTACACATATCAGACACTTAATAAGTACTGATTGAGTAGAATTAAATTGATCCAAGTTTGGACTTAAAGAACTCAGTGATGAGGAACTCTACCTAAATAATAATTCATATGAAAACATTGTAAAAAGTCAAAGTAAATTTTGTATAGCTTTTTAAAAGATACTACATTTAGATTCATTGGTTATTAGTTTCTAAAATTGTTGAAGATTATTCCCTTTTATGGCTATGTTTCAAAGCCACTATTCATAATCATATTTATTGTCTTTAATGTGAGAGGAAAAAATAATTTTTCCTGGTTTCTGCTTGTTAGGCTGCTGTAAAGCTTTTGTGAAATGTTAGCTGAAGTATTGGTGTTTGTCCTACTTATTCATTTTTCCTAAGTGAGTATATGGAATAGTAGTCTGAGAATATCTTATTACATTTGTGTAGAACCTTAGAAAACATTGAGACAGAGTAGTATAATGAGTAGTCTGAAGTCAGGAGCTCTAGTTTGACTCTTACTTCTAGGGCTTAGTCATGTGACCATAGGCATTGTCCTTAGTATCTCTGAATCCCATTTTCCTAATTTGTAAAATGAGTATAATAATAAATACTTGTACTGCTTATCTCTGGGTGTTGGGAGAAAAGCTATTCTTCTTTTTCTTCTACTTCTTCTTCTTCTTATTATTATATAGAAGGCCCCTGCATAATAGATCTGGAAACACAGACCCAGAAAGGATAAGTGACTTGCCTAAGATCACATCTGGAGTTAATTCAGAAACAGGGACTAGTACCCAAGAACTAGTAGCATTTTCTACTGAACTGTATGTCTGAACTTCCTTTTCGTCTCCTAACAACTCTGAAACTTGCATCTCTTTATAGTGCTCTCTGCCCCAGGAGCCTTCTGTTGGAGAGGGTGAAGGGTAGATGTGGGAGAGTTCCTCTCAGATCCTCCATTTTAAGGATGGAGTCCAGGGCAGCCATTTCATCATTTCCCATATGGTCACTCTTCTTGGATTAAATCATGCAGCTCCCTTCCCCACTCCTCCAGTTTCCTTTTATATTGTGAACTCCTTGAGGGCCAGTACTGTCTTTTATTTGCCCTTTTTTTTTGTATCCCCATACTTAGCACTGTGCTTGGCATATAGTGGGTACTTAATAAATGTTTATTGACTGTTGACTAGACTTCTAGACTGCTCTTTCTAACCAGTAGAGTTTCATTGTCTACTATATATTTATAATAGATAATAAGCAAAAGATTGTTCAGATTTATGTATGAGGTCAGCAAATGACAGATTGTGATTAAGATTTAAAATTACTGATCTTTGCATTAAATTCAGTTATTCTACCTTTTTTCTCTTTTACTTTAGGTTCAACGACAGATCAAAGTTATCTTCTCACTTAGATTTCATCTATGGCCAGCTGATGTAGCCAAGAGTTACTTTACACAGAAGTCAGGTAACTACTTTAAATCAGCCTGGTAGTAGTTCTTTGATTTTTAGTGTGACTATTTGTAATTTTACCATCTATTATTGTCTTGAAAAAGAGAGGAGATTTTAGTATCACAGAAGGTCATTGGTCACACTTAGTTATTTGATTGTGTTATTTTTATTGTATGTTAAATAATAAATTTTCTTGTGCATAATATGTATTGTTCTACTTTGTGAGCATTAATAATTTGTTATTGTTTGTCAGGTTGGCTTGAAGGTACTGGAAAGATTGACCTAAAGGTCAAAATGTTTAGGTTCTAGTCATATTCTACCTTATATTAATAAATTATATTTATTCAAGAAAAGAAAAAATATCCAAGAAAAAAAGGTGATTAACAGTATTATACTTCAGAGAATTGAAGAAGGATTGAGGATGTATTAATATAAAAGCGGAGCAGTCTTTCTTAGGACATAGAGGGGTCATCCCTTGTTTGTGATCTTTAAGAAAAAGCTTAGATGTCCACTATGTTATAGAGGACATTCTTGTTCATATTGGATTTGAATTAGGGATTTTTAACCTGGGATCTGTGAACTTTGAAAAAAAAAGTTGGTAATTATTTTAGTATAATGGGTTTCTTTTGTAATCCTTTATATTTTATTTTATGTATTTAAAAACATTTTATGAAGAGGACCATGTTACAAAAAAGATTAAGAATTCCTAATTGTGTGATATCTGGGGTCACTTCCAACTCAGTGAGTTATTTCCTAGTCATATGTTTTGGGAGTATTTTTAACATCCTCTTGTCAGAATTTTTTTATTGTGAATTTGACAAACATCCACAATTATGCCCGTTTCTATGGACAAAGAAGAATGGGAAAAGAAGGTTGTATATAGTGCCATGAATTTCTTTTTTGCTATTTTAAATGTTTCATTGATGGTCTTTTCTTTTTTAAAAAATGTTACTCATAACTCTTATTTCCCTCTGAACAAATTTCCTTCTTTATGCTAAAAAAAAAAAGAAAGAAAACTCTCCTTCTGAAAAATAAATACAGCCAACCAAGCAAAATCAATCTGCATGTTAGCTGTATCTGAAAATGTATGTTTCATTCTATACATTTAGTCTGTCACTTCTCTGCCAAGAAATGAGGAACATGAATTATTGTTTTGTCTTCTGGAGTCCTGGTTGTTCATTGTATTGCTCATAGTTCTGAAGTCTTTTACTGTTACTACTCCTTACAATGGTGTAATCATTGTATAAATTGGTTCTGCTTACTTCATACCACATCAGAAACTTTCCAAGGTTTCTATAAATTTCCTCTCCATTCTTTTTATCATTTCTTATGGAATGATATTATTCCATTATATTCAGCTATGTGGTGCAGTGGGTAGAGCACTGGACTGAGCAGCAGGAAGACCTGAGTTCAAATGTGACCTCACATACTTACTAGCTGGACAAGTTACTCAACCTGTTTTCCCCAGCTCCCTCAGCCAGAGAATAGGGAATAATAATAGCACCTACCTTTCAGGGTTGTCATGAAGAGCTGATACTTATAAGTGCCCTGCAAACTTAAAAGTGCCATATAAGGGCAGTTATTGTTGTTGTTTTTAATATATGCCATAGTTTCCTTTTCCATGCCTCAATTCATGGGGTCACCTTTTTGTTTACATTTCTTTGCTAATACAATAAAGTGTTGCTGCTTGTATTTTTGTACTTATAGGTGCTTTCCCTCTTTCTGGGATCTTGTTAGATATATATCTAGTGTGGCTCTGTCAAGGTTATAAGCACTTTAGTGACTTTTGAACTATGATCCCAAATTTCTTTCCAGAATAGTTGGACCAGTTCAAAGTTCTGCCAGTAAATAGTGTGTTAATGTACCTGTCTTTCCACTTCCTCACTGATTATCATTTTCTTTTTTAATCATCGAACCTCCAGAATGTTTTAGTTCTTTATTTCTCTTGGAATTTGGAGCACTTTCTCAAAAGAAAAGTATAATAATAAATACTTGTACTGCTTATCTCTGGGTGTTGGGAGAATTCTTTTTCTTCCTTCTTTATTCCTCTAGTTTTTAAATTAAATTTTACTTTTATTAATCAATAGATAAATCCACTTTTTTCCCTTTTACCCACTTACCCCCTATCAAGAAAGAAATAGAAAACAAAACTGTTACAGACATGTATAGTCAAGCAAAATAAATTGCCAGATTGGCTATGTCCAATAAAAGGCCTCAGTATGAACTCAGGAGAGTTCATCACTTTCTCATGAGGTGCATAGCTTGTTTGATCATTAGCTTTCTGAAGTCCTGATTGCTCATTGTGTTGATCAGTGTTTATCTGTCTTTCAGAATTGTTTGTCTTTACAAGATTGTTGTCAGTGTATAAGCAGTTCAGGTTCTATTTTATTCTGCTTCTACTGCATTAATTCATACAAGTTTTCCCAAGTGTTTCTGAAATCATCCCTGTCATAATTTTGTATAGCACAATAGTAGTCCATCACATTTATATATCACAATTTGTTCAGCCATTTCCAAGTTGATGGTTACCAGCTCAGTTTCCAATTCTTTGCCACCAGAAAAAATTGCTATAAATGTTTTTGTATATCATTACTTTATTTTGCTGAAGACTAATCCTTTCAAGTGTTATCTACCTAATGATGCAGCTAAGTGATTCTGTGGATAGAGCATTGGACCTGGAGTGAGGAAGACCTGAGTTTAAATCAGCCCCAGACATATATGTAACCCTGAATAAGTTACTTAACTTGTTTGCCATAATCCATTGGAGAACAAAATGACAAGCTCCTCTAGTTTGCCAAGAAAACTCCATGGACAGTATTGGCTTGATATGGTCCCACAGTGTCATGAAAAGTTAGACATAACTAAACTACCAAACAGAAGAATTCTCCCCAACCCTTCCTCCTTGTTTGTATAGATTTCTGCTTGCATGTTGTATGAGTGTATAAGATATTGTATAATATTATTTCCACCCATTCTTTGTCTCTTGCTGCACTGTTTCCCTTCTCTTCTCATTCTTCTTTGAGAATCATCTTATAACCTTTCTTATCTCTGTAACCCTTGATGATGATTAAATTTGAGCTGCTAAATCATATGTGATCCTGACTGTGGCTCCTTGGTTCTTGAATTTTTTCTTTCTGGCTGCTTGCAGTATCTTATTTTATTTGACCTGAAAGTTTAGAATTTTGGTTTATAAGATGTCTGAGGAGTTTCTGTTTTGGGAAGTTACTAAAGTTTTACTATTTCTTCTTTACCCTCTGGTTCCAAGAGATCTGAATAGTTTTCATTTATCTTTCTTAAAACATGATGTCTATGACTTTCAGGTAGTCGGTGATTCTTAAATGTTTTTCTGCTTGATCTTTTTTAGGTCAGTTTTTGCTTGAGATACCGTATACTCTTCTGGGTGGGGTTTTTTTTTTTTCTTCTTTTGATTTTGTTTTAATATTTCTTGTTGTCTTACGGAGCCATTAGAGATTCAGTTTTAATTTTTAGTGATTTGATTTCTTCGGTGAGGTTTTGTACCTTTTGTGCTAAGGTGTGTTGTTACTGTTGTTTTTAGTTTTGATAGTCCCAGCAGGTACGTTTTGTTAGCATGGATAGATTAAAATAGTCATACCAATTTACATACCCAGAGAGACAGTTTTGAAAGTTTAAATGTAAGAATGAAAGAATATTTCATTAAATGACTTTTGGCATACTTTATATGTTGACTGCTTACAACATCATTCAACTTCCTTTACTTTTTGGGAAGTGCAAGTGCCTCTTCAATTCATCTTACACCGCTTTCATAGTCTTAAGTTCACTGAGATCTTCTCATCCATTTCTACTGAGTTCACTTTGAATTCTCTTATCATTTGTTGATACTGTGATAGTGATAGCCTAGTTTCTCCAAAGTTTGCTTCAGACAATGATGGGATTTGTCAGTATTCAGTTTGGTAAAGAACCCTGTCATGCTCTTGAGTAACTGCTGCTGAAGCTTCTGTGAAGAACCTGGGATTCCAAGTAACTGTTCTACAGCATGTAATTGGGACACCCAACTTGGAAGAAACTAATCCCCTTAGTGTATCACAAAGAAAAACCAATCTGTGATCTAGGAGGGCCCTGGAGTATGAGTTAGGATTTATTAAGAGCATACTTTGTGCCAGGTGCCTGTGCTAAGCACTGGAGGTATCAAAAGAGGGAAAGACAGCCCCCTGCTTTCAAGGAGCTCATAATCTAACTGGGGTGGTAACACACAAATATATACAAAACAAGCTATGTATAGGAAAAATAAGAATTTATTAACATAAAGAAAGCACTGGAATTAAAACTCTTAGGGAAGGCTTCCTATAGAAAGTGGAATTTTAGTTGGGACTTGAAGAAAAGAAGCCATGGAGGTGAATAGTTGGGAGGAGGGAAAGCATTCCAGGCATGGAGGATGGCCAGAGAAAATGCTCAGAAGCTGAGAGATATTCAGAATGTCTTTGTGGGAAGACCAGGAGATGAAAGTTGTTGGATGGAGGCATACATGTCGAGTAGTAAGGTGCAAGAAAAGTGGAAAGGCAGGAGGAGGCTGCGTTATAAAAGACTTTCAATGCCAAACAAAGCATTTCCTATTTGATCTTGGAATTTATTGACAAGGTGGGAGCAGGGGGTAACATGATTGGCTTTGTATTTTAGGAAATTGATTTTAGTGCCTGAATTGAGGATGGATTGGAGTAGAGAGGAACTTGAGGCAGGCAGACAAACTAGCAGACTATTTAATAGTTCAAGTGTGTGGTGGTGAAGGTCTGTAGGAAAGTGGTGGCAGTGTCAGGGGAGAGAGAGGGTCTATATCAGAAGTTGCAAAGGGGAAATAAACAGGCCTTGGCAACAGGTTGAAGATACAGTGTGAGGGGATATCAAGGAGTGCAAGGTTTTAAGTCTGAGGCACTGGGAGGATGGCATTACCCTCTGTAACAGCAATCAGTTTAGCAGATACTTAGCACTTAATAACTTGGGGCTAAGTATGGAAGGTGTGAACTCTGTCCTACTGTTGAGAAGGCGTGACTCCCCTGTTGATGTGGAAGAAGGGGATTGGCTGAGACAGGAGGCCAGTGTGTATATATATAAGCAAGAATTCCAGAGACAGACAGAATTGAAATGTTGCTCCTGGTGAAGGAAGAATTATAGAGACTGCTTAAGATACTTAACCCTAAGCTGAGAACTGAGATAGAGTTTTCCTCAGTCCAGAATCTGGTGAAGGCCACCTGGAAGGCTGGGAGGGCTTGCCTGGAAGGCTGCCTGGAAGGCCGATATTCCTTCTGGGTCCTAGGGCCAGCTGAGCTGCTGGAGGGCTGAAGAACCATGACCCGGATAAGACTTTGTGTCCTGGCTAATCTTTGAGTTTCAGGCGAGAGAAGTGGTGAAGGGTTTGAGATGTGCTGGACCCTGTGAACTTCAGTGTGTGCCAGGGACTGCCCTGAGGACTGGACAAGGACCTGGGAGCTGTCTGCTTCTGAATCCAGGTGACTGTTTGGTGGGATTTAGGAGGGAGCTGGGACCATGGAAGGGGATCCATGGAATCAGAGAGACCACCCAGAGTCAAGATGAAGAAAAGGCCTCCCCTTGAATGAAATTGTGGTTTGCTGGACACTGAGGGGTGAAGGGTTTGTGTGGTTTTCTAATGACTGTACTAGTGATTAATGATAGTTAGTAATTGGGAATCTAGATTAGTGGCTGATTAAGTTAATAGTTGCCCCATGAGTGGAAGTTTGATTATTGTATTGTGAATTGATTGAATGATTAAGTATTGATTTGCCCCACGAGTGGAAGACTGATTATTGTATTGTGACTTGATTGAATGATTGAGTATTGATTACTGTATTATGAATTGATTGAATGCTTTGTTCTAAATATTGTGGCCACTGTAGTGAAAACTGGCCATTCTAATGTTAAGGTATTGTGAATATTGTACTGAACCCTGATTTGTTGTGAATATTATATTGTGATATATTGTGAATTTTTGCCTTGATTTGTAATGGAATAAATGAAGTGTTCCTATACTGTGTAATCAGAACCTTAAAAGCTGTTCACAGTAGCATTCTTTTGGGAATCTGCTGGTGGATGGCGTTACACCTTCTACCTAATAAGAAAGTCAAAAGGAAGGGCAGATTTATGGAGAAAGATAACGAGTTCCATTTTGAACATACTGACTTTAAGATGTCTGCTGGACAGTCCAGTATGTCTGAAGGATAGATGTGATATTGGAGGGCAGCAGAAACTTTGAGGCTGTTTGAGATTTGAGAATCATCAGCATAAAGATGATAATTTAATCCATGGGAGCTTATGAGATCACTAAATAAAGCAGTGTAGAGAGTGAAGAGATGAACATTATTAACTGGCAAGAAGTCCAAATTTGCTTGAATGAGCTTAGAAAATATACCTGGGAATCTGATACTCCTTCTGAAGAAGCTTGAAGCCTCTTTGCACCTTAAATACCTTAGTGTACCATCTATCTTTTTTTCTGTTATTATAATTCTTGATGCTAGATTCTTGATTGGGTTTTATGCAACAGGAATAAAGACGCAAAATCAATTTTCTTACAAGGTGTGTGAAGTATGTTTTTTCTTTCTAGTGATAATATTCCTGGCATGTGTCACCAGGTCGGTCTCATGACAATTATTTAGCCAGCATTTCAGTAAATACTATTCCTCATGACCAAACATCATCTGGTTCTGCATGGATTTCTTCCTCATAAGTGGTCCTGGGACAACATACTATGGAATGCTACATATCTTGTTTAATAATAAGTACTCAATTATTATGCCAGAATACTGTTCCTAAGACAAGTTAGAGATTTTGAGGTTATTTTAAATCTTATAAGAGATCTTTTTTTGGGAGGGGGGCTAAGTGCCCCTAAGGGTTTTTTCAATACTATGAAAGTACATGGCCCCTGCCATAAGCTGATGCAAGAATTTAGGAGCATCTTAGCTTATTCAAGTATACCTACATCAGGCATTGTTTGGTCAAAGAATTCTCCTTTACTACAGTACTCTAAAAAGAGATACTGAGTATTGCCTTTTACCTGATGATATACTTTAATATTTTATTGATGTAAGTTTCTTTGTGAATTTATGTTTATGGTATTCATTGCAACTGCTTCTTTCAGCCTCTTCACAGCAAATTGACTTTTCCTGCCAAAATCCACGTCACAGATGCCAACAACCAGACTAGCTTCTTCGTGGGGCATTTGGGTTGGCTGATGGGCTTGGGCCTCTCTGAGTTGGCTTTATTCCCCACTCAGGGAGAGACGACCTTGCTGAGCTCCTGCCAGTCTTCTGTGAATATTTAAATTCCCTTTCTGATTCTTTCTTACATAGTTCTCATCTACCCCTCCACCCACCCAATTTTTTTTTTTTTTAGTTTTTTTCATTTGGTTTTTAAGATCATTTTTTTAGCTCTTCAGTTGTGTTTGTGTCCAAACTGTTTTATTTTGAAACTTTGCTTGTAAATGTTTTGTAGTCATTCTCTTCTGGTTTTTTTGTCTTGAGAATCTCATCACCATAATAGCTTTTTCTGGTGGGATTATAATTTTTTTTTAATTTTTCATTCTTCAAGCCTCCATCCTGAATTTGGAATTTATGTTAGACCCAGGCTCTCTACATTTCTGTAGAAAAAGTCTGGGCTGGTCCTGCTGCTGGTTTCTTGGGGGTGTTATTATTATTATTGTGTTGTTCCAGGATCTTGAAAATCTGAGAACCTGCAAGTTTTCAGATGTCCTGAAATGGTTTGATCTTGGACAACTAATTGCTCTCCCTTTGGTGTGAGTTCTGCAGGTTCCTAATCTAGATTTGGGTCTGAGCAAATAGACCTGTGGGCTTGTGCAGTTTGGGATTTCAGTAGATTGCTGCTAGACTCAGCCATTATGAACCAGTTGGAAAACTGACAGAACTATAGGTTTTCCTTTGGTCTGGGATTCTTGCCTTGGTTATTTTTACATAAGCTTTAAGACTGTAGTGGAAACTGGACCTGAGATCCTGCTCTGTCCCTAGGATCAGAGCCACATAGGTGCCACTTGCTTTTGAACTTTACTCTTGCTTGGTACGCTAGGGACCTACAGGCCTTCTTTACTCTGGAATGTCATTCTCCCCCAACCCATCCCCGTCCCTCCAACCTTTTCTCAGTCTCCCTGGGTCTGTGACTTGGAACTGAGTTGTGAGCAACAGTTTTGCCATTTGCCTCTGATTTTTGCATCTTGCCTAAGTTTAGGCCCCTCTCTTCTGGTTTTGGGACTTCTTGCCCTGGTGTATATAGCCTCTCCCTGCACTGAAATGCTCTGTAGAATCACTCTCCATGCTTTTTTGTTTCTTTGTGCCCACCTGAACTAGAAAATGACTCTCAGTGATTTTTTTTTTCTTGGAATTCCTGATCAAATTTCAGTCTAATGCATTTTTTCCTAAGTTTTGTTTGAAAGGGGTAGAGGTCAACTGTACTTCTTCCTGCTACTCTGCCATTTTGGCTCCACTTCTGATAAGAACTTCTATGCCCCACTTTTGAGTCTGTTGAGCATTGTGTGAGATGCTAGTTGAAAGCAAGTATCTGCCATACTGTATGCCAATTTTCCCAATAGATTTTACTGAAAAGGAGTGCCTTACTCCTCTTTTAGGAGTATTTGGAGCCTTTGAATTTATTGAAAATTCTATTATTATGTTCATTTGCCTTTGGTTCTTGTGTATGTACTCTCACTTAGCAGCTTATCTCAGTTTTTTAAATCCAGTATCAATTGTTATGATGAATATTGCTTTGTAGTAAAGTTTGAAATTTGGTATTGTTAGGCCTCCTTTCTTCCCACTCTTTTCTTTTTCTAATCTTGACTTTTTCATTGATTAATTTTGTTATTTTCTCTAATTCTTTAAAGTAATAACTCTTTGATAGTTTAGCATAGTATTGAATCTGTAAATTACTTTGGTAATATTGTCATTTTTGACATATTGGCATAACTCAACCTTGAACAATTAGCTGTATTTCTAATTGTTTAAGCCTGGCTTTTTCTGTAAAGAATGTTTTGTAGCTGTATTCATATTTTTTGTATGTCTTGGTATTTGGACTCTCAGGTGTGTTCTTTAATTTTTTAAAATTAGTTTTCATTTTGCTCTTAAAAATAAGCAAATAAAATGGATATTTCAAGGACATGAGTTAAACTGTAGCTTTCAAAGCTTTTTTTATTTGTTTCTTTCCTTGCTCCTGAATTTTTAAAAAAAAATTTCCCTCTGTACTTAAAAAAAAAGATTCCTCTATAACCCTCTTTTTTCTATATGATTTCTCTTTCACCATTAACTCCCACTGTAAAGAAAAACAAAGCCCTTGTTTTGCACAGCCAAATAATGCACAAATATGCACAGCCAAGAAAAAAAATTCCATGTTGGTTGTGTCTAGAAATGTAGTATATTGTATTATACGTCTTGAAGGCATACATCACTTTACTGTCAAGAGATGTGCAGCATGCTTCTTCATCATTAGTTTTCTAGTCATGGTTCATTTAGTTAATGAGAGTTTTCAAGGCTTTCAAAGTTATTTTTCTTTATAATGTAATTACTTTTGTATAAATTGTTATATATGTCTTCACTTATTTCTGCATCAATTCATACATGTCTTCCCAGGTTTCTCTGAAACTGTCAATGTCATTTCTTATGGTGTAGCAATATTCCATTATCCATAAACCATAACTTTTTTAGCTATTCCCAATAGTTGGTCTCCCCATTAATTTCCAGTTCTTCTAGTTAGTCAACTTTTAAGTGCCTACTATGTGCTTTGTACTACTAAGTTTTGGGGATACAAAAAAAAGATAAAAACCATTCCTGCTAGCAAGAACCTCACAGCCTACAACAGGAACTTATAAATAACTTTTTGCATATGAAACTTTTCCTTCTTTAATCTTCTTGGGGTATAAGCTAGCTAGCTAAAGCATTTATTATATTAAAGAGCTTACAGTGTGATAGGTATTGTGCTACGGTACACAAATTAATAGTCACATGTTCAAACAAAAAATCATTTTCAGCCCTCAAGGGTCTTACATTCAAATGTTGGAAGAAAAACATAAAATGGAGGTAGAGAGGGAGATGAGAACCTGTACAAGGGTTGTACAGAAAAACAGTTGGGAAAATTAGGAGCTGTGCCAAGTTTTAAAGATGAGCATGACTGTCATAGATACTTCTCAAATGAAGTTTCTGAAGAGCTCACCAACTGGGGGAAGATGTAGCAAAGACGAAGATATTTCCATTGTGAGAAGTTCCCTTAGTTGAGGTGGAAGAGTATTCTAACAAGTCAGGAGCTGAGCCTGGGTCAGAGGTTATACACAGGGGCAGCTAGGTGGCCCTGGAGTCAGGAGCACCTGAGTTCAAATGTGGCCTCAGGCGCTTAACACTTACCAGTTGTGTGACCTTGGGCAAGTCACTTAACCCCAATTGCCCTCCAAAAAGTAAAACAAATAAAGGTTATACACAATTAAGTGACTTTTGAAACATTGTTTCAAGCTGTTGTCCAGAATGACTGGACCAGTTGACAGCTCCACTGATAATGTATTAGAATGCCTGTTTTCCCCTCACCTGGCCAATTTTCATTATTTTCTTTTTTGTGTGTTGTGTTCCACTCTGATGGTTTTGAGATGGAACCTCAGTCTCTTTAATTTGCATTTCTTTAAATATTAGTGATTTGGAGCAGTTTTTTCATGTATCTGTTTATAGTTTGGATCTCTTTCTTTGAAAGCTACTAATATACACGTTTGGAAAATTTATCTCTTTAGGAATGGTTCTTAACCTTGTACATCTGAATGAATTTCTCACATTTTGGATAGAAGATCTTTATTTGAGAAACTTGCTGCAAAGATTTTTTTCTAGTTAACCATTTATTTCTTTTAATATCTACTGCATTGGTTTTGCGTAAAAGATTTTAAATTTTACATCATCAAAATAGTCTATTTTTGTCTTATACAATTTATCATTTGTTTCATCACAAACTCTTCTTTTAATAGATCTAAAAAGTAATTTCCTCTTTGTTCTTCTGGTTTATTATATCATCCTTTATGGGTCAAATGTTATCTCTCCATTTGGAGCTTGTCTTGACATACGGTATGGCATGTTGGACTATAGTAATTTGCTTTCTGCTTTTTGCTTTCTTGCTGTTTTTGAAGCATGTGAATTCTTACTCCAGTAGCTGATGCCTTTAGGTTTGTCTAATTTAAACCTGTTTAAATTCCAGTTCTGTCTATGCCTTGGAACACCTAAAGCTGTTCATGTTTACCACCACTTTTAATCCCTCTGCCCCTCAGTTCTTTCCCAGACCATTAGTCTTACATTGGTTATACTCCCCTTTCTTCCCCACCCTTTGGTGAACTAATTCAACTCTACTCGGTCCTCTTTTCTCAAGTTCCTTACCTCTCTATCCTCTCAACCATTCTTCCTCTGACAAACCTCTGTCTGGATTACTCCCACTTCTGCTGCTGATATATATCATATGTATATTACTTCACAAACCATAAAGATCTATCTAAATGTTAGTTTCTTCTACCTACCTGCTGTTGAATGGAGTTGGAGAATGCAATGAACTTCGCTGACTAGGCTCACTACAAATTTATGTTACATAATTTCATTTGGGCCCTCATTGCAGCGCAGCAATCTTTTTATATTTATAAAAGTATACTTTTTATACTTCTATGTATACCTATATATATATATAGTGAATAAGTAGTATTCCACTAATGCACATATCGTCATTTGTTCAGTCATACAGTATTTTTTCAGTGTTATTAACGTGAAGTCAGAAATGCTGTTTTTCGTCAGTCTTGTTCTGCATTTGTTGATATAATTGTGATTTTTTTTTGTGTGTAATTAATATGGTCTGTCATTTTTATATATTTTTAAAAAAATATTGAACCAGCTTGGTATGATTCCAGCCCAATCTTAATATCTTATTGGAACATATTTGCTAAATTTTATTTACTGTTTCACGTAATATTGCTTCATGGTTTTTGTTTTTTGTTTTCCTTATGTTTTGTGTCTTGTGACCCTTCTTTCCAGGCTCCCAGTCTTCAGTCCATTTACTTGGGATTGGGCTGATTTTTCTGATGTAACCCATTTAACTATTGTTGATTTTGTTATTTTGCAGTTCTCGATTTACTAGAGATGCTTACTTTTGGCTGTTTATTAGTATTTCATCTCCAGTTTGGTTTTTTTCCCCCCTTCTTTAAACTAGCGTATTTTTAGAGAGCTGCATTTCTCTACAACTTTTACCTTGTCATCAGACTGCCTTGGCACCTCTGGGTCCAGATAGTGGTTGGTCAGGGATAGCCATGTATTCTTCACTAAATCGCTTAACATATTAAACTTTAGTTTTCTCATCTGTAAAATGAGGGGATTGAATTAGTTGATTTTTGAGATAGACATATGTGGGATAGATCATAATGCGATTGGGTGGATTCACAACTGTTTGAATGACTGGATCTAAAGTCAACATTCAGTCTATGTCGTCTTGTAAGCGTTGCCCCAGGGATCTGTTCTTTCCCTCTTGCTTATTATTTGTATCATGAGGTATAGTTTAAAAAAAAAAAGGAGCATTAATTCTGATTTCTGAATTGAATATTTCAGGATTGAATAAAATCTTGATTTGTTAGAATTGGTGACTAAGTCTAATAAGATGAAATTTAATTTATTTAAATGAAAAACCCTAATGTGGGTTCAAAAAAATAAGTCTTGTAAATATATGTTGGAAGGCGGCATAGCCAGATGGCGACAGTGAAGGTTTTCAAGAAGAAATTAGATTGCTTTCTCATGTCTGTTGTGGAGGTGATTCCTAATGTCCCTAGCTTTTGTAATCTTTAAATTAATGCATTTCCATTTCTGTATTCTCTTACCCTCTATAATTTTCATAATTACCTGCTAGCTACTTTTTACTCTCGACCATATGGCTAGCAATTTGAGTTTGTCAGAATGGATTTCTGTTCATTATGTCTGCTGTTTTAATAAAGATGGATTTTTTAACTGGTTACTAGATGGGAAAGTACCAGCCTTTATAGGATGAGTATTAATTAGTGGAGTTATCCTTCACATTTGTATGAAGAAACAGAACAAATCAAGACATATCTGCGTCTCTTTATCTTTTGATCCCATTTCCGTGACTTCCCAATTTTTATTTATGTTGTTAAAAAAACTTTTAGTGCCCTTTTTTTTATCTAAACATTCCTCATTGTCTTTGAATTAATAGTTGTTGGTACTTAACAATAACTAGTTGTCATTGCCTTAAAATGACCCCGTGGAAGTGTGCTTGCCCCCTTCTCCCATAATATGTTTTGTTGCTTTTACAGAAGTACTGTGGCATAAAGGCTAGAGCTTCCCTTGAAATGATGAAGACATGAGTTTAGATCTTGCCTCTGGCATCTGCTGGGCAAGTCACCTAATCTCTCAGAAATCATTTCAAATGTCAAAGAAGATGACATTGAGAGAGGCAGTTTTGTCTTCCAGTAACAGTTTCCTCCCTGTACCATTGTCCTAAGTAACTCTTCCTATCCTACAGCCATAAATAGAGATTATGTTGGGAATCCACTTTTTTTAAAGACTCTTCAAGGGTTTTGGCCAAATCCCTAGTCTGGGTCACCACCATGATATTTCATTGGAACCCGGAACCCTTACCAAAAAGATATTGACTCTTCTGATTGCCCCTACTTTTTTTAGAACAAGAATTTTATAACATGGTTTGAATTGGGCTCTAAGAATTTTTTTAACTGAAAGAAACTTTTAACCATCTAATCCAGATGAAGAAACTGACCTGTAGTATATGTTATTAGGGTAGGCTGGAGACTAGAAGATTTATTTTTGATTGCCTAAAAGCTCATCTCATAGAATAGGAGAATTAGAAAAATCATGGAATCCAGCTCTGCTTCATTTGACAAATTTCCTACCTTGCTGCTATTCTGAATTTCATCTTGTCTCTCTCACCTTTTTATGTGTTGTCACTCCTAGGGAAGTTATTTGGCCTTTTTTGGTATCCCCAGCACTTAGGATAGTGCCTGGCACTTATTTAGGTATTTAATAAATGCTTGTTGTCTTTAAGGAATATGAGGATTGGTGAAAAAAACCTTCCCTTAAAAGTTGATTATCAGTGTGAGAATAAAGTGAATTGTATCAGATCAACATAGATCAAGGAATACAGTGGAAAGAAGACTGGTTTTAGAAGAACCATAGGGTCATACATCTAGAGCTGGAAGAGACTTCAGAGGTCACAGAGCCCAGCTGTGTCATTTTTACAGAGGAGGAAACTGAAACTGAAATAATTTGTGAGTTGCTTAAGACCACTCAGTAAAGTGTCCAAGATGGATTTTTAGCCCAGGCCCTCTTATTCCAGTGCCAGAGTTCTTTATACTGTACTAGCTCTTTGACTATGAGCCACATCATGTTTCTGTGGAACCAGTTATTAAGTGATGTTAGGTAGGCTATGTCTGTATGGTACATATTAATATCTGCAGTTTGGAGATCATGTGGCTGCTTGTATTCTGCAGTTTGAGAAAATATTTAGAGATTTTATAATATGCTACATAAAACCAGCAGAAAAGAAAGCTTTCTAAGTTAAATTATTAGTGTTTCTTTCTGTATCATTGGCGATGTCCTGAGAGTCTTTGTAATGCCAGCAATGAAGTGCTGGGTATGAATGCTAGAGTTAGAAGTTAGTTAGACCTGAGTTCAAATGCTGCCTCAGACACTAGTCTGACCTTGGGCTAGTTACCTAATCTCTGTCTTCAGTTCCTTTATATGTAAAATGGGACAAATACCAGTACCTTCATTTCATAGGTGGTTGTGAGGTAAAAAATGAGGTAACATCTTTATAGTACTTTGCAAATTATATAAATGCTTACTGTAATTATTATTTTCATTAATAATGATAGTAAAGGGGAACCACCCAAAATGTCATAAGCAAGCATTCTCATATGAGCCTCAGTTCCTTAATTTTCTTAGTCATCCTCATCACTTCTGCCATTTTCTCTTCCCAAAAGAAGACGCTACTTTTACTTTCTACTTGATATGAGACTGTTAACTAGTTACATATCAAAGGGGTTATCAAAGGCTAGGGGAAGGATGGTTTGGATTAGCAGTTGCCAACTTTTTTGAAGTGGCATGCCAAATTGTTGACACTTGTGCTTTTCCTTGTTTAGTAGAACTACAGGCTGTTTGCTTTGTTATATCCAGCCAGTTCATTCCATCTACTTTTTGTATGCTTTGTTCGTGCCTTTTGTTTTTAAAATAGGACTCATCATTTAATATATTCTCTGCTCTTCCCCGCCCCATATTTCCCTTTGAATGTAAGTTTTTAAAAAGTGAAAAAATAATTCAGAGATATCAGTTGACACATTTGTTAATAACAGTGTATGCAACATTCCATCTCAGTGGTCTGTCACCTCTCTGTTAAAGGAAAGAAGCACATTTTTTCAACTTTACTTCAGAGCTCAACTTGGTTACTATAATTATAAAATGTTTAGTTTGTTTTTATTCTTTATAGCAGTAATGACATTGTTTTCATAGGTCTACTTAATTCAGCATCAATTCATGTCTTCCCATATTTCTTAGAATTTTTTCTATTCATCATTTCCTATAACACCATACTATTCCTTTGCATGGGCTTACCATAACTTGTTTAGTCATTTCCTAGTTGATACTGATCCCCATTCGTAGCTAGAGTTAATGGTGGCTGATCTTTTTATGTAACTATGGTCTTCTGGTAGTCTAAGAGCCCAGGATTAAACTAAAAGAGAGAGAGAAAAGGTAACAGTAGATTCTTCTTCACCCTACCCCCTCATCCCTCACATGGTGTCTTCTATGTAGCTTCATACTCATACCTTTATTCACAGTTCTAACTTCTGTGGCACATTAAATCACGTATCGCATAGGTTGCTGACCTGAGTGCTGCTATTTTAGCTTCAGGTTCCAAAGCTTAAGGGAAAATACATTAACTTTCGGGACGGCTAGGTGGCACAGTGAATAGAGCACTGGACCTGAGTTCAAATTTGCCCTCAGACACAACACTCATTAGCCATGTGACCTTGGGCAAGTCACTTAACCCTAATTGCCCTGCCTTCCCCCTCTAAACAGTAAAAAAAAAAAACAAAAAAAAACTTTCCTAAACTTTATAGGACATTGGAGTTGGAAGGATCCTTAAAACAAAATGTTGAATCAGATGATGTTTTCTCCATCCTTAGTCTTGACTCTGAAGCATTTTGGAATTTACCGGTCAGTTAACATTCATTAGGTACTTACTATGTGCCAGGCATTGTGTTAACTGCTGGGAATAGAAAGAAAAGGTACTGTGCTATGTACAGGGTACAGCACTGGCTTATAAACAAACCAAACAAGTCTCTTTCCTCAAAGTGCTTGTGTTCCAATGGGGAAAACAACATGCAAATGACTATAAGATATATATACTTGGTAGATGGGGGAAAGAACATGAAAATAATAATGTGTACCCATACAGTATAAATTGTGGATAATCAGCAGAGACGAATCAACTAACTTTATTTAGGGGAGCCAGGAAAGATTTCTCTTAAAAAATAAAATTTTAGCTGGGACTTGAAGGAAGCCACCAGGAGGTGGAAATGAGGAGTGAGATAATTTTACTCATTGGTGGGGGAAAGAAGAATAGTCTGTGAAATGCCCAGTGTTGGGAGGTTGATACTTCTCAACCATTTTCTCCTTATTCTTATTCTCCTTTGCAGTTTTAGCATCCATTTTCTGATTTCTTAGCAACACCACTTTTAAATTCTATCTCCCCTTGTTTTCAGTTTTATTTCTGACTCTGAATACTTTTTGTTTACTTAATGTGCCTTATTCCCCTAGTACAGTGTAAATTTCTTGACAGTTGTTAGTTTTAGTCTTCTCTCAGTGCCCATATTGTACTTAAGTAGGCTCTTAATAAATATTGAATTAAAGTGAATATCACTAGAATCTTAGCACATAGTTTCGGAACTAGAAGGGACCATAGAACCTAGAATATTTTAGCTTTTTAAAAGCCAATCGGTAAATGTTAATGAAGCACTTACTCTGGGCCAGGCACTGTGCTAAGCAGTATGGATACAAAAAAAGGCAAAAGGCAGTCTTTTCTTTTTAGGAGCTCATAATCTAATGGGGGAGGTGATATGCAAACAGCTATGTACAGACAAGTTATATATAGGATAAATTGGAGATAATCAACAGAGAAAAGACTCTAGCACTAAGGGGGATCAACAAAGGTTTCCTGTAATTTTGATTACAAAACTTAAAATGTCAGAATGAGAGAAACCTTAGGGCATAGATTTACAGGTAAATACCTTGTCCCACATTTTGTAGAAAAGAAAACTGAACCTAGAGAAATTAAGCAACGTGTCCAAGGTATTATATATGGCAGAAACATGACTTAACTAAAACCAATGAGTCTTCTCAGTCTAATCCATCTGCTTATTTGCCTGTACAACAGACACATACTCTCCCTCTCTTCCTCATCTCTCTTCTTAAAATATTAATATGGAATTTGGAAACAAGTTGATGCCCTGGCAAGCAGTTTGGTTTTTGTGCTTTCTTCTCAAGTCCCAACCTTTGTTGGTTACCATCTTCTTAGAGGCCAAAATTTAGGCAAAATAAATGGTAATAATGCTAAAGTGAACAGTCAACTCCTGTGAAATCAGTTGGGTTTTGATATGAGCTTTTATATTGGGAAGCTGAACCTGAATAATGCAGGATTTCACTTTATGGTACTTATTTTGTTTTAAGAACCGAAAAAGAAGAACAATCTTTGAGATAACATAGGAGTCCTTTCGTAGCTAGAAAAGTCCAAGTTAAGAGGAATTGAAATTTTATCTCTTAGGCTACATTTAAGCTACTTTTCGTCAGCTTCTTTAGCTGGGACCAAATGCTATTAGAATTTATTTGTAGGCTGAAGACTTGGGTTCAAGTTCTGGTTCTGCTACTTAATACTTGTATAACTCATTTCATGTGTCTGAGTCTTGGTGCTTTCATCTGTGAAATAAAAGGGTTAAGTTACAGGATAATTGTAGGCAAATCTAAAGGGCAGTGTGGGGGGGGGGCGGCAGTGGTGTAAAGAGGTCTGTGCTGTTGGTATCAATACTTTGTATTGATGGATGTACCAAACCAAGGGTTGAGTCATAGCGTAAGAACAGACAGGATCTGAAGGATCACAAGTGATGGTTTTCATCATTGTCTTCAGTGTTAAGGGATGCCAGAAGACAGAGGGAGATTTGGCAAGTGAATAGTTGATTAATGAGAATGGTGTTTTCTTACTTTAAATCTAGTGTAAAAAGAGACTGTTTTTTTTCCCCCGGCATAGTAGGTGTAGTGTTTTGTTTGCTTGACTTTGCTAATTGGTTCACTGGAGGGACTCTTGTCAGGGGGTGGGGAAGGGATTGGTGGGTAGTTACAATGATGAAAAAAAGAAAGAAAGAAAAAATATCAAGAAAATATTTGAAAATATACAACATAAAAGAAAATTCAGAAGGGGAAATTTTACTATCGTGGTAAATTTAATATACAGTTTTAAAATTATATAATAAAAGGTCACTGTTTCACATACTGACATTTATGTAGACTGCATGACCTTTTAGGTTCATTGCATCTTTGAGATTGTGTCATTTTGCATTGTTCAAAAAGCACTAGACTTAGAAAAAGGAAGATAGTCTGTTTAGAATTGGTTACTATCTGTGACCTTGGACTAATCCCTGCTAAATTAACTCATTCGTAAAGTGGATACACTTACTATTTCAAGTAGTTATTATTTGGATCAAATGCAGATTATAAACTACTTGTTAATTCTGAAGCCTGTACAAATGTGGGCTAGTAGCCTTGGTTGCACCTGTCTGTTTTACTATGACTTTTAGATTTCTACTTCTATTGAATTGAATTTTGAGGGCCATTCTTATGTTGTTGCATGAGGAGCTAGCCTGTAGGTGTTTAGATTTCACTCTGGTTGAACATCTCTCCTAAGATCTTTCTTCTGGATCTCCACTTGTCACAGGATGACCCTGTTCTGCCCCAGTTCTTGTTTATTTTTGCTTCTCTTTGTTGACCCTGAAGTACTTATTTTGTCTTGTTTGGGGAGGAAACCTGCCTCAATCAAACTGAAAACTGGGAAGGACCTTAGCCAAGGTCTCCTACTGCATGCATGGTTATCTTCAGTTGTTCTCATCTCTATCTTGCCTTTGACCCAGATGGCTCTGGAGGAGAGAGTGAGGCTGGTAACTTTGCACAGCTCTTCCTCACTTAAATCCGATTTACTTGCTTGTCATGGCATCACCTCCCTGATGGTCATGGTCTTCTTTGAGAATAAAGGACAAACAACTACAAGATATTGTTGCATTAAACAAACAATGTGCTATCTTTATAGATTAAGTGTTGCATCATTCAGACTTTTAAGGGTTTATTTTACGAAGTATGTTAAGGATGAGTAGAATTTCCAAGTCTCATTGTATTATTTAAAAAATAGTTTTTATCAATATCTTTTGCATTACTTATGTTTACCATTGGATCTTTCCCTTTCCCTTCTCTTGGAGAGCCATCCCTTTTTTTTAACAGCAAAAAATTAAAAGGCGGAAGAAAAGCAGTTAAATTAAGCAGAGTTAAGCAAAATACCAAAAAGTGACATATGCACAGCTTTGTTCATATATATATGAATAAAACTTAAAACAAATGTGTGGCCTTAATATCAAAAGATCATACCACAAGCAGTTTAGAAAACGACCTATCAGTTACCTTTCATACTTGTTTTAATTAATTGAACCTCCCATCTTCTTTGCAGAGGTTGGAAACCACGGATGTGTTAATATTGCATATACTCTCAGACTCAGCTGAAATACTTATTAGTTTTTTTTTTTAATTCAGTCAGCCATTCAGTCAGATATTAAATATCTGCTGTGTTTAGGCACTTATGCAAGTTTGCTAGTTGGGTAGAGAGGGAGTTATATATTTGGAAATGAAGTGAAATTTTACAAACAAAAAATTTATTTAAGAAGAAAATTATCTCTCCATAGAATCCAGCCTTATAATAAACAAGTATGGTTAGGTAAAACAGACTAACACTTTGGCCATGTTTGGCACTCCTTTGTTGTGGGAGAGGTATGTCTGACCTTCAGTTTTCTTAACTGAATTGGCTCCAGTATTGATCAGAGTTCTGATATCTTTTAATGTTGTTTTCCTATATGTTATGGTCATTGTGTAAATTGTTCCCTTGGTTTTGCTTAGTTTTCCTGCATCAATTCTCATCAGTCAACAAGCATTTTGAGTGCCTGTTATGTGCCAGCCACTTTTGGGTAGCTCTTAATGGATTTCTCTGCAACCTCCACTCATTGTAGTGAAAGTTCAAGAAACTCTGGTTATAGATAGTTTAAGAGCCATCAGTTTTGATCTTGAAGTCCCCAAAGGTGATAGCAGAGAAAGGAATAATGTAGTCACATACCAAGTTAGGCAAAGAAGAATATGTGTCAGGCAGCAGGTAGGGGTGTGGCTAGAATATTAGTGGTGACTGGGCAAAGCTTGTGAGAGGGTAAAATAGAAGGCGTTAAGTATAAGGAAGAGTTGTTGGGTATTTCAGGTGGCAGAACATTTTTTCCAGAGAGGCAAAGATGTTTGAAGATCAGTTCAGCTACCTAAAACGATTAAGAGATAAATACAAAGTACACCTTTTTAATCTGAAGGGTCCTTAGTGTTAACCTTCTCTTCCTAAAGATTTGCATCTCCTTTATTATTAAGAACATGAAAGCCTTGATACTTATTCACTCATTCATTTCTTATGTGTTGACATATCACTTGCTTTCATGTCATTTACCCAAAGACTTAATTTTTCACAATTCATTTCAACAGTATTTGCCCTAGAAAAGCTTATATTCTGCTCATACTGAAAGCACAAGAACTGAAAGAAAAGCTTCCAAAAATATTCTGAAAATACTAAAGTTCTACGCAAGATTGTCCTATACATAATTCTTCCTGTCTCCTTTTTAAAAAAAATTTGTTTTATTTTCGGTTAGCAAGCATTTACTCTTCCCTCCCCCAGTTTAAAAAGGGGGTAAAAAAACCATTGTAACAAGTATTCATAGTTGAGTAAAGACATACCACATATATTTCATTCTCTGTAAGGTGAATAGCATAGCTCTAAATCACCTCAGTGCTATTTGTATATAAATTGTTTTGGTTCTACCTACTTAACTTGTCAGTTCATATAAATCTTCCCTGATTTCTCTGAACCCATCCTTTTTGTCAGTTCTTATGGTAAAATAATATTCTATTATATTCAAATATTTTCCTTAGCTATTCCCCAGTTGATAGATACATTCTCATTTTCCATTTCTCATCGTTCCCCACTTCCACCCACACTCCCCTTAATCCCCCTTTCTTCCGAGCTTCTTTATTTACTCTCTAGGACAGTGGTATCAGACTTAAATATAAATAGTTAGTTCTCCACAGGCTACATGTTGACTTAGAAAACCATGAATTAACATTATCTATGTATTGTATTCTTATTTAGTTAAACATTTTCCAATTATAGTTTATTCTGGTTCAGGCTACACTCAAGAGTTTTGCTACAGCAAGTTTGACCTTGCTCCTCTGGGACACCACCATCTTTCCTGTCACTCAGACTTGTCAAGGAATCAAGGTGGCATCCTTGACTTGTCACTCTCACCCCACATATCCATTCTGTTGCACAATTTTGTTATTTCTCTTTTCACAAAATATCTCATATACATCTTTTTCTCTCCATTCATACAACCACAACCTTG
>CM053594.1:53580958-53605597 GCA_028646575.1 Pseudocheirus occidentalis
AGTCACAGATATGTCATAGGTGTGACCACCAACCTTGATAAACTGGACTCTTCTCAGCAACGCACAGTTAAAAGACAACTCTACAAGTCTCAGGATGGAAGGAGATGTCTACAGAGAAAGATCTAGAAAGATCAGAGTTTAAATGGAGCCTGAAGCAATACATGCTATTGTTCTTTTCTATATTTGGTTTTGTTTCTTTTTTGCCATTGTTCACTCTATTGGTTATAACGCTTCTATACAATCAGACTATTGTACAACGTGAGAGTTTGCAGATCCTGTACATTATTGTATGCCACCATGGGGGTTGGGAGGTGGGGAGGAAGAGGAGAAAATCTGAAACTCAAGTGATTCTGGAAGTGAATCTTGTAAACTAAAAGTAAACAAACAAGTTAAGGAGATGAAGATGATGCTTTGGTTGAGCCTGTGTGACGGTGAGGATAATGGTGTTCTTAATAGAATAGGGAAGTTAAAAAGAGTGGAAGATTTGGGGGGGAAAGATTTCTTTTGAATATGTTGATTTTTTAAAACATCTTTATTTTTATTTTTCCCCACTTAAATGTAAAAACAATTTTTAAAACATTGAGTTCCAAATTCTCTCACTTTTTCCATCCCAAACCCTTCTCATTGAAAAGATGAGCAGTTCAATATAGGTTGTACATATGTAGTCATGCAAAATATATCCATAATCATATTGTGAAAGAAAACATAGACAGAAATAAAAAACTCAAAAATAAAGTTAAAAAAAAAGGTATGCTTCAGTCTGGATTTCTGACACCATTAGTTCTTTCACTGGGAACGGATGACATTTTTCGTCCTAAGTCCTTCAGAATTGTCTTGGATGTATTGCTGAGAAGAGCTAAGTCACTCACATCTCATCACCTTTGAATATTGCTGTTATTTTGTACTCAGTATATTTTGCTTTGCATCAGCCTGTGCAAGCCTTTCCAGGTTTTTCAGAGAGCATCCTGCTTATCATTTATTACAGTACGATAATAGTATTTCATCGTAATCACATACCACAGCTTGTTCAATCATTTCCCAGTTGATGGGCATCACCTTGATTTCTAATTCTTTGTCCCTAGAAAAGGACTGCTATAAATACTTTCATACATATAGGTCCTTTTCCTTTTTGTTTTTAATTGCTTTTAGGATACAGACCTAGTAATGTTATTGCTAGGTCAAAAGATGTGTGTGGGTTTATAAGTCCTTTGGGCATAGTTCCAAATTACTCTTACAGAATGAATCAGTAGACAGCTTGACTATGTGGCTGTACATAGCTTTGATTACTTCATCATATCTTTTGATCATTAATCAGTTGGGGAATGGCTCTCATTTTTATAAATTTGACTCCGTTTTCTATATGTCTGAGAAACGAGGTCTTTATCAGAGAAACTTGCTTCAGAATTTTTTCAGTCAGAGAGAGAGGGACGGAGGGAGGGGGGAAAGAGAGAAAGAGAGGAGAGAGAGAGAGAAAGGGGGGGAGTGTAGAAGATAACCTAAGATGATCACACCTTTGGGAACAAAGTGAGGGGTGTAATTTGGACAATGAAGCAGCAAAAGACACTGATAAGGAAGCAATAGTCTTTTAAGTGGTATTGTGAGCCTGCCACTCCACTGGTCGAAAAACTCCTTTGACTTCCTATTGCCTCTTGAATCAAATGCAAATGATCCTGTTTAGTTTTTAAAATACTTCACAATCTGACTCCCAACATATTTCTGAATTCTCCTCTTTCCTCCCATCTCCTTTCCTCCTCTGTGCCATACAGCCATACTTGCCTCATATACAACACTTCATCTTCTCCATTTTCTACCTTTTCACAGGCCATCTTAGAATGCTTAGAATCAATTTCCCCCTTCCCTGACTCCTTATAATTCCTGTCTTTGGGGTTGGTAAGTGGCACAGTGAATAGAGCACAGGCCCTGGAGTCAGGAGGACCTGAGTTCAAATCCAGCCTCAGACACTTAACATAACACTTACTAGCCATGTGACCGTGGGCAGGTCACTTAACCCCAATTTGCCCTGCTCTCCAAAAAGAAAAAAAAAAGAATCCCTCTCTTCCTTCAAGACACAACTTAAGAACAACCCATAGTAAGCATTTCTTGATCCCACTAGGCACCAGATACTCTCTCCCTAACCTATTTTAAATTTAACTACTAACTTGAATGTGTTTTTATTTATTCTGTGTGTATTCACGTGTTTAGCCATTCACACGTAAGTTACTTGTGAGTAATGATTGGTCTTTGCTTTTTGTATCCTTATTGCCTAGAATATTTTAGGTGCTGACTAAATACTTGTTAATAGGTTGGTTAAATAAACTCTTAAGGAAACTTAGAGACTAGGAACCATCTAGTTCAACCTCTTCATTTTACAGAACAGGAAAGTAAAGCCAAGAATTTAAATGTGTATTTTAATACAAAGAGCACCTTGATCCCAATTTCAGCCCTATCTGCTATTGACTCTTTATGTGAGTTCTTGCAAATTATTTCACCTGTCCTGAAGTTTTTTCTTTTGTAAAGCTTCTTTGATGCTTTTTTGTGTATGATTAATCAAAATTTGTTAATTACCTACTGTGATTTTTTTTTTTAGCTAGGTGGCACAGTGGACAGAGTGCTATATTGGAAGTCAGGAAGACATAAGTTTAAATGTAACATTCCTACCTGTGTAAATAACTGGGCAAGTCACTTAACCTTCATCCCTAGTTTCCCCATTTGTAAAATGGAGGTGATGATGGCCCTGAATAAATGCTGCCTATTATTTTTTATTAGCTATTATTATGCACTAGGCTCTAGGGATACAAAGCAAAACATTCTGTGCCCTCTGGAATGTTTTCCCAATATACATTCTCCTTACCTTCTCCTTAAAGCAAAATAAGTGAAAACAACTGACAGACTCATTTGTGAGTGTATGAAACTGGACATCCATAGAAACCACCAGCCCTCCCCCATCCAGTGAAGGGAGGTGTGTTTTATCATCTATTCTCTAGGACCATTATGAACCTTAGTTTTCTCTTGTGTAAGGTAAGGGGTTTGGGGGGGGGGCGCGGTTAGATAGAGCTATTCTTTACAGATAATAGCCAGTTCCTTTCAGTTAAAATTCCTGTGATAAAGTGAATTGCCCAAGATTACTCAGCTAGAAAATAGAGTCAAAATTTAAAAGTAGTTTGAAACCAAATCCTTTGCTATTTTAACTATATCAAACTGCCTTTCAGGGGTACTGTAAAGTCTGATGTCATTAATATAAATGACCAGAAGTTTGTGATTGTATTCTCTCACTTCTCACTTACTTTCCCCCCTTGCTATCTGGAAAGCCTGAGGATGGAAGAAAGAAATGTAAAGTTTCCATTAACATTTAATGTGGAAATGGTACATGAACTAATTAAAGAGCTTTACAAACCCTTTTCAGCACTTGTAATTAGTAGTATGAAGTATTTAAGTGCTAAGGAGCCTAACCAAGGTTGTGATTTCTTCTTTGTAAATTGATCAAACTGTCTGGGAAGTGTTGATTCTCCCAGCAGACTGGTGAATGCATTTCTGACTGAGGAAGTACAGAACACAAAGGGTTAAAGGCTGCCATTTTGTTATGTAACACCCTTAATGGACATATCACCGAATGGCATGCGTCAACATGGCAGTTCTTAACCCTTTATGAGACACCTTGCCTTAGAATCAAGGAAACACAGCTTGGAAGAGTGAGCTTAAGATGACAGACAGGCCAGCAGTGTGCTTTTTTTTAACATCTTACTCAAGTTACACAGTGTTAGCCATTCATTCATTTAACTTTTCCTAAGAGAAAAAAGTTGAACCAGTTTTTCCTAAACTAGTTAAAATTTTCTCCTGTTAATTTTTCTGGTAAAGTCAGTTTAATTTTTGTGACACAGGACATGTTTTTTTGGTGGGGAGGTGGTAATGGTGGAAGAAATTACCTTTTATTTTGTGAAGGCTGCAGTACAGCCATACTGGGCTGCTTTCAAAGATATCCAGAAGAGATTTGAATGTTATTTTCTAAATCTTCCTAGATTTGATTCAGTTCTTTTCTTAGTCCCAGAATGTGCATTGTGTGGAGTAGTTAGTAGTTCCCAAATTTCTTCTTTTTTTTTTTTTTTAAATTTTTTTTTTTTTTTTTTGCTTTTCTTTTTGGAGGGCAGTTGGGGTTAAGTGACTTGCCCAAGGTCACACAGCTAGTTTTTGTGTTAAGTGTCTGAGGCCGGATTTGAACTCAGGTTCTCCTGACTCCAGGGCCGGTGCTCTATTCACTGCACCATCTAGCCGCCCCTCCAAATTTCTTTTTAGGAAACAAAACAAACAACAGATGGAAAAATAAATATGTGGTCAGTTTGGGTGCTGAAAATATTAGCCAGAAATGACAGCACAACATCTGGGCATTCTGTTACATTTAGCCTAATATAATCAGGACCTAGCAATTACAGTAGTCACTGCAACATAAGAAACTCTAACCTAGTTGGAATATTACATCCTTAGTGGCATTTGTAGAATGGTATATTTTTCTCCCTTTTTAAGATACGTAAGCTTTGAAGAGAGAACATGTTAGAGAGAAAATTAAACTGCTAGTTTGGAGTTTTGTCATATACTTACAGTTTGGCAGTTACAGGTTTAAACTTTTTTAAGTAATCTTAATTTTTTCCTATGCATTTACATAGGGCAAGGGTAATGTAGTAATTTTTATGCTCTTGTCACCCACAGACTAGGATAAATAACTTGAACCTACTCTGGCATACTAGTTACCGTAATTGGGGCACATTGTGTTATTCCAGGTCTCAGTTTCCTCTTCAGTAGAATGGGGATTGCAGGATTTAGAACTGGAGATATAGAACTTCAGAGGTCATATTCTCATCTCTTTATTTTACATTATAGGAAACTGAGCCCCCAAGTAGTTGTGATTTGCCATAGTTGTAGTCCATCAACAGACATTTTTAAGCACCTACTAGTCACCAGGCTTGACGCTGTGCTCAGTGCTAAGGATGTAGCGACAATAATGAAATGATCCCTACTTTCAAGGAACTTCAATTCTGTCAGTGAAAGAAGTACATACACAAATGTATACAGATTAAATCCAAAGCAAATAAATATTAAGTAGTTAGGGAAGGAAGGCTCTAACAATGAGAGGAATCTGGAAATGCTTCTGATATAAGGTGGTATGGGTTGAAGAGGGAGTACATCTCTAGCACTTGCTTAGGCACTGGACAGGGGAGAAATGCCCTGGATTAAAGGCATAAGCTAGACGAAAGGGAGTATTATGTGGTTGATCTGGAAAAGGAGATTGGAGCCAAATTGTGAAGAGCCGCAAATGACAAATGGAGTTTATATCTTGTCCCAGAGACAATAGGGAGGTTCTAGAGTTTATTGAGCAAGAGAATGACTTGGTCATATTTGTGCTTTAGGAATATCACTTTGGTTGCTTTGTGGAAGTTGGATGGAAGAATCTTACTTACCTCATGGAATTATTAGGAGAATCCTATGATATAATTGATATGCAAGCAGTTTTAAAGTGTAATGCATTCTACAAATAAACAGTAGTTAATAATCATACTATTTGTAGAAAATGACTCATGAAAAATATTTGTCCTTATTTAAAGAGTATACATTTAAAAGGTATACTTGATTTTGTAAAAATTTTTAAAAACTTATCAAGAGTAGGGGTCTTTTATAGTATACAGTATTCTTTTTCAGAATTTGGTTACTACATTCATGAGAAAAGCTTTATGAGTTAAGGGCAACTTTTCTTTTTTAAAGAAACCACTAAGCTTTTTTCTCTATAAATCATGAAGATGCCCATCTCTTTTAAAAGTAGGTATAGGAGTCCAGACAATGTTTGGATTATCAGTATCCTAGGACTTAAATTATGCTATAGCTGCCCATGTTCTACTATTCACATAACCTCTTTGGCTTCCAATTTTCCCATTTGTAAAATGAGAATAATCCTTGTAGTTTACTTCATAGGGTTGTTTTGAGACTCAAATGAGAAGAGTGTGTGTGTTTGATACTATTTCAGTTGATGCATACAATAGTCCTATGAAATAGGTAGTTTAGGTTGTTTAATCAGCCTTTTCAGATAAGAAAACTGACCATTAGAGTGGCAGATACTCAAAAAGCGTTTACCAAGCACCTGTCATGCCAGAAACCTTGTTCAGCTGGTGATACGATGACAAAAGTTAAAACAATTTCTGTTGTCAAGGAACATTCTCAAGAAAGACAGTATATCTCTGAGATTATTGGTCAGTGAGAATGTACCACCCAATTTGTGCCAGCACATGCAGCCTACCTAACATACAGGCATATTTACAAGGCTGATGCATTGAGGGGATCGTTGAAGGGATCAAGGAGAGAAGGTATTCAAATTTGAGAGGAAAAGGAAAGGCCTCCTGCTGATGCTGTAACATGTGAGCTGAGTCTTAATAGTCCTTAGGGGTTGCAAGAGTTGGATGAGTAGGGAGAAGATTTTAGGCTTGGAGGATAGCCCTATGGTAATGTTGGAAGAAGAGTTGAGTAGTGATTGGACTGAAGGAAGGAGGGAAGCAAACAAGTATTTATTAAGTACCTATGTATGCCAAACACTTGCCAAGTGGTTTACAAATATTGTCTCATTTTATCTTCAACAACAACCCTGAACCTTGTTGCTAGAGGACCGTGCTATTATTATGTCCACTTTACAGTGGAGGAAACTGAGGCAGACAGAGATTAAGTGACCTATCTATGGTAACACAGGTAGTAAATATTTGAGACTGGATTTCACCTCTGGTCTTCCTGACTCCCGGACTAGCTCTCTATTCACTGTGCCACCATAGAGTCCATAGAGGGGAGTGATGTCTAGGAAGACAGGGAAAATAAGAAGGAACCAAGTTGTGAAGAGTTTTAAATACCAGAGAAGTTTTTATTTGATCCTAGGGATAATAAGGAGCCCCAGGAGTATGAGTAAGGGTAATGACATGGTCAGATGATAGAAGGAATGAGATCAAGCAATTTGACTGAATATGAGGTGAATGAGAAGTAAGAAAGTAAGAATGATACAGAGGTTGTGAAGTTGCATGCCTGGAGGGGTGGTAGTATTCTTAACAGATATAATTAAATTTGGAATACTGTTGGGTTTGAGGTAAAAGATAATGAGTTCTGCTTTGGACCCGTTGAGTTTGAGATGCCTCTAGGACATTCCATTCAAAATGCCCAAATTCAGAGGGATATGGAATTGTGGGCGAATTTTTCTGAATTCAAAGAAATTAAGTCTGATTACTGGCTCTGCTATACTACCTACATGACCTTAGGCAAGTCATGCAATCCCTCTGAGCTTTGGTTTTTTTCATTTTTAAAATGAAGAGACTGAAATAAATTATCTCTAAGGTCCCTTCCAACTCTAAATCTTTATGGTCCAATATTACATCTTTATACCATTCTGTTTTGGTGACTTAGAAGTATTAACAAAAGAATCATAATAGCCAGTAATGCTCAAAGCAATTCTCTTTTATCGTGCACTTATTTTACCGGACAGTAAGTCAAGGCTGAAGGCTTAATAAGGGAACATCCATGAGATGAAACCTAGAAAGGCCAAACAGGGCAAATAAGGGAATGATAAAACATAGCTTTGGCATTGTGTGGCAGGAGAAGGGAATGAGTTTTAAAATGGTCCTATATAGGAAGGATTTTTAACCTTACTTATTTAATGAACCTCTTTGACAGTTTGGTGAAGCCAGTGGACTCTTTCCCAGAATAATGATTTTAAATGCATAAAATGAAACATTAAGTTTATAAGGGAAAGCAGTTACAAATTACAAACCAGATACAAACCAAATTATCCAAAATTTTAAAAAATATAAAAAAAACCTACAAGTTAACAAGTTAAGAATCTCAGTCCTATGGAAAGGTTGCCATTTGGGATGGTGCTCTGTTTTATCTGGGTTTTCCTCTTAACTGGTATAGGAGATACCATCTCCTCCACAAAGTTAGCACATTGATGATCCACACTAGATCTGAGAAGTTCAAGACTAAGATCAAGAATCAACAACCCCTTCTCCTCCTCACATCATTTTGTTTGAACTAGGAGCCATACATTATGCCTCACTTTACTAGGTCCATAAGGTCAGCTTCCCTAGGCTAGTTTGTACACTGACTTCACATTACATGCCTGATTCCTCCTACCATCCTACCCACCTCCTTACAGATTTAGTACTAGAACAAATTAACACGCTACAGCCATAGGGCTTTAAGGCAGGCTAGCTACTTACCATGATAGGGTCGTGCAGGAGTTGCCCTGTAGTGGGCCTGGTCCCAGTTTACAAGGAAGGGTTTTTCCTCCCGTTGAAAAATATATGTGTTTGTTATTTGCACCCGTTCATCTTTAGGCTTGATCAGTAAAGCCTTAATATCATCTTTCCCAAAAAAAATCCTTAAAAAAAATTAAAGATTATATCAGAACTATATTATTATATTAAATTATATAGTGATTATATCAGCAGTTTCTATCTCTAGTTTCTTCAGTTAATCCTTCTCTTTCATGATCTTCAGTTCATCCACCACCTTTATCAACCTTGGCATTCAAATTAATTTATCAAGTAATTTAAGTGAGTATTGTATGAACTACTCTGAAAGGTGCTATAGGAGATTAAAAGATAAGATGGGTTTCTGTTGAGAAAAGACATATGTAAACATACAGGGTGTCCCAAATGTAATGTAATATATTACATTAATGTAAAGTAATGTAATATTATCAGGGATGCTAAAACTTGGAATGAGCTGAGTCTGACAAGAAAAGTTAAGGACAGAAAAAGTGGAGGTTCTTTTTTGGGGGGGGGGATCATTGTTGCTATTATTTTTGTTATTGTTATTATTATTATATTAGGAGGAATGGGTGAACCAAGGAAAGGATTAGGATCTTTACTTGGAGTCGGTGGGATGATGCTGTCTGACAACAGAAGAAGAGGCAGAAATGATTAATTTTTATTTTGTTTGTTTTCTCTACAAAGAAGAATGACCTTTACACTAGAAATGAAAGAATAAAACTGCCTTATAGGGAATTAGTTGATAACCCAAAATAAGAGAGCTGATGAGTTCAAAAGTTACCTGACCCATATAAACTACATCCTCCATTCCAGAAAGAATTGGCAAATGTATTTGCAGAGCTTCTGTTTGTGATGTATAAAAGATGATGGAAAATGGGAAAGGTATTTTGAAGTTGGAGAAGAGTAAATGTTCAAATTTTTAAAAATCCAAAAGGATGGAATCTGCAAGCTTAAGCCAGTGAACCTGACTTTAATTCCTGGGAAAATTCCTGAAAGGATCATTAAAGAAGAACTGGCAAATACCTAGCAAAGGAAGTATAAATATTTGCATGGCTTCCTTAAGAACAAGTCATGCCAGACTAACCCCATTTTTCCTTTCTTGACAAGATTACTAAACTAGTAGATAAGGACAGTGGTATGGATATAGTTTCCTCAGATTTTAGCAAACCTTTTGTTAAAATATCTCATACGACTCATGTGGATAAGATAGAAATGGATTAGCTGAAAATACAGTTGGCTGGCTGGCCTGACTCAAAATTAACTGTTAATGGTTCGATGTGAGTAAAGCAGGTGGCTTCCTGTTTATTACCACAGGGTCTGTACTTGGTTCTGGTGATTTTCCTTTGGGTTTTCCTTCAGAATTTCATGTTTCAGATTTTCCCATTCTTTTTTGACTGACTTTTCCCCAAAGAAATTTAGACCATGGGATCCAGTTTATCTTTCCTCTTATTATCCTTTTGGAAATCTGCTCTCCTGACATCTAGGGTTTTTGTCAAACTGATGTTTTCTTATCACAAAAATCTGAGGAGTGTTTATTGTTCCCCGGGATTCATATCTTTTCTATCTAGCAACCAGTTGTTCCTAGTTAGAATTAGATAGAGGGTAGAATTTTTCATTTTCTTCCTTCACTGATGTTTCTTCTACATTTTGAAGGATAAAATTATCATTAAGGCAAGCATTAGCAGCTCTGAAAATATACTTCCGAAAATGTTGAGATAATTGTCATTTTTCATCACAGCTATAATGGTGTGCAGATTACTTGGGATAAAGCAAAATTACATTTTTGACATACACAATAAGCCCTAAAACTTTTTACGTCTTTCTACAGTTTAATATGTCCTATAGCGTTCCTGAAATCTTTTCACGATCATCCCCAGTTTTTCTTTTGCTCTATCTTTTTCTGCATCTTGTCACTTTAGTCATATCCTCCCAATTTATATTTTAATCTTATTTTCAATGATTGCTTTCTTTCCCACTACCAACAAACATGTCCATTAGGAATGCATATACTTTTTGAGGAAAAAAGTTCCATTTTTGTAATAGTTCTGCTTGTCCTTAGAAGTACTGTGATAATAGTGGAAAGAGCACTAGACTTGGATTCAGGAGACTCCAGTATAAAATCTGGCTCTTGTACTTATTAGGTATGTGACCATTATCAAGCAACAATCTCACTGAGCCTGTTACCTTGTTTATAAAATTGAAGTACTGCATGGCACTGTGTACACCATAGCGTTTTGTGAAGAAAAAAATGCATGACAAGCTATAAGGCACTTTCTAAATGTCAGTTATTATTACTAATGTTGAACCTAAATCTGTTTATAATTCTATCTTTTCTCTTAATTCTGTCTTGAACTATAGGACAGTTCAGCTGCACAGAATAAGGCTAATGCTTCTCTATGATAACCCTTCAAATATTGGAATAAAACGATTATGTCCTTTAGTCCCAAGGCCCACCTCATCAAATCTTTCAGAGTTCTTATCTATAAACTTTATTCTTGTTTTCTATAAAGGCATTGGGAAATGTTACCAACACTGAGATTTAACAATGTTCTAATGAAGTTCAAACATTAATGTAAAATGCAGCTCTGACATTCTCTTGGTTCCAAATATTTCTTTGAGGGAACCTGTGTCCAAAAAAAAAAGGTGGAAAAACTGCTTCCATGTCACCCAGTGAGTTAATGAAACAGTAATATACCCAACGAATCCTATATAGATCATGCTACCATGATGTATATATAGCTAGTGTGCACTCTCTCTCCCTCTCCCTCCCTCTCTCTCTCTCTCTAGTGGGAACATAAGAATTAACTGAGGAAAAAGTTTTAAAAACCAATTCACCAGGTTGCCTGGAAAATTCATTGGATTACCAAAAGTGTAATTGCCTCTAGACTAGCCATTTCTTTCAAACTTTAGCTATTAAGATTTACCAATATCATCCTCATCTGTTAATTATGTTACAATGTAATTCCATTCTCTTGTATCACTGTCCCTCCTAAGCACCATTAGAGGAAGGCTCAGAGGTATGAAGTTTTTCCATTTTCTGTCTGTTTTATTCCTTTATGTTCATTTTTAGATTTCTTTTCTTTCAGTCACTCTTTATATTCACTCACCACTCTTTCATGCTGACATTTCCTATTCCATGTATTCAACAAATACTTACTTGAGTGCATGCTACGTGCCAGAGTTAAATTCTGCTTGCAATACAAAAGTGTATGAAGTGGTTTTCATTCCTTTCAAGAGTTTACTGTCTAGTGGAAGAGATGAGACATACATGTATGTACCTATAATATGAATCAATATAACTTTGTTAGATTTCTTGATTATTGATGTCGAATTAGACGCAAAATGAGAAATATGCAGTCAACAGGCATTTAATTAAGTACATATTATTTGTTATTGTACTAGGATCTGGGAATACAGTGGAAACAGTCTTTGACCTCAAGTAGTTTAGTTTTGATGGGAGAGACAACATTTGCATATGTAAGTATATTTTTAAAAATATAACAAGCAGATGCAAGGGAATACTTTGGTTTAGAGAAGGGATTGGGGAAAAGATATCAGCTGAGAGGACCAGGAAAGGCCTCATAGACTCTGGTTTGTAAGACAAATTTTAAAAAAGATCAGAGAGGGGGCAGCTAGATGGCTCAGTGAATAGAGCACTGGCCCTGGAGTCAGGACTTGCCCAAGGTCATATAGCTAGCCAGATTTGGACTCGGGAAGACTGACTCCTAGCCAAGTGCTTTATCTACTGTACCACCCACTACCCAAATTACAAATAATCTTTTCTAACCCCTTCAATTACCAAGGAGTAGAGAGATGAAATGACTTAATTAAGGATTAATTCCATTGCCTTACCTCTGTTGATTATCTTCTAATTAACCTGCATATGCTTTGCTTTATATATATTTGCTTGCATAGTCTCCCCCATTAGATTGTAAATGCCTTGAGGTGAGGGACTATCTTTTCTCTCATTTTGTATTCTCAGTGCCCAGCACAGTGCCTGGCAAATTAAGTAATCATTTAATAAATGTTTATTGAATTGGATGTCACATAAGCAGTAAGTAGCCAAACTAGAACCAACCCTCTGACTTAAAATCCTATCCTCTTTCCATTATAACAGCAGTTCCCAAACGTTTTTGGTCTTTTTACCTTCTTCAGAAATTATTGAGCTTTTAATTACGTGAGTTATAGCTATTTTTACTGATAAAATTTTAAAATATTCATTTAAAATAACAAAACCATTACGCGATAACATTTTTTATGGAAAATAACTTTTCCAATACAAAAAAATTATTGGAAGAATTATATTGTTTACATATTTTTTATAAAATCTCTTTAATATTTGATTCAATAAAGACAGCTAGATTTTTATTGGCATTTGATCTGTTGTAATCTCTTGCTGTGGGTGAAATATATGAAGAAAATCCTTCCTCACACACGGATGGAAAAGGGTAGAGATATTTTAAAAGACCAATAATCTCTTAGTATTATGAAAATAGTTTTAGACTTGTGGGTCCTTTGAACCTGGGACTGTGCTGTACTATACCATGCTATTTTTTATGTGTGTTTTTTCCTCCTCATATTTTAATTCATCATGAATTTCCTATGTGTCTCTATACCCAGTTTGGTCTGTTTTCTTTCTTAAGAGGATCATTTGCATTTTTGCTGTTGGATTCCAATTTTGAAAACTTCTCTCTCTCTCTTGATTTCCCCCATTGAGGTTTTTTTTAGGTCAATAATATTCTACCTCTCAGAGGCTCTATTTCCTCCGCTGAAAAATGAGATTCAAAATACAAAAGCAACTACAAAATACAAAATTAAATGGTCATGGCTTTCCTGAGAGCTTATATGGGAGTGAGAGGGATGTAATTATGAATAAGGTCAATAGATACAAAGTAATTTGGGACACGAAGACACTAGCTACTAGGGGAGGGAGGGGAATCTTGAAAGTTCTCCTATAGGAAGTACCTGAGGTGAGGTAGGACTTCTGAGAGGCTGGGGCGAGAAGGGAGAACACCTGATACAGCCTGTGCAAAGATATTCACAATAAGGACCCTTTGGCTGGAACAGAGTGTATAAAGAGTGGCAATGTAAAGTCTAGAAAGATAGGTTATAGAGTACAAAAGATGATCCCAAAGGCCTCTTCCTAGCTCTAAATTCTGTGACCACATCCAGTTTCTCTGATATGGTGCTTCTACTATATCAACCCTATCCATTAAGAAAACCGGTAAAATCATGACGAGTGTTTGAAGTTCATGATTTAGCCATTCTGGAGAGCAATCTGGAACTATGCCCAAAGGGCTATAAATAATTGCCTATACCCTTTGACCTAGTGATACCACTTCTAGGGTTGTATCCTAAAGAGATCATAGAAGTGGGAGGAAGACCCATACGTACAAAAATCTTTATTGCAGCTCTCTTTGTGGTGGTAAAAAACTGGAAATTTAGGGGATGCCCATCAATTGGGGAAAGGCTAAACAAGTTGAGGTATATGAATGTAATGGAATACTATCGTGCTATAAGAAATGAGGAGCAGATGGATTTCATATTCACCTGGAGAGGCTTTTACAAACTGATGCTAAGTGAGAAGAGTAGAACCAGGAGAAATTTGTACACAATGACAGCCACATCGTATGTATAATGACCAACTTTGATAAACTGGACTCTTCTCAGCAATGCAAGGTTATAAGACAACTCTAAAAGACTCAGGATGGAAGGAGATGTCTACGTTCAGAGAAAGATCTAGAAAGAAAAGTGTTTAAATCAAACTACATGCTCTCATTCTTTTCTGTTTTTGGTTTTGTTTCCCCTTTCCCATTGTTCATTCCATCAGTTACAACCCTTCTATACCACCAGACTAATGTCCAATGTAAAAGTATTTGCAGATCCTATACTTGATTACATGCCACCATGGGGGGGGGGTGTGAAACTCAAGGGATTGTGGGACTGAATCTTGTAAACTAAAAGTAAATAAATCAGTTTTAAAAATTAAAAAAAAATTAATTGAAGTTCAGTACTAGAATATTAAAAGTAGCAGTTTCTACTTGAACTACAGCAATTTATTTTGAGTTATTCTGAGTTAATGTATACTTAAAACAAATGGAATTTTTGCTTTGGATAATAATGAACTTAAATAACTTGTTACATCAAAGATAGTCTAGGCTGAAAATATAAATACATTAAAAAATTTTGTATAAGCCTTTATTCAGCAGTCCATAAGATATCACTAAGGTATTTTGGTTTGCATTTTACAATGTTTGGATTACCTCATGGAGTACTTTCTAAAAGAAGCATATTCACTTCCATAAATTTGATGGTTAGTAGTTTTAAATAAAGGTGTATCCTATGTTAATTTTGAAGCTTAATAAATAAGTATTTCAACCTGTTGGTTTTAGTACCTTCAGATCTCAAATTTAGGAGTGGGAATGCGAAGGATAGAAAGCCAACATTCAACATTTTTCTACCTATTTATTTACATTATATGTAGATATAAATATAAACTGGGTCTCCCTAATCTTGCCCAGGCAGGAAGTCCACTTACCACTCATTCAATCATTGTTCAGTCCCACTGATCTGCTGTTCAATGGCAGAGAAACTGTCCTGTTCATTTTCTGCCCTGGGCCTCTTTGTCCCTTTTTAGGGAGTCTGGTACATTGCCCTGCACACTTCTTCCCCATCTCCCCTAACTCTATTTGTGCCACACAATAAGGCTTCAGCTCTGTTGCAGCTCAGAAGTAGATGCATGATCTCCTAGTCTCAGCTTCCTTGGAAGTAGGCACTATATAGATGTCTACCAGAGCATCTTGTAAGCACTCTTTATGTTATTAGTTACTGAGGACATACTAATTTATTAAAAATTTTTGTTTATGCTTTTATAGCTGTACTATTTCTTGAAGTAGGAGGAAAGAGGTCTCCCATGGGAAAAGAATACTCAGTGAGCATCTAAATGCCTCTTTTTCAATAGGTGACTGCCAGTTGTAATTGCCTTCACTTTCAAGTGCCAAGACAAGTCAAAGTCTGGGCAGGTCCTTGTCAATTTTTTCTTACTCTTTAGAGGTGAACAGCATGAATTATGGCAGAAAGTGATAGTGAGCACATGGGCTTGGGGGACAGGAGAAAATGACTTCTCTGTTTAGAGCAGAAGGCAGTATTGGATGGTCATGAGACATATGTTAAGAACCTCTTGTTTGAGGGCCAAGAGTTTGGGTTCAAACTGATACCTTTTCTTAATTTAAAAAAATGTTATATATGCTTTTAATATTTCAGTATCAACATTTCTTTCCATAACTAATAATGTTAATGACTCGTTTCTATAGTCCTTCAGCTTTTTAGTTAAGAAGACTTTGGCCTTGTGAAGTTGTAGTGTATGTCTTATTCTCATTTTACAGTTGAGGAATTTGAACCTCAAAGAAAGTGGTTCCTTGCAATTCTACATCCCTAGACTAACGTGTGTGTTCCTCAACGTAAGCCCCTACTTTTTCCTTTGTCTCAGCTCTTAGCAGAATACCTGGCACATAATAAACATTTAATAAAATGATTGTCGATCGGTGGATTTGCTCAAGGATATATATCTAGTAAATGTTAGAACTAGGTCTTGAATCAGGGATGTTCTGACTTGGAACCTAGTGTTCTTTCCATTGTGACATCTTGTTAAACAAAGTTCATCATAGTTCTTTAGCTCTAAGAGTTGGTTCCTACATTTAAGACCCAGGTAGATAGCTTTCTCGGCTTTTTGGGGGAGGGAAGGCGGCACGTTACCATAAGGCACTAGTTGCCATACTCCTGTTGATAACCTAAATCAGATCACTGGGTATCTACAAAATATTTTCATAAGATTCTCTTTTGAGAATCATAGAGTCTTAAGCCTGTCTGACTAGGCCAAAGCAAACTTCAGTTCAAATCAACTTATTTATTAATTACCTAAATGGGAAATATTGTGCCTAGGTACTAGATGATACAAAGACAAAACAACAGAAATCAGGTTCTGCTCTCAAAGCAAGCATATTCTCTTGGTTAGCTTATACTGAAGTTAAATACACACCAAATATGAGAGAGAGAGACAGAGAAATTGGAAGTATCAGAAAAGCCTTTGTGTAGGAGCTGGTACCTGAGTTGGTATTGGATTAATCTAAGGGATTTTATGCAATGAAGGTGAAGGAGGGAGAGTGTATTCCAGACATGTCAAGTCAATTTATTTAAGAATGAAGTAGAGCCATAAATGAAGGCCATCATAGATGATCCAGTTCTGTAAGGCAAAGTTTTACTTAAGTACCTTTGTCCTCGTTTTCAGGTCATTCTTTTGCTATCTTTAATTTAAAAGAAAATTTCCCCCAATTATTGCATATTTTCCACCCCATCTCCCTTCCTATTCCATGGGATCTGGGTGATGGGGATGTGTTGGCTGAGGAGGGCCCTTGTAAACACAGTTAAACAAAACATTTTTATTTTTTATTTTGATATCTTTAGATACATGGATTATGGCCAGAGTTAGTAAAAGTCCTGCTCTGTCAGCAGAGTTTGAAACACATAATAAATTGCTTATATAGAGAGAGCTATGATTTCTTGAATTTCTTTAGTATTTTAAAATGCAAATATTTGTAGCAACAACACTGGATAGTACACTCCTTTAACGTGGACTTTAAGTCTTCTCTAAAGTTGACCAGGCAGTGTCTTTTTCCTTGCTACCTGGGAGACAGGGAATAGAAAATAAACTCATTCCAGAATTCCATACGACTTTGGGATTTTCTATTCCTTGATTTGATGAAATTGTGTCCAACTCCACATTCTACCTCTATCGGTGATGAAGTGGAAGCATTTTAATGTCAATTTAAATTGAAACATGTATATTCATTCCCTTCTGTGTATATCTATATTCTACAATCTTCTGTATTCTGCAGTTCCCTCTCTTACCACTCAAGAATTAAAATACATATAAGAATCAAATAACATTTAGGGTAATAAAGTTGGCAAGTTTCTAAATGTATTAGCTAAAATTATAAATTAGTGTTTTTGATGAATTTTGTAGGCTGTTTTGAAGTGGAAATGATGCTGGCCCTCATATCATAGGACCAAAGTGTTGGAAAGGACCTTAGAGGTCATCTGGTTTATTATATTATCTATTAAACTCTTGGTTGCAACCCCATGTGAGTTTAAGAAGCACTAAAGGAGCCACAAGTAAAAAAAAAAAAATTACGAAGTCCTGAATTCCAGTACAACCCCCAGATCTTAAAAGAAAGTCTTTCTTTACCCTAAGTCCTAAGTAATTCCAAGTGTATCCATGAGAAATGTTCATCTTTCATCTTCTTAAAGACCTGACTACTTCCCATTCCATTGTTGGGTAGTCTTGTTATGAAGTCCAATCCTTTTCTCTTTTACATTCTTCAAATAATCATTCAATAAGAATTTAAGTACTTGTTTTGTATTAGCTGCTCTGATAAGTATTGAGGATACAACTAAAGTAAAAATTAGTCTCTGCCTTCAAGGCACTCACTTTCTAATGGGAAAGAAAACATGTAGATAATTTTTTTTTTGCTTTTTTTTTGGAGAACAGTTGGGGATTAAGTGACTTGCCCAAGGTCACATGGCTAGTTGTTTTTTTGTGTGTGTGTGTGTGTGTTAAGTGTCTGAGGCTGGATTTGAACTCAGGTCCTCCTGACTCCAGGGCTGGTGCTCTACTCACTGCGCCACCTAGCTGCCCCGAAAACATGTAGATAATTAAGTTAGATGCAAGATAGAGACAGGAGCAGGATAGATAGCATCTAGGTGGCACAGAATGCAGGCCTGGAGAATCAGGAAGACTTATCTTAGTTCAAATCTGGCCTCAGACACTTAAGTAATTGTGTGATCCTGGGCAAGTCACTTAACCTTTTTTGCTGCAGTTTTCTCATCTGTAAAATGAGTTGGAGAAGGAAATGGCAAACTACTCCAGTATCTTTGCCAAAAGAAAATCCCAACATAGGGTCATAAAAAGTCAGCCACAACTCTTAACAGTGAAAACAATATAAGAAGAGAAGGTTCTCATGGGAAGTTGGTAGCTTGCAGAAAACTCCTGTAAAAGGTAGAAATCGAATTGAGTGGCATAGGAAACCAGGAGACAGAGGTAACATTTAGAACATTCCAAGAATGGAATACAGCTAGTAAAAAGTAATAGATTTGGGAGGAAAAGAGTGTCATGTTTGAGAAACAGCTAGATTGTAAAACGCATGAAGAAGAGTTAAGTATAGAGAGATGAGAAAAGTAGGAAGGGACCAGGTTATGAGAAGCTCTAAATGCCAAATAGAGGACTTTGTTTTTGATTCTGAGAGTAATAGGAAACCATTGAATTTTACTGAGTGCATATGGAAGTGGGGGGAGACATATAGATGTACCTCTTAAGCTTTGGCAGCCAAGTGGAAGACAGATTAGAATGGGGAGAAATTTTAGGCAAGGGACTGATTTAGAAAATTTTTGCAGCAGACCCAGTATGAGGTGATGAGCGCCTGCCTGTACCAGAGTACTGTGTTGAGTAGAGAGGAAGGAAAGAACGTAAGAGGTATTGTGGAGGTAGAAACAAGACTTGGCAGCAGATAGAACGGGTAGTGAATGACTTCAAGAGAAGAATTGGTGACCCCAATATTGTGAGTGACTGACTATGGCTGTGGTGCCCTCAGCAGCATTGAGCAAGTTGGGAAGAAGGGAATGTTGAAAGAGGGCAAGAAGAGAACAAACGAGTTCTGTTTTGGGCATGTTGAGTTTGAGATACCTACAGGACATCTTATTGGAGATGTCTGAAAAGTCATTTTGTTATGTAGGACCTGGAGGAAAGGAAAGAAGTTAGGTTTGAATGTTTAGGTTTGGGAATCATCTGCATAGAGATGATGATTGAATCCATGCGAGATGATGATTGAATCCATGTGAGCTGATGAGATCACTGAATATATAATATATATAGAGAAGAGAGCATTGGAGGGAACAGCCATCATTAATGAATTTGACCTAGATAAAAAAAACCAGCAAAGGAAATGAAGATGGAGGAAAACTAGAAAAGAAACTGTTACAAAAACCAAGAGAATACAGGAGGTGAAAGTCAGGAGGAGTATCATACTGCAGAGAGATCTAGAAGGATGAGCATTTGAGAAAAGACTGTTAGATTTGACATTTAAAAGACAATTGGACAGGGAGGACACTGGCATCTCTGTGACTGTGCAGCAGTAGCTCATGTTTCCTGTGCATTCGATCTCCTGGGTCCCCATCTGCCAGGTTTGGTGTGGCTTGCGGGCTTCCATGTTAGGAACAACTCTAAATCGGCTAAGAACAAAAGAAAATACAAAGCATGTTTTCAAGACCTATTTTAAAGGTACTTTGTCACTTTGCAAGACCTTACTCTGAAATAAATACCAGTTTAGTTTTTGAATGATGTTTGAACCAACAATGCCATCCACTGGGGAATAGATTTCTAGCCAGAATGACCCTTAGAGAGCATCTGACCCAAACTCTTCATTTTATAAATGAGGAAGTGGGTCCAACAAGGTCAAGTGACTTGCTGAACATGACACAAAGTAAGAGGCAGAGCCAAGATTAAGCCCAAGACTTTTGATTCCAAATCCAGGGATCAGTTCTGCCACTGTTTAGTCACTAACTAAACTCTTAGTCGTGTCCAGTTGCTTGGAGCAGTGCATTAGGATCCTGTTCTGAGACAATTGGAAGGAAAAAATCCAGTCACAATCTTTTCTTTGTCCACAAATAAGATGTGGTGATCAGGGGAAAGTGAGACATCCTAACAGAGTGGTATCAGCCAAAGGAGCACATGGCACAGAGTATCAGTTTTCAGGCCAGACTGGAGGTATTTGTTCTATCAGTCTCTGAAAAGGTGGACTTGAGTTTTTGTGGAGGGGAAGAGTGTGATGAATATGTGGGTAAAAACAATGTGAGATGACAAGCCACAACAATCAATCATAGCTGAAAATATATTTCTGAGTGATTGCATTAAAAAGGAGGAGTGAAATGGATGACTCATTCAAGACCAGTGTTAGGACATCCTCATTTTGAAAAAACCATTTCATCTTTGGAATTTCTTTTGACAAGAATTAAAGTATACTTTTACATATATAAAATGGAGGAAAAATAAAGATCATTGATAACTTTGGATAAAACAGTTTTTGGTTGAATGATGAGGTCAGAAGTCAGATTGCATAGGGTTGAGAGAATAGAGTGTATTGATAAAAAATCTTTTTATTGAGTTTTGGACATAAAGAGAAGGATAGAGGAAAATAGCTAAGATGGTTGTATCAGGTTAAGGTTTCTTTTAAGGAGGAGAGAAATGGAGGAATTTTTGTAGGCATCAAGGAAGGAGCCAATAGATAGGGAGAGATTGAAAGTATGAGAGAAGGGGGGAATGATAGTAGAGGAGATGGGAATCAAAAGTGCCTGTTCAGTGGTTTATCTTGTCAAGAAGGGCCAGTCCAGTACCTGTTCCTCTGAGAACAAAGTGAAAAATGATATAGTGGAGGAAAATGTCTAAGTGGTGTAAAATCAGAGGTTGGAAGAAGGGGGAGTTCATGGTGAACATTTTTTGTGTGATATAAAGACCTCGGCTGAGAAGACAGGGGAAGAAGGGTGTAATGGGAGACTGTAGGAAGAGATTAAGAGGTTTGGAATAGTTGAAGGTACTATCATGTTACTTCCCCTCAGTCTACTGCAGGCCAAATATCATCAGTTCTTTCTGGTGATTTTTCAAATCTAGACATACTCTAGCTTGTTAGTATCCTTTTAAAAACATGGTGCCCAGAAATGAATAAGGAACAATATGATATGACTGACTTAGGCAGAGATCCGTGAACCTATCTCTTCCCTTGTTCTGGGTGCCATGCTCCTATTAATGTACCTAAGATAAAGTCAGGGTATGTGTTTGAGCTTTTTTTGGCTGTTAAGTCACGCTGTTAACTTAAAAAAAAACAACCCAACAATATTTTATTTTTTTCCAATTACATGTAAAGATAATTTTTAACATTTAGCATTCACTTTTTTCTTTTTTTTTTGGAGGGCAGTTGGGGTTAAGTGACTTGCCCAAGGTCACACAGCTAGTTTTTGTGTTAAGTGTCTGAGGTCGGATTTGAACTCAGGTCCTCCTGACTCCAGGGCCGGTGCTCTATTCACTGTGCCACCTAGCCGCCCCTAGCATTCACTTAAAAAAATTTTGAGTTCCAAATTTTTCTCCCTCTCTTTCTTCCCTCCCCCTTCCCTACAACTGTAAGTAGTTTTATATAGGTTATGTATGTGCAGTCATATAAACCATTTTCATATTAGTCATGTTGTGAAAGAAGAAATAGACCAAAAGGAAAGAACCATGAAAAAAAAAGTGAAAATAAAATGTTTTCAGACTGCCTTGAGAGACCCCATCAGTTCTTTTCCTGGATGTGGATGACATTTTTTTTCATGAGTCCTTTGGAGCATCATTAAATGCTGAGAAGAGTTAAGTCCTTCATAGTTGATCATCCTACTTCAGTGTTGTTACTGTACAGTGTTCTCCTGGTTCTGCTCATTTTATTTTGCATCAGTTCATGTAAGTCCAAGTTTTTCTGAAATCTGCCTGCTCATCATTTCTTATGGAACAATAGTATTCCATTACATTGATATACCACACCTAGTTATATTTCTGTTAATTTTTTTTTAAATAGGAAACTGACTGGTGGGAGATACAGATGTGGAATATTTCCATGCACTTTTCAAATGAAGTTACCAAATATTAGTTTTACCTAACTATTTTACTTTGTTGCAAGAGACCTTTTACAAAGTGGTAATAATCTATATTTGTTCATGATGTAAAAACAAAACAAATCAGTATTAAAAAAATAAAACATTAAATCTGATATACTACATCTAGTTCAGCCACTCCTCAATTGGTGGGCATCCCCTCAATTTCCAATTTTTTTTGCCACCACAAAAAGAGCTGCTATAAATATTTTTGTACACGTAGGTCCTTTTCCCTTTTTTATTATGTTCTCTTTGGGATACAGACCTAATAGTGGTATTGGTGGGTCAAAAGGTATGCACAATTTGATTGCCCTTTGGGCATAGTTCCAAATAGCTCTCTAAAATGGTTGGATCAGTTCACAACTCCACTAACAGTGCATTAGTGTCCCAATTTTCCCATAATCTCTCCAATATTTATCATGTTTCTTTTCTGTCATATTAGCCAATCTGATAGGTGTGAGGTGTTTTAATTTGCATTTCTCTAATCAATACAGTTAACTCTTAGTGAGTTTATATACCATTGAACCTCAGTCCCCTTTTTTCATGTGAATAAACTTTCACATGAAAGCATTTTATTCTGTGAACCATAGAATCATAGCCTACTAGAGCTAGAAAGGGATATAGCACATCAGAACTAAAAATGATTTCAGATTAGAACACATCAAGCCTGAAAGGTACCTCAGGTAGTACATAAAATATTACATCAGGAAGAGGCATGTACATATAGAAAGTAAGAAAGTACTGTGAGGCTAGGTGAAGCATTTATTAAGAGCTTACTATTTGCCAAGCATTTTGTTAAGTCTTTGAGATACTAGTAGTTGTCATTATTCAGTTGTTTTTCAGTCGTATCTGACTCTTCATGACCCCATTTGGGGGGGGGGTTCTTTTTTTTAATGTTTTAAATGTTTTATTCCTCAATTACATGGAAAAACCATTTTTAATATTCTTTTTAAATACTTTTTTAAAAATTAAATTGGTTTATTTACTTTTAGTTTACAACATTCAGTTCCACAGTCCCTTGAGTTTCAGATTTTTTTTCTCTCCCCCTCCACCCATCATGGCAGCATGCACTTGGATACAGGATCTACAAATATCTTCCCATTGATCATTAGTCAGGTTGTAAAGAAGGATTGTAACTGATGGAATGATAGGTGGGAAAGAGGAAACAAAACAAGAAAAAGAAACAGAGCAAATAGTTTGTTTCAGTCTGCATTCAAACTCCACATCTGCTTCTCTGGATGTGGATATCTCCTTCAATCATGAGTCTTTTGGAGTTGTCCTATAACCTTGTATTGTTGAGAGGAGCCCAGTCTATTCAAGTTAGTCGTCACACATATGTTGTGATTGTGTACAAATTTCTCCTGGTTCTTCTCTTTTTGCTCAGCATCAGTTTATAGAAATCTCTCCAGGTAATTATGAAGTTCATCTCCTTCCCATTTCTTATAGCACAATAGTATTCCATTACATTCATATACCACAACTTGTTTGGCCATTTCTCAATTGATGGGCATCCCCTTGTTTTCCAATTTTTTGCCACCACAAAAAGAGCTGCTATAAATATTTTTGTACATGCAGGTCCTCTTCCCACTTCTGATCTTTTGGGATATAACCCTAGAAGTGGTATTGCTGCATCAAAGGGTGTGCACTTATCTATAGCCCTTTGGGTATAGTGCCAGATTGCTCTCCAGAATGGCTGGAGCAGTTTGCAGGCAGCTCTACCAGCAATGCATTAGTGTTCCAGTTTTTCCACACCCTCTCCAGCATTTATCATTTTGCTGTTTTGTCATCTTACTGAGTCTGGCTGATGAGATAAGGTACCCCGGAGTTGTTTTGATTTGCATTTCTCTAATCCAGCGGTCCTCAACCTGTGGGTCACAACCCCTTTGGGGGTCAAATGACCCTTTCACAGAAAACACATATTTCCCATGGTCTTAGGAACCAAGACATTGCTCGTCTATCCATCTCCAGGCGGGTCCACCCACATGCAGATATGCCCCCATATGAGTATTATTAAAAGGTTGTGGCATTAGGAAGCTTGAGAACCACTGTTTTAATCACTAGTGATTTGGAACATTTTTTATATATGCTTATAGATGTCTCATAGGGTAAAGGTGACAAATAAAGGGAAACTGGAAAGGAGGAGGAAGTGGAGCAAGGGGTGCTTTCTCCTAGGTGAGGATGCAAAGTCTAGAATTAATTGAGTAGAGATGGAAGCTTCATCTTCTGAAAACTGCTTATTCATATCCTTTGACCATTTATCTACTGGGGAGTGGCTTGTATTTTTATAAATTTGACTCAGTTCTCTGTATTTTTTTTAATTTAGTTTTTATTTGTTTTCCTGTTTACATTATTCATTTTCATTACATTTTTTGAATTACACATTTTTCTCCCCATCTTGCTCCTGCCCCAACCCCATAACAGCATTCCCACTGTAAAGCCCCTCCCCTGCTCTGCTCTCCTATTTTCTGGTAGGGCAGGAGGGGTCTCCCTATCCCAGCCCCTATATATCTTAATTCCTAGTTGCAGGTATTGCAGAACTTTAAATTCTAGATTCTGTCTATTCCTCCCTTGTCACCCACCCCTACTAGAAGGACACTCAGTTCAATACAGGCTATGGATGTGT
>CM053594.1:53606097-53640178 GCA_028646575.1 Pseudocheirus occidentalis
TTTTTTTTTTAAATGAGGTTATCTTTTATATTGCTTCATTGTTACATCTCTGAAAGTTCTTATCATAAGCAGTATGGTACTGTCGTTCAAAGTCAGTATGAAAAAAGCCCTGGCTTTTGGGGGTCTGATGTCCTGAGTTTAAAAGGTCTAAATCTGCTGTTTGATGGTTTTGGTTTTTGTTTTTTCATATTAGCTATTTGACTTTAGGTGAAGTCATAGAATCTTTGATTTGGAGTTGGAAGTAATGTCCTCGTAGAGGCTGTCAAGTGATCATTGTTGTTCCCCGCCATTCCCCATTTTTACTGACGAGCAAGCTGAGACACAGGCAAAGTCAGTTTTTCAGGACCTTTGTTTTCTGATCTATAAAATGAGCAGAGTGTGGGCGCCTAGGTGGTACAATGAATAGAGAACCAGCCCTGGAGTCAGGAGGGCCTAAGGTCAAATCTGGACTCAGACACTTAACACTTACTAGCTGTGTGACCTTGGGCAAGTCACTTAACCCCAATTGCACTGCCTTACTCCCCTTACACTGCCCCCCCCCCAAGATTAAAATGAGCAGAGTGTTCAAGCTAACTATGTAAATAGTACTCAGAAGTGAACCAATTTGTATAGTAACTTTATGGTCTTTTATATCGTCATGTCATCATACAGCTCCTGGATTGAAGCCCGCTGTTCATGAAGAAAGGGTGGTGGTCAAGATTGTATTAATAAAGCTATGGGTTGGCATTGGGAAGGTGGATAGGGCTTGTGGCAGATTTTAGAGATAGAATGGGAAAAAGAAACCCAGTGGAACAAAGTTTGTTTTTGTTTGTTTTTGGCTTAACTTCCCGTGTTATTTTCTCCCTTTGAACAAGCATCATATTTGGCCTTTATTTTTATTCACATATGTCCCTTTTCAAATTAATAAGGGAGCATTGTATGCTGTATAATTGCTTTTTTCCTAAATAGGAAAAGCTAAACTCAGTAAACCTAAGAAATTATGACCTTTTGGATTTTGGATTACTGAAGTAATGGCATAGACTCATAGTGGTTCTCAACCTGTGGGTTATGTTCAGTTTGTAACAATGAAAATACAACCTGCATATCAGATATTTACATTATGATTCATAACAGCAAAATTGCAGTTATAAAGTAGCAACAAAAATAATTTTATGGTTGGGGGTCACCACAACATGAGGAGCTGTATTAAAGGGTCGTGGCATTAGGAAGGTTGAGAATCACTGTCATAGAGTGTTTCCCTCTCAAGATATTTCTTCAAGTCATTCAGGTGACTTATAGGCTTTGTAGTTGACAAGTTAGGCTTTCAGTCCTTAATTCTCTGTATCTTGTGCTTCTTAAGACTTGCACTTTCTTAAATATCTATTATAAACTTATAAAACAAAAACAATATACCTCTTTTGCCACAGAAAAGTCCAAAACGCCAAAATAGTTAAAGTAGTCTTCCATTGGAATTTTTAGTCAACTGCCCCTTTAAGAGCAGTGATGCTACCCTGCCAGACTTGTGTTTTGGAATGCCAGCAACAGTCTTGCAGATATACATTGCTGCTGCTGCTGCTGCTGCTATTGCTGCTACTGCTACTGCTACTGCTACTGTGCTGTCGTGTCTCTGTGAGGGTTAAAAACACTTCAGCTTGTTGTCTGGAACCGGTTCAGACTGGTTTTCTGGAAAGTGCTTTGTCTCTCAGACTGAATCCTGGGAAGGGTCATGTGGAGCCCAGTGATGTCATGGGATCAAAAACTGACTCAGCTTTTTTCATCTAGATATGTGTGTGATGCAGGTACAAGAAAGTGGCAGAGTGAAATGTCCAAACCTATCCAGCCTAAAAGTTTCAATGACTCTGGAATTGCAGGGGTTAAATATGATCCCAGAGGAGTTGAGCATTTCCTGTGCTCCGAATGGACAAACGGGCCTCATTCATTAAAAGGGAGTAGAAAGTATCAACTTGAATATTATCACAATGGCAATAGCTTATTTTCTTGTGGAATAGACTGGACAGAAATTCAGAAAGAGCTCTTTTCCTGCAAGACAAGGTAGTTCTTCTCCCCTTCACCTAAGATTCCTGATAACTTACTTACAGCAAATGTAGGTGCTACAGACCTTACAGGCAGAAATTGCAGAGAAATTCAGGTCTAGTTTCTTGTACTTTATTTGACTTTGAGACTGGAATGCAGAGAGAAGCTATTTTCTTTTTGGTAAGCAGCCAACTTTCATTTTTTATCTTTGAAGGTTTCTGGTTGTACATTAGGATGGTTTATAGTTGTACTCCCATATTTTCTATTGCTTATCAGTTTCTCTTTGCCCTAATGATATGAGTGAGTGGGAGCCATGGATGAAGTTTAGAAGAAAAGACCTTTTTGAAGAAAGTGAGGGAATTTTATGATGTTCTTCAGGGACTCCTTGTTCAGCTATAACAACCCTTGTCATTATGATTGGAGCAAACGTTCAAAAAGCTTCAAAGAAACAAAAAATAAATAAGATACACACTTTATTTTAGGAAATTTTGAACTTGTCTTTTTCCCCTTCTCTTACTAGAACTTCAGAATGACAGAGGAAGCATGCAGAACACGGAGTCAAAAGCGAGCACTTGAACGTGAAACAACTCTAAATGATGTGGATAGTAAAAAAATAAAGATGGAGAAAGGATTACTGGGATCAGATCACAAGACTGAAGGTGATTTGAAAATGAAGTCTGAGCCAGGAGCAGCCAAGGTCCAAGGATTACTAAAAGGAGGGGAAGTTAAAGCGACTATTAAGGTGGAAGTACAGACAAGTGATGAGCCAGTGGATATGAGTACCTCAAAAAGGTAGGTAGCTACTTAGTTGTATGTTCCAGTTGAAATTTTGAATCTTAAGAGCTGAGCTAACAAGGTCTAGTACTTCCTATAGCTTTTTACTTTGTTGTTTAATTTTTTTTACCTCATCTATATATTCCAGTTTCTCTCCTTTCCTGAGAGCCATCCCTTATCATAATTAAAAAGAGGAAGAAAAACAGTTCAGCAAAATTAAATGACATTGAAAAAATTTCTAAAATTCGGTGTTTCATACCTCCTCTTAGTCTGGGGAGGGGGTGTGTGGAACATGCCTTACTGTATATCTTCTTTGGTACCAGGCATGATCATTTTAATTTTATAGCATTCAGATAAATTTGTTTTATTCTTTGCGTTTACCTTTTGGTAGTCATTGTGTATACTGTTTTCTTGGTTCTGTTTATTCTACTTTGCATCAGTTCATGTATCTTTTCATGCTTCTCTATAGTAATCACATTCTTTGTTTCTTAAGCATAGTTAATATCCTATTACATTAATATACCACAATTTATTGAGCCATTCCCTTATCAGTGGACATATACTTTGTTTCCAGTTATCTGCTATTACCCAAAAAACATGTTGCTATAAGTATTTTGATGTATATGCAGCCTTTCTTTTTCTCATTGGAATTCTTTTGGGTATGTGCCTATCAATAGAATCCTTTAAGTTCAAAGATTTGGCTATTTAACTTTATTCAAGTAATTCTTACTTTCCAGAATGGTTGGGTCAGTCCACAGCCCTACCAACAGTACAGTAAGTAGTGTGCTTGACCTTTCCATAATCCCTCTGACAATTCCTCCTCCCTTTATTTTTTTGTTTGCCAGTTTTCTGGTTTTGACTTGAAACCTCTAAGCTGTTTTGATTTTTGTTTCTCTTAATAGTTTGTTATTTTTCTTTGAGAATTGTTCGTGTACTTTGACCTCTGTTATCTATTGATATTGGCTTTTGGTCTTATTTCTTTTACTTGCCTATATGTGTTTGATTTCAGACCCTTGGTAGAGATACTTAATACATATTTTTCTCCCAAATGAATGTGAATTAAAAACAAAAGACATGGATTCAAGTTATTTTTAAAGTGTGATGTCAGTAATTTGCAGAAATTTTTGCCATATTTGTCTTCCTTCAAAGATCAAATGATGTCTACATATATCTAAAATGTAATTTGGTCTCCTGGCTGGTGAAGAATGTGAAGGTTTGAGGAATGCTGCTGTTTTCAGCTCTCAGAAAAAAAGCATTGTTATTTGAAAGAACTTACCTCAAGATGAATAGCAGTATCACCTCAATAACAGGTTTAGTGCTATGCCAATGGGATACTTTATAGAGTTAGAAAAAATAATGGTAAATTTTATTTTGAGAAATAAAATAATGGTAAATTTTATTTTGAGAAACAAAATAATCTAGAATATCAAGGGAAACAGCAATAAAAGTAGTAATGAAGAGAGAATATATTTCTAGACCTCTGCCTCAAAACTGTTATTTTAAAATAGTAATTGTCAAAGCTATTTAGTACTGGGAAAAAGCAGAAAAACAGGTCAGTAGAATAGTCCAGTAAAAATATACTAAGCACCCATTATGTGTCAGGCACTGTGCTAAGTACAGATATGAAAAAAGATAGTCATTATTCTCCCACCCCTCACCCCTCCAAACTTCCCATTACTGTCAAAGGCAACACCATCATCCTAGGTTCCTAGGTTCACACTCAAGGTATCATCCTCAACTTCTCACTTTTTCTTATTCCCCCTGTGTCCAATCTGATTTGAAGGTTTATCAATTTCACCTTTGCAACATCTTTTAGCTGGGCCATTTCCAGTTTTCCTCATCTATATCTGGTCGCTTGGACCTAGATGTCTACGGAGGAGAAAGTGAGACCGGTGACTTTGCACAGCCCTCCCTCACTTAAATTCAATTCACTTCCAAGTCACAGCATCATCTTTTTGTTGTCATGGTCCTCTTTGAAAATGAAGGATAAACCATACAACCTGTAGCATCTTTCAGCTGTACTCTTTCTCTCTTCTGATACTCCATCACCTTGGTGTAGCCCTTCATCACTTCATGCCTGGACTATTGCAGTACACTTTTGATAAGTCTCCCTGTCTTAAGTTTCTCTCCACTCCAATTCATCCCCCATTCAGTCACCAAAGTAATTTTCCTTAAGTGTAGATCCAGCCTATAGTACTCTCAATCTCTATCCCCCCACTCAGTAAACTGATTCCTTGTCACCTGATAAAATATAATATTCTCTGTTTGGTAGTTAGAAGCTCTTCATAACTTAGTCTTCCCGATCTCCCCCTACCTTTCCAAGTCTTATACTTTACTCCTTACCATAGACTCTTTGATCCATTGACATTGGCCTCTTTACTGTTTCTTGAACAAGACATTCCATCTCTTGGTCCTGGGCATCTTCTCTTGCTGTCTGCCATACCTGAAGTGTTCTCCTTCCTCATCTTCACCTTCTAACTTCCCTGGTTCCCTTCAAGTCCTAAATAAAATCTGATCTTGTATAGGAAAACTTTCACCTCTTGTAATTCTGGTGTCTTTTCTCTCAGTTATTTTCTATTTTTCCTATTTTGCTTGTTTATACTATTTATTACCTTGCTGTCTTCCATGTTAGATTGAGAGCTCCTTGAAGACAAGGACTGTTTTTGGTTGGTTTTTGCCTCTTTTTGTATCTCTTGTATAACTGCCTTAACACAGTGCTTGGCACATAATAGATACGTAATGTATGTTTATTGATTGACATGCTAATTTGAGGGGGGAAGGTGCTTTATCAACTGGTGAGTTAAGGAAGTCCAATGGGAGAAATAGTACCTTGAGCTGAATCTTGAAGGCATTGATTCTAAAAGGCAGAAATGAGAAGGGAATGCATTCTATGCATGTAGAACAATATTCTGCAAATAGAGTTCACAATTTGGCAGGATTGTGTAGTGTGTGAAAATAAGTCTGGAAAGGTAGATTGGCTTTGAATATGGAAGGGTTTAAATTCCTGATTGAGTTTATATTCTATTACAGAGGCATTAGGGAGCTATGAAACAGAAGAATAATATGCTTGCATCTGTACATCAAGAAGATCCTTTTGGCACTTGTGAATGATGAATTGTATATGACCAAGACTAAAGAGAGTTTTATTACATTCATTTTTATATTAGTTCAGTTTAAGAGCTTGAGCTAGGATGGTGGATATATGAATGCAGAGAAGGAAACAGTCATTAGAGATATTGGGGAGATAGAACCAACAAAATGATAGTGATTTGATATGTGAATGGTTGGAGAGGGGAACATTCAGTGACTTCAGGTTGTGAATCTGGGTGAGAATAGAGAACTCATCCGAATTAAAAAGTTTTGCAGTGGACCTGTTTTAGGGGGAAAGATAATGAGTTACAATTGAGACATGTTGAACTTAAAATGGTAATGACACATTCTGATGGAAATATCCAGAAGACAATTGGTGATGCAAGAATGGAGTACAGGAGCTGATTTTAGACTCCTTTAGCAGAGTTCATAATTAAACCATGGCAGTTGATGAGATAGGAGGGCAGAGAGTATGTATAGGGAAAAGAGGACCTGGAGAAATCTGGGTTTGAGATGCGCAGTGAACCAAAAAATTATTTTAAAAAAAAAAAGGTCAGATATGTAGGATAGCCAGGAGATTATAGCATTACAAAAAGACTTAGAGTACCTTTCAGTAGGGAGTAATCAGCAGTACCATGTCTTTTCAACACTGCTTACTAACCTCAGCATGGGGCCTTGAGCTCCTGCATGGTGATGATTCCTCATAACCAGAATTTCAAGCCTCAGTTCATTCTAGGCCAGAGGTTACATGTGACCCTCTAGGTTCTCAAGTGTGGGCCTTTGACTGAATTCAAACTCGATAGAACAAATGCCCTTAATAAAGGGATTTGTTCTGTAAAACTTGGACTCGAGTAAAAGGCTACATGCAGCCTTCAGGTTTCCTACCTTTATTTCTGTCTTCTATACATGTCTTTTAAAAATCTGACTTGTTAATAACTTTCCTTTGTAACCTTAGAGCAAATTTTCCCTGTAGACTTGTGGGTCATGGAAGTCTTGGGTATCTCTTTTCTGAACTCTTTGAAATCTACCCTCCCAAACTACATGTAAGACCTTGCCCAAATTCTCTTCCTCATATTTCAGTAACTCTGATTCTGATTACTTTCTCCTCCCACTTAAATAATTTCTACTTTACTAGTCTTACTGATCAGAATCAGGTTAAGAATAGCATTTATGGGGCGGCTAGGTGTTGCAGTGAATAGAGCACCAGACCTGGAGTCAGGTGGACCAGAGTTCAAATCCAGCCTCAGACACTTAACATAAAAACTAGCCATGTGACCTTGGGCAAGTCACTTAACCCCAATTGTCCTACCTTCCCCAAATAACATTTGCTCTGGTTACTTTCTCTGCCTTTTTAAAAATTTTATTTTTGTTTAACAAACATCTACCCCCTCTCCCACCATGATATTTTTCTTTCCTTACCTGAAAAAGAAAAAATCTTTGCAACAGATATATAGTCAAAGCATTTCTACATTGGCCATGTCTGTAAATGTGTCTCACTTTCCATGTCTCTTCTATTACCATCACCCCTCTGATCACAAGGTAGGCAGCATTTTAAACTATTCTTCTGGAATTAGAGTTGAAATTCTGGAATCAGATTTCTTGTCTTTCAAAATTGTTCATTTTTACAATGTTGTTGTAGCCTAAATTGTTCTCTTGGTTCTGTGTACCTCACTGTGTAAAAGTTAAAATTGAGGTTCAAGTAATGTATTCCCCTTCCTCGTGTGTGTGTGTGTGTGTGTGTGTGTGTGTGTGTGTGTGTGTGTGTGTGTATTCTTCTACTTGTACTCCCTTGATCATGTGGGATAATAAGTAATCCTTGCCTGTTCTTCTCCTTTTCTTCCCTAGTATCATCTTCCCCCTCCCCTTTCCTTTCTCCTTATGATAAAACATCACAAAAAATCACCCACCTGCCTCCCAGGCACTCCATCTTATTTGACTTCCTCCCTGTCTTGTGCTAACATCACAATTCTTTGGGCATGTCTGTGTCATTTCCCCACCTCTGCTTCCCATTCCCCAATTAGAATGTAGCTACACTTTAGTTTTATAAAATCTTTTCTGGTTACTTTCTTATATTTGCCTTTTTATACTTCTGTTGACTCCTGTGTTTGTATTTCAAAGTTTCTACTCAGTTCTTTTGTTTTGTTTTGTTTGAATTTGGGTGGGTTTTTTTGGGGGGTGGGGGGGTTGTTTTGCTTTGCCCTGTAAGATTATACTTAGTTTTGCTGGATAAGTTATATTCTTGGTTATTGTAACTAATTTGAATTTGAAGACCCCTTTTTTGTACTGGCAAATAAGCAGGTACTTAGTACCTTGTTTCCAGTTAAGCAAAGATAGCAGGTACTTAGCACTTAGTAATTGATCAAGCACTGTTGGGGAAACAGAAAGTATGAACTCCTGTTTCCTGTTACTGACATAACAGGAAGGGGTTGGTTGAAACAGGAAGCTAATGCTGTGTGTATATAAGAAAAGCCCCAGAGAGGCACAGTCAGAATTTCTTGAGACAAGAATCTGGTGGCAGAAGCTGTTTCACTGAGGAGAGAGAGAGAGAGAGAGAGAGAGAGAGAGAGAGAGAGAGAGAGAGAGTTTCTCTCAGCAACATCTGGAGGCAGGGCTGCTACTGCTGGACGGAGAAGAACTGAGTCGGAATTTTCTTCAGACAAGAATTGTGGAGGCTGAAGTTGCTGCCACCAGGAAGGCTGAAGAGACAAGATACCCCCAGCCCCCATCCCCCTCACTCCACTGGAGAAAATGATTTTGATTTTGAGAACCTGGGTGGAGTGACTTTGATTCTGGGAGCAAGCTGAGACTTCTTCTGGGTCCAAGGGCCAGCCAGACTGTAGAAAACTGAGGAAGCATGACAGGGATGCAGAGACTTTGTTTGTGGTTTGGTTGAGGCTTGAATCCCTGAGAACAGAAATTGTGAAGGATTTGAGATGGAGTGGACCCTGTGAACTTCAGTGTGGAGTAGTACCTACTGGGAGAGCTGGACAAGGAACTGGGAGAGCTGGACAAGGAACTGGGAGCTGTCTGCCATTGAATTCAGGTGACAGTTTGCTGGATCCAGGTAAAGTCGGGGACCATGGAAAGGGGTTTCAGGGAATCAAAGAACCAGCCCCAACTCAAGACCTCTCTGTGGGTACTGAGTAATGATGAAATTGTAGTTTACTAGTGACCTAGGGGTGGAGGGTGTGTGTATTTTCTAATGATTGTACTTAGTGATTAATGATACTTAGTAATTGCTTGCTGAATAAGTGCTGATTGAGTTAACTTAGTTGCACCATGAGTGGAAGACTTTGACTATTGTACTTTGAGATGACCAAATGACTAAGAAGGCAAACCTCCTTAGGGATACCAGATGATTGTTCTTTGTTCAGAACTTTGTGGCCACTATGGTGGAAGCTATTTGGCCATTTTAATGATAAGCTGTTGTGAATACTATATTGTGATTTTCTGTGATAAGTTGTAATATTGTGGGTGCTGGACCTTGATTTTCTGTGAATGTTTTGCTTTGCTTTGTTATGGAATGGAGTGTTCACTGTACTGTGTAATCAGAACCTTAAAAGCTTTTCACAATAGCTTTCTTCTGGAAAGCTGTTCGTGCATGATATTACAGTTATGAGTCTTTATCTTTTGGAATATTGTATTTTATGTTATTAAGTATTTTTTAGTAGTAGCTACTAAATCTTTTGTGATTCTAACGTGATTCTTCGGTATTTAAATTCTTTCTGGAAGCTTGCACTAGTTTTTTCTTTGACCTAGAAGATGTGGATTTTGGCCAAGAGTCATTACTAGGAGGCTTCATTTAACTTTTGGGGTTTTTTTGTTTGTTTGTTTTTTCAGGAAGTAACTGGATTCTTTCTGTTTTTACTTTGCTTTGTGGCTCTAAGAGATCTGGAGAGTTTTTCATAATTTTTTTGCAATAGGATCAGATCATAGACTCTTTTGGGAGTTATGTTTTTCATATAATCTTGTGATTACTAAATTATCTCTGTTTTCCAGATCAGTTGTTTTTGATAAATATCCTATTATTTTCTTCTATTTTTTTCTTTCAGTTTTTGACTTTGTTTTAATAGTCTTGTTTTTCGGCATCAGTTTTGCACTTTTCTAATTTTCAAGCAGTCTTTTATTTGTGTAAGCTTTTGTGCCAATTGTTCCAGATTGTTAATTCTCTCATTTCTTTTCCTTTTCTTTCTGCTATCACTCTCATTTATAATACTATTTTTAAAACTCTTTAACTCTTACATCATTTCTTTTACAAATTCTAACTGATCTTTTCATCAAGCTGAGTTTTATTTTGAGGTTTTGTTTGTAGGAATTTGGAAGTTATTCTCTTATAGGTTTTTTTCTTCAGCATTCCTGGTCTCAGGATAGCTTTTTTGTTTTGTTTTGTTTATTTGTTCAGGCATTTTTCTAGCAATTTGCTCTGGGCAGCCTACAATTCTTAGCTTAGCTAGGGACCCTTTCAGGACTAAATCTGTGATCCTGAGCCCTCCCAGAGAACCCATCTGTGTTGGTTTCCTAGACTAGAGGTAGAGTCTTCTGTCTGCTCTGGGTGATTATACTAGGGGTTTGGGACAATGGAACATGAACCCAATAAAAAACTTCTAGTATGTTGTGCTAAACCGACACTTCTTAAACTATGGGTTGTGACCTCACATGGGTTTGAAGGAATCATAAGTGGAAAAAGTTTAAGAAGTCCTATACTAGACACTATGCTAGATACTGGGGATACCAAGCCAGAAATGAAAGAGTCCTTGCCTTCAAGGAGAGGAGCTTATATTCTGCTGAGGGGAAGGAAGCAGGATGGGACGGGACGGCATATATTTTAAGAAAAAATATGAAAGATAGTTTTGAAAGGAACTAATATTTGGCAAAATCAGAAAAGACTTCATGTTTTATTAATCAGTAAGATACTCACATGAATCTGTAACTTTATCGTTTTGTTTGATACTCCCTTATTCCCCCCCCCCCCTTAAAAAACTCAAAACTCCCAGGGATTCAGATTGATACCTATCCATGCCTGTTCATCCTATGTGATTCTTGTGTATGACTTTATTCCCTTCAGTTTTGGGAAGGGGAATGGGGGGATCTATACTATGTGCATAAGACCATCCTCATTTTTTCCCTTGATGTTGGGAGGATACTAAGGACACTGGCTCTCAGCTTGTCATCCCTCACCCTGCTAAGTGACTGACCCATCTTACCATACATTTCAATGATGAATGAAGTAAAATTAAGTTCTTAAAGTTCCTCATTGGTTATACAAACCTGTTTATACCCAGCATGTGCTTTTTTGGTGCCATCTTTGTGATATTTGTAGTTTTTGGAGACTTGTATTCCATGACTTGTTACATAAAGCATCTCCTGTATTGTGTTTCTGGGAGACATTAGGGAACATCATATAGGTTCTACAATTTATTAAAAGCAATCCAGTTCTTTTATTCTTCCTTCTGTTCAGCCTTGGGCCCAATTCTTTATCTTCGCTGTCCCAGATATGTAGTACATACTATTAATGACTTTATTAGTTCATTGTTTCAATTTATCTTTACCCTTTTTTCCTAGATTTATATATTCAACCCTATGTTCTCTCCTGAGCTGCAGTTCAACATCACCAATTGCCTATTTTGAGTTTTACAGGCCACAGGAGCCTCAAACTCAGTATGTCCCGAACAAATTTCATTATCCTTCTCCTTATATTGATTCCTCATCTAAATTTACAATTTCTGTCAAGAGTACCACCATTCTTCCATTTGCCCAGATTCACTACATCTGCATCATCTCTGACTTCTCACTCTCCCCATGCCATATAGCCACTCACTTAAGAAATTTTATTGATTCTGTCTTTACAGCATCTGTGGAATAGAGCCCTTTCCCTCTGCTCATTAGAGCCACCACCCAAGGATGAATACTTATTGCTGCTCACCTACTTATTGCATTAACCTCTGAATTTGTTTCCTTGTCTTAAGTTTCTCCCCAGCCTAATCTTCTAACCTATCCTCTGTATAACTCCCTTTTATTTTTTCATTTATTTTTAACATTTCATTTTTTAAAAAAAATTTGCAGATTGTCTCCCTCTTTTCTGCCCTCTCACCCATTGAAAAGGAAAGCAGTTATACATGTGAAGTCATGTAAAATATTTCCACATTCATGTTACAAAAAATAAAATAAAAAGCAAGAAATATAAAGAAAATATAAAAAAAAATATGCTTCAATCTGCACTCTCTGAAGGTACCTAGCATTTTTTATGGGTCCTTTGGAATAGTCTTATATCATATTGATCAGAAGAGCTAAGTCTTTCACAGTTGATCATTGTTAAAACAATTTTACTGTTACTGTGTGCAACGTTCTCTGGTTCTACTCTCTTTACTTTGCATCAATTCATATATGTATTTCCAGGTTTTTTTTTAAAACCCCTTTTAATTCCTTATAGCACAGTTTTTTGAGCCATTCCCCTATTGTTGGGCATGCCCTCAGTTTCCAGTTCTCTGCCACCACAAAAAGAGCTACTAAAGACATTTTGTACATATGGTCCTTTTCTTTTTATCACTTTTGGCATATAGATTTAGTAGCAATATTGTTGTGTCAAAGGTATATGCGCAGCTTTATAGCCTTTTGGGCATAGTTCCAATTTGTTCTGTAGAATGCACACAGTTCACAACTGTGTCTTTGTGTCCATATTTTTCCACATCCCTGTCATTTTTCTCTTCTGTCATGTTAGCCGGTCTGATAGATGTTAAGTAGTACTCTGGAGTTGTTTGAATTTGCATTTCTCTAATGAGTAGCTCCACATAACTCTCAAAGTGATATTCCTAAAACATAGGCCTTATATTGTGTGTATGTATGGATGTATATGTATGTATACATGCATGTATATATATAGTATATATTTAACTGTTAGTGTTTCTTGCAGTAATAGTTATAGATAACTTTTATATAGCACTTTGTGGTTTTCAAAGTGCTTTAAAAATATTATGTCATTTTATCTTCACAACTGCCAGGATGGGAGGTAGGTGCTCTTACCATCCACATTTTGCAAATAAGGAAACAAACTGAAGGAGTTAAAATGATTTGCTTAAAGTCACACAGCTGGTGTGTATCTGAGGCTGGAGTTCAACTCGGGTCTTCCCAGCTCCAAGTTCAATGCTCTTTTCTGTCAGTCTATGCAGAATGCTAGAATGCACACTCCTTGAAAGCAGGGATTGTTGTCTTTAGTTTAGGTCTTTGGATTTTCAACACTAGCACAGTGCCTGACATATGTTTTCCTAATGTTGGTGCCTAATACATAATTGACTGCTGACTTTTTTATCCTATGAGTTACCAGGCGTATTGTGTTAATCAGTGATCCCAAATGTTGGGTCCACCATGTGCCAAGCATTGTGCTAACTACTTAATGAAGATACAAAGACAAAAGCATCCATTTCTGCCTTTTAGGAGTTTACATTGCTTCTTAAACCTTTGTGATTAAGTCCATGGGAATTAATGAGATTGAGGAGAAGGTGAATAGGAACTTCAGGGGCTGAAATTGTATTGTAGGACATTTCAAGAGTTAGGTGTGAATAAAGTGGAAGGACTGGGCATGTAAGATGGACATACTTTTTTGAAACTTAGCATAACCAAACCCAAAACAAATACCACATTTGAAACTGGATTCTTAATTTGGCTGAATACGCAAACTTGGGTATAACACAGAAAAATTCAGCACATTAAGCAGCAGGTGGTCAGAAACTCCTCTAAAAGAGACTTGAAATTCTGTTAGAATTACCCCTTCTTACTTTTTTTTACCCGTGGTTAACTTGAACTTTGTGCATTTGTTTAGAATTTTGCTTTTCATTGCATTTTGCACATACTAGGCTTAATTTATAAGAATTTTCAACAGTTTTTGAATGTCACCTAGTTAGCTTTCATCTTTTTGCGTTTAACTTCAGTATTTCAAGGATCTATGATTTGATTTCAGTAAGAATATTCATGATGGTGGTGGCTAAGAGAATTTACCAACATTATGAAAGTGAACCCTTCTGAATTTAACTGACCTATTCCTCACGCTATCTAGGTAACAGCCTAGTGCCAATCCAATATTCAAAACCTTTCCTCCTTGTTAGAATTATAGTTTGTGATTAGTTGACATAGACATCAAAATCCCAGGATCACCTCTGCAACATAAGAAAACAAAAGAGTAGGACTTAGTGAAGGAGCATTAGTTGAAAACAGTAGACAATTAAATATTTTTAATTAGAAAGCTTTTGTGGTAATAGCTCGCCTTTAGTGAAAAAGCACAAAAGATCTAAAAGTACTTTACATTAATTATCTTGTAGGTTGTAGGAGATAGATGGAACCTTATTCAGTGGTTCTCAAACTTCCTTTAATACTTGTATGTGGGCATATCTGCATATGGGCAGACCTGCCTGGAGATGGATAGAGGAGCAGTGTCTCGGTTCCTAAGACCATCGGAAATATGTGTTTTCTGATGGTCTTAGGCGACCCCTCTGAAAGGGTCATTCGACTCCCAAAGCAGTCACAATCCACAGGTTGAGAACTGTTGTTATAGATCATCTAGTTCATAGCCTTCTCTTTTACAGTTGGGGAAACAAGAGCCTAGAAAATTTAAATGTATTAAACAAGGGCATACAGCTATAGTCAGTGTAAGATTTGAAATATAAACTCAGGTCTCCTTTATTCCTTGTCAAGAGTTCTCTGCCTTTCACCACATTTTCTCTCTGCTATACTTAGTATCTCTTGGTCTTCAAAACTCAATGAGCTACATAAGTCAGAGATTATTAGCTCCATTGTACATATGGGAAAGGGGTGGCTAGATGGTGCAGTGTGTAGAGATTCAGGCCTGGAATCAGGAAGACCTGAGTTCAAATCCATTTTCAGACACATCCTAGTTGTGTGACCCTGTGCAAGTCATTTAACTGTTTGCCTCAGTTTCCTTTTCTGGAAAATGAGCTGGAGAAGGAAATGGCAAACCGCTCCATTATTTTTACCAGCAAAACCCCAAACAGAGTCAAGAAGAGTCAGGCAAAACTGAACAACAACAACACATACAGGAAAACCCAAACTCAGAGTGACTGGCTCCAGGTCACAGGACAAGACTGTCTCCCAGTCCAATACTCATTCTCTCTCTACTACACTACATTTTACTCTTAGGTCCAAAGAAATAATGCAGTTCTTTAAGTCACCTAGCTTACTGTTTTTAGACATTATATAGTTAGCCAGTACCTTTCCTCTACTCACAAACACATATACACACAATATTTGCCTCTTGTTTTAGAATGTATGTTACTGAATCTTGGCATCATTTCTGGGTAAGACCAAGTCTTTAATACAGTCTAAAACTATAAATTCTGGGGATGCTGCTGCTTTTTTCTGTTAAAAATGAATAGTTTTTGGTATCTAATGTAGATTTCTGGCTTAGGACTTCTTTTGAGGGAGAGAGTTGTGTCAGACTTCTGATATTGTTGCTGTATCAATTTATAGAACTAAGTCCTCAGGCTCCATGAAGCAATATGTAATTTTTGTGGGCAGATTAAACTGAATTGTATCTTGCCACAATTTAACTTAGTTTAAACCAGTTAGGCATTGCCCTTTTGTGAAATTAATCCTGTTTCTTCCAAAGTTGCTGATCAATTACTATAAATGGAAATTAAAGAGGTACTAATTACCTGCTTTGTTTTTTTTTAAAAGTTCATTTCATAGATTTGGATTATTTTTTGACTCAACTCAGAGGCAGAGAGAAGGATCTTCATTTTTTTCCACCCAAGTTATTGGCAGTTTTTCTGATTTAATCTTTAGTATTTTATTTTAAAAAATAAATTAAGTTAAAATTAATTGTTTCCTTCTGGCATCAGTGAATATAATTGAGAGAAAAAATGTTTTGGTTTTTAGTTATGACAAGTTTATTTGAAGCAAAACCATAGCTTATCGTTCATACACCCCACCCCACCCCCAAACCCTCCCCCCTCCACTGTTTAAATTTTCAGTGGTGTCTGAGGAGCCATAGTGGATAAGGTGAAAGTTCCCAGATCTTTCTACTTAATATTTTTGTTCTCTAAGTTGTAATAATAAAGTCGTATTGAATTGAATAAACAGATTTTGTATTTGACAAAAAATGAAAATTAAGAATTTCTTTCCTGGGGAGGCTAGGTGGCGCAGTAAATAGAGCATCCGCCCTGGAGTCAGGAGGACCTGAATTCAAATCCGGCCTCAGACGCTTAACACAAAAACTAGCCGTGTGACCTTGGGCAAGTCACTTAACCCCAACTGCCCTCCAAAAAAGCAACAACAACAACAAAAAAAAGAATTTCTTTCCTTTGGAATTAAGTAGAGATCTAGTGTTCTGTAGGTAAAGACACTTCAACTAACAGTATGAAGACTCAGATTCTAGTCCTGATGACCAGTTAAGTAGATGAGGCAAATTACTTAATTTGTCTGGGTCTTTCTTAGTTTTCCAATATTTGTGGCATTAATGAATGATTCTACAATAGAGATAAAAGTTCTTGTGCTTACTTCAAAGGATTGTTGTAAAGATTAAATGAGATAACATATACAAAGCATTTTGTACATTTTAAAATGGTAGTAAGGGCCACATGTTATTAAGTAAAAAGCTACTTCTCAGATCCCCTCTCCTCCAGCTCCAAGACAGAGAGACAGAGACAGAGAGAGACACTACTTAGCTCTGTTGCTTTTAAAGATGAAGAATGTGGAGGTCAAACTTCATATAGCGTATTCAGTATATACAATTGATATGCCTATCTTAATGCCTGTAAATAAAAAGGTACTTCTATCTCTCCCCCTCCTCAGCAATACACATTTAAAAAAAGGATTTCTGCTTATAATTTGCAGGCTGAGAAACCTTATCAAGAATATATTAGAATCACATCCAAATTAGGAGTCAGTAGTCTGTTAATGGATGATAAGGGGAATGCCCCTGGAGTCTGGAAGTCCTGAGTTCAGATCCACCTCAAACATTTAGTAGCTGTGTGACCTGGGCAAGTCACTTTAACCTGTTTGCCTCGGTTTTCTCATTTGTAAAATGGAAATAATAATAGCACCTACCTCCCAGGGTTGTTAAGGATCAAAACATCCCCCTCTTTCGTGTTCTGGAAGATTAACATTATACTAGCTACTATATCTCTTTGACCTGTCTCTATTGTCAAATGCCATCTGATCTGTAAACAGCTTTTTTAAAGTACTAAGAATATTCTCTATTTAAAAACCCCTGAGGGCATCGCTTTTGGAATACGAATACTTATCACATAACTGTTCTTTAGGAAGTTTCCTGGAATGGGGCAAAGAACCTGAATTTATGGGGCAAACTTTTTACTCTCTGCTACTAGAAATAGAACTAGCCTCCTATTTCGGATGGAAACTATGGACTGATTTCTTGATCTGATGGTGCAAATCTTTTTTTTTTTTTCCCCTTTTTTTTTTTTTTGCAGGGGAGAAGTCAGGGCTATTGGGGTTAAGTGACTTGCCCGAGGTCACACGATTAGTAAGGGTTTAAAAGTGTCTGAAGGCTACATTTGAACTCAAGTCCTCCTGACTCTAGGGCCGGTGCTTTATTATCTGTGCCACCTAAAAGCCCCCCTCCTTTTCTCTTTCTTATAATTATTGAATGTCAGAGTAGGGGTAAGAGATTGTCTAGTCCAGCCCAGCCATACCCCTCATTTTACAGAGGAGGAAATAGGGGCCACCAAATAAGTGATTTGTCCAGGGTCACACAGAATATTGTTCTTCTTGGAGACCAGAATCACTGGATTGTAGAGCATTTGGATTATGTGCCATACATTATGCTAAGTATTTCGACTTTAGAAAGAAAGGCAAATAGGAAGACATCGCTTTAATGTTTATTCTGCCTTTATGGTCTTTGACCTATGTGTCACATTCTGTATTCTGTTGTATGTTTGTGTTGCTACCATTCCACAGTACAAGTCTGGGGGATCAGTTTTATTGCCTCTGAAAGTAAAATGTTTAGCTAAGGAGAGAATGAGATGCATTGAACAAGATGAACTCTTATGTCTTTCCCAGTTTTAAGATTGTAATGCTTTAAGATTCCTTTCAGCTCTAATATTCTACTCCAACAATCTGTGTTCTATAAACTCCTACAGTATTTAACTAACACTCCCATTGGATTTAATATCAAAGGAAGCTTCCATAACCTCTTATTTTTTTATTTCTCTCTCCTTTCCTATTATCTTCTTTGGACTTTAGCCACTAGAGGGTGATGTGATTCCACAGTCGGGAACCAAATTTATTCTTAGAAAGAAGTGCAGAGGAAAATAGTAATTTTTATGTATTTTAATTGTAAAGTGATCATAATTAAATATATTAAGAAGAAGATGTTGCTAAAATTTGGTAAACTCTTAAATATTAGAGATATGGTGATACAGCTCTTGATGCTTCAGTGAGTGATTGCACCTGACTTTTGTATGTCTATTTGCTATAGATTTTATAGGCCTTTAGTGAAAAGTAAATACTTCCACAGTTTTGACCTTTCATTTCTGTTCTTTTTGGTTATGGTGAGGAAAAGATTCTAGTTATGATTAGAGGTAAGAGACCATGGAACACAAAACTTGGAAAGTCAGAATTGGAAGAGATTTAAAGAACTTTTAGTCCGAACTTCTTACCCTGTTATCAAAAACTTTCTGTAATCTAGTCATAAGCTATTGTGCTTTAACTCCCGTAATTCTAGCCTCTGCTGGTTTAAGTCAGCTCATTTTCCAGTTTCTCATATTAACTTTCCTTTAACTGTCCCAAACCGCATTCCTTCTTTGAACATTTAGCACAGACTCCCTTATTTTTGTCTTTTATGTTTAAGTATCTACCCTATCATAGTTTGGTGTCAATATAGTGAGAGAAATGCTCTACCTGCTTGTATACCTTCCTTGGTATGTGCTTGATATTGGAGCAATATCAGATGCAAAAGACAAATTGCAATGGATATACCTGGCTTTTGGTGGCAAAAATATGTTCTAGTAGCCTTGACTGACAAGGTAAATAAAGACTAATTCCCACAGACCAGTTTTATATTTATTCATTTACCATCGCCTAATATCTTGGAAAGATGGTGTGGTGAAGTACTAGAGTGTTGGAATTGAAGTCAGGAGGGCCTGTGTTTGATATTTACCTCTGATACTTTTCAGCAAGTCATTTAATCTCTCTCAGGGTTGATTTTATGTATGTTAACTGTGTATTTAATATGAAAATAGGAATAGGAATATTCAACAATCATTATTAACAAACATAAATTAATTAACATTATAAAAAACATTATTAATTTACAGCAAATCAGTAAACATTTTTTAAGAGCCTAAGGTGTTGCTAGTGCTATGCTAAGCTCTGGAATACAAAGAAAGACAAAAGGACAGTACTTACCCTTAAGAAACTTATCATCTAATGGGGAAACAGTAGAAAAAAAACTGTAAATAAGAAATGAACTGGGTAAATTGGACATAATCTCAGAATGAAGGCACTAGTATTAAGAGGAAATCAGCAAAAGATTCTTGCCAAAGGTGAGATTTTCATTGAGACTTGAAGATAGACAGGAGGTAGAGGTGAAGAAAAAAAGCATCCCAGGTATGGGGGAGAGGCAGTGAAAAGGCACCTTCTGGAGATAGAAAGTTTTATTTAAGGCACCGCAAGGAGACCAGAGTCACTGGATTGTAGAATATGTGGATTAAGCTTTTACCAGGAGCCAGGCATTAGGCTAAGCACTGAGAATACAAAGAAAGGCAAGAACACAATCTTGTCTTCAAGGAGCTCACATTCTCTTGTGTTATTAAGTAGTTCTGGAGTTCCAGGCACTGTGCTAAACATTTAACAAATATGTTATTTGATCCTTAACAACAGTTCTGGGAGGTGGGTGCTTTATAATCCTCATTATACAGCTGAGGAAACTGAAGGGACAGATTAAGTGACTTGCCCAGGATCACTCAGTTTATAATTGTCTGAGACCAGGTTTGAACTCAGATTCCTGACAAGATAAATGAAATAGAAGTTAATTTCAGAGGGGAGGCAGTAGTATGAGGAAAGGAGGGAGCGGGAAGGGCCTCCTGTTAAAAGAGGAATTTGATCAAAGCCGTGAAGCCAGGGAAGGCTAGAGGAACAGATGAAGAAGGATAGCAGCATAGGAGTCACGAGATAAGAGTTTTGAAAGTATGCAAGGAATAGCAAGAAGGCCAGTGACACTGAACCGTGAGAATGTATTAGAACACTAAAAATAGGCAGGAATGGGCCAGGTGGTTAAAGGCTTTAAGTGTTCAATGAAAGATCTTATATTTGTTACTGGTAGTAATAAGGAGCCACTGGGATTTATAAAATAGAAAGATGAGATCATCTAACCATTTTAGGAAAGTCACTTTGACAGTTGAGTAGAGAACTGATTGGAGTGAGGAGAGTATAGAAGCTGGAAGAATAACCAGCCGGCTGTTGAAATAGTCCATGTGTAAGGTGATGAGGGATCTGCACCAGGGTGAAAGTTGTATGCATGAAGAGAAGAAAATGTGTAAGAGAGATGTTTCTTATAGAATATATAGGACTTGACAAGAGATTGGATATATGGGATTAGTGTTAGTAAGGAGCTGAGTATGACACCAGATTTGAGAGGCTAAATGACTAGAAGGCTAGTGGTCCCCTAGACAGTAAAAGAGAAGTTGAGAAGAGGGAAGAGTTTGGGGTAAAGATCTATTCTCTTTTGGATGTGTTGAATTCTAGATGACCCAGAGGTAGTTGGCATGATATAAGACTGGAATTTAGGGAGAGATTAGGGCTAGATTTTTAGATCTAGGAATCTGCCTGAGATAATAATTGAACTGATAGCAGTGAGATCTCTAAGTGATATTATAGATGGAGAAGAGAATCCTTGACTGGACAGAGCCTGGAGGAAAACCCATGGTGAAGGGGGCGTGACCTGGAGGAAGATCAGTGTAAGAGTCAAAGACGGTAGTGATTATATATTTAGGAGAACTAAAAGACAGCAGTGTCATGAAAATGTAGACTATCAGAAGGGAATGATCAGCACTGTCAAAGGCTACAGAAAGTTCAAAAAGAATTTAGATTGAGAAAGGGGCCATTTAGATTGGATAGCATGAGAGTTTAGTTGAATAAATTTGATTACAGAGGGTTTAAAAGAGAATGAGAGGGGAGGAAATGGAGTTGCTGAGTGTAGGTGGTTCTCTCAAGCATTTTTAACTACAAAGAAGAAGAGACATATAAGATAATAGCTAGCAGGCATGGTCAAATCAGGTATAGGTTGGTTGGTGGTTGGCTATTTGTTTTTGTTTTTTAAGAGGAAAATAAAGCCATCATGACTTGTTTGCAGGTAATAGGGAAACAGCTAGTAGATAGGGGAAGAGTGAAAATTAGTGAGAAAGTAGTGATGATGGAGGGGGTAAATTGCTGGAGAGCGAATGGAATAGAATCACTTGTGCATGCAGAAAGGTTTGCCTTGGCAAGGAAAAGGCCTACCTTCTAAACATGAGATGGGAGTGAAGGTAGACATGCTAGTTGAATGTTATCTTGGTGATAATAAGGTAAGAAGAAGGAACTCTCAACAAATGGCTTCAGTTTTTCAAATGAATTATGAGTTAAGGTACTTAGCTAAGATAGAGAATAGAGGAAGGGAATGAGCATTTATATAATACTAACTATTTGGGCTGAACACTTCCATAGTGTTCTCAGTAGGTTGTCATCAGAACTGAAGCCATTGACCTCAGGTTGAAGTCAGCCCCTCTCTAGCCAAATTTCCAACTGAAGAAGAGGTTCTGAATGTTATTAGGCCCTTTTCCTGTGGCAGAGCACCTGGTGCTCATTCTGTACCATCTGGGATTTTTGAAGGGATGGGGAGTGTCCATTGCACATATAAAAGCTGACTGAAATTTTCTGGGTTATATGGCAAGAAGAGCCCTGGGAGTTTAAGGGTGCCACCATTGGGGGCAGCTAGGTGGTGCAGTGAATAGAGCACCGGCCCTGGAGTCAGGAGTACCTGAGTTCAAATCTGGCCTCAGACACTTAACACACACACACACACACACAAACTAGCTGTGTGACCTTGGGCAAGTCACTTAACCCCAACAGCCCTCCAAAAAACAAACAAAAAGGAGTGCCGCTATTGTCCATCTCTATAAAGGTAAAGGAAATAGATTTTCCTGTGACAGTTATAAGGAGTAAGGAGGCTTTCTCTTAGTCATTGCTGTCTATGAGGGAAACACTCACATGGTGGTTGGAAGAAGTGATATAAGGACACTCTGAAGGTCTCTCTGAAGAACTTTGGAATTGATTGTTCCACATGGGAGACACTAGCACAGCGTGCCCTCATTAAAGAAGGTGTTGTGCTATATGAGGAAAGCAGAATTGAATTGGCTCAGAAGAAACATAAAATGTGCAAATTTAGAGAATCCACCCCAAATGTTTATGTGAACTGTTTTCAAGCTCGTATTGACCTGATCAGCCAGTCAGACACACTGTAACTTGACTATAATGTAGTGATGTTATTTTTGATCCTTTTCAAGAATAAAGGACAACAACCATCCAATCATCTGCCAGGTACTGTGCTAGGTGCTTTTATAAACATCTAATTTGATCATAACAAGAACCCTGTGAGGTAAGTGCCATTATCCCTGTTTTACAGTTGAGGCAGTCAGTTGGTAAATATTGATTAAGGACTTTCTGTATGCCAGGCACTGTGTTAAGCACACAGAAAAGGGCAAAAGGAGCTCACAGTCTAATGGGAGAAACAATAAGCAAACAACTATGTAAAAATAAATTATGTACAGGATAAATGAAAAGTAATTAGTGGAGGGAAGGCAGCAAAAGTAAGAGGGGTTGGGAAGGACTTCCTATAAAAGATGGAGTCTTAATTGTGACTTAAAGGTAGCAGAAGAAGAAGAGCATTACAGGGATGGGTGACGGCCAGAGAAAATACGCAGTGCCAAGAGATGGAATGTCTTCTTAGAGCAACAGTCAGAAGGCCAGTGTCATTGGAGCAAATGGTGTATGGCAAGGGACAAAGGTATAAGAAGACTGGAAAGGGTAGGGGAGAGGTTATGAAGGGCTTTGAATGACAAATGAAATATTTTGTATTTGATCATGGAAGTGATAGGCAGCCAGTGAAGTTTACTGAGTGTGGAGGTGGCATAGTTGGATCAGCGCTTTAGGAAAATCTCTGGTGGCTGAATGGATAATGGATTGGAGTGGGGAGAAACTTGAGGCAGGCAAACACATAAACATCTGCTGGTCACAGCAGACTATTGCAGTCTTCCCGAAGTATGAGGTTATAAGCACCTGCCCCATCAGAGGAGAGGAGAGCAGAGCAGGGGACACATCTGAGAGATGAAGAGGTGAAATCAACAGGCCTTGGGGAACAGATGAATATATGGGGACTGAGTGAGAGTGAGGAGTTGAGGAGGACCCCTCTGCTGCATGAACCTGAGGGACCCTTAACAATAATAATAAAAATAGCTACTATTTATATAGCACCTACAAATATGCCAGTCATTTGTGCGGATAAGCACTTTGTAAAGATCTCCATTGTTCCTAACAACAACCCTGGAAGAAAGGTGCCATTATTGTCCTCACTTCACAGATGCGGAAAATGAAGCAAACAGAGGCGAATGACTTGTCCAGAGTCACATAGCTTGTGTCCAAGGGCAGATTCAGCCTCAGGTTTTCTTGACTCCAAGCCCAGTGCTCTTATCAGTTGTACCACCTACCTGCCCCAGTAAGGGAATTTGGAAGTGGGGAGGATTTAAGGAGAAAGAAAATAAATTCGGTTTTGGACATGTTGAAAATACTTCATGTCTGGTTCAAGATGTGAGATACGCAGCTAGAGATTCAAGATTGGAGTTCAGAAGAGAGGTTAAAGCAAGCTAGGTAGATTTGAGAATTGCCAGCATGGAGATGGTAATTAAATCCTTTGGTTCTGTTGAGATCACCAAGTGAAGTAGTATATAGAGAGAAGACAACAGGGCCCAGGACAAAACCCTGGGGGCACATGGTTAGAGGGTTCAGTCTGGAGGAGGATTCAACAAAAGAAACAGAAAAAAAGCAGTCAGATAAGTAGGAGAAGAATCAGAGGATAGAGTTGTTCCAAAAACCTAGAGAGTACAGTACAATGCAAGGATAAGGTCTGGGAAAGGACTAGTATTTGAAGAACCCAATGCCTATGGTTGTGAGGCTTAAACGAGTATGTGTATAAAAGCACTTCACAAGCCTTTAAGTACCATATTAGTATCAATTCTTAAATATGTGCTGCTGAACATGACTGTCTAATTTCGGCTGCTTCCTATGGAAGACAAAAGAGCTTAATACTCCACAGTAGTACTTGTGGATTTTTTAAAAACAGATTTAACCTATAGTTGTGATTTTAGGGACTAGACTAGGAACTAGTCTAGGGACTAGACCTGGGACTAGGGACTAGACCTGTGATTTCATTGGTGGAAGGAACTCTCAGGTGAGGAAGACTCCTAGAGATTCAGGTTGACCCTTTCCCTATAATTTATTATCTAGAGCCCTGGGAGGTTAATTTACTTGCCCAAGATCACACAACCAGTCTATGTCAAGAGGCCCTGAACCCATGTTTTTCTGGCTCTCTATCTATTAGAATTTATATTGTGTAAAACATCTTAAAATTGTCGCTTACTTGTAATTTTTGGTTTGTGCAAATTGAAATCAAGTCACTAAGCATTTATACCTGCTACAGTGAAAATGAAAAGAAAGGCAAAAACTGTCCCACCTCTCTAGGAGCTCACAATCTAATGGGAATGCTATCGTGTATGTGTGTGTATGCATGTATGTGTGTATGTGTATATATGTACACATATGTGTGTGCTACAAATAATCTCAGTGGGAAGACTCTTGCTAGCATTAAGGGGATTGAGAAAGGCTTCTTGCAGAAAATAATATTTTAGCTGAGACTGGAAGGAAGCCAGAGAAGCTAAGAGGCAGAGGTCAGGAGGGAGAGAATTCCAGGCATGGAGAACAGCCAGTAAAAAAAATGCATGGAGTTTGGAGATCAAGTACCTTACTTTAAGGCAGACTGCCAGGCAGTGTAAAAGAAACTCCTGCAAGCCAAGATCTTTAATACGGAATTGATCCAGTTAATTGCAAAAGGAACTTTTTGCTCCTCAGTGGCCAACAGAGTATTCTTTTATTTGAAGGTATTGTCAGTGGTTTCTGTTCAGAAGTAATTCTTACAGCCTTCTGTGTCCATTCTATTGAAATTACTCTCTTAAATGTCACAGATAACCTCCTTGTTGACATATTTAATGGTCTTATCCTGACCTGAATGCTCTTATCTCCTTGGCGGATTTCTTTTTCTTTCTCCAAGGTCCCAGTTTTCCTTTTCTCTCTTTATACCCTGTTTTTGAGAGGGCTTAGAAATTCTTGTGGCTTTTAGTCTTATTCCTCAGATTTTGAAATCATGCTGTTAGTGCCATCTTAATACCTCAGCTCCACCCATCCTTGGATTGAATTTGGACAGAAAGATCTGAGTTCAAGCATTCAGACACTGGCTTGCTTTGTGACCCTAGTCAAATCACTTAATCTCTCTCAACCTCAGTTTCCTCAGTTGTAAAATAGAGATGATGACATTACCCTTTTACATATATTGTCCCTATCTTCTCCTAATCACAACTGTGTCCAGGAGGTAGTATTATTATCTCTACTATATAGATGAGGAAACTAATTCTGAGAGGTTAAGTGACTTTCCCAAGATCACATAGTAGGATTTGAGCTTGTCTCCTGATTACAAGTCCAAAATGCTATCTCCTATATTCTCTTGTCTCTCTAGATGCAGCAAATGCAACTAGACTACACTTGATCTGAAAAAGATTTGGGGGTCTTAGTGGGTATGAGTTAATGATTTGATGAGGTAGCCTAAAAAGATAAGTGTAGTTTTAGCTTGCATTAAGAAAAGTATAACCCTTACTAGCTGTGTGACCTTGGGCAAATCATTTAACTCCAGTTGCTCTGCATTCCCCCCTCCAAAAAGCAAAAAAAGAAAGAAGTATAACTATCCAGAGGGAAAAAGTCCCAGTGTACTCTGTTGCAATCAGATCACACATGAAGAATTTCTTTTAATTCTGGCCACCACATTTTATGAAAGACATTGTAAGCTAGATATTATCCAGAGGAGGAAAGCAACCAGAATATCAAAAAGCTTAGAACAAAGAAGACTTAGAAAGGAACCAATAGCAAGTATATTTGAAGGACTGTCACAATGTAGAGGTATTAGACTTTTGTAAACTTCTTTGCTTCTCATTGTCAAAACTAGGCTTATTGGGTAAAAGTTGTAAAAAGGCATGTTTAGGCTTGATGTAAGGAAAAATGTGCTAATGATTAGAGCTACTCCAGAATGGAATGACTAGGCTGCCATGGAGCATTGTGATTTTTTTCCTCTTAGAGGACATCTTCCAAGACTGTATTGACCATTTGTGAAATAGATTGTGGAAAGGATTCTTTTTTGGGTATTAGTTGTACCAGTCAGTCTGCAAGCATTTTTAAAGACCTCTTGTGTTCCAGAGATACAAATACAGAACTTGCATTCTAACGAGGGACAAATACAAACAAAAATATATACAACATAAATATAAAGTCAGTCAATAAAAATATATACATAATAGTTAAATACCAAGGTTGTTTAGGAGGAAAGAGAGGAAACTTAACAGTTGAAGAAATTAGGAAAAGCTTCATGTAGAAGATGGTGCCTGAACCAAATCTTAAAAGAAGAAAGGAACTCTGAGGCAGAGGTGAGGAGGTGAGTGCCCTCCAGGTACAAAAGTGTAGAGATAAGAGGTAGAGTGTAGCAACAGAGAGAAGAAAACCAATTTGGCTGAACTGAGAGTGGGGTGGGAGGGCTTGGAAAGATTGGGGCCAAGATACAAAGGGCTTTAAAAAGCAAAGCAAAAGATGTCATATTTTTATTTGAGGCAAGAGGAAGCCCCAAGAGTTGATTGAGTAGAAGAGTAACCATCAGGTCTGTGTTTAAGTAAAATTACTTGACTGCAATCTGTAGGATGCTTTGGAGTAGCAAGAAATTTGGGGCAGAGAGACCAATTAGGAGATTATTGCAATAATCTGGGAGAGTGGAAATGAAGGCCTAAACTCATGTGGTGGCAGTGTAAGTAGAGAGAGGCGTTCAGGATATAAAAGATGTTGTCAAAGTGGAAACAACAAAACTTGACAATTTAATTGGATGTGTGGCATGAAGATAGAGTGAGACAGAAACAGGCCTAGAAACTTGGGGGAATTAGACTTGTGGGATATAATGTGAAGGATGAAGTTAGAAGGTAAAGCAGGAGAGGTGTGTGTCTGTGTGACAGACAGTGTGTGTCACTGACAGACGGTGACATTTACTACAGTCAGTAGTAACAAATGCAGCAGAAAGATTGAGAAGGATTAGAATTGAGAAAGGAACCTCAGCTTTGCCGTTTAAGAAATTTTTCATCGGAGTGGTAAGTTTGGAAACCAGGTGATAAAATGGTTTGAGTAAAGAAAGTGGAGGTAATGTAATGCAGATAGACTCCTTTTTCCATAAGTTTGGCTGAGAAAGAGAGGAGAAATATAATACGGCAACTTGAGGGTGTAGTAGGGACTAGGGGTTTTTAAAGGATGAACAGAGGCATTTCCTGAATCTGAGCATTTTCCACTGGCTTTACCTCATGCCTGGAATTCTCTTCCACTTCATCTTTGTCTTCTGGCCTCTCTAGCTTCCTTCAAGTCCCAGCTAAAATCTTACTTCCTGGAAGCCTTTCCTGATCCCACTTTATGCTTGTACCTTTTCTCTATTGATTATCATCAATTTATCTTTTATATATTTTGTTTTGTACATCATTGTTTTCATGTTGAGTGTCCCATTAGATTATGAGCTCCTTGATATCTACATTCAGAGAAAGATCTAGAAAGACCAGAGTTTAAATGGAGACTGAAGCAATACATGCTGTTGTTCTTTTCTGTCTGGTTTTCTTTCTTTTTTTCCATTGTTCATTCCATTGGTTACAACGCTTCTATACAACCAGACTATTGTACAATGTGAAAGTGTTTGCAGATCCCATACATGATTGTACACCACCATGGGTGCGGGGGGAAGGGGAGAAAATCTGAAACTCAAGTGATTCTGTAACTGAATCTTGTAAACTAAAAGTAAATAAATAAGTCAGTTAAAAAAAAATTATGAGCTCCTTGACAGCAGGAACTGGTTTTTGTGTTTGCTTTTGTTGCCACTTTGTTGGGTTTTTCCTTTTCTCTTTCTTTGTTTCCCCAGTGCTTAGCAGAATTCCTGGAAAATAATATATGCTTAATAAATGCTTATTGATTGACTGGTTTGGGCATGTTTGAAGGCAGTAGGGAAGGATCCAGTTGATAATGGAGAGGTCAGATTCAAGAAAAAGAGAGCTAATTAAGCATGCAGACTACTGGAACAGATGAAAACAGTTAAGTGCGCATGTACAGGAATTATCTTGGAAAAGAGAAGCTGTCTCTTTGTCAGAGCTTGAAGGAAAGGGAGAAAGAATAGGAAAAGGTGTCAAATGCTTTGAGATGAAGAAAAGGGAAACTAACATTAAATGACCTCACTTTTCTCAGTAAAAAGTCACAGAAAAAGTCCTCAGCTAGGAATGGAGAAAGGTATGTAAGGGGTTTAGGGATATTAGAAAAGGTTTAGAATAGCTTGTATGGGGAGTGAAATAGAAGATCATTTAGCAAGAAATTGTGAGATTCTCTGGTATTTAGCGTGATGGAGAGATAGAGAAACAGAAATACTGACCTACTCATAGACTTAGAGGCCTGTCATTCATATAGAAATTGAAATTTGGAATGGATTTTAACAGCCATGTATTTCAGTCCATACATTAAAGAAATCTGCCACCTCTCAAGGCCGCCCGTTCCACTCTCTAACTGTTAAAAAATCTTTTCTGACATAGAACATAAATTCTCTTTGCAACATCTACCTGTTGCTCCAAGGTCTATCTTCAGAGGCTAAATAAAACATTTAAAACTGTAGCACCTAACTCTGAACACAACATTCCAATGCAGTCTGACCAGGGCAGAATATAGTGAGTGATATTATCACTTCTGTTAACCAAAAGTCACAACTCCACGGATCTCTTTCATACTTTATTATTATTCTTGGAAGCTACCCCTCTCTTAATGCAGCCCAAAGTCACATTAGTTTTTCTGGTTGCTATATTTCACTGTTGATTGATTTTGTTCATTATAGAATACTCTAAAACTCTTAGCTCTTTTTCAGATAAATTGGTCTCTAATGATGCCTCGCCTATCTTGTACTTATAAAATTGATTTTTTATACATATCTAAATGTAAAATTTTTACATGTATCCCTATTGAATTCTATTTTATTAGATTCAAGTCCAACACTATCCTGTCCAAGATCTTTTCTGGTTCCTGACATCCAGTGTATTAACTGTCCCTCTCAGTTTTATATCAAAAACAGAATTGATGAGTATGCCTTTATTTGTTAATATAAATAATTATTACAGCATAGGGCCAAGGACAAATCCCTGGAGGTACTTCACTGAAGACCTCCTGCCATATTGACATTAAACCAGGACTCCAGCTGTCAGTGTGGCCTCTGTGAAGGAACTCTTACATGGAGAAAGCGGGGAGGGCAACATCAGTCAGAGGAGAGGGGGATCTTCCAAGACAGGGAAGGGAGTGGATATGGAAAGGGCACGAAAAGTTGGAAGGGTTTTTGAACTTTCATGAAAGAAGACTGGAGAAGAGAAAGACACCCATAAGCCTCCCTCACACCTGGAGAGAGTCTGGAAGTCCACATCATCTGTATGGCCTCAAAGGGGAAAAAGAAAGGATCAGAGAAGAGCATCACATGCAATAAAGAGTATCCCAGACCTTTTTCTATATTTTTTAAATGCTGCCTAAACAGTTTGTTGTTCTTGTTTTTATTGATACCTTTTCCTACTCTGATCCCTTCCATCAGTCACTAAAGATTTATCAGATGCCAGCTATGAACCAGGCACAGTGCAAAGAGCTGTGGATGCAAAGAGAGACAAAAGATACTCCCTGCCCTCAAGGAACTCACAATCTAAAGGGGAGACAATATGCAAACAAATATATATATAAAGCAAAGTATATAGAGGATAAATAGGAAATAGGGAAGACACTGGAATTAGGAAGAGTTGGGGAAGGCTTCTTGTAGAAGATTGGATTTTAGCTGGAACTTAAAGGGGGCCAAGAAGATCACTAGTCAGGCAGAGGAAGACTGTTCTAGGCATCTAAGACAGCCAGAGAGAATGCCAGGAGCAGAGAGATGGAGTATTATTGTTCGAACCCCTCAGGGGTCAGTGTCACTGGATGGAAGAGTACATGTCAGAGTAAGGTGTAAGAAGACTGGAAAGGTAGGAGGGAGCTAGGTTTTGAAGGGCTTTGAGTGCCAAACAGAGCATTTTGTATTTGTTCCTCGAGGCAACAGGAAGTCATTAGAGTTTATTGAGTAGGAGTGACATGATCAAGCGTGCATTTTAGAAAAATCAAAATAGTGGATGAGTAGAGGAGAGATTGTAGTGGGACGAGACATGAGGCAGACCAGACTCGCCAGCTGACTTTTGCAGTAATCAAGGTGTGAAGCGATGAGGGCCTGCCCTAGATGGGTGGCCATTGTTAGATGAAAGAGGGGGATATATTTGAGAGATGTTGGAAAGGTGAAATCAGAAATTGGCAACAGTTTGGATAGGTGAGGGGAGGGGATGATGTGGCCCTTTACCGTAATAGGGTAAGTAGGAGATGAAGAAGGTTTAGGAAGAAATATGAGTCCTGTTTTGGGACATAACAGTTTAAGTTGGACATCCATTTTGAGATGTCTGAAAGGCAGTTGGGAATATAAGACTGTAGGTTAGTAGAGAAATTGGGGCAGAAAAGGTAGATTTGAGAATCATCGGTATAAAGATGATAATTAAATCCTTGAAAAGTACATGAGATCACCAAGTGAAGTAGTAGAATTCCACCCTTGTTAAAAAGAAACAACGTTAAACAAAAATATCTGACACACAAACCTTGTCTGACATGCATACAAGACCTAGCTTTTTGATGATTCTTTGCATCAGAAATGTGGTTCAAAAAGTAGTTTGGACCTACCAGAGTTGCTTAGTGTACTGTAGAAAAAGAGAGAGATCAGTTTTCTTGTCTTTTGCAAAACTCAGATACAAGCCCACCTGTTTTTGTATTCTGTTAGGTTAAATAAAATCTGTTCTTTATCCAGTGTTTTGTTAACCTTGATGTTTGCAGGTTATTAAAAGAGGGTACAAACCTTAACAATATAAGAGGCAGCAGAGCAAAATGAGCCAGAGAATATTCCTCAAAAGCCCTGTGAGCACCATGTACCATGCCCTTCCCTCTTCCCCTAGTGAAAAATTTAGTGACTGGCCAATTTCACACATGAGTTACAGAAATACGTAGGAAATTTTAAAGAAGGCAGGGAGAACTAAAGGAGGGCTTCAGCTCCTTTAGTTTGGATACTAGACAGTTCTTTGTTGTTGGGGAATTTTTTGTCTTTTTTTCTAAAAATCTGGAATTAGCTACAAATGGCCTACTAGTTAGATATTGGAATGAATCCCTGAGGACAGGAATCTGTCTCCTAACTCCTTTGACGCTGTTCTTTCTATTATATTATTCTTCCTCCCTTAACCTAAATAGAAAGTGAAAAACTTAAAATGTTCAATTTATCTTTTGATTTAATTTTTAAAGCATCCTATTATAGAGTAGCTACATTCATTCTTCCTTTTTTTGGTTAGTGAAGGAAGCATACATCTGAAGAGTATTCAGCTTAACATTTATTCATCCTTGTTTAACAAAATATTTTCTTGTAGAAGAATAGATCTTGCCTTGTGGGTTAATTTTTTGTTTCAACCAGCAGTGATTGTATTTTCCTCTTTATACTCTCCTTTTTCTTTTGTGTTCTTTTTATTGACCCTTTGAGCAAAGCAGAAAATGAATAAAGTCTCCAAATTTGCTAAATATTTGGATTCCTGAATGTTGTTTTCTTCAGATTTCCTTAGAAAGGAGGTACTGACTTGTTTATTTTAGTGTCAACAGCTGTTACAATTTTGACTCTTCTTCAAACATGCCCCCTCTGGTTCTATATGGGTTCTTCTTTCCAAAGGTTATTGAGAGATAGCATGTTGAAGTGCGAAGACTGCTATTTGGGATCAGCAGGGATGTAAGCTCATACCTCTCTCTGACACTGATTATGAGCAAGTCGCACTTAGCTGCTCGGAGTTTAAATTTCCTCTTCTATAAAATGAAAATAATAACAACCATCTTATACTATTGTACTAAGAAGTCTTTTTTTCAGAACAAAAGCTGGTTATCATTATGGGAAATTCAGGGCCATAAATATTCTTATTGTTTTACAACAGGGGGCCTGAAAACTTCCCCAGGTGAGTGTTTAGCCATCCTCAGATATTCCTGGTGTGATGTGGGTGATACCTTTCCCAATGTGGAAGAGAATAAAATAATTGGCATTTTTCACAACAAGTGACACTGATTTTCAGTGAACCCTGCTAACGGATAATTATGGGCAACATGGGAAATACCTCTCATATCTAGAATGGTTAGGAATAGGATGTTTTGAATAAGTGAATTGTAAAAATAAAAATGAATGCTTCAAGCAGGCAACTTTCTAATGTTTTGTAAAGCAAGTGCTAATCTGTGTTATCTGAGGAAATTTTCTTTCTATACCAGTGAAATCACAGAACCAGTCCAGAAATCTTTTCAATGCCATAGTGATATAATAGCAGTATAGTACTATAAAAAGATGACCATCTTTCTAAAGTACAGTTGTATTTTTCTCTGTGTTTTTCCATAATTTATTTATTTTTAGTTTTTTAGCATTTCATTTCCACAAGATTTTGAGTTCCAACTTTTCTCCCCGTATCTGCCCTACCTCCCACCCCAATGACAAGCATACTGATTTCCCCTTCCCCCAGTCTGCCTTCTCTTATATCCCCCTAACCCCTTACTTTCTTATGGCAAAATGGATTTCTATACCCCATTGCCTATATGTCTTATTTCCCAGTTGCATGTAATGACAATTTTTTAACATTTGTTTTTAAAACTTTGAGTTCTAAATTCTCTCCTTTCTTCCGTCCTCACACTCCCCCCCCCCCACTGGGAAGACAAGCAGTTCAATATAGATTATACATGTGGTGTTCTGCAAAATATTTCCATAGTAGTCATATTGTGAAAGATTGACTATATTTCCCTCCGTCCTATCCTGCCTCCCATTTATTCTATTTATTTCCATAGTAGTCATATTGTGAAAGATTAACTATATTTCCCTCCATCCTATCCTGCCTCCCATTTATTCTATTTTCTCCTTTGACCATGTCCCTTTTCAAAAGTGTTTGCTTCTGACTACCACTTCCCTAATCTGCCCTCCCTTCTATCATCCTCCCCTCATATTCCGTTGTGGAAATGAATTTGGGTAAGATACCCAATTGATGGTGTATGTTGTTCCTTCCTTAAGCCTAATCCTGTGAGAGTAAAGGTTGATTCATTTCCTTTCACCTCCCTCTCTTCCCATCCATTGTAACAGCTTTCTTTTGCCTCTTTTATGTGAGATAATTTACCTTATTCTATCTCTCCCTTTATCCTTCTCTCACTATATTCCTCTTTCACCCCTTAATTTTTTTTTATATATGTTCTCTTCATATTCAGTTCACCCTGTGTCTTCTGTCCACACACACACACACACACACACACACACATACACACACACACACACACACACACCTCCCTTTCAACTGTTCTAATACTGAGAAAGGTCTTTACGTATAGGAATGTAAACAGTTACGCTTTAATAAGCTTCTTGTTATTTCTCTTTCTTGTTTACCTTTCATGCTTCTCTTGCTTCTTGTATTTGAAAGTCAGAATTTCTGTTCAGCTTTGGTCTTTTTATCAAGAATGCTTGAAAGTTCTCAATTTCATTGAATGTCTATATTTTCCTCTGAAGTATTATACTCAGTTTTGCTGAGTAGGTGATTCTTAGTTTTAGTCCTAGCTCCTTTGACTTCAGAATATCATATTCCAAACCCTTTGATCCCTTAATGTAGAAGCTGCTACATCTTTTGTTCTCCTGATTGTGTTTCCACAATACTTAAATTGTTTCTTCCTGACTCCATGTATTATTTTCTCCTTTACCTGGGAACTTTGGAATTTGGCTGTAATATTCCTAGGA
>CM053594.1:53640678-53678781 GCA_028646575.1 Pseudocheirus occidentalis
GTAACTTGTGAAACTTTTCTTAGTATGAGGATAGGTGAAGGGAATACAAATGTATATGTATATGTAAACTTACACATATGTCCATATAGGAGGCTATATATGCACATGAATACATATCTGAGCATGTGTGTATATGTGTATATAGAGGGTATAGGATGAATTGAATACGAAGGGATGATACTTTAAAAGGTGACATTCTGAGGTGGGAGAGGACTAGAATGAGAGAAGACAGGGAGAGACAAAATGGGGTTAATCATCCCATATAGAATAGGAAAGGGTTAACTGTTACAACTTTACTTTCAATTACTCTCATTGAATTTGGCTTAGGGAAGAAATGGCATAAACTCTAAACTGGGCATCATGCCACACAGGAGAGTAAGGGGCATGGGGATGAGAGGGGGGAGGATGGAGGGGAGAGCAAGGTCTGGGGGAGGGGTGCTGGAAGCACACACTTCAGTAAAGGGACAGGGTAGAGAAGAGAACAAGGTGGGGAGGGACAGGAAGGAGAGACAGATGATCACTGTCACAATATGTCCACTATGAACATGTTCTGTATAATCACACATCCATAGCCTGTATTGAATTGACTGTCCTTCCAGTGGGGGTGGGTGACAAGGGAGGAATCGAAAGAATCTAGAATTTAAAGTTCTGCAATACCTGCAACTCCGAATTAAGATATACAGGGGCTGGGATAGGGAGACCCTCCCTGCCCTACCAGAAAGGGAGCAGAGCAGGGGAGGGACTTTACACTGGGTTTGCTGTTTTAGGGTTAGGGCAGGGGGAAAGATGGGAAGAAAATTTGTATTTCAAAAATGTCATGAAAATGTATGATGTAAACAAGAAAACAAATAAAAAAATTTTTTAAAAACCCCAATATAATTATGGCACAAAAAAAGAAATAATTTGGCAACATTTTTGGGATGCAGCCAAAGAAGTCCTCAGGAGAAAATTTATATCTCTAAACATTTTTATTAATAAAGAAAAGAAACTGCTTAAATAAATTGGGCAAGCATCTAAAAAAAAAAAAAACCAAAACAACTTAGAAAATGTAAGAAATTAACCCCATTAAAACACCAAAATGAATTCTAAAAAATCAAAGAGATTAACAAAACAAAGCAAAAAAACCTTACTTTTAAAATAAAAGGATAGACAAACCATCAGTTAACTTTATTTTTAAAAAGAAAACCAATTACCAGTATCAAAAACAAAAAAATGAATTCCATAGCAAGAAGAAATGAAGCAAATTGTTAGGCACTATTTTGCTCAATTACATGCCAATGAAACCAACAATCAAAATAAAATGGATATTTATAAAAACATAAACTGTCCAGATCAAGAGAACTATAAAACCTAAATAACTAAGTCTTACAAAAAGAAACTGAACAAGCCACAAATAAACTCTCACAGGAGAAAAAAGACATGACAAAAATGCACACCAGATGATTTACAAGCAAATTCTACTTAAACATTTAAACAAAAATCAATCCTAATACGACATATAAGGACAGCCAGGTGGTACAATAAAAAGAAAGCTGGCCTTGAAGTCAGGAGGCCCCGAGTTCAACTCTAGCCTCAGACACTCACTAGCTGTGCCACCCTGGGCAAGTCACCAAATCCCGTTTGCTTCAGTACTTCTTCCATAAAATGAATTGGAAAAGGAAACATCAAACCACACCAGTATCTTTGTCAAGAAAACCCCAAATTAGGTCACATACAAATTAGAGTTAATAACTCAACAACAAAAAGTACATAAACTGTTAGAAAAATATGAAAATGTGTCCTACCCAAACCAAAGTACTTCTCTGACACAAATATGATCTTGATACTTTAAACTAGGGAGAGTCAAAACACACAACAAACACTATGATCAATAACCCTAATGAAATGTCAACAAAAATTTTAAAATAAAATTTTAGTAGCAAATGGGGCGGCTAGGTGGTGCAGTGAATAGAGCACCGGCCCTGGAGTCAGGAGGACCTGAGTTCAAATCCGGCCTCAGACACTTAACACAAAAACTAGTCATGTGACCTCGGGCAAGTCACCTAACCCCAACTGCCCTCCAAAAAAAAAAGGCCAAAAAAAAAAAAAAAAGAATATGCACTATAACCAGACTGGATATCTATATCAGGAAAGTGTAGGCTGGTTCAATTTTAAGAAAAATAAACATAACTGACCATAGAAGTAACAAGGAAAACAAAAATCATTATTTTATCAATAGATATAGGAAAACCTTTTTGGCAAGAAATAAACACAGAACAAATGGATCTTTCCTAAATATGATTAGTTACTGATATAAAACCAGCATTATTTGTAATGGACAGAAACTAGAGGCCTTTCTGATTAGATCAAAGGCAAGCAAGGATGTCCATTATCACCATTACTATTCAATATTGTGCTACAAATGTTAGCTATAGAAATAAATCAAGAAAGAAGAAACTGATGGAATAAGGAGAGGCAAAAAAACAAACAAACCAGCTTTGCAGATAATGATTATTTAGGGAATCCTAGAGAGTAAACTAAAAAACTATTGAAACAATGAACAATTTCAGCAAGATACTGGAAATAAAATAAATCCATGTAAAGCTAAGCCTTTCTGCATATTCCCAACAAAATTAGCATGGAGAAAGAGACATTACAATTAAAATATTTACATAAAGTATAGAATACCTGGGGATCTACCTACTGAGATCTATATGAATACAATTACAAAGCATTCCTTGCACAAAGACAGATTTAATAACTAAAGAAATATAATTACATTTCACAGGAAGTCTGACCTAATATGAAAAAAAATGAAACTATCTCAATCAATTTACTAATTCGGAACCGTACCAATCAAGTCACTGAAGGAATGCTTTATAGATTTAAAATAATAAAATTCATCTGGAAAAACAAGACATCAAGAATATGAAGGAAATAAATGAAAAAAAAAAAAAAGGTGAGAAACAAGCCTTTTCTTTTTCTTTATTCTTTTTTTTGGAGGGGGGAAGGCAAGGCAATTAGCGTTAACCGCCTTGCCCAAGGTCACACAGCTAGTAAATGTGTCAAGTGTCTGAGGCCACATTTGAACTCAGGTCTTCCTGACTGGTGCTGGAGGCTGGTGCTCTATTCACAGAGCAATCTAGCTGCCCCAAGAAGGCCTTTCCCACAATAATATGCATTCATTCTCTACAGATTCTGGAAAAAAAGAATTCTGACATATCACTGAGAGAAAAGGAAGCAGACCCTAGCATTCTCAACCTCCAAAACATTACTACTGCCTTAGGCTGAAAATTATGAGTTATGACATTCTAAATACTACTACACCAAAAGCATTTTGTTTAACAGCGAGAGTACACACATGCACAACTGTTGGCTCACCTTGAGTTTCTAAGAGATTCTGTACCACTTCCTCTAATCCAACTAGGTATATAAATTCATTGTTGGCTGCGCTGGGTAGAAAATTCATCTCCGGAGCAGGTGGTTTAGGAGGGGGAATCTCTAACAGCGTCTTTTCCAGCTGTTTGCGTAGGGCAAGCTTTGCAGCAGCTTGCCGGCTGGCTGGTGAATCATTGGCATTCACTATGGATGCAACACCGGTTGTAGTTGCATTACCCTGAGCAGATGTGACTGTTGTACCTTTAATTGAAGTTGGTGAGGCCTTAAAAATGAAACAAAAGCCAAAAAGAAAAGCACAAAACTGGTTCAGTCTCATACATTAAACCTAAAAGGGGTCCTGTCTAACATGCAGTGAAATTAAAGAACCCAAAGTGGGAGAGGAATAATTTAATTATTGCCTAGCTCAGCTGTTATCCTCCAACCCCCTTTTTTTTTTTAAACCACTTTTAAGATTTTAGTATTTGCTTGCTCTGGAGTACAATGAGGTACATACTCATTGCTTTCTGCCTTCAGTTTCCCTATTTAGATGATACATCAAGGTTTAGCTTTTTGTGTTTACACAAAAAGTACTGCACAGCTTACTTATATCAACAGACGATGGGAAAGAAGAAAACGGATTTCAAGTAATCCTGGCAAGAGTAAGCCATTGAAAAAGGAAATATCAATCCATAGTCATTCAAAACCTCCTAATCTCAATGTGTAGACAATTAAGAGTTTTTTCTTGTCAATTTGTCCCTTTATTAAGGGACAATTAAACCTTTTATTAAAGCTTAAATTGTCTTATCTTTGTTTTTGATAGAATAATGATTTTTGCCAAGGGAAGACTACTTTGGTGATCATGGTACTGGAACTTACTGCAAAATTTTGTCGATAATATGCAGAAAGGTTAAGGATTTATGTAGAGTTATTTTATATTCTGCAACTTTGCTGAAATTGTGTTATTTAAGTCAACATTCAAGGGCTGCACAGGTGAAGTAGGAGGAGATAGAAGTCATTTATTTTAACTAGAGTCTAGTGTAATCACTAGTTCCTAAATCCATTAAATTTGGGTGCATTTATGACCTTTCGCCTACTGGGGTCCCACTCTAGTTACAGCTCTTTACCCTGGTTTCCTTAAAGCAAGCATTCTATTTTTCATAAAGATACCTCAGAACTCACCTGTGGGATATTTACCAGCAGGCTAGTGTTGGGGACATTGGTAACACGGATGAGACCCTGTTGTATAATTCGCTGACCCTGAATCTGCACGCTGGGAACAGATGCCCGCGGTGCCAGAAGTAAAGGAGGTGGGCCTGTGCTGGAATGTTGCCTGATATTATGGATTTGCTGGGGAGAGACAGAGATTGGCTGATGCAGTGGTTTCATGAAGCAAAGGAATGATGCAATGGAGATGATACAAAACAAGGACAAAAAAACAAAAGTATTACTATTATCACAGTCAATAAATTCACACGTTATTAACTATAATTGCAGGACCCAAGGTTCAATAAAAGATATTTAATGTTGATGATTGTTTTAGTTTCAGTAATAATGGAAAGGTCTCATGTTTTATATGCTAGTAAGCCCAGTGCCATATATTCATACCGGATTGGATCTCTGAATACCGGTATCACCTGTGGGGATTCCCTCACATTGCAAAAAACTAATATGATTCTTGACTGGAAGGCTGTCTTGAACTTTATGATGTTTCAAAATCTGATCAACAGTACAAGACTACTGTCACTTCTGGGAGTAACATAAATGCTAGTCCTGCTTGTTCCCTGCCATTAACAGACCTGAATGAGAACTATTGTATTCAGTTCTGGTCACTACTTTTTATAATGGATATCAACCAAATGAAGTGTGTTTGCAGGTAAGTGAGAAGACTGATATCATACCAAAGGATAATAGACACATGATTTCTGCCTTCCAATATTTGAAGTGATGGCATAACTACCGAAGAACTACTGGACAAATCTAAAAAAAATTATACAACTCATCTGGAGGAAAAAAAAGTCAATAATATCAAGTGAATCAATGAAAAAAAAAACACAAAGGAAGAGGATCTAGTAGTACCAGACCTCAAACTATACTGCAATGTAGTAATCATCAAAGCAATTCAGTACTGGATAAGAAAGAGAATGGCTGATCAATGGAATATATTAACACAGTATCCTAGTTCTTTGATAAAACCAAGGATGTTGGCACAAGAAGTCTTTTTTTTTGGACAAAAACTGCTAGAAAAAGCTGGAAAGTAGTCTGGCAGAAACTAGAATAGACTAATATCTCACACTGATACAAGAAAAGCTCAAAATTGGCATGATTTAGAAATAAAGTGTGATATCATTAAGAAAATTAGGGTACAAAATTACCTATCAAATCAAAGTATAAGGGAAGAGTTCATGACCAAACAAGGGAAAAGAAGGATCACAGGATGTAAAACGGATAATTAAATACATTAAATTCAAAAGTTCTTGTGCAAAGAAAACTGATGCAGCAAAAATTAGAAGAAATGTAGGAAATTGGCAGAAAAATTTTATAGCAAATTTCTGATAAAGATCTCTTTTCTCAAGTATATATGGAATTGAATCAAATTTATAAAATTAAGAGTCATTCTATTGATCAAAGCTCAAAGGATATAAAACAAGCACTTTTCAGAAGAAGTCAAAGCTACCAATAGTCATATTTTAAAAGTGCTCTAAATCACTATTAGAGAAATATAAATTAAAACAACTCTAAGGTACAAACTCATACTCATTCAGTTTGGAACTGCACAGAAAACGAGTTTGACCCAACAGTTCCCAAAGTCTATACAGCAAAGAGATGAAAGGGAAAAAAAAGAAAATGACTCATATGCACAAAAATATTTATAGCAGCTCTTTCTGCAGTAGCAAAGAATTGGAAACTGAGGGGATGCCCATCAGTTGGGAAATCTGCACACAAGTTGTGATATATGAGTGGAACAGAAAACTGCTATACTTTAAGAAATGATGGAGATAGTTTCAGAAAAACCTGGGAAGATTTGTATAAACAGATGTAAAATGAAGTGAACAGAACCAGAACAATGTACGTAATAAATAGAAATATTATAAAAATAAACAATTGTGAAAGACTTAGTAACTGATCAATGCAGTAACCCATGACAATTTCAAAGGACTGAAAAATGCTATCTACTTTCCAGATAGAGAAATAATGACCTCCAAGTGCAGAATGAAAGACATTTCTCTTTCCCCCCTTCTTAATTTATCTTGTACTAAGCCCACATGGCTAATGAAGAAATATTTTATATGACTTCACGTGTAAAATGGGTACTGTATTTCTTTGCCTTCTTAATTTGTAGCGAAGGGAGTAGAAGGAGAGAGAAAATTTGGAAGTGAAAATAAAACTAAAAAATATTCTTAAAAAAAAAAAACAATCCACAGAAATGAATTGATCCAAGTAGTCCCAAACTCGAATGATCTGAAAGGAATTTGGAGAATGTAAATGAATTAAAAATAATATTCAGAACAGTATTTTTTATAGTTTTGTTTACTTAAAAGCACAAAAATAAAATAACCAATTAAAAAAAACCAGTGATGGTATATGGAAGATGGATTGTCCCTCTTCTGCTTGGCACTGGAGACAATGAGAGGGGACAGGGACAAAACCAGGATTAAGGGTAAAGTTACAGAGAGACAGATTTCATTTCATTATGGGTAAGGAAGAGGTATTCCTAAACCAGAAGTCTTGGTCAAAACTACTGATTTGTGAGAGCCAAGATCTAAAGATCTGATAATTGAAACAACTGTATTCTTACCTATTTAAACAAGTCATGATGCTTTAAAGAGAGGGACAGAAGGTCATAGATATGGGTTAAAAATAATTTCTTAGCACAAGTTTATATATAAATATATAAATCAAAGGTCATGATAAGAAAATGAAAAAGGCTTTAAAAAGTTTTATTTCTGAAAAATTCAATAGGTAGTTATTGAATGCCTGTAACATGTTAGGCACTGAGCTAGCTACCGGGTATACAAAAATAAAAATGAAAATTACTGCTTTCAAGGAACATGTTTTTACTGAAAAGCTCTTACATAGCATTCAGAGACATGGCAGATATAGGAGGTATAGCAGCCAAAGGTGATAATGTTTTAGAATATAAACTGTAAAACCTTACAGAGAAAGATGATGGAAGATTTTGATCTCATAAAACAGAGAGGGGCAAGGGAAAGTAAAATTAGCTTAAAGAAGCCTGACAAGAGACCCAACTAAGCAAAGTTATTTTTAAGGAGGAAAACAAGAAGACTACAAAATTAAGAAAAACAGAAGAGATAACAAAAGACTTCTGTAACAAACTTTTTTTTTATCATTTAGAAAGGTGGGAGTGGTTAGGTAGCAATGAGGTAGTTAGGTGGCACAGTGAGTAGAGCACCAGCCCTGGAGTCAGGAGGACCTGAGTTCAAATTCGGCCTCAGACACTTGACACACTTACTAGCCACGTGACTTAGGGCAAGTCACTTAACCCCAAATGCTCTCCAAAAAAAAAAAAAATTTTAAAAAGCGGAGTTACTACATTTGAACTCCAATAACGTCTCAGATACACTTATAGAAAAGGCAGAAATGGCCTTAAAGGGAAGAAAAATGGTTGGAATAGACTAAGAGCATAAATAGGAATTAAGGAATATTGTGGGAATGTGATGACATTGAAAAATTAATTCACAAAGTATGTGAAGGGGAGGAAAGATGTCAAAAATTTGAGAAAAATCTTATTAATATAAAAAAGGCAATAGAAGGAACATTCACAACTATTGATCAAATGGTTACTTTCCCATCTATAAAAATTTTATTGAGGATAACCAACATAAACTTTGAGGACATCCTCAATTAGGTTATTTGTAGGGAACATCAGTAAGTTTTTTTAAGCAGCACTGTAGGATAGATTCCCATGTTTGCTATTACACAAATGAAGGAAAGATGGAGAAACTACAAGATCTTACTATGTTTACTGTTATGTGATTATTACAAGTACTGGTTTAGTTGAACAGAATACCATCTTGATGACTATCTTTCAACAAGGTGGGTCTTCCATTCAGAGCATATCAAGAGTGCAGACTGAAATGATGTTTTTTCATTTCATTTTTCCATGCCATTTTGGGGAAGGAAGGCAAGATGGTTAATTCTGAGTTGTGCTGCATGACTTCATATGTATAATGAGCACTATATTTCTTGCCTTCTTATGGGTAGGATAGGGGAGTAGAGGGAGGGCCAGACTTGCCTCCATCATCAATATCAAGAAAAGCACACACTGGGGAGATATACACTTTGCCAAAGATGTTCAACACGGTCACGGAAGAGATCCTACAGGAAATTCAAATTAACAACGGACCCCCTTTAAGACAGTGAGGTCATACAGGTTATTCCTGTTTGTGGATAACACTTTCAAAGGAGTACAGAGTCCCAGAACAACGCAAAAGCTCCTGGACAGGTTTTATATCCATAAGAGAATTTGGCCTAACCAGTGGGGGAAACCAAGTTGACAAAGAATGTCTACTATCTAGATGATAACACACAACTTATAGAGCTGATATATCACTAGATGTATTTTTGATAGACATTGGAAATGAGGGATGATTGGGACACAGAATTAAACAGAAGGATAATGGGCTAGATAATCTTTGGGAAATTATAAAGCTCCTTTAATAATTCCAAATTTCTCCCAGAAACACAGGCATAGCTTTTTAATATGCATCACATACCAATGTTGTGGATTGGCTAAAAGTCATGGAACACTACGCAGAATCTCTGAAGAATTAAAAATGAGTTATCACTCAGAAGGCAATGAATGGAGAAACACTTAATGGAAACATGGTATGAGAAATAAGGAACTGTGAAGAATAACCAAAATACCGAATGACACTAAAAAACTAAAAAGGATGTGGTCTGGCCATATGGTAAGAGCAAAGGAGAACTGACAGATCACGTACCCTAACTACCTCATAACTGTGTACCTCTCGGTAGTATCACCCTAACAGTTGTTCGCTAGCTGCGCTATAGGTAATTAAAGGAAAACCACAACAGCCACATGATGTTTGAACATCTATGTTTGTGGATCTCTTCTAGGGTGGTAAATAATGGATAGTGAATAGGTAAAGAATACTAAGTTAGGACAGTAACACTGAGATTCTTTTTTTTTTTTTAATTGATTTGTTTACGTACTTTTAGTCTACAAGATTCAGTTCCACAATCCCTTGAGTTTCAAATCCCCCCCCAACCCCGACATGGCAGCTTACAATCAAGTGTAGGGGAGATTCTTTTGTTAAGATTACTAAAATAATGTCAGATCCCATCATATTGCCAGCCAAGCCATCTGTTCAAAGCTTAAACCCTGGCATAGTTCCAGGCTAACAAAGGACAACCACAACACACCAGGGTCAAACATTTAAGCAAGGCAGTAGAGGTGAGTTCAGTCAGCCAAACACTACTATGAGAAAAAATAATATGATCCTAAGCAATATTACTAGATTCAAATGAAAGGTGAACTTGTAAGGTCTGGTGGTATGGGAAATAAGAGATTCAAGACTTCAACTGATATGTGTGTGCACGCGCGTGCGCACACACCCACACACCCCATATCCAGCTAAAATCCCTCCTCTTACCTGTGCTCCTCTAACAAGAGGGGGCATCACTATCTGTGTGTTCTGCTGAGACCCCAGTTTTGAAGATGTCTGTTGGCCTCCACGGACCAGAGGAGGTGGAATAACATTGCCTGGTATTCTTGTAGATGAGACCTGTAAATTACAAAATCATCAAAAGATAATGATTTTATAAATGGGGAAACCCAAAGGCATATCACAAGGAATACAAAGTGTGTAAAATAGTAGACAGATGATAGTCACAGTCACTTAAAGTGGTCTACTGCAATTCAAATTGGGTGGTGTGCTTTGTTCAAGGTCTAAGTCACCGCATTTGAAACTAAATTTAGGATCTGGGTTAATTCAGTAGCTAAGAAGTGTTTTGGAGTCCACACTCACACTGCAAGTTGGTTCCATTTAGCACATGCATACAGCAGAGATCTAGGATTAGGTGCCATTGAAGATAAGTAAGGGACAATTCAATTATGAGACTGGTCTGGTGATGAAGTCTTAAGTGTCATGCTTACACTGTTTTGGAGCTCATAGGAAATGTAGCCTGTAATCAGAATACTCTTTGAGCTGTTCTATCTCAAAAGGGAGGAAGCAGTATTATTTCAGTACCCTCAAGCCTGGTTATGCCTGTGGGGTAGCCTACTGCATATCCAAAAATGAATTTTATTGGCTTAGAGCAGTGGGTTCTCAACCTTCCTGATGCCATGACCCTTTAATACAGATCCTCATGTTGTGGCGACCCCCCAACCATAAAATTATTTTCATTGCTACTTCATAACTGTAATTTTGCTACTGTTATGAATCATAATGTAAATATCTGATATGCAGGATGTATTTTCACTGTTACAAACTGAACATAATCCACAGGTTGAGAACTGGCTTAGGGGGTTACAAACCTGCTTCTGCATTTCAAATGTTCATTTTGGTTGAAGGAATTTAGAATTTCATTATAGAGAAGTAAGCAGGAAAGAAACTCAGGACTTTTGGATCTTGGTTTAGAAAGTCTGTTTTTCTTATCCTTGAAGTCTCTATCTGGTGGCCAAAGTTTGGAGACTTCATGGTTTAAGAACAGTTAACTAAAAGTAAGTTTTTCCAGTTTGTGATGACTACCAGGATCTGTTCCTTATTAATCATAAGTCACAGATTTGACTTAAACTGAAATTTCAATGTTAAATATTCATCATCCTCTACCATATGAATTTTTGTTGAGCTATTTTCTATCAATAAATACATAATAAATAAGCCAACAATGAATTCCTCTTTCTTATTTCAAATTAGGAAAGCAGCACTGATATTAGAAACAAGTACCATGTTTTCCTTTCCCTCTCTTTATGCCCTTCTCATTTCTCTTCCCTTCAAACTGGCAGTATTTCCAAGGATCAAACTGACCTGAAGAGATGGCTTGCCAGCAGGAATGTTTTGTGTTCCCCGTACCAAGGGGGGAGGGGTGGCCACAGCATTCCCAGAGGAGCCAGCAGGCTGTAAGAGAACAGCAAAATAATATACGTGAGAGGGTGGGAGCACAGTGACAAGCAATTAAGAGGAACAAAAACATCCCCTCCCCCTAAGACCCACATGAATAAGTAATCCTCATGGAATAAGACTTTTCTAAGAAGATATTGATTTTTTTGCCCATGCTCCAAGAACCATACTTTCAAACCAAGAAAATGTCTGTGTCAATAATTGGAACAAAGGCAAACTGTTGGGCATGTGTGAATGGGAGGGGAAAAACAGGACATGAAACAATTTTCTATTGACCACAGATCCTCAGTGGTATTGAGCTTTTAAAATCATTCACTGCTTTTCCCAGATAGCTAAATGGAGGCTGAATGCTTTGTTCTCAGGTAGCCAGAATGGCTGGAGGTTGTATTTGAGAAAAATGAGCAAAATGGGCCGCTATATTGGAATAGGCTGGTCCCTGTTTTAGCACTTTACCCTCTCAATAATATTCAGAGTTTGCCACCTGATAACTGGACAAGATAATCGCCAAGCCTACAAGTTTTAATACAGAAACCACTGTCACAAACCACTCAGTGCAGGAATTCTTCAGACTGGACAAAAAGACTAAAAATGGTTCTGAAGAGAGCTAGGAAAATTGGTCTTGTGGCTACATGGCCAAGATTAGCATAGGTTCTCCTACTTTTTTAGTAGGTGATAATGGCCTGCACCAAATATTTAAAAGTAGTTTCAGAAGACAAGATGAAAGAATGCTAAGTAGAACTTCTCAAAACAAAAATCCCAAATCAGTGAAGTAAAATGTTTTTTCCTGTCCCCTCACTTTAAAGAAATAAGCCTTTACATAGTGTATCAATAACTATTTTCTTTTTTTGGTCAATAATAATTTTCTAGGATATATTTCACTTACTGGTTTATAAAGATATCTAACAATAACAAAAAAAAACCCAACAACTAAGAGATTTCACAAGATGGAAATTTTCCTAAAGGAAAAAACCCCCACAAACCTCAAGCACTTTAAAAGTCCAATAAAGCCTTTGATGAGGATATATCCATGCTATTTTTCAAATACTTTTCTCTCGTGATCTCCACTAAAACCTCTCAGATGCTTCATCATGTTGTGGAAACTTTTGAGTATGTTAGTGACAAGCTTTGCCTCATGCTATCAAACTGGAAGGATTGACAGTATAGGCCCAAGGCTGAAGCTAGACAATGCTAGTCATTACTTTATGACCTTTTTAAACTGTGGCAAACCCATGAAAACCCCTCACTACAGAACATAGAGAGGCTGCATTTGCAATGATGAATGCTTATTCTTTCATGGTCCCTTACAATTCTAAAAATCATCTGCTCTTATGTAAAGGAAAAATGAGAAAAGCAGATGTTATAGTTAGCAAGAGTGATTTACACACTGATGAATGTATCTAACAAATACTGATTTATCTTTTTAAAAAAGGCATCTGCTCAAGATTTAGGAATGTGAAAATATTTACTTCATACACATTACTATCATGTTGGACATGTCTAAATTCAGACAAGACCCAGATAAGACTGGAAAGAGAAATCCAACAATAAGAAAATGAAAAAGTGCTTGAAGGCACACATATCTAAGTTACAGAATTTGGAGAGTTGTCAAACTATTATTAAGATCTATTATAAGACAGGAAAAAGGAAGCCTTTCCTGAAATATGAATTTGTGTGTGTAGATATAGTCCCAAAAGTCTTAGTGCAGTTTTAATAGGTATTAAATTTCTTTTTAATTTGAGAGAATACCATCAAGTTTTCAGTACCACAAAAGTCCTATTTAAAATATACTGCTCTAAAGGAAATCCTACATATTGTAATATACTTTTAGTTAAATTCAGAACACATGGCAAATCCCTACAATGAGATCTCTTAAAGAAAAACTTAAACATATAATGAAAAACAACACCAATTAGAGGTTGTCTTGCTTATATACAAGCCATTATGAAACTTATACATATCTTTCATTAAATTAATTCCCCTTCCTTCTACCAGCCTAGCTCTAGTAAACTTTCCTTTCTCCTTAAAAATAACCAAAAAAGGCATATTCAGGTTTTTTTAAAAAGTGGGATTCTGTACATAGGTAAAATGTCCTAAAGTAATATGCAAAATGAGATACTTGGAATTACCAGCCTCAGAGATTCATCCTAAATTAGAACAATTCATCTCAGATATCCCAGAAAAAGTACATACCTTCTGGGTAGTGGCTTCTTTTTGTATCTGACTCTGTCTTAGTTTTTTCAACAAAACAAGTTTTGCTTCTTCTAATCGTAACTCTTCTTTAAGTTGTTTGATCATTCTCTCTCGTTCTTCTGGGCTACTTTTCTGCAAGAATAAATGATGGAATAAATGAATAAAAAGAGACCATTTGAAAAAACAAAAAATTTAAAGAGTGATAGTCTGCAAAGGCTCTGCTTTGTAGGGTTTGAAAAACAATGGTAGCAGCAGCTCATATTTCTGTTATGATTTACAACTTAAAAAGACTCCTGCCCTCAGAACAAAAAGCTGTAGAACAAATACTACTATTTCCATTTTACAAAGGAGGGAACTGAGGCTCTAAAAGTAACTTACCTAACATCACATAAATAATAAATACTGGAGTAGGACTCAATGTTATGTCCTCTAGCTTTAAGTATGAGGTTCTTCCTCATTTCTTTATTCACTAATTCATTCAACAAACATTTATTAAACATCAACTGTGTAGAGAACACCATGTGCAGCACTGGGGAAAATACAACATACAAGTAAGACATGGTTGTTCATCCTCGTAAAGCAGTGGAAAAAAAAACACTAACACAGGTTGTTACATAACAAGTAGACAGGCATTCACTGGCATAGAGAGGCATCTGGTTCCCTTTATACCAGTGGTTCTCAACCTTCCTAATGCCCCGACCCTTTAATACTTGTATGTGGGTGTATCTGCATGTGGATGGACCCGCCTGGAGACGGATAGAGGAGCAGTGTCTCAGTTCCTAAGGCCATCGGAAATGTGTTTTCCAATGGTCTTAGGCAACCCCTGTGACAAGGGTCATTTGACCTCCAAAGGGGTCGTGACCCACAGGCTGAGAATCAATGCTCTATACAATCCATTGCAAGGCATAAGACCACGAAAAAGTCCCTTTCTCATCCAGTCGTATGAGACAGGACAGAAAGAATATATATGGCATGCCACTTGGAAAAACATTGGTCAGCTCACAGGGTGGGTGTTTAGTGCTACTACTGTTGTTGACACTGATGCTGCTGTCCTGGCTAAACAGTAAGAAAAGGACTGAAGCCAAAACAGAATATCAGTGGCTGACTGATGCTGAGAACTGGGTAAAATTCCCACCTTTTCATCCTTTGCTTTGGCTTTCACTACTTAGCCTAAATCCCATTTAGCATTTCTCTTAGTCACTGCTGGCCTTCTGTTTTGGGTATCACTTTCAAAAGAAACCAGTTTTTCTGAAACTACTTAGTTGCCTTCTACTTTACTGGTTTAAGCATGTACTAAGAAGAATGTGTAAGATGAATCCAGCTAAAAACAAAAAGAAAGCAGCAGACAGTGAATGAAACAATGAAAAGAGGAACCCACCATTTATTAAGTGCTTACTGTATATGCTAAATACCATGGCAAGCTCTGGGGACAGAAAGAGAAAAAGTGAGTTTCTGCTCTTAAAAGGCAATGGACTGGATGTCAAGGCCCAGCAGTCCTTGGCATAATAAAAATAAGTTAGATGATGGTGGCAGGGAACTTCAGGACACAGAAGCAGGGTAGATGGTAAGGCCTGTAGGACTGGTAAGTCAGTTGATAAGGTCTAGTGATCTTCTGTATCACCACAAGAAATAGAGAGTTGTAGATTGCCTTCTCACAAGGCAGTATATATAGTTGTGAAGCAAGGATGACATGGGTCTTTCGCAGTCTAGCAGTCCCAGAGAGGTTCTGGAAAGAGGTTGAGGGAAGAAAGCAAGGAGCCTTAAGTCAGAAAGATTTTACGTATGTATATATGTATGTATGACGCATGAATGTACATACGTAAGCATGTACATACACATTAGTTACAGTTCTATCAAAGCAGATTAAATTAATCTGGATTATCCTGGATTACTCCTGTAAAAAAGGAAGCAACAGTGTTATGTTTAGAAGAGGTACCTGATAAATAAAAGAACAAAGATCCTTCTTTAGTCACTTTGGTTTTAGGCCACAGATAAAGCATAGCCAAGGAGATCTGGTGAAAATCTATTCCATAAGATTCTGGAAAGATGGCAGAATAAAAAGGGAAATACTGGGCTCACCAAATTCTCTCACAAACATAATAAAAATATTGCCTCAAAGAGAATTCTGAACTACTGAAATAATTAAAAGTCAGGGATAAAGTAACTGTCCCCCAGACTACTTGAGAAGACCTCAGAAAAATTGTCCAACAGAAGCGCAAACACCTCCAGGCAATCTGCTGAATCAACAAACAAAAAGCCCTGGGGCAGGTGGCAGTCTCTGAAGCAGAAAAGGAGGTAAGATATCTCAACAGGGGAAGACTGAAGGATCCTCCCCAGTTGCTGGACACCAGGCAAAGATTCATTGACCAGACCAGACTCTGTTGGGGCCATAGGTAAGGAGGAGCAAGCACATGTCCAGTGAGGGCAGCAGCAGAGGTGTGGGGATCCTTCTGTCTGAGAGCACTCACTGGAGAACTGGATGTCTGGTTTTTGTTACAGGTTAGAGGGATGAGCTGAAGTTCCCAGCCCACATGGAACAAGGGCACTTGCAGTGACTTCCTGGATCAGGGCTCTAGTCATTAGCTTAGGGGTGTAGAGAAGTATCAGAGATCCAGCTTCCAGACAGCTTAAAAAACAAGTAAAACCTGAAGCCTGAGGCATCATTCTTCTCTGGACCAAAACCTGATTATTTAATAATAAACTACTAAAAGTGATAATGATAATAACAATAATAACAATGAGTAAGCAAAGGAGAAATAACGCAGACCATATATGGCTACTATAGGGACAGAGAAGATCTGGGTTCATACTAGAAAGAAGATAGTGAAGCTTAAAAAAAAAAAAACCCAACAAAAACACATTCTTACTTCAAAGAAAAATACCAAATGATCACAAGCCCAAAAAGAATTCTTGGAAGAGCTTAAAAAGGACTTTTAAGATCAAATTAGAGTGGCTGAGGGAAAATTAGGGGGAAAAAAATAAAAACAATCCAAGAAAAATCATGAAAACTATGAGTAAAGGGTGTTTTGTTCTGGGGTTTTTGGTTTTTTTTTTTTTTTGCTTTTTGGAGGGCAACTGGGGTTAAGTGACTTGCCCAAGGTCACATGGCTAGTAAGTGTTAAGTGTCCGAGGCCATATCTGAACTGAGGTCCTCCTGGCTCCAGGGCTGGTGCTCTATTCACTGCACCACCTAGCAGTCCCAATCATGAAAATTATGGAAAGAAAGTCAAACTGGAAAAGTGATCCAAGAATTTATTTATTTATTTCATTTTTTGCTTTTTGGAGGGGGAAGGTAGAGCAATTGAGGTTAAGTGACTTGTCCAAGGTCACACAGCTAGTTTTTGTGTTAAGGGTCTGAGGTTGAATTTGAACTCAGGTCCTCCTGACTCCAGGGCTGGTGCTCTATTCATTGCGCCACCTAGCCGCCCCATGATCCAAGAATTTAAAGAAGAAAATAATTACTTAAAAATTATAACTGGGCAGGGAGAAAGTAATGATGTTATAAGACAGCAAGAAAATAATAATATAAAGAAAACCCCCAAAAGGATAAAAAATAGAAGAGAATGTGAAATATCTCATTAGAAAAAAAAAACCAACTGATTAGGAGAAGAGATTGAGAAGAGAAAACAAAGAATTGCAGCACTACCTGAAAGTAATGCTTAAAGACTCTAGATATATTACAAGAAATCATTAAGGAAAACTGCCCTCAAGTACCAGATTGAGAGTTAAGTTGAAATAGAAAAAAATCCACTGATTACCATCTGAAAGAGATTGTGAAATGAAAACTTATAGGAATTTTATAGCCAACTTTAGGTGAAAATACAAGAAAGAAGAAAAAAAAAACAGACACTGTAGAGCTACAATCAGGATAACACACGATCTAGTAGCTTCTACATTAAAAGACTGAAGGGTTTGGAACATTATATTTTGTAAAGCAAAGAAGCCTGGATTACAACCAAGAAAAATGTAACCAACTAAGTAGAGTATAATCCTGAATTTTAAAAAAATGGCTATTTAATGAACTGAAAGACTTTCTGGTATTTGTGACAAAACCTCCAGAACTCAACTGAAAATCTGATACATAACATCAAAGAGAAACATAAGGTAAACATTAAAGACCAATTATAAGGGACTCAGTAAGTTGAACTGCTTACTTCTTATATGAGAAAATGTTATCTGTACTCTTACTCTACTTTTAATTAAGATTACCATTACTTGGGTAGTTGGAAAGAGCATACATTGGTAGAAAGCTTAGGGTTGAATTGAATAGAATAGAAAGAGCCTAAAAATGTAAAAAAATGTAAAAATGTAAAAAGGGAAAGGGAAAAAGGAGTAATATAACAAATGAGGCACTAATGGAAAAAGGGTTACAGTAAAACCAAGTGGGGGTAAAGGACTGGTAGTGCTGAAATCTTACTTGTAACTAACTGGGTTGAAAAAAGAATAATATATACATTTAGAAGCGCATAAAAGTGTTTAAATTGATAAAGAAATACAAGGGCAAGAAGATAAGATAACAGAAGGATTCTTGAAGGATGGCAGGAAAGGATAAGGGACTTTAAGAGGGGTGGGTAGCTTAAGGAACAGGAGAGCAAGGCAGTAGTTAAAAGTAAATTAGATACACGAGGAGAGGATATGGTAAATAGGAATAAAAGGATAAATAGTGAGGAAAAATAGATTGGAGGGAAATACATAACCAGTAATTATAACTGAGTGTGAATGGGGTGAACGCACCCATAAAATAGAAATGGGTAGCAGAATGAATTAAAAATCAGAATCCAACAGTATGTTATTTACAAGAAACACAAATTAAAAATGAGAGATACAGTGAGAGTTAAAATAAGGGGCTGGAGTAGAACTGATTATACTTCAGCTGATAAAAAAAAAAACAACCCACCACAACAGGTAGCAACCATGATCTCAAAGTTAAAGCAAAAACAGATTTAATTAAAAAATAGATGAAAACTACATTGTGTCACCAATATTATTCAATGCTGTTTTAGAAATGTTAGCAACAGTAATAAAAAAAAAAGAAATGGAAGGATTGAGAATGGGAAAAGAGGTAATAAATATTGTCTTTTTGTAGATGATATGGTAATATTTGGAAAATCTTAAAAATTCAACTAAAAAGTTAACCGAAACAATAATTTTAGCAAAATAATAGGATATAAAATAAACCCACATAAATCATTAGCATTTTTCTATGTCACCAACAAATTCCTGCAAGAGATAGTAACAGATACGCCATTTAAAATAACTGTAAACAGTTATTAACTGTAATACCTGGAATATACCTGGCAGAACAGACCCAGGACCTACATAAACATAATTATAAGATACTTTTTACACAAATAAAGTCAGATTTAAATAACTGGAGAAATACTAATTATTCATGGGCATTCAAAGCCAATCTAATAAAATTGAAAATTTTATCTATTTATTCAATGCCACCCCAATTAAATGACAAAAATATTTTTTACTGAGTTAAGAGAAAATAACAAAATTTAATTGGAAGAACAAAAGGTCAAGAATTTCAAGGAAACTAATAAAAATATAAAAGAAGGGTTTTTTTTTTTTTAGCAGGATCAGATCTTAAACTATATTATAAAGTAGTAATTATCAAAACTACGTGATACTAAGAAACAGAAAGGGAGATCAGTAAAACAAGAATAGACATACAGCACATAGCAGTAAATGATTATAGTACTCATGTCTGACAGGAAAACATTTAAATTCTTGGATAAAAATTCATTATTTGTAAAAAAAAAATCATTGAGAAAGCAGGAAATATAGAAACTAGGCATTGATCAATATCTTAAACTGTTTACCAAGACAAGGTCAAAATGGATACATGACCAACATATTAAAGGAAGATATCACAAAAAGGAAAAAAAAATATTACATATCAGACTTATGGATAGGAGAACAATTTATGAATATACAAGAGAGCATTGTGAGATATAAAATGAGTAATTTTGATTATGTTAAATTTAAAAGGTTTTATACAAATAAAACCAAGGTAGTGAAGATAAGAAGGAAAATAGAAACTTGAGGAAAAAATTTTATAGACAGTCTCTCAGATAAAGTCACACACACACACACACACACACACACACACACACACACACTTTTGTCAAATCATAATAATGAGTCATTCCCTAATTGATAGTCAAAGAATATGAACAAGAATTTTTTTTGATGAAGAAATCAAAACTATATATGATCACAGAAAAATGCTCTAAATCACTCTTTTTTTTAAAGTTTTTTTTCTTTTTTTGGAGGGCAGTTGAGGTTAAGTGACTTGCCCAAGGTCACACGGCTAGTTTTTGTGTTAAGTGTCTGAGGCCACATTTGAACTCAGGTCCTCCTGACTCCAGGGTTGGTGCTCTATTCACTGCGCCACCTGGCCGCCCCTCTTAATCACTCTTGATTAACTATATGTAAGTTAAAACAACTTTTAGGTATCATTTTATACCTATCAGATTAGCTAAAACAATAGATGACCTTCAACTGGGGAAGGGCTAAACAAGTTATGATGGAATAGTGCTATAAGAAATGATAAGCTGGTTCGTTAAAACACACACACAGAGAAAGACGTGTATGAATTAAAAGTACAATGAGGAGTACCAAGAATATGTTGGCCATAGTAACAGAAATATCCTAAGAACGGAGTATCAGAAATACTCAAAGGATCTATGAAGGAAGATGCTATCCAGTTCCAGAGAAAGAACTGCTAAACAGAAGCATGTATAATATGGCTGTGCATATATATTTGTGTTTAATTGTAGGGGTTGTGGGACTGGGAGGGGGGGAGGGAGAAAAAAATTTAAAATGCATAGCAGAAAACAAAAGAAAACTTAGAAGGATGTACAGAAAAACTGAGTTTTGACAACAATGTGTAATATGTGTTACAAAGTTGTTTTAAGTAAACAGTCTGAAATGGAAATGAATGGTTTTATATATTGAATCCTTTGTGCTGTGTACACGGAAATGGTCTTGTTTTGTATTTAAGTCTAAAATGAATAAAAACAAGCTAAAGAAAAAAAAGAAAAAGATATTTACCTAAAGTCTTGTGAACCTGATCAAGTTTTAGGAGCCTAAACTAAAAATGAAGGCAAGAAGAAAAAATGCTCACATTTATCTTCAAGCCAGATCTGAAAAAATATAGCACAGGAAAAATATCAGATCATTGGAAATAATATCCAAGTACAGAGATAGTGATAAAAAAAATCTTGGAACTTAGACTTCAGTAGTGAATAAACACCTATATGCAAATACATGAAGTATGGATAAGAAGCAAGATGGACTGCAATTCTTCCTGTAAGAATGTAAGTCTAATCTCATATATTATCACTAAATCTCAATGAGATAGGTTTCATAATGAAAATATAGCTACATATGAATATATTTTGTTTAAAAAAATTAAGAAAAACAAATTTGAAGGACTTAACTCTGATTAATATTATTACCCACCATAATTCCACAAAATCTATACTTACCACATCTCATCATTTTATTTTTTCCTCATCCCTACCACTACATCCCCCCCCTCATTTCTCCTAAAATTAAAAAATGAAAACAAAAGCAAAACAAAACATCTCTTTTGTAATCAATAAATACAGAGTCAAGAAAAACAAATGCATTCACCGGTTTTGTCTGAAAATATGCCTTATTCCATACCTTTAAGCTATCACCTCTTTATTAAGAAGCAGAAAGTGATAATAGTGTTAATGAAACATTTTTTTAAAAAAAGTATGGGAGAGGGGGAGCTAGGTGGTGCAGTGAGTAGAGCACCAGCCCTGGAGTCAGGAGGACCCGAGTTCAAATCCGGCCTCAGACACTTGACACACTAACTAGCCATGTGACTTTGGGCAAGTCACTTAACCCCAACTGCCCTGCAAAAAAACAAAAAAAACAAAAAAAGTATGGGAGAAAAAGAGAATGTTCAGAAAAAACATAGGTTAAGTGGGAGAGCTTTGTGGAACAATATGCTGAATTTATTGTATACTTTCTAGAAAAAAGGGCCAAACTATATATGGTAGAGATGCAGTTTTTGTCTTCTTTGTGTGTGAAAATTGCTTGCAAAGTTCAGAATATTTTAATATTTTATCTAATTATATAAATCAAACAAACATTTATACAAATATGCAACTACATACATAATAAACACAAAATACAAATTCTGTATATAATATTAAATTTTAATATTTAATAAAATATTTTAAAAAGTTAAATGTTTAAAAATAAAACAGTATAGATAAAAAGAATAGAATAGTACTTATACAGTTCATAATTACAATGATCTAGCTTGAATTCAGAATTAAGAAGCTATATTTCTCTTTTTGCAATGATGGGGGGCTGTGGTTGAAGAGTGGGGTATGTGTGTATCTTTATAAATGACAGGCTCACTAGGTAGAGAAAAGGATGGAGATATACATGAGAATGAAGATGATGTGCAATCAAAAGAAATCAAACACAGTAAGACTGTGTGTATGTGGTCATATTTCCCAAGAATACAATTTGATTTTATTGGATAATCTGCAAAAACAGACTTAAAATCCATGAGTCAGAAGACAAATGCACAAAAAAGCATTTGAATGAGAATCAATGGAGACAAAAACAGAAGGGATACTATCCTGATAGTAGTATACTACAAGTTACCTAGCCACAAGGAAAAAAAATAGGAGAAAAGAATTTAAATTTAAAGCATAAAAAAATCTAGTAGGAAATAAATAAATGTGGTATATGTAGTAAAATAGTAGTGATGAGAGAAACTTTAATTATCCAGTCATCTGGAGAGAAGCACAATTGATAAGTTCTTGACTTACCCTATTCATAATATCTTATTTTTAAATGGTAGACGAAGTGATGAGAACAATTTCTCCGATCAACGAGGAGAAAGCAGTTACAGAGCTAAAAGAGAAGTGGCAGTTACATTCTGGAGTCTGTAAGAGATGTGGAGAGGAAGGCAAGGCATAATCTGACATATAACCTAGGATTTAGGTAAAAAAATTTTAGAAAGTATTGAGAAAAGAGAGAATGGATGATATCATGTGGTCTATAATTTTTCACTGAAGTTGACCCAACAAAGATGGGGGGAAATCTCAAGAATGAAAGCCTTAAGGTCCAAATATTCTTAAAAGAAAAAAAAAAAGGATAGATAACTGATGATACCAATATGAATACATATGGAATTCAATGACCATCTTATATACTTTTCAAAGTAGTAATGTTGAAAAGACAGCAAGAGATGAATGCAGGAGCCTGCTGGCTGCCTCCCTTCCTCATATCTCTTCTCTCAGCCATCAAAGTAATCTTCCTAAAACACAAGTCGGACCCTGTCACTTCCCCTCCCCCATTTAGTAAACTCTAGTAGTTCCCTATTACCTCCAGAATAAAAAAGTAAAATCATGTGATTGACTTTTAAAGTTTTTCTTAACTGGGCTCCTTGCTACCTTCCTTTCACATCACTACTCCACTCCACATACTCTATTATCCAGTAGGCCATCTGAGAGAGCTTTCTCCTCCCCGTCACATCTAACTCAGATTCCTTCCTCTAATAACACCTTGGCTTCCCCATTTCCCATGAAGAAGAGACCTTCTCCTTGTCAAGGAAAACCCTCTCTACATGTACAAGTAATCTCATGTCTCATCTTCTCTAGCAGTTTGCCACTCTCTATCACAGCTATTCTCACTCATCTTCAATCTCTGCCTACTGCTGCTTTTCCGCTGCCTACAAACATGTCCATGTCTCCCCATCCTCGAAAAACTGTCATTTATTCCATCCGTCCCTGTATCTACTATCCTGTATCTCTCCTCCTTTTTTTAGTTAAAATCTTTGAGAATGTCATCTACTATTGGTGCCTCTGCTTCACTTTCTTGCACTCCCTTTGCAGTCTAGCTTCTAGTCTCATTATTCACAACTGGAAACGTAATACTCTCCAAAGTCACCAATGGTCACTTAATAGACAAATTTAATGGCCTTTCCTTAATTCTCATCCTTCTTGATCTTTCTATTACCTCTGACATTGTTAATCGCCCTTTTTTTTTCTCCTTGATATTCTCTACTCTTTAGGTTTTCCTAACATTGTCCTCTCTTAGAAGAATTCTTCTCTTATTTGTCTGACCATGCCTTTTCAGTTTCTTTCGCTGGATCTTCATCTAGATCTTGCCTGTTAACCATGAAAGTCCTTCAAGGTTCTGTACCAGGTTCTCTTTTCTCTACAGAGTATTTCCCTTGGAGATCTTATCAGTTCCCATAGATTCAATTATCATATCTATGCAGATGATTGTCATAGCCAGTCCTAACATATCTGGGACTTCCAGTCTTACATCTTCAACTACCCACTGGACATCTCAAACTGAATGTCCTATAGACATTTTAAATTCAATTTGCCAAAAACTAAACTCATCTTTCCTCCCAAGTCCTCCCCTTTTCTAGTTCTCTTACTTCTTACTTGTTTTTCTTATTTCTCTGATCATCTCTTACAGTATCTCTGGCCTCCTTTGTTGCTGCTTGAATATGATATTCTATATACAATATTCTCATTGTCTGTCCCCCATAGCTGGAATTCTCACAAGTATATCCTTCTATAATATATATAGATATTTGCATGGTGTTTCCCCAAATTAGGCTGTGATCTCTGTAAGGGCAGAGGCTGGTTTTTTTTGCATTCTGTTACACCCTTGGTCTAATACATAATAAGTCCTTAGTAGATGCTTGTTGACTTCAGGCAGTCTAGTTAGATTAGGCCCTTTCCTGAGGTGGGACAGACTAACAAAAAAATTGATACAGAATGACGGGTAACTCCGTAAGTATACTAGCTGAGCATCAAAGGAATTTTACCAGTCCCTAGGAGCAATCTTAATGTAGTTTATCCATGACTAGTGTGTTCAGAGACATCTAGAGTCCTGCTCACCCTAAGATAGAGTACAAGTTCCAACACTCTGGAGCCACTCAGAAAGAAGTGACGAGGTTTCTAGGCTGACCTCCACTGTGTGAGGAGGCAGCTAGGGAAAATAGGGCTTAGAACGCTGTAGTTGGATCCTGCTTCATTCAGGAGCTATGGCCCTGGACAAGCTGCCAAACTGCTCTTGGCCTCCATTTCCTCAATTGTCGAATGGGGATAACACCATTGACTTTACAAGGTTGTTGTGAGGACTAAGGGAGATGACATTTGTTATGTTTCATAAACCTTAGAGTGCTATATAAATGTCAGCTATTATCTATTACAAAACACAACAAAAAGAACCAGAATAGTTAAGTCAAAGACTTCATTTTAGATTACATTTAGTTCCCTGTGAACTTGTGCTATATCTGTGTCTCTTTTTAGAGCAAAATGGACTGTTATACATAATTCAAGAGAATCTTAATACTGGCACCAAAGGCACTCCAAATTGTCAGATGTGATATATTCATGACCAAATGAAATCAAGTTTTGAAAACAGTTCTTGAACTATGTTGCTCCAAGTTCCACCTTAATATCATCAAAATAATTAGGCTCTGTATTTTGATATTTTTCAACCATAAGAACTAGACACATCAGAAGGCCAAACTCACCATGAGGGCTTCTGTGCTGGTCTCCTTTAGTGGTATTTTTGTTAAGCCATTCATTCTAGGGCTTGAAGGTTCATTGTCTGATAACACTATAATATCAGGTGAAGGAACTCTCTTCTCTGGCTTCATATCACTGAAAAGTAAAGAGAAAATAGGTCATTCTACTTAGAACATTCTACTTCCCCACAACAATATGCCCGAGGTGCTAAAATTTCCCTAAAATGATTTTCTTTCAAGTCCTCAGGATGAACTTATTGATAGCCTCATGTGAAAACCAGAAATTAAAATAAGGCAGAGACACTAGCTAGGCAGCATGGTATAGTGGAAAGAAGACTGGATTTGGAGTCAGAAGATCTGGGTTCAAATCTATGAGACCATGTCTAGTTACTTTCCCTTTCTAGGCCTCATGTTCTTCATTTATAAAATGAGGGAGTCAAACTAGATTCTGAAGGTCCCTTTCAGCCCTAAAGATCCTATGACTTCCACTTTCTTCCTAGTTTTTGCCAACTTGGAGCTTATACTGTAGTAGTGATGATTAAACCTAGACACTTTTAAAATGTATTAGTGGTTCAAGGGGCAAAACTCAATGATATCATGTGTTTAGGTCAGGAGTGTGCTGGAGTCCACTTGAATTAGCTCCCAATTGTTAAATTTTTAAGTGTTGAGCATTTATACATTGGAAATTGATAAATGGTAAAGGGCAGGGCTTGATTTATTGTTTTGCTTACTATCTAGATTTAAATAATGAAGAAAATGTTAATAATGCAGACTAAATTTAAAAACATGTCTTGAACATACATTTTACCTCCAGAGAGCTGAATGTTAAACATTTACCAGGACACTGCTGTGTTAAGTGCAGAAGAAGAGACAGAAGATGGGGAAAAAAAATCAAAGGAGGCAACAGGGAAGGAGTAGTATTTGAGCTGGACAATGAAGGACGGATATTAACAGAAGAGATGGACAAGAGGGTTAGGTAAAATATTCAAGGGCCACAGAGGTGGCGAAGTGGGAAACATGATATGGTGACAGAAAAGTTTAGTTTTATAATAGAGTACCTGAGGAGGAGACATGTGAAGATAAGGTCAGAAAATAGATTGGGGTGGGGTAGAGATGGTGTAGGCTATGACAGAGTGCCCCAAAATCTTTTGATGTCACCTTTTGCAGAACGAGAAAGCTATTAATATTTGTTACAAAGATTTTGTTTAGTAAGAACCTGGAAAGGCAATCCTGCAGAAGCTAAGATCTGTTCGTAATTATTAGTTTCAGGATGAAGAATAAAAATTTTTAAAGAGAAAAAAAAGACAAAGATGGAACCACCAGTCTGTGAAGGGTCTTAAATGGCTGGCTAAGAGAGGAATCTGAGCATTAATGAATGAATTAAAAATGAATGAAGAAATGCTTATTAAGTGCTTACACTGGGCTAAAATCTGGGGCTATAAATACAAACAACCCAAAGATAGTCCCATCCCTCAAGGAACTTATATTCTACTGGGGAAAACTAGACACATAAGTCAGTAGTGGTCAGGGAGGATCCCTTTGGTTCAGGTCCAGAAAGACCCTAAACGTTAAAGATCTAAGTTTCTGGAAGTACAGGATATTTACACATCCGATTCAAGAGATCATAGCAGAACTGATCTGACCATGGTTCAAAGTTCAGGAACTTGGGAATAACCATCCCCAGGGGGAAGAGAGTATCAGGGAAAGGATATACAAGTGAGCAAGACAGTTGGAAATGAGACTTCGAAGTAGGTAAAGGAGTGAAGAGAAGCATGGTTGAGGTTTTCCTTAAAGAGTCCTTTGGGAGAGGAAACCATTTATTAGGAATGAGGTCCATGGAAGGAGGTCATCCAGGACATTCTACCCAACTCAAATAATAACTATCTTATATGCACCACCATAAATTTTCTCAAATTTAGTACCTAGCTTGAATCCATATCCCCTTCTACTATCTATTACTATTACTGTTCTTCTTTTGCCAAACCTCACCCCTGAATTATTCCAATCATTCACCTCCCTGACCTTTCTTACTCAGAAATAGCTGAACACAGCAAGCCAGCATGATGACTGATTATATTACAAATGTATGCTGACCAGCCTCAATTGGGTCCTCATTTCAGGAAGGCATTCGTTTTATTCCTTCCTAATTCTCTATCTCCTTCTCCACAGAAGCTATTTCAAAACTCTTCCCTCTTCAAGTCTTCCATAATTCTTCCTCTGTCTCAACTAGAGTATATCACTTCCTTACTGAGAAAACTGAAAGCATTCAACTTGAGCTTTCTTCTTTCTCTAATTTATCTTGCATATTTCCTTTGTATATAGATGTTGGCATGTTGTCTCCATTAGACTGCAAGTTACTTAGGAACAAGGACTTAAAAAAAAAAAACCAACCAAACACCTTTATATTCCTAGTACTTAGCACAGTGTCTGGTACACAGTGGAGACTTAATAAATCTCTTTCTCTCCCCACTCCCATGGGTTTAACTATTTTCTTTATGTAGGTTAACTCCCCTATCAATAACCTCCAGTCCTACTCTTCCCCCCAGCTTCAGGTTCACATGAACAATTGACTAATGGGCATTTCAGAGTGGATGTCCAGGAGACATCTTAAACTCAACCTATCTAGAAATGAAATTATCTTTACCCTAAACCTCCTTTTTCTAATTTCCCTATTTCTGTCAAAGGCACCACTGTCATTCCAGTCTCCCAGCTTGGTAATCCTGACTCCTCACTCTACCTTCATGCCACACATCCAAACACACTGCCAAATCTTGTTACTTCCATCTTCACAACATCTCTCACATCCTGACCCCTTCTCTTCTCCCTTCTACTTACATAGCCCACCACATGAATTTAGGCCTTCATTACCTCTTTCCTAGGTTATTGCAATAACCTCTTAATTGGTCTCTTTGCACCAAGTTTCCTGCCACTCCAACACATCCTACACATTGTTGTCAAAGTAATTTTATTTAAAATTGATCAGGTTACTCTTGGGGCTTCCTCTTGCCTCAGATAAACATATAAAATCTTCTGCTTCACTTTTAAAGTCCTATACTTTTGGTTCTAACCCCATCTTCTGTCTCTCCACCTAAGCGGCCCCCAATTCAGTGAAACTGGCTTTCTTCTCTCTTACTCAGAAACTATACTTCACCTCTTATCTCTACACTTTTGCACTTGCCATTCTCAATTCAATGCCTGGAGTACAGTCACCTCCTCACCTCTGCCTCAAAGATTTCTTCTCTTCTTCTGGTTTAATCAGGTACCATCTTCTCATGAAGCTTTTCCTAATCTCTCAACTAGTACCCTCTCTTTCCTTCCAAACCACTATGGTATTTAACAATTACACACACATTCACATACATATTTTATTGACTGAATTTATGTTTATATTTTTGTTTGCACTTGTCCTCTATTAGGATGCTCTTTAGGGGCTCTTTCATTCTTTGTACTCATATCACTTGTGACTAACACAATACCCGGCACTTAGGGAGAAATAAAAGATTGCCTTGCTACAGTGAGGGCTCACTTGAAGTTGGATAAAAGGAATTTATAATGTACCCATGATTTCCTTCAGCTCTGTTCTGTTGAATAGGAACAGATGTGATGAGAGTTTGGAATAAGTAAAGGCTAAGGTTTGGCAAGGGACATCAACAGGGCAAGGGGGGAAAGAGAAGAGTCACATAGCTCCCTCCATACTACGTACATATAATTTGCAAGAACCATATATCAAACATTTAATATTACGTGCAAATTATAATGCACTATATATGAATATAAGAAAATAATGCAGAATACATGAAGATATGAGTTAATTCAGAGATCACTAGGCATAGGGAACAGAGAAGAGATACATTTATGCTTAAGAGGAGCCTACTTGGAGTCAGGAAGACCTAAATTCAATTCCTTACTTTTTTCAGCTAAGCCTGAGGCAAGACACTTTACCTCTCCTAGTTTTAAGTTTTCTCATCTGGGAATATGAGAATAGTAAAAAGCATCTACTATGGTTGTGATGGTCAAATGAGATAAAACTCTTTACAAACTTTTAAACACTATTTCCTATCTTTCTACTATATCCATCACAGAGCCATACTTTGTGTGAAACACAAAGTATCAGACACAGACACAAAATCTCAATAATACAGTGATAAAGTGAAAATCATAAATTACTTAAGTTAAAAACTCTTTTATCTGATAAAAAAAAAATGCTGGGAAAACTAGAAAGTAGTCTGGCAGAAATCAGGCTAAGACCAACACCAAACACTATTTTCCAGAATACATTCTAAATGGGTACTTGAACTTAAAATTAAAGAAAACACTATAAAAAAATTAGAAGAGAAACAGATCATATGCTTCTCTTAGTTATAAGCAGGACATTTTTTTTTAACCAAACAAGACGACAGGGAATTATAAACGATAAAATGGATAAATGTGGTTATTTGAAACTAAATAGCTTCTGCACAGACAACATTAATGTATCTAAGATAAAAGAAGGCAAGTAGCCAAATGGGAAAAAAAAATCAATCAAAATTTTCTGATAAGGGTTTTCTATCTAAGATATATAAACAATTTATATGCACAATTGTAGTCGGTCAGTTGTTTTAATAGTGTCTGACTCTTCATAACCACATCTGGGAATTTTCTTGTCAAAAGCACTGGAGTAATTTGTCATTTCCTTCTCTGACTCATTTTACAGATGAAGAAACTTAAGCAAAAAGGCTAGGTGACTTGCCCAGGGTCACACAGCCAGTATATGACAATCTTCTTGACTCTAGGCCCCAGCGACACCTAGCTGTCCCTTACACAGACACACGGACACACAGACACACACACACACCCCTAAGTCACAGCCATTCTCCAAATGGTCAAAGAATATAAACAGTTCCCAAAAGACCTGCAAAATATTATTCACAATCCCATCAAAAAATGCTCCAAATCACCAATAATAATAAAAAAATTAAAACAATTCAGAGGTTTTACCTCACATCTTTGCAAATCAGCAAAAATGACAAAACACAGCAACAGTAAATGTTGGAGGAGTTGTGGAAAAATAGGCACACTAATACATTGTTAATGAAGTTGTGAAATGGCACAACCATTTTAGAAAGCAATCTGGAATTATATGAATAAAGTGACTAAAATGTCCACACTCTTTGAACCAGAAATTCCACCCTTGGGCTTATACTGTAGTAAGGAAGCTGTCAATAAGAAGAAAAGTCCCCATACACTCCAAAATATTTATAGCATCACCTTTTCTTATAGCTAAGAATTAGAAAAAAAAAGGTAGATGCCCATCAATTGGTGAATGGCTAAACAAATTATGATATGTAGATATAATGTGATATTACTGTGCTGTAAGAAATAATGTGTGTCATTGTACTAGTAAGGGAATTTGTAGGTCTTCCCTGTCCCTTAATAGGTCTATGTGATCACATGGATTGCATGGTGGGAAGAGCTTGCTGAACAGGTAGGGCAGGAAGTTAAAGAGTGAGAGAGCTGGGAGAGATAGGCAGCAGGCAGGCAGAGAAGAACAGGTAGCATGAGTGAGAGAGGGAGGATTTTTGCCTGGGGGAACTTGTTTTGGGGGAGGGGAGGGAGGCCTAGCTGAGGGAAGGTGTGAAGATATTTGTATTTCCTGTGTTGGCACTTCTTTGTTACTATGATGGATTTGGCCTACTGGTGGTTGAATAAATGTCTTCATTTAGTCTTTAAGGAAGAGAGCCTATTATATCTTGCAATTCAAACCTGGGAATACGCCTGCATATTCATAAGCAGTTGCTATAGGTATCACATTGGTGAAATAGTGATGAATAAAGAGAAACATGGAAACAGCTATCTGAACTAAGGCAGAGTGAAGTATGCAGAACCAAGAAAACAATACACACACTAACAAAGTAACAACAATGTAAATGGAAAGAAAGACCAAAAAAATTCCAAGTAAATGTAATAAAATTATGAAAATCAGGAGGAATTTGAATGAAGAGAGATAGGAAGACACTGCAACCTACCCCATCATAGAGGTGAGAGGTCCACAGATGTCACACATTGACTCAATCAGTTGTGCTGATTTTTTTTCCTTTCTAAAAAGTGCTATTTGTCATATGAGATAATTCTGTGGTAGAGGGAGGAGGAAGAATACCTGGGATAACTATGCCAATTAAGAAACAAAGTATCAATAAAAACTTATTTTTAAAAAGAAATACAAAGCATTTAGAAAAAAGAAATTGTTGAAGTTGTGACCAAATCATCACGTAATCCATTCATTAACAATTTCATTTCTCATGAACAATATGCAAAGAACAATGCTGCAAATTCAGTTTTATGACTTGTTACTTTGTTAACATCTAAAATAAACTGAAAACACAGCAACAGGAGCAGCAAATATATTCCTAGTTTTTATTTGAACAAGATACATGTTTTATCATGTTTCACTGAAAAAGAGTATAGTATAGGTTGAGGCTAAAATGGTTAACAGGGGTCACTAATTTTACATGAATTCCACCACAGAGTACAAATAGTAGTATTATGGATTCCTCTAGGGGGAGCAGTGGGTCAACAAAATAAACCTTTCAACCTACTGAAGGAGTAAACTCTTTATTCCTCCAAATAAAATTCTTTTTACCTTTTCAATAAAATGTGTCACACTTTGAGACAGCATTCATTTGTCCTAATGCCCTAGAAGACAAGGAACTATGTTTATCAAACAATAGGGATGGAAGGGGCTTTAGAACAAAGAATGATTAAGTTCAGAGAACTCTTAACTTTTGGTTTTTGATCCTGGGACTCTTACATTAAATAGAAACAAAAAGTGGAATTGACCAAAATCCCAATCTTGAGTCTGACTTTAATAAATTTCTGAAGATTTCCGCCCTCCCCCCCCCCAGCAGCTAACAAGAATTTAGAAGAGAAAGCCTCCTATTGTCACAAAAATTTTTACAGACTTTGCTGAATGTTTCCAAGAGGCTAAGATTTCAAATGAGAGTTTTTACTACTTTAATTGAATTTTAAGAAAATGAACAATTAGAACTTTATCTTTTTAATATAGATATTCTATATATTTACAAATAAAATTTTCAAGGGGCAAACTATTGATACGAATGTGGACGAGATCATTATGTTTTGTTGACAGAGTTCTGTACAGGTTATATGGTACAAATCCAGTGTTTGGGTTATTAATTTACACAGAGTTCACAAGCTCTTAGCATAAAGCTCTGGCATATAGACTTCTCTTGAGTTTGTGGTTAGGCTCCAGTAAAATTTCATTTCAAAGTTGAAAAAAAACAACCATTATATTCATGGAATCATGGATGTCAGGGCTGGAAGGGACTTGGAACATGGAATGTCATAGAGTTCAAACAGAACTAGTCTATCTATAGACTAATCATCTAGTCTAACTCCATCATTTTACAGATGAAGAAGTGATAGCTCAGAGAGAATTTAAATTGTCCAAGGTAATAGCAAATGGTGCAGTTGAGACCTGAACCCATTTCCTTATTTTCGGTTCAGTGCTCTTTTAGAAGGCCTACAGTTTTTTCATAGTAGCTGTACACATCAAATAAATAAAACATTATTCTATTGCCATTAGTACTATCTTTTTTTCCACGACCATTTAAAATATGACATGCCAATGAATAAAAACCACAATTCTACATCAAGCGTCACATTCAAAAGGGTGTGACGTTTCCATTTTAGAAATCAGGTTTGTCAAAACAAGTTCAAGACATGGGTAAATGGGGAAGATTATTACACTTAAATGTATGTTTTAAGCATAGGAACCTCAGAACACATCTCTGTATAAGAATATGTCAATAAATATGTCTAGCAGGAGTGACATTAACTTCCCATCAATTATCACACAACATCCTAAGAGCTACCAAAAAAGCTAACGACTTCCTTTCTGTTAACTGAGCCATCAAGTCACATGACAAAGGCATTTTTTTCTCTCTGGTCATGTGAACCTTCTTTAACTGTTCCTTCTAACTTGAAAACCAGGGCAACAACCAGTTATAACCAGACTGTGGCACATAGCCTTCATTTTGGGAAATGAGGTAGAGTTCAGATGGTGTAAGAAAATGGAGAAAGCCTAAGTTAAAGGAGTAACCCTAGAACAGTAGCAACTTCCTGGATTAACCACACCTTTATAACTTATTTAAGCCAGCATAATGCCAAGATGAGTCATTCAGCAGTATTCATTTAAAAAAAATACAAATAAAAAATGTGATCGGGGAAAATCCAGAGACCTATAGAAAATAGCATATGAAAGTTAGAAGTCATAGGACCATAGACGACTGTCAAAGCTGGAACGAACTTTAGAACCTAACCTGTTAAAAGTTGGAAATAAGCTTATAACATAGTATAAATGTTGGATAGCATTTCAGAACTCAGATCACAGAATGTGGAGCTTGAAGAAACCTTAGAGACAACCAGGCTGATGGCAAAGATGAGGCACGTCGATCTACAGAAATAAGGTTCTCATGGTCAAACCATCAATAGCTTCCAGAGTCAAAATCAGAACTAGTGCTTTCACCATACCACAGATGCTCATCACTAAGCCACAACCAAGTCAAACTACTTGGTTCAATCAAAGCAAAACACTTAGGAGTTGGTTACTATGACCATTGGTCCTTGTTTCCAGCCTGGCTACCAAAGTTATTAGCAAGGAGGGCAACCCTTGTGGCAAAGGAACCATCCCTGTCCACCATTACTAATACTATTTTTTTTTTTGAATCAGGGCTTAGTTTATTGGCATGTCCATCTACACAGACAGGTGTTTTCCTCTCAAAAGCAAAACAAGCGAGACAGTTTCCAGTCTGCCATAACATATAACTGAGAAGCTTCACCTTGAAAATGTAGCATTTGTCAGGTTACATTACTCCTTTTTAACTTTCACTATTTTTACACTGCTGCCAGAAGCTTTTTCAGCATTTGCTCTGAATTCAGTCTTCAGTGCATCTCTTACTGCTTTTGCACATATCTGGGAATATTGGATATAGCTGAGTCCAAGCTTGTCTCCAATAAGCCACCACGGCTGCAAGGAAGACTATGCACCAAGCCAGGGACAACTAATACTATTTCACTGATTACCAACAAATGGGTAAATAAGAAAGTTCAAGAACCCTAGGAATAGCAGTGTCTTCCTGGAAGAAGACTACTGGCCCTTTTTTTCCCCAGTCCAATTCTACCTAGCCATCACCTAAAAGAGCAACAAATATGAAAAATACAACATGACAAATTGCCTCTCCTTGTGCTACAGTTCCTACCTTCATAACATAGTCCCCTCACTGGCAGCCATACCTACTAGACCCCCCAAATTAGTTTTTTTACCACCAAACTTCTTGGCATTGTCAAATGGCTCAACTGTTTTGTCAGTACCATGAATTACGTGAACTTTTCCTGAGGAAGGGGAAAGGAACCATTGAAGACAAATGCCATCAACTTTGACAGGCTTATGTATATAAACTCTGTGTTTTCTGTTGGTAAAAGAAAATCTGTCATATCTTAAATTTTAATCTTCATTGGGAAGAAGGCAGAATTTGACCAAATAAGCTATTGGATAACACACAAGGGTGATTAATAGTTGCCTGGGATTTGGGGAAGTCTTTCTTGGAGGAGTATCAAGACATATAAGTAAATGGAAGCTCAATGCACCTAAAGATTGGTTAACTAATCAATCTATGTTTTAACACAACTGTTCATTTTGATGGGCTGAGTCCTTTGTTCAGGTCTCTTCAGTATTCTGATCTAAAACTGTCCATCTGGGAATGCTATGATGTAGTATATAGCAAGAAAAAAACTGAATGTTGAGACAGTACTGAGCAAATCACTTCCACTCTATGTGGAAAATGATTCCTGAATAATAGTACTTGAATTACCTACCTCACAAGACGACTGCAATAAAAGTACTTGTAATGGTAACTTTAAAAAAAATTTAAAATTAATTTATTTTTAGTTTATAACATTCACTTCCATAAGATTTTGAGTTCCAAATTTTCTCCCTCTCCTTTCCCCAGACAGCATGCAATCTGATATGAGCTCTACATATATGCATTCATATTTATACATATTTTCACATTAATCATGCTGCAAAGAAGAATTATAACCAATGGAATGAGCCACTAAAATAAAGAAACAAAACAAAAGAGAGAGAAAGCAAATCGTATGCTTTGATCTACATTCAGACTCCATAATTTTTTATCTGGACGTGGACAGCTCCACCATGAGTCTTTTGGAGCTGTCTTAGAATCTTGCACTGCTGAGAAGATTTAAGTCTATCAAAGTTAGTCATCGCACAATGTGGCTATAACTCTGTACAATGTTTCCTGGGGAGTTCTTAAGAATCTTTCCAGATTTTTATCAAGTCTGCCTGTTCATTATTTCTTATAGCACAATAGTATTCCTTTACATTCATATACAACAACTTGTTCAGTCATTCCCAAATTCATGGGCATCCACCCCCTCTGTTTCCAGTTCTTTGACATCACAAAAACAGCTGCTATAACACATGTGGGTTCTTCTTCCATTTGTATGATCTCGTTGGGATACAGTCCTAGAAGTGGTACTGCAGGGTCAAAAAGGTACACACATTTTCACAGCCCTTTGGGCATAGTTCCAAACTGCTCTCCAAAATGGTTGGATCAGTTAACAACTCCACCAACAATGCATTAGTGTTCCAATTTTCCCACATCTTCTCCAGCATTTACAATTTTCCTGTTTTGTCATGTTAGCAAATCTGACAGGTGTGATGTGGTACCTAAGTGATTTAGAGCATTTTTTTTCATATGACTATAGACATCTTTTTCCCTCTGAAACCTGCCTATTCATATCCTTTGACCATTTATCAACTGGGGAACTGACTTGTATTCTTTTATATTTGACTCAGTTCTCTATATATTTTAGAAACGAGGCCTTTATCAGAGACACTGGTTGTAAAAATTCTTTCCCTGGGGAAGCCAGGTGGTGCAGTGAATAGAGCACTGGCCCTAGAGTCAGGAGGACCCAAGTTCAAATCTGACCTCAGACACTTAACATAAAAACCAGCCGTGTGACCTTGGGCAAGTCACTTAACCCCAAATACCCTCCAAAAAGGAAAAAAAAACTTCTTTCCCAGTTTTCTGTTTCCCTCCTAATAATCTTGGTTGCATTAATTTTGTTTTGTGTTAAAAAAAAAAACCCAACCACCAAACATCTCACCACTATCAACTTTCCAATTACATGTAATCAAAATGATCCATTTTGCATTTCATAATATTCTCTACCTCTTGCTTGATCATAAATTCTTCCACTCTCCATAAATCTGAAAGGTAAACTATTGCTCTCTTACATATTATCAACCTTTATTATCTAAATTGTGTACCATTAACCATTAACCATTTGGACTTTATTTTGGTATATGGTGTATATATTGGTCTATGCCCAGTTTCTACCATACTACTTTCCAGTTTTCCCAACAGTTTTTGTCAAATAGCAAATTCTTATCCCAGAAGCTGGAGTCTTTGAGTTTATCAAACAGTTGATTACTATAGTCACTGACTACTGTGTCTTGCATACCTAACCTATTCCACTGATCCACTACTCTATTTCTTAGCCAGTACCAAGTAGTTTTGATGACTGCTGCTTTATAATACAATTTAAGATCTGGTATGGCAAGGTCACCTTCCCTAGCATTTCTCTTCATTAATTTGAAGAGGTGGCATTTGAGCTGGCTTTAAAGGATGGATAAAAATTTAGAGGGGGTAAGGATGAAGTATTTTAAACATAAAATACATTACAGGCAAAAGTGGAAAGGGCCAGCAAATTATTTTTTAAAAATATAACAAAATTAAATTAAGTCACGCTTAGTGATTTTGAATGTTCTCTATGAAAAAGTACCCCTTCTTACCTGCTTTAGAAAATAGACAGCTAGCCAAAAAATGTTTTGAGGGATATTGTTTGTCAGTTTATTTTCTGGTTTCTGTTTGATGCTACCTAATTTGGAAGTCTAAAAGATGGTCACACACTCCCTCATTCTTTTGAGGATAATCTAATGGATGATGAAAATTTGTATAAATATGCTGTGAAATGAGATGAGAGCAGACTCATTTTCAACTGGCAGTATCACAGAAGGCTCTTAGAGGAAATAACATTTGAGATGTGCTTCAAATGAGAAAATTGGGATTACTACTTATGTGATTTTTACCAAGTTATAAACTTCCCTGGGTCTCATTTTAAAATGAGTGGGTGGGATTAGATGGCCTCTAGGGTTCCTTTTAGTCCAAAATTTATGACCCTGGATCATAATAAATCTGTCTCTGTATGCATATGTGTGCATATATGTATTTATGTGTATACATACACACACACACAATACACATCCTTGAAGTACAAGTAAACACTTCAAGGCTTTATTAGTATGATGTAATTAAACAAATTAATCATTAACCAAAATGGTTAAACAAAACCATTCTTGTCCCTCCTACAGATCCTAACTCCTTAAATCCCGGATAGCTTCTATATGTAGACCTATGTCCAAGAAAGCCTGTCCTAGACCAGTTTTCAGTCTTAAAGGGTAGGTTTGTGTCTGTTCCTCAGATGTTTCCTTCCTCCCTTCCCCCATCTCTCTGTACTCATGATTAATTACTTGTGTCTCTTTTTTAAAGTCTTTTGGATGGGCTACTTCAAGTATATGAAATAGGGGCAGTTAAGGGGGCACAGTGAATAGAGCACTGACACTGGAGGCAGGAGAACCTGAGTTCAAATCCAGCTTCAGACACTTGACACTTATTAGCTGTGTGACTTTGGGCAAATCACTTAACCCCAACTGCCCTTCCTTCCCCACTCCAAAAAAAATTTTTTTTAATTTAAAAGAATCAAGTATATTGGGCAGCGGAGTCAAGATGGCGGCACAGAAGCAGTTGACTACGT
>CM053594.1:53679281-53739311 GCA_028646575.1 Pseudocheirus occidentalis
AAGTAGCAACGAAAATAATTTTATGATTGGGGGGGGGGGTCACCACAACATGAGGAACTATATTAAAGGGTCACGGCATTAGGAAGGTTGAGAACCACTGCTGTATATGGTAACCCTAGCAAGTTAGACTGGAGCCAGATTGTGAGTGGCTAATAGATGAAATTTGTATTTTATTCTGGAGGTGATAGGGAACCCCTGGTGCTTTTTGAGCAGGAGAGGGGCTAAGGAAGTAACTTGATACTTCATTGCAAAAGCTACTTTGATGTTATTAGCCTGGTTAAGTTTACCTCTTCATAGTTCTTAACAGATTTTTATCATTGCCTAAACTGTTTAGTTCAAAGCACAGGATATTACATATAGTATGCATTTATATATAAGTGACAGTTGGATTTAATTCTCCATTTTTCATCTATTTCCATTCCACAAGTAAAAAATTAACTTTTGGGGGAACCTTCCCTGTTACTTGGAAATATTATAAGCAGAAACTAAGTGACAGTTTGTTGGGAATTCTCTAGAGGAAATATACACCATAAATAATCAAACTAGACTAGATAGATGACCTCCAAGACCCTTCCCACTCTTGAGATTGTGTAGTTTTATATTTACTTGTGGAAGTTAGTATTATTGCCCATTTTAAGAATGTCTTTGTGTTGTGTTCCATCGAGTGCTTTTCTTCTCTTGAACCAAACTACTATACATCCGCAGTTTAAATGATGATTACTGTAGCTCTCATATATTTAAAGTGTGAATCTTTTAGTGGATACCATCAATCTAATAAACCTACTCACCTTTACGTTTACTAAGTAGTATAGTGTTACCACAGGTTTTAAGACACATTTTCTCACTTTAAAGGGTTTATAGTCCAACTGGAACAACAACTTGCAAATAAAAAATCTTGTCATTCTCAAAGAAATGTTTTGGTACCTGGAGAGCTTGATTTTTGCCATTCAAAATGATAACTTTTGTAATAAATTAAAGGATAGAATAAAATCTTTCTAAATTGTTTATTATTCTTTGATACATTATTCTTACTAGATTGCAATTACAAAAAAGGATGCGAGTAAATGATAACTTTTCTGTGGCACCTTAAGATTTTCAAAGCACTACTATCCCCATACTCCTGGAAGAAAAGCAGTACAAGTATTATTATCACCATCTTATATATGAAGAAATTAAATAAATGGAATCTCAAATGAAATTGACTTGTTCGCAGTCACATGACTGGTCAGTGTTAGAGCCAGAATTTGAAACCAGGCCAACTAATTGACTGTGGGTATGAGGTTCTTTCCACTAAATCTCTCCCTAGAAATCTTCAGGGAGAGATTCAGTGACTGTTCAGAAGGATCTAAAGCAGGGGTTCCTAACCTCTGAGGGTCTTTTAAAATATTCTGATAATTGTTACTTTAACATAATTGATTTGTAATCCTATGTATTTTATTTTATGCATTTGAAAACATTATTTTCATAAGAGAGTTTATTCAGACTTACTTAAGGGGTCCATGAAGTACACAAAAATGGTTAAGATTCTCAGCTCTCAGGAGATCCTTCAAACTTTGATTCTATTTTTAAATACTTCTAGTAATATGGTCAGCTGCTTACCATTGCATTCAGCATAGGTGAGATGGATTTTAAATCATGTTTTGACAGTATCACTTTTCGGGAGAGTTTGCCAGGAGTTCATGAAAGGTATGTAATCTTCTCTCTTTGGGGTCCATTTTAAGGAATTGCCTAATGATTTTCTTTTTTTCTGTTTCAGGTGGCTCTCTTACTTTTGTTAACCCTAGTTTAGCAGTACATAAAAGTTCTTCAGCATTAGACCGTCAGCGTGAATATCTGTTAGACATGATTCCACCACGATCTATTCCTCAGTCTGCCACATGGAAATAATGAAAAAGCAAAGCTCAAGTGGAAGATTTCCCTCTTTCTGCCATCTCTTTTTTATGCCACAATACAGTGTGGGACCTGCTTTAACTCAACAGCTGGATATGCCCTCTCCCCTTTTTTGAAGGAAGCAAGATGACCAATTCTCAACTTCACAGTTCTACTGTTCTCATGATATGAGAATTAACAGCTGGGTTGTGGAAACAGAACCTTTTGATACTTTGGCTAGGAAATTCTCAAGATTGGCTGGTGGTGAAGGGCAGAAGGGGTGGAATTAACATTACTTTGTCTGGGGGGGGAAGGTTACACAGGGGTTTTTTTGGGGGGGGTTTTGTCTTTAGTTTCACATCACCAGCACAAAATTGGGACTAAATGGACTTGTTCTGCCTTTGGTTTCTTTCACATTAGTACCTTGCCAGTCACAAGAACATGTGAGATGCACTGGAGACCAAGAATGCCCTTGTGTGAATAGTGAAATCAGAACCCAGTGATTACAGATGTGTTTAGTGGGTTGGATTTTATTTTATTTTTTGTTTCCCCCATCCTCCCACCCATTTCTGACTGCCTCCCCTCACGGCAATCTTACAGATTGAAATATTTTTTAATCAGCTCGTAATAATGGAGTTAGTGATAAAGAAGTGCAAACTCAAGTATTCCAGTTGGGCATGATTCCTCCTGGACCAGTTTGTGCTCAGGAAGGCACCATTAATAGGAACCCATGGCATAGACGTCTTATTTTCAGCAGAATTTGTTGGACAGACTTCATGAAAAGCTTGAAGGTCTAGCCCTGAAATTATTGAACGTTGAGCAGCTGCTGCCTCAGCCACATTCCTCCAGCAGAGAGCATGTTGCTTACTTTCAAGTTTCCAGAAACTAGGACACTTAACAAAAGAACAAAACAAGAAAAAAAAAACTGAAAAATAAAACAAAACTAGAAACTCAGGAAAGCTGCATGCTATTGAAAAGAGTGAGGCGATAGATTGTGGCAAAGCCAAGAAGGTTGGTTGGGGTGGGGGGTGGGGGGTTTGGAGGGTGGGGAATTTTTATTTTGTTTGTTTTTCTTTTCCTACTGTTTGTTATTGATGGACAGAACTGTGAGCTATCCTGCTGTGTGCTCTTGTCAGATGTCAGCAGCAAAAGCACCAGATGGGTGTGCTTAGGTAGTATGTAAAAGACTGCCTAGTCCTGAATTTCTTTTTTTTTTTTCTTCCTGCCCACCCCATCTCCTATGGTCCATACATCCGAAGCATGTTCCTCTCATCACATCACATCACTTCAGTGTTTAATTTTGGGTAGAGCTATAGATACCCCATCCTTAAAGTCAGGGTTGCCTACATTATTAGTTTTGGGTTCTTTTAGTCCACAGAAACATTGAGAAAGGATCGAGTCTACTTTTTTTATTCTCCTTCAGATTGTTCTAAAGTGGCAGAAGTTACCTTTTTTTTTCCCTTGGTGCCAGAATTAGTTCTGATATGAATGCATCACAATATATATACACACATATATATAAAAATATGTGTACATGTATATGAATATATGTACATATGACATATATACATGTGTATATACAGATATACACATGTATATATGCACATTACAAACACACAAGTGTGTGAGGGGATTACTGGCAGATTTACACTAGTCTGATTTTCCCATTGGCCACAGTTAGGTATTTAATTTAAGAACATTCTATAGGGCATCCCTCTTGAAATCCACCTATTGCATTCTAATAAAAAGCTCATTTTAACCCCCCCTTCTGTTGTGTGAATAATATCACTTTTCAGATAACGATTTGGTATATGCAGTAGAATAGAAGACCTAGTTTTGCAAAAGGGTTGGGGTTTTTTTGGTTGTTGTATAAAACCCTAGAATTCATATTTGACCTTTTTTGGAATGTATGATGAGTTAGAATGAAAGAGGTGGGGGGCTATGGGGGTGTTGCTGCAGTTGTTTTCCATTCCAAGTTAGGATGAGGTCTGGGATTTAAGGGATGGAGAAAATACACTTTCAGGAAAACAAAGGTGCGCTTTTGCATCGTAATATCAAAGTATGCAAGTATTTCTATTTCCTGGGCTGGGCAATGGGGGGCATTGTGCCTGGCAAATAAATTTCTATCTTATACCCTCTTTGAACTAACTAGCCATTTCTATCTTAGGATATAAGCCAAATTGTGCGTCTAAGATAGGGGATGTTTAAAACAAAGAAAGATCCCTAGACCTCCTGGACTCTAAATGAAGAAAATGTTATTGATTGTACCTTTTGGTTTTGAATTGCTGTGCCTATGTAATGTAACAGCTTTGTACAGGAGGGCAAAGATTAGTGTCTCTATTGGGGGAGAATAAAAATTGAATTATAGGGAAAAGAGCCACCACATAGAAAAATCATAATTGAAAGTGACAACAGTATCGTTTAAAGGGCCTTCAGTGATTCAAAGGGAAAGTATTTAATAAAGCTTCAGTTTAGCAATTTAAAAGAAAATACCCAGGGCAAAAAAAGCTTACATTTGGGATGGGGTCCATACTTTGGTTCAGAAATGAAGTTTGCTAACTGTGCTGTAGATAATTAGATCAACCTATACAAACTATCAGAAACTTAATACAAAGTTATTCCAACTTCAGAACCACTAGACAATTTGAATGTTCTTTTATCTAAGGGTCCTGGAAGTTGTGCAGACCATTTGAGTAATAGCAAAAATAGCACTTTAAGATTTGCAAAGTGCCTTATGTATTGTCTCATGTGAATTACTTGGGACAGAGTTAAAATAATTAAATATATTGACTTCCATTGAGTTTATAAAATACTGACACATTCTTTAATTCATCATGAAACCACACTTCTGTTACATTGGATGTTATGCATAACTTTGATGAACAGTCCATTTTCCTAAGACTTTTAGCCTTTAGTTCACAGGTTTTTAGTAGAGTTTAAATTGGGAAAATTTGTAGTATGTTTGCCTCCATCTCTTGTGCTCAACTTTTTGTGACATGTGGCGTGGTGCAGAGCCATGTTGCAATATTCCTTCTCTGTTTGGGAAATTTTCAGATTCTGGAACAATTCTGCTTCTTGGAATAACAATAGTTATCAGCATTCATCATTCCTTAGTGAGAACAAGACTTTTAGGCTCACTGGAAGTAAAAAATAAAAATCCCCAAAACATTTTCTGGGTGGCTGTTGTACAGTCTAGTGACGATGTTCAAATCTAGAACTTCTGACAATTTCTGCATAACCTTGAGTGAAAGAGTTCATTTCATAAGTAAAAATTAATTTTTCCAATCTTCAATTCTTTGGTCTTTGTCTTATCCATGACAAGCATTTTTTCATCATGGCAAAGTTACTGTAACAGCTGAGAGTGGGTATGGGGTGCGGGTAGGAATGGCAATTTTTGTTTGTTTTATGCTGGTCATATTGTTGTTCTTCCAGCTTCAAAAAGCCTGTTTCACACTATAGAGCAATCAGTAACCACCCTTCCAACTGCCAGGAACCTCGTGAAGGTCATTGCTTGTTTTCTGAGGATTATTAGGTAGGCTGTATCGCAGCAACATTTTGTCAGTTCTTGGCTTTTTGTTTTGTTTTCTACCACACCTCCCTTTTACACTTCAGGGCATCTGATCCTGTTTCATTAGTGATCCTTTAAATGCTTTACTTCTCCACATTACTAGCTGTTGATTTACTATCTCTAACAATCATTGAAATATATCCTTAACTACAATTTTTGCATATTTCCTTATCCATTTTTTAAAACCATAAAATTAAAAACACAAGCAATGAAATGTGTATGTCACAAAATCCAGCACTCAGCTAGCAGACAAATAACTATAGGTTAGAAAACCTGTTCAGTTTGGTTTCGTTTGGTCAAGGTCAAATGTTATATCAGCTTAATGTCAATAGAAGCACAGACCCACAACCATTGTTTGACCCAAGTAATTTGTACCACTGTACTTTATCTCATTTACACCTCACCTACTTTGAGTCATACCTGTGAAATACGTATATTTATGTCCTTTAACAAATGAAGAAACAGGTTTAGAGATGCTCAGTGGCTTTCCTGTGACCAATCATCTGTTAAGTGTCAGGGGTAGGGTTTTAATTTGGTCTATGACTATAGTTCCAGTACTTGTTTGACTATGCCCTGCTGTTCCATATATCACCAGTACATGATTTCTTAAAAGTGTTAATTGGAACATAAAATCAAAGTTGGAGAGATGTGGGTTTGTGTTTCAGTGCCTATGTTCTGAATGGGACTGATTGAGGTGTTTTATACTTTAAGGTGGACGCTGTTTCTTTATTATTTCAAGGTTCTTGCTATAACCACAGCCAAATCAACACCTTTAGCCCTAATTTGAGTCATTGTCAATAAAGCTCTAATATGACTCATTGTCACTATACACACACACATTCTCTAGGAAAAATAAATGAAAAATGATATGTGTGTATATAATGCATATGTATGTGCATTTATTTTTTTATGAAATTTTTTCCACCACTGAAGCGTAGTTTCTGTAGTCTCTTTGTAGTGGAGTTTGTCTCATTTACATTGCTCACTAACAGTGTGATCTTAAGAAAGTGATTTTTCTCTGGGGCAGTTTCCTTATCTGTGAATTGGAGGTGTTGAACTAGTTGATCTCTGAATACTCTTCCAGAGCTAAAAGTCTGATTCTGTGACACAAAACCATCCTGCGAAAGATTTGAGTGCCCTGCTCAGACATATGATCTAAAATTGGTTATTCATTTTAGAAGCCACAGCAGCTCTCCAAATCCCTTTAGGTCTAGCATCACTTTTTGCTGAGTAAGCCACAAAGCATATTCCTCAAATTCTTTGGTCCCCAGGAAGAGAAAGAAATGTCTTTCAAGCCATACTTTCATATTTCTGGGATCCATGGTTTCATCTGTGTAGGTGCTTCCTCTATCAAAACTAATCAAGTTCCCTCTACTTCCCTCCCCTCTACTTGAGTTACTGTGGCTGAAAAAAATTACCTAATGACCAGTCTTTTGGTGACATGCCTCCAAGAACATAAGCCTGTTCTTGAACAATAGGCACTCAATTCGTTCACCACCAGTCTTGTCCATGAAGCCTTTCAGCTTGCACTGCAGTTGCAGAGCCTTCAAGAACCCAGGGTTGCTTCCACACCATGAAGAGACAGTAGATGAGGACTTCAGACATAATCTCCAATTTGCTTGGCTTGGAGATTGTAGGATTTAAGTGAAAATGGTGATGATCAACTCGTGTACTGGACTTATGGATGGACAGAATGTTATGAAATAAAGCCCTGACTTATTTGAACTGCTGTTAAAATTTGGGAGCATTGTGTATTGTGGTCTATTTGGGATTAAATATAATAATACCATTTGCCATGTTTGGATTTAGGTCTTTGAACTAAATAAGGTTTAAAGTTCTGAGCAGGGTACAGAAAAACTGGCATTTTTATAATATTGAAACTTTTAAGGTTATCTAGGACTGATCCTTTCTCAACTGTGTCAGCAGCATTCTAATAATCAATATTCTAACTCTACTAGTCAGAAAAATTATTTTTGGCAGCTCAGTAGTTTTGTACTTAAATGGGGCGGGGGAGTAGGATTGGCAGGTAGGAGTGACCACTTTTTGTCTTCATCTAACTTTTGGGAAGAAGTGTGTTGTCATGGAAGGAGTCCCTAGCAGAGACAAAGGAACTATGTGCTGTTTGGTATTGCCACTAAATGACTTTGTTACCTTGGGCAAGTTCCTTCTTCATTCTGGAACTTGGTTTCCTCATCTGTAAATACAGAAGCCCTTCCAGCTTTGATATGATCAGATTCCACAAATATCTCGGGTTCCATGGTATTTTATGAAAAATGAAAGCCTCTACAAAATAGAATTGAGAATCATTTCACAGCGTAGAATTTAAGTGATGCACCTCACCCACATTCTTGTGTAACATTTGTATAAAGTTTAAGAGTTAAACCAGTCAGTAAAGCATGTTTTTGTTCCTCCTGTTAAATTTATTAAACCTTTACAAAGATCCTCTTTTGGCTTCTAATGAAGGCTATGGAACAAAATTTGGTAATGGCTTTTTAGAATAGTTCTAACAGTGTTCAAGGACCATTTTAGCTAAGTGCAGAAAGACCCATCACCACATTGTGGGTTTGGGGCATGGCAGTTCATGAATTAGAAAAATATGAAGGACATGGATGTGGATGTCTTGTACGGGATGGCATGAAGGGATTGTAATCTGCACTGGTAGATTGGAGTGCCTATCCTGATGAGATCACAAATCCATCCACGTAAGTAAATGTACCTTCGAGACTCTTAAGTCTTTAAGCAAATGGGGAACAGTTACCACTTTCATTAACACAGAAAGTTATAGTTAAGGGGAAAGTGTATTTTTTAATATTCATTTTATTTATGTTATGTTTTGAGTTACTGGTTGTCTTATCTTCCTCCCAACCCCACATTAGAGAAAGCCAACATTTGACATAGATACATGTGGAACCATATAATACATACTTTCTCTCGAGGTAGATAGTATTTTCCTTCATAAGTCCTTTTTAGTTGATTTATGAAGGTTCATGTTTCTCAGAATAGCTTAATCATTCACCATTACTCTTCAAACAACATTGCTGATGCTGTATACTATGTCCTCTTGGTTCTGTTCATTTCACTGTGTTATTTCATGCAAATCTTTACGTGTTTTTCTAAAAATCAGCCTCAGCATTTCTTACAGGACATTGTAACATTCCATTAGAATCAGGTCATAACTTATGCCCTTCCTTCCTTCACTTTCTAATTCTTTGTCACCACAAAGAGCTACTATAAATATTTTAGAACATGTACTTTTCTCCTTTTTTCCTGATCACCTTGGGAAACATAATAGTGGTATTGTGTTGGTTAAAGAATATAGTTTTGTAACTCTTTGAACATAATTTCCAAATTGCTCTCCAGAATGGTTGAATCAAGATGTCCACAATTCCAATTCTTTATTAGTGTCTCAGTTTTTCCATATCCCCTCCAACATTTGTCATTTTCCCCTTCTGTCATTTTAGCCAATCTGATAGATGTCAGCTGGTACCTCAGAATTGTTTTAATTTGCATTTCTCTGATCAATAATGATTTAGAACATTTTTTCATGTGACTATGTATAGCTTGATTTTTTTAAGTAAAATTTTATCTTTATTAATTTTTTTACTTTAGAAGATTCAGTTCCACATTCCCTTGAGTTTCATGGGGGCATGTAGTCAAGTATAGGATCTGCAAATACTTTTACATTAGATATTAGGTTGTAAAGAAGGATCATAATGAATGGAATGAACAGTGGGAAAGAGAAAACAAAACCAAACAAAAAGAGAACAGGTGATTTGCTTCACTAGTTCTTTCTCTGAATGTAGACATCTTTTTCCATTATGAGTCTTTTGGAGTTGTCTTATAACCTTGTAGCTTGATTTCTTTATCCAAAAACCTCGTGTTCATATCCTTTAATCATTATCAATTAAAGAATGACTCATTCTTATAAATTTGACACAATTCTTTATATATTTGAGATATACTTTTATCTGAGAAACTATAAAAATATTTTCCCCAATTTTCTGCATCTAATCTTGGCTGCATTAGTTTTATTTGTGCAAAATCTTTTTAATTGCATGTAATCAAAGTTATCCTTTTCCATCCCATAATACTCTATCCCTTGTTTATTCATAAATTCTTCTGTCCATAAATCGGAGAGGTGATATGTTCTATGCTCTTTTAACTTATTTATGATATCTCTTTATCTCAAGTGTCCATTTTGACCTTATCTTGGTAAATGGTGTAAGATACTAGTTTATACTTAGATCCTGCCAGACTTTGTTCAATTTTCTAGGCAAGGAAACTGTGTTATATTGAAGAGCTTTTTGTAATTACGTATTTTAAAAAATGAACAGTGTTGATTGTTAACCCCACACTTTCCATATTTCACAGAGGTTTTATCTTTAAATCCTTTAAGAATATTTTTCTTCCACAAACTCCTAACAGTTTGACATAGAAAGTAGTTGTGAGAAGGGCACTGGATATTGTAATTGTGACAGATCAATGAATATTTCATAGGACTCATCCTGTAGTGGGGATTTTTGTGTTTGTGTTTTGCCTTTTGGTGAACTTGAGGAAAATTAGTTCTCTGGCTCTTATAAGCAGAGTGCTATGGTCTAGTTTTAAGAAGGACAATGACAAACTAGCATGTGTCAAGAAACAGACAACAGGATAAGGCAGGGCTCTAAAAACTTCATATCAAGGAACTGGGAATATTTAACTTGGAGAAGAGAAGACTTAGGGGAAACATCAGAGCTATGGTCAAATAAATAAAAGATTTTCATGACCAATGAGCTTAATATTCTTTGTGACTGAGTAGGATAGAACTGGAACCATTTAGGTTAATGAGAGTCAGTTAAAGCTGACCTCTGATACATGCAGCTAAGTGGCAAGTGAGTAGAGCACCTGCCCTGGAGTCAGGAGAACCTGAGTACAAATGCGGCCCTCAGATATTTGACACTAGCTGTGTGACTTTGGCCAAATCACTTGATCCTAATTGCCCTGCCTTCCCCTCTCCAAAAGGACCAATAACCAAAAAAAAGCTGACTGATAGCATCCTAGATGTGAATCCAAAATTTTACCTGCCAAAGCTTCTTAATGAGGAAATTTTTGGTTCCTGAGCCATGAAGGATGCAAGTAGAATAGTATGACATGTATAAGCCATGAGCAGAACTTGATTGCAGAGTTCTGGACCTATTTCTCCAAATGGCAAACAAACAAACAAAAAAACCAACGACCACCTGGATATTCTACAAGCACCTCAAGTAGTCTCACATACAAAATCTTACACCTCCCACCCACACTTAACACTAATTCCTTTTGATTCTGTGTCCAAAATCTCATACTCAATCCTAGTTTGATGTCTACCACTTTATGAGAGACTCCAGTTAACCCCGACTGGACTATCGCACAGTAATAATGTCCATATTTCTTCCAGATTGATCTTAAATCTATGGCATTCCCCACTCAAAATTCTTTGACAGTTGACTAACAAAATTCAGTTGTTGGGTTTTTTTTATCAGCTATTAAAGACCTTCCATAGTCTTGTACCACTCTACCTTTGCAGTTTGTTTTTTTTAATGCCATCATTCTAGCTTACCTGGCTAGAAAGCTTTCAATATAGGCATAGTGCTGTCTGGAACATTCTGGCCAAGTATAGAAAATGTCATCTCACATGAGACATCAAAGTAGAATTTTAATGTCTTTAGTTTTTTTGTTGGCACATTCTAAATTGTAACTGGATTACCGACGGTGTCCCACATTTCGCCCATTGTGTACCTTTGCTCATACAATTATCTGTCTTCCACCTTCAAAATTCTACCCATCCATAAAAACCTAGTTTGGTGTGGCTTTCTGCATCAAACTGTCACCACTGCCCCTTCCGCAGTCTCCAGTTGATAATACTTTTTCTCCACTTAACCAGCTCATCTAGTACTTCTCAGTCCTATGTGTTCCATTTTGTACTGTGGATACTTTTGTATTTAATTTTCCATTAGAATGTATATTCCATGAGGACAGGGGGCCATGTTTTAAACTTTAGTATCTAGCAGAGCACACTTCTGTACTTCAAAACATCCAAAATTTCATCAACATGAGCGCTATCTCCACTGCCTTGGATTAGTAACAAAAATCTCCTCACCTCCAGACCCCCTTTAAAACAAAACCCCTGTTCTGAACATGTATAGGTAAGCAAAATTCTTGCATTGGCCTTGGACAAATATATCTTGATCTTGTGTAGTTCCTTAAATTTGTGCCATCAAGAATACGTTGAAAGAACTGGGGATGTTTAGCCTGGAGAAGAGAAGACTGACTTACTCTCTTTGAATATTTAAAGGAGCATGCATGTTATAACAGAGATCACATCTGTTCTCCTTGGTCCCAGATTTTGACTCCATGTCAATGGAGAAACTTCTAAAGGTTAAGAGCTACACAAAAGTAGATTGGACTGTTTCTTTAGGATGACCAGGGAGTAGAACTCTTCAAAAGTTGAATGACCACTGGTCAGTAATATTGTGAAGAAGGATTTTGTTTTTGTTCTCATTGAACTAAATGACTTCTGATGTTCTGTGCACCAAGAAAAGTGCGTGTTGCTAGTAATCAGGCAAATTACTTTGAGAAGGGGGTGGTTTCCTCTCAAAAAATACTAGATGTGCATATATAAATATATAAATTTATATATATGAAGAAATTTACAAAATAGATGTACTTTTCATAGAATCAGATTTAGAACTAGAAGAGACCTTAAAAGTCATTGAGTCCTTTCATTTACAGATGAGGGAGCTGAAGCCAAGAGAAGTAAAAAATGTCTTCTCAAGGTCACACAGGTGGTAAAAAGTAAAGCAAGAAAGAACACTATCTTCTGGTTCCAAATCTAGTGTTTTTTGCAGCTCATGAGCTCTTGGCTCCGAATAATCTCTGCTCCTGCCCTCCTCCCCCCCCCCCACTCAGTATCAAGAAGTCCATACAAATTTTTATTTAGCCTTTATTTCCCAGACCTAGGGATAAACAAATAATGGAATAGATGTTGTTGGTGAAGAGTTCACAATCTTAAAAGTATAGAAACAATCATGATGCAAGGGAAAGTGAGATGAACGCAGAGGTCTGGTCTAGGCTAAATAAAAGAAATGCTCAGCTGTTTTAGAATTTCAGTGGGGAATGGAGTTCCTGAGTTGGGTTGTGAAGACAAGGATGGGATTTCAACAAGTGGAGACTGGGAGAGGCTGGAGAGTGGTCCATTAAAGTTATGTTGTAAGGACAAGAATGGAAATTGAATAATTCAGTTGGGTTCGAATATATAGACTGTGAAAGAAAGTTTGTATGAGAAAATGTTGAAAAGATAGGTTGGAGCTCTGTAAAGAGAATATTGAGTGAAGGATCAGAAGTGGCTTTGTTGCTTAAGCAATGGGAAAGCAATAACTTTCTATAAAAGTGACACAGAATGATTCACTAGGAAGATTACACAGGCATTGGCATGAAGAAAGAGCTAGGGAATGGATGGATGAGTAATTTTGACCTACCTTAGAAAGTATTGGAAAAAACAGGCTTGCAGAGCAACAGATTCAAATCCTGTCTTTATACTTGGCTAGCTATGTGACCTTGAACAAATCATATCACCTCTTGGCCTTGGTTTCTCCATCTAGAAAATAAGGGCTAGATGGACTTGGTGACCTTAAGATTCTTCCAAACTCTAAATTTACTATCACCATAATAATCAACGACTAGAGGGCTGGGTAGTTTATCTACAAAATTTTCTTACCTTGTGGCCTGTGAACTTTTTTTTTTAAGAAAATATTTTTATTTCAATTATTTTCCTGTGTTGATATTATGTATTTTATGCATTTAAACATGTGATTCTGAGAAGGGATCCATGATACCTTAAAGGTTGTCTTCCTTCTTAGGAAGACTTCATAATGGAATAGGGACAAGAATCTATCTATCAGAAAGCTATGGAGGGATTGCAGTTTGTTAGTGAAGGGGGTGATAACTCAGATTTATATACTGTGATTGCATAGTTACAGTCAAAAGGGTCAGATCCTGGGATTCCTAGACTCATAGGACTTAAAACTGGTGGGAACTTTAAAAAAGGTCACTTAGTACAGAAATTCTTAACCTTTTTTTTAATTCGGTAGAGCCCTTGGGGAAAGAAGCATTTTGGATAATATAAAACATACAGATGGGACTTATAGTCAGTAGATCTAGGTTCAATTAACTGCTTTTACCCTTATTTGCTTCTGGTAGTATTTCTACTTCCCTCAAAGAGTTGTGAGGAAAATTCAATTTCCACTTATGATACTTAGTTGGGGAGTTAGCTATCAAGCAAACATTTATTAACTATCTACCGCTGTGTTAGATAGCGTACTAGGCACTGGGTCTACAAATACAAAAGTAAAACAGTCTAGGAGTTTATAGTCTGGTGGGAGGCAGGGAGACATAGGCATAATAGATAGATAGACTGTAATTTGGTAAGGAAGGATAAGAGAAAGTGTCACACAGAAGGTGACCCTTGAACTGAACCTTGAGGGAAACCAGGGGTTTTAAGATAAAACAAGAAGGGAGCACTTTCCAGGCATACCTGGCACAAAAGCCTGGAGAAGGCCAGTGTGAGTGAATTGTAGTGTTCAAGAAGAGTAATTCGTAGCGAATGAGAAAGCTAGGTTGGAGCCAGGTCATGAAAAACTGTAAACGCCAAACAGATGAGTTTATATTTAATTCTTAAGGTAACATACGAGTATTTATTCATCAGGGAAGTAATATGATTAGGCCTAGCTTTAGGAAAATCACTTCAGCAAGTATGTGGAAGGTGCATTCAAGTACTAAGACTAAAATGGGGAGGCCAGTTAGGAGGCTGTTCCAATGGTTCGGATGAGAAGTACTAAGGTCTTGGATTTGAGCGGTGGCTCTGGGAGTAAAAGGGAAAAATTTGAAAGATTGTAATGATAGAAAGCACAAGAATTGGCAATTGAAGGCATATGTGGGATGAGAAGAGCAGAGAATGTCATCAAAGTTCCAAATCTGATGATTGAAAATACAGTAGTTTCATCTACAAAAATAGCAGTTTGAAAAAGGGTCAGGTTTGGTGAGTTCTGTTTTTAAAATGTTGGATTTGAGATGCCTAGGAAACATCAAGTTCTAAATTTCTAATAGTTGGTAATGTGGGCCTGGAGGTTAAAAGAAAAGACTTGGACTGGATCCCTAGATTTGTGAATCATCTGCATTGAGATGATCATTAAACTCACAGGAGCTGTGAGGTAAACCCACAAGTAGGGTCATTATCTGGATAATAATGAGGTTGGATGGGGGAAGAATGAAAAGGAAGATGGGAGAAGAAGCAAGATAGAGCAGAGTCACAAAAATCCAGAGAAGAGTCTTCGGCGGGAAAGGTCAATCAATATGGAATGATGCCAAGAGGTAAGGAAAAATGAGGCTTAAAAAAAGGCTTGACCTCAAGTCCCCGCCTAGCCAATTTACTACCTCTTTGAGCATGTCAGTTAACCTCTCCAGGGTCCTTATTAATTAAGCAAGGAAATTGTCCTACCTGGCTCAAATTGTTGTGAAGGTTGAATGAGAAAATGAATGTAAAGCACGTAAGCCCTCATATAGCTGTCAGCTGGAGACATAAAGGTGGAAGCAACAAGATTTAATAGCATTTAATACATGAGGTGGGTAGGAATGAATAGTTGAGGATGATTCCCAAGCCCTGTCACCTGGGAGAATGGTGCTGCATTTGACAGTGATGGTCAAGTTTAGACAGGGAATGTTTGGAGGGAAAGATAACAAGTTCTGTTTTGGACATGTTGAGTTTGAGGCCTCTGTGGGACGGGTTTAGAAATGTCCAAAAGGCCTAGAGCTACAGAGAAGGTATATATATAGATGGATACATTTGAGAATCATCTGTATAGAGATGATGATTAAAGTATGGGAGCTCAGAAGATAAATGTCATGAAGATCTAGAAAGAAGAGTATCCAAAAGGAGATGGCTACCAACAATGTCAAAGGTTGCAGACCAGATTAATAAATGATAAGGACTAGAAAAAAAGACAACTGAAGTGCAGCTGGTACAGGAGTGACGGCCTGGGAAAGAAGTGGGGGAGTGAGGAGAAATTGCAGGAAGTCGAGTTCACAGTAAGGACACAGAATAAGTTTAAGGGTAGGAAGGCATAGGGAATGGTGGAACAATAAAGCGTCATGATCTGATAAAGGAATTTCAGATTTCATAAACATGGCAGTAAAAATAGTTGTGAATGTTGGAAAGATCAAGGAGGATATAACCTGTCACCAAACATCTCAAAGCATCAGATTCAAATTTAGATAAATGAGGTTTCAGGTCTCTACACCTTAAAGCAGCAGCAGTGACTAACCTCTTTACTGTGCTTTGCCATTTACAAATAGCTTACTTGATCTTCCAGATAGCTCTGTGAGAGGCGATGTAGCTTGCTTCTCTACGCTTTCTGAGTGTGGAAACTGGAAGACAGATTCAGTGACTTTTTCAGGGTCACTGATGGAAGAAGTGATCAGGCTAGGATTTGAAACTAAATCTTCCAACTCTAGATGCTGCACTCTTTCCATGGATGCCCCACCCACCCACCCCAGTCACCTAGGAGCAGCCTGAGCTAGCTTCCTCATCATACCAGAAGTGCCCAGCCTCGTCCCAGGGAAATGGCTTTGCTCCTGATGTATGTAAGAATCCCTGCCTTCTTGTGATAGAGATATAGAGATTGGCAGGTTTATAATTCCATTCATATCACACCCTTCTCCTGATTTGGGCAATAATGCTATGTTTATCTCATTAGTACATAGTTGTTTTCATGTTGTTTCCCCTATTAGGTTATGAACTTGAAAAAAGGAGCTGCTTTTTTTTTCTTTCCTTGTATCTCCAGTGTTTGACATGGTTCTTGGCACATGGTAGGTGCTTAATAAATGCTTAATGACATGACAAATTTGTATGCTGTCAGAGTCCCAGCTCTGTCACTAATGCACTGTGGGCTCTTGGACAAATAATTTTCTCTTCGTCTGAATCTTCATGAATTAATTAGTGAAGTATAGGGGATACAAAAATCTCATGTCCTATAGGGATACAATACGTGCTCATACATGTTTTATAAAGTAAGTATATACCAATAAGTACAAGGTAATTTTGATGTACACACACGAGAAGGTGAGGATCAAGAAAGATCTCATGATCTCATGACTATGACCTAGTGCTTGAGAAGAACTTTGAAGAAAAGTAGGGATTTTAAAAGGCAGCGCTGAGGATGGAGATATAGCCAGGTACAAAGGGAAATCTGTACAGGGGACTGAAACACAGTGAACTGTTATGAATGAGAAGTAATAGTACAAAGGACAATTTCACTACACTTGGAGTATGTGAAGGGGAGTAATATATCACAATGCTAGAAAAGTTGAGGCCAGGTTCTGTGGGCCTTAAATGCCCAGAGGAATTCATATTTGGTCCCAGTACAATAAGGTGTTTGGACTAAGGGATCTCCAAAGTCCTTTCTAGCACCAGGATCAGATGATTCTAGGCTTTATTGAAAAAACCGTGGAAAGAAACCCATGCATTAGTGGGTTTGGTACTGAGCCTATGGCATTTGGACCAAAAACCTGTATTCTTGCTTCCCTCACTCCAAATATCTAGGAGGGTAAGGTTCCCTCCAGGGCTCTACCCTTCCTTTTTTCATGTCCCTCCAGTGAGGCAGAGCCATTACTGGCTTCCTCCTTCCTTTTCCTACTGGTTCTTCACTATGAACTTCCTAGGTTTTTCTCCTTAAGTATAACATCAAAGAACCTAGAATTCTTTCTACACTTTTTTTTTCCCTATGTGGTTGTTTTGTTGTTGTTTTGCCTGTGGAAGACGAGCAAAGTGTGTGTATAAAGAAGGTTCAGGTCCTGGTACCACTCTCTCCGTGCTTCACATTTCTTATCTGTAAGAGGACTGAGTGGATCAGCCTCTTCAGTTCCCTCTTAGCCTAAGGGAAATGATAGCTTCTTAGGCAGAAATCTCATGTTAGAAGCAAAATAATAAATTTCACTATTGATTGTTTTTTTTTTAAGGACGGAAACAAAGCCTGTTTTGTTTAACTGAATGACTGAAGCAGGATTTGAACTTGGATCTTCTTAACTCCAAGTCCAGCACTCTAATTCTTGAATAGCTTATGTCCTTAACTGGGAAAAGAGCCTGTGTACACATAGAAGGATGTGGGGATATGAAGTCATAGAATGATTGTTGAGAAATTTTTAAAACCCACTGAGGTCCTCCAGTACAAAAGGACTAGCCAGACTAGTTTATCGGAAAGAATGCTTGATAGGAGACACCTGGATTGGAATCTCATCTCTGGTGTTTAGCAGCTATAGGACCATGGAAAAGTGCTTTGTTGGGATGGTGAGTCTTTCCATCCTAGTGCAAAAGGAATGCACCAGGTCACTGTGTTCAAATCAAGCATTGACTTTCACTTTGAAATTTCCCAATGAGCTGGGCTCTCCATTGTCCTCCCATACAATAACCCTGGATGAACATGACCTGCATTCTTTCAGCTGGGTCTTAGGAGTCCCTGAAGGACCATAGAAGCAGTTCTTATACCCTATTTACACTGGCCCTTCCCCTCCTGAGGTTCTCTCGCTCAAGTGCCTGTGCCTGGGTCCAGGTCATCCATTTGGGAGCAGTTACCACCGGCGTGGTGGGCCACCCAGTGACCATTCAACTTTGTTTTTGGCCCAAGTCCACTCTCAACCTATTATGGCAAGTCACTTAAATATCTTCAAGGCTGTTTCCTCATTTGTGAAACAGGGACTGTAACAGCTCTGGCACCCACCTCACAGGGTTCTTGGGAGAATGAAATGGGATAAAGTAGATGTAGTGCTTTGCAGACCTTGAAGCATGACACAAATGTCAGCATTGCTATTGTTAACCTGCTCATTTTACAGAAGTAGAGGGGAAGGGAAAAGGGAATAAGCATGTATACAGCACCCATTAATGTGCGGGCACTGTGCTAAGCAATTTTACAAGTGTTCTGTCATTTTATTCCCACATCAGCCCTGAGAGGTGGGTGCTATTGTTTATTATCTCTTTTTCTCTCAAAGAAAACTGATTTACTAAAGTGACCTCCTATTCTAAAACAAAACAAAAAAGCAACTCAATAAAACTGCCTCACGGCTTAATAATAACAATAATAATTATGATAATAGGTAGTAGCATTTATACTGGATTTCAAAGTTTGCAGAGCTCTTTACAAATACTTTCTTTTATCCTTACAACAACCCTAGAAGGTAGGTGCTATTATGATCCCCATGTTACAGATGAGGAAACCTGAGGCAGACCATTTAAGTGACTTTCCCAGGGTTACACAGTAAGTCCCTGAGGTTGAATTTGAACTCAGGTCTTTTGAGTGAACTACAATCTAGACTCTTCCTCTCTGAAAAGATGTGAAAACTTATGTTTTAATCTCAGTTAATGAGGCATGTGATCATAGTACATCTAAGTACTATGGGAATGTTTTAAGGGAAACCGTCGGCTATATAAAACAGCACAGGTAAAATCCCATTAAAACTTACCAAATAAGGTTCCACATGCATAGATACGTGTGTGTATGCAATGAGTTACTCCATACCTTAGTGTATCACATAACTAATCTGTTTCCTATGTGTATTCTATCCACTGTATCACCGAGCTCCATTCAAAACTTCTAAATCTTTGCATATGTGGGAATTTGGCACTTCTCTGAGGATTTCACATCCCGTCTAGAGGCGTTCTGCTAAATGTTTAACAGCTGGCTCTCTGAAAAACACCACCACCTATAAGCATGACACAATTTTAAGTTTATTCCACATTATTAAAATTTTTCCCATCACTTACATCTAGACAATCAACAAAATTTGTATCTTGCCTATTTCCAAGGTATAAATGGTCACACTGAAAATTTAACAATCCACTTAGGAGCCAGTATGAGCTAGCTCCAATGCACCATCATATCCCTATTCCTCCATTTCCTGTGACTCACAGGGCTGGGAGCATGGGTGGTTATAGGACTTGCTCTCTACCCTACCTCTCTAATCTTATTTTATGCTTCTTCCTGTATTTCTAGACTATACTCCGTCCTCCCTGCTGTTCTCAATGTCTGAAATACTGTCGTCCTTAGAAAATTGCATTGATTTTATGTCCATCCTATAAAACCTAAATTTCACTTTCTCCAAGAAATCCTGATCCCTGACATGATTGATAATAACTTTCCCCTCTCAGATCTCATATAGCATTTTTTGAAATGTGGTACAGTAGTGGAGTGAGAAGACCTACATTTAAATTCACCCTCAGACACTTTCTAACTGTGTGACCCTGGGCAAGTCACTTAACCTTCTCTTGGTCTCATTTTCCTTGTTCGTAAAATAAGGAAAATGGCCCCTACCTCACCAGGTTATTGCAAGGATCAATTAACACATTTGGAATGCTTCATCCACCTTAAAGCAATATATAAATGTTGGTTATTCTTACTCTTTAATGCAGAGGTGTCAAAGACTGCCCACAGGCTATCACCACTCTCAAGTACTGCTGAAGCAGATTAAAATGTAATTGAAAAATATATAATAAAACATATAAAAATGCAATAGAATAGAAATAATGTTAATATGTGGTTTTCTAAGTCAATGTGCCTGCCAGCTACCAGGGATCCTCTTGTATGGTTTAGTGGCACCTATTTCTATTTGAGTTTGACATCACTGCTCTGAGGCATTTATCTTGTAAATAATGTACCATTAGTGATGTCTTATCCCCATACAACAGAGACTGGATTTTATGTAAATTTTCTGTTTTCCCTCACTACAGTCCTCTGTACACAATAGTCACTTAATAAATGTTTCTTTTTGTGATCTCTTCCCTGTAATGGCTCTTTCTTTTCTACCTACATTCTTATGTTCCTCCTGTCCTTGGTTTTTTTCTTAACACCAAATGGATCTGTGATCTTATCACTGTGATGGTTCTCTCCTAACCCAATTCCTAATATTTTTTGTTCCTCAAACCCCATCCAAAAGAAAAAAGTGTTGTAAACCACCAGGGTAATTTAATATACTACTCATTAAATTCTTTTAGATTTATTCACTAAGTACAATACTTATAACTACCATGATAACTTTTATTCTAATAAGCTCCAAAATCAGTTTTATATATATTAAAATGTAGAATTTTGTTCTTCCCATAATTATAAAATTGAAATGTAAAATTATAAATAATTACAATTTTTTTGTGAGCATACCATAAGAATTATTCAATCCAACAAGATCTCATATGCTTACTGTTATCTGGGAGGGCAGTTAGATGGGCCTAGAGTTAGGAATACCCGAATTCAGATTCTCAGATAGATACTTGCCAGCTGTATGACTTGGGCAACACTTAACTTCTGTTTGTCTCAGTTTCCTCAACTATAAACAGGGTAATAATAGACCCTAATTCCCAGGACTGCTGTGATGATCAAATGCAATAATATTTGTAAAATACTTAGCACAGAGCCTGGCACTTAGTAGATATGATATGCTGGCTATTATTATATAAAACTTCATATTAAATTTCCTTATTTTGTAAATTTTCTCAAATATAACATTTTAGTGAAATAGTGAATATAACATTACATTTATAAAATATGACATTTTAGTGAACTTGGAAGACATTTAATATGATCATATACAAACAATTTCAATGTTGGATTTTTTTTTTTTAATTTAGACGAAGATTTGGCCCGGCACCAAACAAAATTTTTAATCTAGTTTCTGCTTAGAGTCAGTTTCTGTATTTTGATTTAAAACCATTATAAAATGAAAGTGCTTGCTCACACAAATATGTGGTGGAAAATGCAAGGTGAATTCTACAAGTTCTCATGTTGAGAGATGGCAGTTCTTTTATTTGTAGCCAGCTGTCAGAAATGAATATCAAGTTACAATTTCTACCGACTACTAATGGCAAGCACTGTATTAAAAGATAAATATACTTAAATTTCATTGCATATATTGATTCATTTTAAAGTAATGTTTATATATAAACTAATCCTTGTAAAGGAAAAAAATTTTGGATGTTTTTTCTCTTCTGCCAATGGTGTATTAGCTATACCATCATAGAAACCCTAACGAATAACTAACCAGTGTTGTCAACCAGTTCATTTGAAAATCTGCCAGACAGAAGACTAGTAACATAAGCAGGAGATAATTTTAAATCAGAAAACAGTTTTGATTCTGCAGTGAAAGGCAATATTAGATTTTTTTCCTACAGAATATTGGTGATGATCCCTGATGATTTCAAGATGGCTGGTAGTGCACATGTCTAGTGATCATGATTTTCAAACAACCTGCCATTTGTTTACCAAGAACACAAACATACATAACATCTTGATCATGTGGTCAGATAATTGATGAGGTATGATTGGAAGGATATAGAGGAGAATAAAGGTGATACTTTGGTGCAGGGTACAGAATGAAAAGAGGGCATGCACGTACATCTTACCGTCCTTTGCATATGAATTTGCATTTAACATCAAACCCTTGTAGCTTAGAAACAATTTGATGAAAGATTGAGAAACTCTTAAGAACACATTGCACTTAGAAGTGACTAGTTTGATGTGATCACTGAATGGATGCCAAAATTATTGTGCATATGATCATGAAAGTTTTGAAATACTGCAGAAACAAACCTATAATGCACATGCTTGTTGTCACAAAGAAAAGTATATTTGTAACAAATTAAGCAATTATTTACTTCTTAAGGTGCCATTTAAGAATTTTTAGCATAAACCCCTTGGACAATTGTCACAAAACCCCAAGAAATTTGCACACTAAATGGAAATGACTGTCCTAACATATCTATGCCTTCCCATCCTGACATTTTTCCATGTTCTCCTATAAACCTTCCAAATGTGCTGGCATGCTGAAGACCTTCCTCACTTTCTTCTGACATTGGAAGGAAACCAAAAGAACATGTAGACTGTCCATTGGTTTTCCCTGGCACTCACATACCATATGACCAACCCATTCTCTTTTTCACCTATGCAGGGGTGAGGTGATGAAGGGCTATATCAAGGTGGTGGCAGAGGAGAGGAGGATCATATATGAGAGAGATTATGAAGGTAAAATGACAACTCTTGACCACAGATTGGATATGAGAGGTGAGAGACGGTGAGGAGTCCAGGATGGCACATAGGTTGCAAGCCTAGTATCAGGAAGAAGAGAATGATCAGCAGTGTCAAGGACTGCAGAGAAATCAAGAAGTATGAGAACTGACAAACACCGTTTCATTTAGCATTGAAGAGATGGTTACCTCTGGAGAATGTTTCAATTGAATAAGGAAGCTAGAAGTCATTACAGGATGAGAAGAAAGGAAGTGGGGGCAACTATTGTAGACAGTCTTCTTAGGGAGTCTAGCAACGAAAAGGAGGAGAGATATGGGACATCTACATCTGCAGGGATAGATGAATCAAGTGAGGGGTTTTTAAGAATGAAGAAGACTTGCCACTAGAAACCTGAGTCAAGTTTCTCAGCTGAGAGGATGAGGGGAGGAGAAGCTATGGGAAACTGGAGGTTTGAAAAGTTTCAGCAGAGTTACTGAAATTAGTGAGTCAATTAAGGAGGTTTTTAAGAAATTGCTTTGCTGCAGTGAAGGTCTGGTTGAGATTACATAAATCTGTAATGGATCCAGTGCAGTTTTGTAACTTTCTCCTTCATTTGTCAGCACATGAATAGGGGTGAAAGCAGGGGAAGGTGAGAAAAATCCAGGACTGAGGCTTGGCAGCCTAAGATGAGTCATAGGATAAGGAGGCAAGGAATTCAAAAGAAGAGTACATTGGAGCCTTGAACTGGCTCAAAAATGGGTGGACAGGAATGGGAGCAAAGTGCAGGGGCAATAGCCTTGGAAAGAACTAAAAGGTCAAGAGATTAAAGGTTATGGTGAGGTCAAAGAATAGAGTTTGGGAATTGCAAGACAGAGGGACAAATGGAATGACAGATTGAGATCAGATAAGAGAATTGCAAAGTTCATGAATATGGAAGTGGAGCATTTGTGAGTGATGGCACGATCAAAAGTGTGACTATTTCTGCATTTAACTTAGATGAAGTGGAGGGGTTTGGAATAGAGGGAGTAGAGATCCCATGAAGCTCTATACCTGTGATCTTGGCCATGACTGCTATCCCTGCAAACTTTTCCCCTTCAAGGCTAAATTTCCAACAAGTCATCCGTGTTCGCTACCTCTACTTCCTCACCATTCACTATCCCCTCGATCCCTTGCAACTTAGTTCTATTCAACTTTAGCTGCTCTCCTATGACCTCCTTTGACCAGATCCATATCGACTACTGTTTTACTGTCTTTCAGCACACACTCCTTTGCTAGCCTTGTGCCTGAGGCAAAAACAGACAATTTTCTTAGCTTCTTAATTTCTATTCATGGGACCACCATCCTCCCTGTCCCCCTGAAGAGGTTTACCCAAAGAGGGTTAGGGTTGCTTGAGACCCCAAAATACCAAAACACCGGGTCTTGCCAAAGAATTTGACCCAAGTCTTCTTAGCCAAAGAAAAGCAAAGTGTATTGAAAGTTCATTAAAAGTTCGCCATATGGGGTAGATTCTTAAGGAGCCAGTCTATACTAGGTCATTTTATGGCACTTTCACAGAGCGGGTCTGTGCTAGGGCAATCTGTGGTGCTCTCACACCACATGGAGGGAAGATGGGATTCTTATATACAGAGGAATCTAGGGGTGGTCTAGAGGAGGAGCTTGGGGAGGGTCTTCCGGAGGAGTTAATGAGGGCAATGCAAGAGTAGATTGATATTTTGATAGGCTCAAGGGTGGGAAGCAGATGGACTATGGAGGGCCAGGCTAGTAACAGAGGTTTGGGCCCAGCCTTGATGAAATACTTATGGCCTCTGCAAATGCCGCATCAAGTGGGAAGATTCAATCAGACTTCAAGGGGTCCCAGAGCCTACACCTCATCACCCCAATCAGCAGCAGCAAGGAAAAATGGATCAGAGCTGATTCCAACGGAATTAGGGATTGATGGGAGATGTGTAATTAAGTTGTTCATTTGGAATATCATCTGAAAGATGTGACCAGAAAAGGATGGGAATTTGTAGTGAGAGCATGAGACAGATAACCTATGAACACCTGTGGTATCCACAAAAGGTCAAGATATTTGGAGGCAGACACCTTTCCCCCAAGAATGTTGGGGGTCTCCCAGGGAGGATTTACAAGAAGACATGGACAAGAATTGTGTATAATGTGGTAGGGATGTGTTGCAGTCTACCCCATTGAAAAGAGTATTCATGCTGATGAGATCACAGAGCCATCAAATTATAAAGATGTTCTAGTCAAGAAGGAAATGGAGTCACTGGTGTTTCTAGCCCTGGTGAGAAGAGTCAGGGTAGCAGTGGTGACCCAAAATACCCAGGAGCCTTTGTTTCTGTATCCTGCTGGATATATCTCATCTAGGGAAGGCTTTCACAAGGCTTATCTTGGCCATGTCTTTTGGGTCTCCATAGATATGTATGTCTTCAGTTCTGTCATCTACTCGTGATGGAGATTTAAGTTCAAATCCTCAAAATTATCTCTGATTTCTTGATGCATTTGCCCCACTTCCATGCCCAATTAATAGACAAATCAAGTTGATTTCAGTGCCCATAATTTTTTCTACAATTTCACATTCCCCTTTCTTTTATTTAAAATTTTCTTTTTTATTACAAACTTAAAATATAAGCAGACATGCTTAGTATCAGCATATCAAGAAGGAAGCTCCAACTGTGTGCCAGGCACCAGGCTAAACACTTTGCAAATATTATTTTATTTGATTTTCACAACTCTGGGAGATAGGTACTATTATTACCCCATTTACAGAGGAGGAAATCGAAGCAGACAGAAGTTAAAGTGACTTGCACACGGTTACACAATTAGTGTCTGAGGCTGGATTTGAACTCAGGTCTTCCTTACTCCAGGCCCAGTAGTCTAATCATTGTGTCACCTAGATGCTTTATAAGAATAGAATATTGTATATAAAACTGTGAATTTCTGTTATGTATAGTTTAAGTGTGTATATTAAATTTACCAAGTAGTAACAAGACTGCTCTGTATCCTTTTTTGAGTTACCTTCTGCTTTCTTCTGTTTATCTTTAAAAATCTAATCTCTCCATTCCATAGCAAAAGCCAACCCCCTAGTTTACTCCCTTGTTTTCACTCCTTATCTGGACAATTTTTTGAAAAAAGAATTTAATCTATTCTCTTTTATCTTTAATCTTTTACTCCAATCTATCCTTCGAAACACAGCCAAAGTAATTTTCCTAGTTCAAAAGTCTGATTATGGTATTCCCCTCCTAAAAACCCTTGATTGGTTCCCAATAGTTCACCATATATAATACAGACCACTTATCTTGACGTTCAAGTCCTTCCTCAATATGGCTTTTCAAACTGTCTTTTCAGGCTTACTGGCCTTCTATGGACTTCAGCCAAACTAATTGTTATTCTTGGTTGTTGTTGTCCAGGCCTTTCAATCTGACTGTGACCCCATTTGGGGTTTTCTACAGCAAAGATACTGGAGTAGTTTGCTGTTTCTTTCTCCAGTTCATTTTATGAATGAGGAAACTGAGACAGTGTTAAGTGACTTGCTCAGGGTCACACAGCTCCTAAGCATCTGAGGCTGGATTTGAATTTAGGTGCTCTATCCACTGAACCACCCAGTTGCCCTACTTGTCAGCCAAACTAGACAACTTGCCATTTTCCCATATACTCCTCACCAGCCCTGACTACTGTGCATTTGCTCTAAATGGCCCCTATGCCTTGGCTGGATTCTTTTACCCCGACCTTCGCCTCAAGACAGTAGAAATCTTTCCCTTTCTTCTATTCTGAATCAGGTGCAGCCTCTCCCATTAATCCCCCTGCGTAGAAGTTATTGCTGCTAATTAAAATATATCATTCTATTTGAATTTCTGCTATGCACATTTCGCATTTTAAATTATTATTAGCTATTTAGTGGATATAGCTGATATACCCAAGCACACAACTTTGAACTCCTTGAGGGTAGCAACTGTTATCTTTTATTCTGATAGAGTTAGTGTCTAATAGAGTTCTTTGCACCTAGAGGGTGTTTGATGAATTATTTAAATTTGTAATTGTCTGAGATAAGACTTGAACCATGGTCTCCTTCCAAGTTCAGTGCTCTTTTTGCTATTCCTTGCTGCTTCGTGAAAATATGGTCTCCACAAATACAAAAGGGTATAATGCAAAATGAAAATTTGGTTACATTTCCTGGAGAAGAGATTGAATTGAATCAGATGAGGATCAGATTAACCAGGAAGCCTTCTTGAAAGTGACTTTTGAACAAACTCTTGAAAGAAAAACCAAGGAATGTTGATTGATAAAGTGGGTTACAATGAATGAATGAATGAATGAATGAATGAATGAGAAAAATTCAAATGTAAGTGCCTACTATATGCCAGGCCTCATGCTAAATGCTAGACATGAAAAAAAAAAGTTCCCTCCCTCAAGGAGTTTATAGTCTAATGGGGGAAGACTACACATGAAAAGAAGTTGAAAAGGGGGTGGGGTCACCAAGGAACACATGGGGCCCGGACTCATAGTTCCCAGTAGAAGCCAAGCAGAACTGCTTATGGAACAAGGAGTTCCCAGAAAGATTGAGCGTTATGTAAAGGAAAGTTATGGGAGGAGTTTAATGCTCCATATGCCAGCCCGCCAATCAGAGAGGAAAGGCAGCTTGCAGTGTGTTAATGAGTTAAAAATTATCTTTCCCTATCACACCTCACCAAAAAAAAAAAAACAAAAACCAAAGAGGAAGAGGAAGAACCGGGAGAAGAAGAGGAGGTAGGGACATTGATGAAAACAGAAACCCTGATTAGGTTTTTTCCAAGGATAGAAACCAAACTGCTCTTTCTTGTGCCCATATCTCAGCACCATGGGCTAGGTCTACAATGTAGAAATACGATATAGCACCTTACCTTTTACAAAGGTCTCTCCTCAAGGTTACTGCAAAGATGATTATCCTCTGGAATGCATCCTGCCCCCAGGGTGTGTTCAGTCTTGTTCATCCCTTTGGGATGCTTCAGACCATCCTAGAGTGGTTTGCCATTTTCTTCTCCAGTGGATTAAGGTAAGCAGAGGCTAAGTGACTTACCTAGGGTAACACAGCTAATAGCATCTGAAACTGGATTTCAACTCAGGTCTTCCTGATTCCAGGCCCTGTGTTCTATCCACTGAGTCACGTAGCTTCCTTCTGTGGCAGAGGTTCCCAAATTTATTTGGTCTACCATCCCCTTTTCAAAAAAAAGAAAAAGAAAAATTACTCAGCACCCCCCTGGAAATCTACTTTCTTTAATCCTTTAATGGCCTTTTTGAAATTTGGGTCATTTTTTAAAAATAGAAAACATTTTTAAAATGACTTATCTTAAATTTAATAATTTATTATAAGTTTGTGAGGTTTTTTCCTGCATTGAAATTTTTATGACTCAATATTGCATCATGAAACCATATAGTACGGTATTATAAACAAGTCATTACATGCACATATTCCTGCCAATCAAGATAGACTTCTTAACCTTGTGTGGGGTACAGAGACCCCAAAAATCCCCTACCCAAGAAAAATCAAAAGTCAGAGATATCTTGAGGAAGGAATAGTAAGTTTTATTCTCTTCCTTCCCCCTCCCGCCCCCAAGAAGAGGGCGGTCCTCTTCATAGAGGGGGACAAGGAGAGGAGGCATTTTACAAAAGACAGAACAAGAATTTATACCCTAACCCGGTCAAGCCTCCTCCCCCTGGCTGTCCCTTCTCCCATTGACTAGGAGGTGGGCTCTCAGTCTTGGCGTGAAATCTAACCCAATGGCAGATAACAAAGAAGCCCGCCACTATCTCCTATTGGCAGGGAGGTGGGACAGGGAGCCAAGGCATCATTCATGTTGTTACTTGGTAAACGCCAAAGCGAGGGAGGGGAAAAGGTCACAAGCAAGGTGGTCAAAAACTCCTGAAAGGGACCTAATGCTGATGACAAGGGAAGGGGGGAAGGGTCCTTGGTTGTGTAAACCCTGGACTCAGGTTTGTCCAGTCTTACAAAAGTCTGTCTCTGGTTTCCAGACAGTTTCTCCCCCTTCTCATTCTAAGGAGTCTCCACAGAGAGTGCAGAGAGTGTAACCCACTCAACCCTCGCTTGTTAAGACTTATAGGCAGACTTGACCACTGATAGGTTATAACTTGCATTTTGTGTGTTTATTTGGAAAATAATGTAATCACTATGGCTTTAACTGTTACACAAGAGATGAAACGTAACAGTTTTTCAAAATTTTCTCCTTTCTTTATGCTTCCACCACCTCATTATTTTATTCAATGCCCTCCATTTGCTCCTGAAGCTACTACATCTCCCCCACCCCACCAACAGCAATATTGCCCACCTTGGGAACCTCTTTTGGGTGTACATTGAACTGATTCTTCCAGCCCAGGTCTGTATCCACCCACTGCGACTGACTCAGGATGTGATCTTCACTTGAGCTCCCTGCCTCTATTCTCCCTACTGTCTCTCTTAGATGTAGAAGGAGGCTCCTAAAGCCCCAGGTATCAGGCAACCTGTCAGCTTAATTCATAAGCATTTTAGTCTAAGGCAAAGTTGCTATAGCATTCCATATGACTTTTTTTTTTCAAGGTTAAAAAACTTTTAAGATACAGATTATTACTAAATTCCTAAAAGAACTGAACTCTAAAGGTGATCTTTGGATCACCAGACTAGAATGAGATCTCCTAACCAGTTAAATTCTATGTTGTCAGTTATCTACTGGATTTTCTTTCTTACCCCTACTCACTGTAGAAATGTCACTGACAAGAGATACAATAAAAATTAGATTTACCTGGGAGGAAAAAAATCATTAAAACCACAAACAACTAAGTAAGCAAATTTAGAAAAAGCAGAGAATCACTTAGTGATAAATTCTGCCTGTTGTATGTTGTAATAAAACAGAAAGGAGAAGCAGAGTAAATTCACCCTTGTTCCAGGGATTTCTCTGATTAGGCACAGTTCAGTCATGAGGCATAGTTCAGTTTTGCTATTTATCAGACTCAGGCTTGAATAGACAGTACATGTTCTCACTGCCAGTACAAGTAACTCTTTATAGCTGTTGCGGGAGAGGGTGGGAATCTTCCTTCATAGGAAGTCCATGGGAGAGGATTACAGGCCTGACTCATCAGGATTCTGGGCATACAAAAACAAAAATGAAACAGTTTCTGTTCTCAAGGTGTTTGAAATATATTGAAGATAACTAATACATACATACATATATATATATATATATGTGTGTGTGTGTACATAATAAATACAAGACAATATAAGGTAGTTTAGGGAGAGGGGACTAGTAGCTGGGGTAAGGGAGTAAGTAACTGTATCAGAAAAGATTTTTAAGTAGAAGATAGTCCTTGAGCTATATTGAAAGAAGTGTGGAATTCTCTGGGCAGTGAGGAAGGAAATCATTGCAGGCATGGGGGACAGCCAGGGCAAAGGCACAGAGATGAGAGATGGAGGAACAGCAGTTTGTGATTCAGAACAGTAAGGACAGTTTAGCTAAACCTCTAGAATGCAGACAGAGGAGTGATGTACAGTGAGGCTGGGAAAGGAGGTTCAGCTAGGTTATAAAGGGCTTTAAAAGTCAAAAGGAATTTACACTTGATCATATGACAGGGATCAAATAAGGAATCATCTGTAAATTACTGACAAAGGAACAGACTTGGTCACTGTATGGAAAAATGGCCTGGAGAGGGGAGAAATGAAGGAGGAAAACCACTTAGAAGTCCCCTGAAATAGTCCTGGTGAAAAGTAACTAAGGCCAACTCATTACTGAAGTAAAGAGAAAGGGATGTATTCAAGAGATGTTTGGGAGATGGAAATAGCAGGATTTGGCAATTAGACATATAGAGTCGTATATAGACGAGCTGTCGTTGGGTTTGTCCTTGATTTTCAAAGAGGACCATGACATCAGGGGAATGATGGCATAACTTGCAGCTGACTTTGAGTGAAGGAGGGCTGTGCAAGCTCATCAGCTCCTCCAGAGCCATCAGAGTCCAGTGGCCAGATGTGGACCAGGATGACTGGAGAAGGCCCAGGATTCGATGGGACATGCTGGCCCTTTAAGGCCTGTTCAGGTTCTCTCTTTGAGTAAGGTAACACCCATTTGGTGAATAGGCCTCTTAAGGGGTCAGGAAAACTGGATATTCAGGGGTTGTGGGCCTCTACCAAACCTCTGTCCCCTGGGACCTCTGCCCAGAGGGCAGAATTGATAGCACTCACCAGAGCCCTAGAGCTAGGGGAAAATAAATGTGTAAACATTTTTACTGACTCCAAATATGCTTTCCATGTGCTACATGCCCATGGAGCGATTTGGAAAGAAAGGGGATATCTGACAGCAAAAAATTCCCCTAACATGCACAGGAGATTTCGCATCTCCATCAAGCTGTTCAAAAGCCCTCTGAGGCAGCTGTTATCTTTTGCAAAGGCCCACAGAAAGGGGAGACTGATCAGGATGTGGGAAATCACTGGGCAAAGAATGCTGCCCAACAGTTGGCTGTACAGGCTCCTTTTCTCCCACAGCTCCCCGATTCCTTCACGCCTTCACACAGCCGGTGAGAACAGGCCCGTGCTAGAGAAAGGGGATGCTCTTTTTCCTCCTCTGGGTGTTTCAAAGACCCTCAGGACAACTTCTTGTCCCAGAGGACAGTCAGTGGAAGTTTCTTTTTGGCTTACACCAGGCCACACACCTGGGGAAGAATGCCCTCCAGTCTCTGATGAAGCCCATTTTTCTGACAATAAGCTAGGAGAAACCATCCCACAGGTCTGTGCGCATGCCCAACCTGTGGTCAGGTGAATCCTGAAGGGCCAGTCAAACCACCTCCCCTTTTAAAACCTGCTTAGAGGGGCGTGGCTAGGTGGCCCAGTGAATAGAGTACAGATCGAAGTCAGGAGGAACTGAATTCAAATCAATCTCAGACACTTAACACTTACTAGCCATGTGACCTTGGACACTTAACCCCAATTGCCTTGCCTTCCCACCTCAAAAAAAAGCAAAAAGGGGAAAAAAAAAAAAACCTGTTCAGAGAAAGGATAGCATAGCCAGGTGAAGACTGGCAGATAGACTTTACACATATGCCCCCCAAGTAGGGGTTTCAAATTTTGGGGTCTCAGGCAGCCCTAATCCTCTTTGGGCACTCTCTTCACTGACCTCTGACATCTTGGTGGACCCAGAACAGCATTTAATTACCCAATTTGCAACGAAGTTAGGAGCCGTCAGGAATGCTGACTGAATATGCCAATAAGAGAAGAGGTTCATAAAATGATGAAGTATAGGGTCAGGGGTGCTGAGACCCCAAAATACCAACATCCTGGGTCCTACGGAATGAATTAGACCCAAGTCTTCTCTCAGCCAAAGAAAAGTAAAGTTTATTAAAAGTTTGCCATGTTGGGTAGAGTCTTAAGGAGCCTCAGTATCTGTAAGGCTTGTATTAGAAAAATCTATGGAGCTCTCATACCACATGGAGGCAAGATAGGGTCTTATATACAGAAAGGTTGTGGGAGGAATCTAGGGGTGGTCTAGAGGAGAAAAGAGTAAGAAATTTGGGCCTAGCTATAATGAAAGGCTTATGGCCTAAGGCAAATGCCTCATCAAGTGGGAAGATTCAATCAGAGTTCAAGGGATTTCCCAGAGTCTGTACCCCATCAGTAGGATTAATTGATTATATCTAAGGGGAGGAGGACCAGAGATATTGGGGAATAGAAGTTTTATTATTTACCCCTTTCTTGGTCTTTCCCACTCCCCAGGAACTTCCTAAGTGTCTTAATTTTTATTCTTACATTGTAGTTCTCTCCATGTTATCTTTGAATATATACGTAACTTGAGAGTACAGTTTTCTCTCTTTACCTGCCATTTTTTTTTTTAAACCTCTTTGGATTAGATTTGTAAGACTCCAATGAAATACATTTTTAGCAGCCCTTGTTAAGTGTACTTTGTCATTGGCCTGGAGGCCATTACTCATATATTTTAAGCTATGTTCCAAAAATTCAAATCTCATTCTCAGATACAATTCTTATAAGCAGTTATTCAGTCCTGAATACTAGAAAATGACACCATTCCTGCCCACAAGAATCTTATAGTTTATACAAGAAGAAAGTACCCATACTTGGATAAGTATAAGGTAGAATGCAATGTGGACAGAGGGAGAGGTCCTGAGTTCTACAGGAAACTCAAAGAGGCATTGTGAGAAATGCTGGCAGTTTGATTTCCACAGATTCTACAGGAACAACGGGAATTTCAAAAGAGACCCATGCAAAAAAGAGAGGTCTGAGCCACACTGGCTTGGACAGGTAGGGGATGGTCACCAACTTTTCATTAATGCACATATTTAATGGGCAGATCGGGAAAGTTGTAGCCCAGAAGAGCTGGAACCAATCCCAGCTCTGAAGGGAGGAACCTGATGGGAAATTTAAATGGAGACAGCATAAAAGGGCTTGCCTTTGTCTGATCTTTTGTAGTCTTTTTAGGGTGCCTACCCATTTATTCATTATGGAATAAATGTAAAATAAAGATAATAAAAACCATCCTGGATCTCCAACATGCATGGTTTATTCCTAGATAGAACACAGAAAATGTTTATAACCACATCAAAAACTTTCAGTTGAGGGGAAAGAGGAGATTAGGGAAGGCTTCACAGAAGAGGCAGTATATGACCTCAGACTTGAAGAAAAATAATTTTCACCAGTGGAGATGGGGAAAGGAACATATTCCAGGCATGAAGGGGTAATCTGTGGATATCAACAAGAAAAACAATAAAGCATTCCCATAGATGCTGAATAGGCCTCTAACAAAATAAAGCATATAATCTGGTGTTAAAAACACCACTAAATATGGAAATAGGAAGGTTTTTTTTCCCCTCAATGTGATTTTTCAGCAGTTTATTTGAAAATAAGTCTTGACATTATATGTAATAGAAAAGAATTAGAAGCATAAAGGAAGTAGCATGGCAGGTGGATTTGGAGCAAAGACCTGGATTCAGATTCTGACTCTGCCCCTTATTATCTATGTTGCCATAGAATTCAGCGTTTTTCAACCTGTGGGTCATGACTCCTTTCACAGGGGTCGCCTAAGACCATAGGAAAACACATATTTCTGATGGTCTTAGGAACCGAGACACTGCTCCTCTGTCTCCAGGCAGGTCTGCCCACATGCAGATATGCCCACATATGAGTATTAAAGGGTCATGGCATTAGGAAGGTTGAGAACCACTGCCGTAGATGATGAGGTGCCGGCACTAGGAACCTCCTTGAAGTCTGATTAAATCTTCCCACTTAATGAGGCATTTGCAGAGCCCATAAGTTTTTTATTATGGCTGGGCCTGGGCCTGGGCCTGGGCCTGGGCCTCTGTTACTAGCCTGGCCCTCCATTGTCTATCTACTTCCCACCCTTGAGTCTATCAAAATATCAATCCACCCTTGCATTGACCTCATTGACTCCTCAGGAAGACCCTGCCCAAGCTCCTCCTCTAGATCACCCCTAGATTCCTCCATACATAAGACCCATCTTCCCTCCATGTGGTGTGAGAGCACCACAGAATGGCTTAGCACAGACTTGCTCTGTGTCAGACTTGCTCTGGCCGGCTTGCCCAATGTAAGCATCACAGATACCTAGGCTCCTTAAGAGTCTACCCCATATGGCAAACTTTTGATAAACTTTATTTTTCTTTGGCTGAGAGAAGACTTGAGTCAAATTCTTTCAGCAAGACCCGACATGTTGGTATTTGGGGGTCTCCAGAGCACCCTAACCCTCTTTATGGTTAACCACTTCAATAGACAAGTCACTTTGGAGCTCAGTTTTCTTATCTGTAAAACATAGGGTTGAAGTAGATCACATCTTACAGTTTCTTCTAGCTCCAAATCTCTAGTCCTGTGATCCTAGGATCTTTCAAAAAGCATGCATGGGATTTTCCAAATCCCTTCTGGGACTTTGAAGGCCAGAAAGCACAGAGCGATGTTGAAAGTGCTGACCTATCACAGTCTGTCCAAAAGGCTTGCAGCTCTAGAAGCTGAAAGAGGTCTAACATTGCTGCCTAAATTAGCCTTAATCAGTTTGAAAGCCATGTTGAAAGCCTTTCCTACCGGAGCCTGAAGTTATCAAAGAGTAGTAATTATGGAATCAATTACAAATACTTATTGAATAATGTTTTTCCCTGAGCCAGAGCCTGGTTTGACAATAGCTCATGATAGCTGTTTATAACATTAGGCAGGTTACTCTGGGAGCTTGGCCATTTGGGTATTTAATATATCTCGAGTCAGGGATTCTTGGGTCAGAGAGGTAGAATAACACATTAATCCAACAGGAAAAGGAACATTCAGTTCCCTCTGAGCTACTCTGAGAAGAGGCCTTTGGTTTAGACAAAGGTATCTGATGTCAGCCAAAGGGTCCTGAAATAACAGACTACTGAAAGAAACAGTGACATGTTGAATTTTAGGAGCTGGGTTCAAATCCTGACTCTTCTGCTTCCTAGCTCTGTTAGTTGGGGTAAGTCATGTCTTAAAGCACCTCAATTTCTTTATCTGTAAGATGAGGAGAATATTACTTGCACTACCTCTGTCATATGACTTTCACTATAAAACAAACTGAAACCAGACATGATGGTGCAATTTCTTCTATTTGGATGGCTGAGACTAGGGATTTCTTGACTAAGAAGACTAAGCCAGTCAGGGATCTATACTAATTCTAGTACTAAAATGGTGAAACCTTCATCGGGTGGAGTCAGGTGGGGGTTAAGAGTGAGGAAGGGAGGCAATCAGGATGCCTAAGAAGGCGTAAATTAACCCAGGTGGGAAAGGGAGTAGGTCAAAATGCTGTCCTGACAATCAGGGCATCAGGCCCTTAACTAGCTTCTACACTTTCAGCCCTTCCACTTCCCCTTCTGGAATTCTTGTTGGGTTTGAGTCCAATTAACATTATTCTTTAGGGCTGTTTTAAAATTGTTGTTGTCTTTTAAGTTTATGTCTTGCTCTTCCCCTACCAGTGTAGTAGGGTTTTATGGTCAAATTCTTTTTTTTTTTTTGTGGTTTGCTCATTTTCCCAACCTATTTTTTGACTTTGAACTTTGTTAAAATTGGGCTCTGCTCACTTGTGCATGGGGAAGCATTGTCCCAAGCGTCAGACTTTTTCATGATGCTGTTTTCTTTTCTTCTATTTTTTTATTATGCTGCTGCTTTCAAAGCTAGTTATGCAAGTTTTTAGTGCTTCCAACATGGTGTGATCCTGGGAGGGATATACGGTCACTGTTTTCCTGGTCAGTACTTGGGTCTTTACCCAGTAAGAGCTGCTGGTCCCCTGCAGCTGCAAGTGCTAGTGCTCTGCTTTGCTACTGTGACCAGGACCCCTGCTCCCTTAAACTTGATCGTCAGCTTTCCTTTCCTCCCTGAAGCTTCAACTCCAAATGTCGTATTAGCAGTAGAGTTGCCAATCAGTATCAGCTGTACCTAGTGCCAGCAGAGGGTTCTCTTTCTGACCAGTTGTCCAGTCTCCTTACCACTTCTGGGCTAAGGGCTCTGGAAGCTGCTGCCATTGCTGCTGCTGCAGCCACAGGTACCGCCAAATCATGCTTGGACTTCGGACAGGCCCTCCACCCCCTTGCCACAGACCTCTGCGGATCTCTTAGGTTTCCTTAGATCAGAAAAATTTACTCACCTTGACCTTTTGTTGACTCTGCTTCTCCAAAATTTGATTTGAGGAATCATTTTAAAGTTCTTTGGAGAGCAATGTTGGGAGAGTTCAGCTGGGTGGCTTCCCCTAACATGCTATTGTGGCTGCCTCCCCAGTCATCTTGAAAGCAGCATAGGCATTGAGAACCAAGTAGAATAGTCTCCAATGTGCCTGCCTACCTACCTCTGTAGGAAGTGCCCTTCAGATTCCTCCTGATAAATTCCTCACACATTTATATTCAGTCAATTGAATTGGGAAGCCATGAAATTATCCAACTTCTTATTATCCAGTTACCCTTATGAGAACTTCTTGACCTGAAATCTCAAGTATGGAGGGAACTGGATTTTGATTCACTTATGTTTGTATAGCCCCAGGGCTGCCAACAAACCTGGGGGTAGGTTGGGGACCACAGAGGCTTATTCACTTCCTTCTAAAGCTGCCAAATTGGTGACCTGCCAAAGGGAATTTATTGGATTCTTAGGCACTTCTGACAGCTTTGCCTATGCAACTCAGAGATCTTCTTAATTCTGCCTTCCCCTCAGGAATAGGAGGTGCCTCTTTCCAGCTGTTAAACAGCTGTGGATTAGGGTCCTGGGAACTAAATTTCTTGCAAAACCAGAGCCCTGGGAGTAGAGAGAGGAAGTCTAGCCTCATGGGAATTATAGACTTCACTTTATTTGTGGTCTCTTCCCCATAGACTCATAAATTAGAGGTCATAGACATCATGTCCAAACCCTTCTCTTTACACATGAAGAAACTGAGGCCCAAAGAGAGGATGTGATTTTTCCAATTTCACTAAGTGAGTTAATGGCAAGGCCAAGACTCAAATCTGGGTCTTCTGACTTCAGTCCAGGTTCCTTTCCCCTATAACACTGTGTCTCCTTCTGACAGTGGTAAAAGGTAAACCTTTAAAAGACCTTAACCTATGCAGGTAAAGAAGGATCACTCAGAAACTCCTATTTCTTCGGAAGAACAATGGGCCCAGGGGTCCTGTCTGTCATGTCTTTGGCTACTTCCAAATAGGCTAACAGGTTATCCATTATTATGGTTAGGAACAGAAGGCATTGATAGCTTTACCAACCCCTAGCTGGATTCAACGGGTCAGAAGAGGGGGGGAGAGTACCCCTTCACCTACCTACAGGGTTGTTCTCAGTATAATCTGTGTTGCCACAGTGATACCATGCAAATCTACTGACTAATATTTCAAAACTGGGACTTTTGGGGATAGTATTGCTGAGATTTCTGGGACAGAGACATCCAGAGAAACAGAATGTAGCTGGGAGTAAGAATTAAGACATCACCCTCCATTTTGGAGTAGGGATGGGTGCCATGATGTTCTGGCATTCAATTTCCCAAAACTCTCCTCCTGAGAGAGTCTAATGGGGGCATTGTCACTGTTATCTGATGAGCTGGCTTGGGAAAAGTCCAACTCCGTCTGCCTTCTGATTACAATGGTATTTTGCTTTCTAATCAAAGTCATACCTTTCCTTGGATCTCAAATCTCACTGTATCATTGAGTGCCTAGCAAGGCTATGTGACTGATAGTCTTCTCTATGTAAAATAATGCCTTTTTTTGTATGTGGAAAGAGGGACACAAACATTTATTATGCATCTCCTATATATCAGGCTCTGTCCTAAGCACTTTACACACATCTAGTTTAATTCTCACAACAACCCTCTCATTTTACATTTGAGGAAACTGAGGCAGGTATAGGTTCAGTGACTTACCCAGGGTCACACAGCTAGTCAGTGTTTGAGGCAGGATTTAAAGTCAGGGCTCCCTTACTCCAGGCCTTGTATTCTATCTACTGCACCACCTAGCTGGAAATTTTAGTTGCAGAAAGGAAAAGACAATGTTCTTGTGAGGAAGACTGACAAACTCAGGGAGATCTCATTAGATTCCATCTGTTCGTTCCTTTTTCCTTTAAATTAAATTTTTTAAGTAACAGAAATTATTTTATTTCCCTCATCATTGAAAATTTTTTAAAAAGAAGGAAAACAAATGCCTTATACAAAATGAACATGCAAAGTCAAACAAAACAAATCCCCAAATTGCTCAAGCCCCCAAACTTAAATTTCCTTCTGCACACTGGATCCATCCTCTCCTTCGGAGGTGAGCAGCCTCCTTCTTCACTGGTTCTCTGGAATCCTGGTTCCTCACTGTCACGATCAGAGTTCTTAAGCCTTTCGAGGTTATTGGTGACACAGCTGTCACTGTAGTATAATTTGTTCTCTAGGTTCTTCTCACTTTATTCCTCATAAGTTTATACAATTTTCCCAAGATTTCACTGAAACTGTCCTTTTCTTCTTTTCCAGTGGTGGGATGAAATAGGTTTGAAAAGATGGATAGTATGGTGGAAACTTTTAAACTAAGAAGTTTGTATCTTATGTAAGAGGCAAGAGCAAGCCTATGAGGATTTTAGAGTAGGGGGATGATACAGTCAGACTTGTGATTTAGAAATATTAATTTATGCAGCAACAGGAATTAAAACTAGATATCTGGGTAATCGGGGCATGTCTGCCCAGTTTGCCTAACATGGAGGCTTCTTTATCCACTACCATGGGAGTAGGAGTAGTTTCTTTTGATAGGCTGCCTTAGTCTTTAAAACAGGGGAGACCCAGGGGTCTTTTTTTCTCCCTCTGTCTCTCTGTCTCTGTCTCTGTCTCGGATCACAGTTACCCCCAGTAAGGAAGGACACCAGGAACTGAACCTGAGAGGGAAAAGATTTCCTTCCTTTTTATAACCTGCCTCCAAGAAATGGGCCTGGGGGTGTCTGTTTGCTTTGGGAGTTCTAACCATAATGACCTTGGAGCCAGGATTGCATTCAGGGGATGGTATGGTCAGCCAGTCTGGCACTGAAGCCCTGAAATGCCAGGTTGCCTGGAACTTAAGCCTGCAGGGACATTTTGGTATTGGAATCCGAATCCATACTGTGTTCTATAGAAACAGAGTTAAACTGTGAATCTAATCCCCTCATCCTCCCCAGAGACTGAGGTGCAAAGGGATAGGGATTATGCCTTCTATGTGTAGGGAGTAGGATTTTCTATTTATGATGATGCCTTCTGAAGTAAACATTTCTTTGTAAAAACTAATCTGCTGCTAGTGTCTAGTGGAACTGTGGTGCAGAGAACCACCTCCCTACAACGAGGAAATACCATGGGTGAGAGATGGAGACTTTTGCAGAAAGCCTAGACCTCAACCCCTTTAAAGATACTGAGGCACCCTGGAGAAGTGGTAACTTGTAACTCTTCTGACCTTTAGGCAGTGAGTGCCATGGGAGCCTGTGTAACATCTGGAAGGACTTCCAGATTATCAAAGATGTCTCTGACAAAATTGTTAATATAATTGTTATTATAATGACAGAGACTGTTAATACCAAACATACCATGGGACTCCCTTTAATGTTCCCTCTAATGTCAGAATTTCAGTAACGTCCTTTCATTCCTACTCTTAAAATATTGATTCTTGATTAGGTTGAGATGAGCCACATCCTAAATATCCCCATCCTGAGATCTTGCCATATGGGGAAACTTGGCTCACGTTGGATCTAGGCCTTTGATGTCCTTGCTCCTTTCCATTGGGATTTGTGGCATGAAAGGCAAAATAGCCTGAATGAAGGGGCTTTCCTTGCCCGGATTTCGAGGGGCTACTGGGGCTTCATGATCTACCTCGTACTACCAGGCCTGCCTCATATTTTCTCTTCCCCTTCTCCTAAAAGTATAAAAACTTTTAAATGGATCTCTTGTTGGGAAAATCCACTGGATATCCCACCCTGAGGAAGTCAGAAGGCCCAGATTTGAGTCTTGGCTTTTGTCACTAACTCACTTAGTAAAATTGGAAAAATCACATCCTCTCTTTGGGACTCAGTTTCCTCCTGTGTAAAAAGAAGGGGTTGGACATGATGTCTTAGACTTCTAATTTAGTTCCAAATCCTCTTTCTTCCTCTACTTCCTTCCTCATTCTCACTTATTGAGAAGGCAAGCAAGATATCAACTGTACATACAAAATCATGCAAAATATATTTCCATATTAGCCATGTTGCAAAGAAACCCCAAAAAAGTAAAGAAAGTGAAAAAATTATATGTCAGTCTGCACTCAGAGATCATCACTTCTCTCTGGAGGTGGGTAGAATTTTTCATTATGAATCCTTTGGAACTTGGATCACTGTATTAGTCAAAGTAGCTAAATCTTTCACAGTTGAAACTCATTACAATATTGCTCTTACTGTCTACAATGATCTCCTGGTTCTGCTCATGTCACTCTGCATTAGCTCATATGTGTCTTCCCACTCTTTTTCTGAAACCTTCCTGCTCTTTATTTCTTATAGCACAGTAGTATTCCATCCCAATCATATACCACAACTTGTTCAGCCATTCCCCAGTTGATGGACATCCCCTCCATTTCCAATTCTTTGCTACCATAACAAGAGCTGCTATAAATATGTTCTTTTATCCAACTTGCCATTTTCCTTACTGCAACAATACCTATTCTTCAGATTCAGGTCACAGAGGATTTTTCTGAGATTGTCAGGCATCTCTCTGGTGCTACTACCTCCTGCCTTAGGGACAGAGGGGAAAAGTGTATAGGTGGGCTTTATTTCTCTAAATTTCTCTTTCTCTCCTGATTTGGTCTGTATTGCTCAGGGGTAGGTTGTTTACCATGGACCTCCTGTTGTAGAACTCCAGTCTTCCCTTCAGGAAGCCAGGAAAGATGCTGGAGAAGGAGGGGGAAAAGTATGCTTGTTGGCACTGAAACAGGCCTCCCCATTGGTTTTCTTGCATCTGAAATGCAACCACCTCTGGGGGAAGAGAGCAGCTGCTTGGCAAAAACCAGTGGGGACTTACTGGAGGGCATCATGGGAGAGAGGGAGATCAGACTTCCATTTGTTGCAAGGCTGAATCTGGGTTCATTTTTTTGGATGACCATTTTAGGAATAAAAGGATTTTGTGGTTTAGGTAGACAGATGTTCCACGAATACAAATGCAACTCTGGTTTGTGTTTGGAGATAGTAAGAGAATCTATTATACTTCCTGTCCTGTTCCTATGTGTGTGCTTAGGTGTGGGGGAATGGTTCCTGATTCTGCCTTGTGTGTTTGGGGATGGGGGTAAATGCCCCAGGTAGTACTCTCCTACGCTTCATCTTCCCCATATCCCCTGTAAGTTAAAGGGCCAGTCAAGGTATGAGAAAAAACAGCATCCTCCTAAGCCTATAGGAAAAATTGCCCTCTCCCTACAGCTGCGAATGGAATGCGAAGAGGCTGGGCTTTTATTGCTATCAGTAGGAAAGAGTATATGTGGCCAAGGGAGACTTCAGAGAAAAGGGCAGTGCTGTCATATTGAAAAGAGCACTGGATTTTTTTAAGACCTGGGATCAAATCTTGATTCTCCCACTTATCGACCATGTGACCCTGGCAAATTATGTCTTTTCTCATAGTAAATTGGAGATACATAAACTGGAGATAATACGCTCTCTCCTGTTTGGGATTTTTGTAAGGATCAAATGAGATCATGGAAAGCGTTTGGTAAAACTTGCCGTATAAATGATGATTTATTATTATCTCCCATCTGCTGCACTTTATTCTCTCCTTTTCTCCAGTTTGTCCTCCCTCTATATAGGTAAGTTGTCTTCTCTCACATCCTGAGGAGTGGACAGGCCTGCTTTACAACAAAGCAACAAAACAACATGGCCCCCTCACCCATTTCCTGTTCTTCAGCCTTGAAAACAAGCCCTGTAGACTCAGAAGGGGCCCATGTCCCTCTGGTGCTACTGCCCCCTGCCTTAGATGGTTGTCTGCAGCTGTAGGGGTCAGCAGCAAGGAGAGGATCCGAGGCCCAGGAGGGTTGGGTGAGGTTGGTTCCATTTCCTTAACCTCTGTGGAAGAAAAAGACACAAACTTGACCCCATTTAATGCTGTGAATGGGGTGTATTTTAAATGGGCTTCCCTGTAGGGGTCTTCCCTTTCTTATGTTGGGAAAGTTCCAGCATATTAAAAGTTAAGACTGCCCCAGCAGGAAAGACTTAGGTTAATTCTCACTTACATGTGTGTATGTAGGAAGTAGGATAGCAGTCCCCTTACCAGGGACAGGTGGATTAGCATTCCTATAGCTCTTAGCTGAGGACGCCCCATACAACTAGCAAGAGATACAGTAGAAAGCATGTGAACGGGTCACTTACCCCAGCTGTGGGTCAACCATTTCCCATCAATTTGAGTCTCATCTATAAATAGGGGAAAGAAAGTGGCTCTGGGGCCAGAGGACCTGGGTTCTAATATCACCTTTGTCATGCACTACCTATGTGAGACCTTCCCTGGGTCTCAGTTTTCCCATGTGTAAAATGAGGGGACTAGACTATATTGGGGTCCCTTCCAGCTCAGGATCTATGATCCTATAGATGGCTCTAGAAGGCTGAGTGCCTACTGTGTTCAAGGGGGAAGGAAGAGAATAAAACTTATTATTCCTTCCTCAAGATATCTCTGACTTTTGATTTTTCTTGGGTAGGGGAATTTTGGGGTCCTTGTACCTCACATAGGGTTAAGAGGTCCAGCTTGATTGGCAGGAATATGTGCATGTAATGACTTGTTTATAATACCATACTATATGGTTTCATGATGCAATATTGAGTCATAAAAATTTCAGTGCAGGAAAAAACCCCCACAAACTTATAATAAATTCTTAAATTTAAGATGAATCACTTAAAAAATGTTTTCTATTTTTAAAAAATGACCCAAATTTCAAAAAGGCCATTAAAGGGTTAAAGAAAGTAGCTTTCCTGGGGGGGGGGTGCTGAGTAATTTTTCTTTTTCTTTTTTTGAAAAGGGGATGGTAGACCAAATAAATTTGGGAACCTCTGCCACAGAAGGAAGCTACGTGGGTCAGTGGATAGAGCACAGGGCCTGGAATCAGGAAGACCTGAGTTGAAATCCAGTTTCAGATGCTATTAGCTGTGTTACCCTAGGTAAGTCACTTAGCCTCTGCTTACCTTAATCCACTGGAGAAGGAAATGGCAAACCACTCTAGAATGGTCTGAAGCATCCCAAAGGGATGGACAAGACTGAACACACTCTGGGGGCAGGATGCATTCTAGAGGATAATCATCTTTGCAGTAACCTTGAGGAGAGACCTTTGTAAAAGGTAAGGTGCTATATCGTATTTCTACATTGTAGACCTAGCCCATGGTGCTGAGATATGGGCACAAGAAAGAGCAGTTTGGTTTCTATCCTTGGAAAAAAACCTAATCAGGGTTTCTGTTTTCATCAATGTCCCTACCTCTTCTTCTCCTGGTTCTTCCTCTTCCTCTTTGTTTTTTTTTTTTTTTGTGAGGTGTAATAGGGAAAGACAATTTTTAACTCATTGACACACTGTAAGCTGCCTTTCCTCTCTGGCGGGCTGGCATATGGAGCATTAAACTCCTCTCATAACTTTCCTTTACATAACGCTCAATCTTTCTGGGAACTCCTTTTTCCATAAGCAATTCTGCTTACGTTCAAGGTGCTATCCTAGATGCTTTCCTTCTTCTCTGGCTCCACTCTGGACATTTTTTCTCTGCCATTTCTCAGCAGCCTACCTGCAGCCCCTCCCTCTGACTAGACTGTTCTTCCCAGAATCTCCATTGTAAGGAAGGGCCCAGGCCAGTGTGCTTCTTCCATTCCTCTTCAGAGTCACCTGGCTTCTTTTTCTACCATAAGCTCTGGTGGGTTTCTCCCCACCCTTTTCCAAGTACCCTTTACATGTCTTCCTCCAGTAGAATGAAAGCACCTTGAGGGCAGGGAATGTCTTTTCTTTTTGCTACATCCAGAGTTTAATAAAGTGCCAGAACAAAGAACAGTTTCCACCATATGATGTAATTTGAGGAGGGAGGGCCCTAAACAAAATAACACAGTGGTTCTCAACCTTCCTAATGCCTCGCTTGACCCTTTAATACAGTTCCTCAAGTTGTGGTGACCCCCAACCACAAAATTATTTTCATTGCTACTTCATGACTTTAATTTTGCTACTGTTATGAATTGTAATGTAAATATCTGATATGCAGGATGTATTTTCATTGTTACAAATTGAACATAACCCACAGGTTGAGAACCGTTGTTAAATAATGAGAGGTATCTGGAAAGGTTTCTTTTTAGATGGTGGAAGGACCATAGTTTGACCTTGCTGGGGGAGGGGGGTGGATGGTGAGGTCATCCTGACGTCTACCCTATGGATCCATTCATTGCTTTGTTCCTTCTTTTCCTGCTTATGAGACAAGGATAGTAGAGAGGCTCCCTACTGGAGGCCTTGACAGAAATGGAAATGGCTGGCTTTGGGCCAGCCAAGAGCCAAAGGTGACTGGAGAGGAGGACCCCAGGGTGCACGGGAACAGCCAGCAGCAAACCACCCTCACCCCTGCCAAGTCATCCCTGGGCAGCAGACTAGGAAAAAGAATCATAAGAAAGATAGGATTGCAAAAAAGGCAGGAGGGCTTATGATGTAAGTGCTTTGGGCACGGGAAGGAACAAGGAGGTGGTCATCTTGAGGGATAATCCTTCCCCAGCCCTCAGCTCCTGGCCCTTGACACATTTGACCATCTCCTTGGTTTTGTAAACCTGAGAAGCAGCTCTAATCTTCTTTCAGTCAAAACAAATAGCAGGTTGAAGTTAGAGTTTGAATTGTGAATACCTGAAACGAAAAATGATCCATTTCAATTTATAGGGAATGTGTATGTTATAAATTGGTGTAAATATGGATATTCCTCCAGATCACAAAAGTCAGTGTAGTACAGAGAAGGAAAACTGGTTTTAGGATCAAAAAGCATGGGTTCAAACTTTGGTTCTTCTACCTGTCACCTATGTGACCTTGATCTTTCCTATTAGAGGGTCTTCTCTCCTTGCAGCATTTCTGGCCTCCTGGAGGTCATGATCTGGACCAGACGACCAAGACCCATCTGGGGAGGACCCTGGTAAACATTGTAGGACGTCCACCAGGCCATGAATTTTTTTAAAATGTTAATAGCTGCATTTCAATCTTATTGGTTTCTTTTGTCATCCCATGTATTTTATTTTATTCATTTTAAAACATTATTTTGAAAAGGGGTCCATAGGTTTTGTCAGATTGCCAAACGGGTTCATGACACAAAAAAGGTTAAGAACCTCTGATGTAGCAGGAAAAGTCATTGTTTATAAGTCAATCAATTTAAGTGCTATAACCAATCAGTTGCCAAGGGTACTACGTGCTAGACTCTGAAGATAAAAATACAGAAGTAAAATAGTCCCATCTCCTCAAGGAGCTTACATTCTAATGATTTTCCTAACTGGTCTTTTCCCCTTCCAAACCAGTTTATACAGTCTCTCAAAGGAATTATCCTAAAACACAATTTTAATAATAACAATAAAACATACATAGATATACACATATATATGTATGTATATCACTCTAACAGTTTCAGTTACTGGCATCAACAGTTTACATTACCTGCATCAACATTTTTTTTTTTTTAGCTTTTTGGAGGGGGGAAGGCAGGGCAATTGTGGTTAAGTGACTTGTCCAAGGTCACATGGCTAGTAAATGTTAAGTATCTGAGGCTGGATTTGAACTCAGGTCCTCCTGACTCCAGGGCTGGTACTGTATTCACTGAGCTACCAAGCCACCCCTGCATCAAACTTTGTCAAAAACACTTCAGCCTGGTCTTCAAAGGCCTTTACAGCCCACCATTCCAACTTTCTAGCCTCATTTCCTATACCTTCCCTGCACTCCACGCTAATCTGACCTCCCTGTTACCTCCTTGATTTGGGTATTTGCCCTCTTGCCTCAGCCTTTCCACTCACCAGTTCTTTCTTCTCCACTTGTTAAGACTGGATCTAAATCTCACTTCTAAACAGCCAATGGGAACCACAGGAACTCATGATGCAGTGATTGGATTCTCTCCACTATACTCCTTATCATCACATTGCTCAGTTGGTGTCTAGCTAACAATACTAGGGGCCCCATGTATGATCTTCTACCTTTGTTAGTGCAGAAAGATTATGGGGTCAGTCAAATAGCCCCAGAGCACTCACTGGTTTTAGAATCAGAAGGCTAGATTTCTAATCCCACCCTACTTCTGTGTGAATCTGGGCAATTCACTCAGAATTTTAAAGTAGGAAAGGAACATTAGAGGTAGGCTAAGAAATTTAAAGCTGGAAGGAATCTTAAAAAGCCATATAGACTCATGTCCTTTAATTTTTTAAAAAATGAGGAAATGTGGAAGGGCTTGCTCAAGATCACTCTGGCTTTAATCAAGCCAAGAAGCATAAGTGCTTTCTCTTCAGCAGCCTTAGATTTCAGAAACTTGGAAAATCATAGACTTAGAACTGGAAAATAATTTAGAAGTTATCAGGTTTATACCCATTTTACAGATGAGGAAACTGTCACAGAGAGGTTAAGTGACTTGTTGAGGGTCATGCAGGTAGTGTCTGAGGGACCAAGTGAACCCAGGGTCTTACTGACTCCAAATCCTATGCTGTGTCATTCAGTTTCTCAAGTAAAAATGAAAACCCAGGCCTTTTCATATCAAATTCAGTGCTATTGTTATTTGCCTCTACCCTCAATGGGTATGATGGTTATGATGTAAGTGCTTTATAAGCTGTAAAGTGCCAGAAAATTTTTAGTGCTTTACTATGGAAACTTGTGTGGCTCTGTATTTCTGGCCTGTAAAATGGAGCTAATGACAATTGCATTACCTACCTGGCCAGATTGCAAAGAAGGAAGCAGAATATGTATTGGAGTTGTTATTGGTACATTCTGCCTGGCCCCCATTCAAAGGTAAACCCTATTTGCAAGGCCTGCTCTTTTCTCTAAACACATTCTCTCATCATTTTCCAGGTTTCAGCTGTCAGTTTTATGCAGATAACTCCCAGGTCTACATATCCAGGCCTCATCTCTCTCCTGAACTCCAGTTTTGCATCATAAACTATCTGTTGGTTATCTCTACCTGTATTCCCCATAGGCATCTCACCCTCAACACATGTAAGACCATCATCTTTCCCCCTGAGCCCTCTTTCCTCACTTTCTGTATTCCTTCAGATCACCACCATCCTCTCACACCTCCAAGGCTGAAAGCTAGGAGTCAAACCTGACTCACCTTTTCTTGTCTCTCTGCATCTTATCAGTTGCCAGTTCTTGACAATTTTACATCCTCAACATTTTTCTACTCAGGCCTCAGTCAAGTTAAGAATCTTAAGTCCTCACTCTTCATAATCTTGTGTTAGGACATCTTATTCTGTGGATCACAAATTTCTCATGGGCTGTATCTACACTCCAGCTAAACTGGCTTTACTTGCTCTTCTCCAAATATAGTCCTTTCATCTCCTGGGCCTTTGTGCTTGGAGAGTTCTTCCTCCCTTCTCTGCCTCTTACCCCTCCTAGAATACCTTCCAGGTTCGACTTCACTACTGTCTCCTATGAGATGACTTTCCTAATTCTTCCATCCTCATCACCTCACAATCGTTTTGCATATATTTATCAGTTAGCAGGTAGGGAAACTCTAGCTTTTGCTGCCTGGGTCTAGCCGTGGGCAGGGATGGGCTGCAAAGCCTTGCTGAGCTTGGTTGGAGGCTTCAAGTGTGGGGAATAAACTTAACTAGGTTGAGGACTTTAAGCTAGGCTAAAGCATGCCCACAAAATTCAAGCTCCCAGAGGGCAAGGGCTGTCACTTCTGTAATGGTAACCCCAATACATAGCACACTGCCAAATACACACATATTTAGTGTTTGAGTCACTAGGGGCAGGGAGCCAGTCTCATTTTTTCCCCCAATGCCTTGTGTAAAACACAGTAGGTGTCCTAAATATCTAGTGGTGATTGGGCAAAGGGAATTGTTGGTTTCCATGGGAACCCCTTTTTTTCCCCTGCCCTTTCCTAGTGAGTGCAGAGGATTTCTAGGGCTCTCCCCTAGATCTAGGACCCTGAGCTAGGTTGGCAGTCCCGGAAATGGCCGAAAGGCCGAACAGCAGGGCTTTTTCCTCCCTCTGTTGCTTATCATAGGCGTTACAGCTCGGAAAGGAGTTTTAGAGACGATCTAGTCCAATCCTGACATTTCTTATTTGAGGAAACAGGTCCTGAGTGATCTCCCTATAAACCTTGTGCCATTTCTCAAAGCCTTGAGCCTGGCCTTCCAGCCCAGCAAGTTGGGAAACCTAGCTTAGGCTGGGTCCAGCTTTCCACGTGGATGCGCCACTTAAGGCCTTGCTAAGCTTGCTTGCTTACCTCAAGTGTGGATAGTAAACAGGTAAAGGTGGTTAAGGTGGTTACCTGACTTAGGGCTTTTAAAGCGAGTTAAACCACAGCTACTAGCTTCTTCCTCTGTTTTCTCCTCGGCTTCCAAACCATCTTCTTCCCGCCCCCCCCCCCCCCATCCCCACTCCCCAGTGCCCTGCCCTACTGTTTCATTTCTTACAATCCCAGCCATCTCACATCTGGCTTCCTGAGCTCCCGGTCTCCCGAGAGGAGGGGCAGGAAGGGCCCTGGGGAACAGAGCCCCAGCTGAGGTCACTCCGCCCCACCCTTTCCTTTCATTCCCTCCCCGCACAGGCTAGTAAGTTTCCATTCCTTTTTTTTTACCCCCAACCTGCTCCCCCGATCGGGCGGGGATTCTGAATAGCCTTAAGTAGATGGAATGGGCCTGCTTTGCATGTCCAAGGGTTAAAACTTCAAATTCCACGTTTCCCCCCTACACTCTTTCATCCCTGGCCGGGCGATCACAGTTTAGGGAGGATGGAGTTGGGCACAAAGGAGAACCGAGAGGGAAGGGGGTGGGGCGGCGAAAATCGCTCCTGCCCCTGACCCGCCTCTCCAGAATTCACTCCCTCTTCCCCCGCCCCCTGCCAGTCCAGCTACCAGAGTCAGGGGGTTGCTAGCAAGAGAGAGAATTTATTGTCGGGTCCAGCAGAGTGGAGGGATGGCCAGAGCCGGTCTCGGCCAACAGTGGGCGCCTTGAGGTCTCCTGACTGCACTCCACCTTTGAGTAGGGGCTCTGCGGGCTTTGGCATCTCCCTCCTGCCCGGCGTGGTGATGGCACTTCTATTTCCTCCGGGCTTTCTGAGCGGCTGGACCCCTCTTTTTTTCCTCTCTCTGTCCCTAGCATCTTGGTCATGCCTCTTTCTATACCCACCCCCAACCCCCACTACTGTCCGTGGGGGGAGGGGCGGTCCTCTGTCTCACGCCCCTAGACTGGGGAAGGGAAGGCGGGAGGAAAAGGAGAAAAGGGTGGAGGGGATGAGGTCAGGAGAGCTTCCTGCTTCTCTCCACTGGGCGTCGGGTGCCCTCATGCCGCTCCCCCTGCGCGGAGTCTTGGGTAAGGGTCAGGTAGCCTGGGAAGAGAGGAGTAGGAGATCATGGGGGCCCCCGCAAGTATGGGCGCTAGCAAGCTTCGCCGCGCAGCCAGCTGTTGCGGGCAACCTGGCCAGCAGAGGGTCGCGCGGACGGGCTGAATTGCAGCAGCTCGGCTATGAGCGCCTTACAGCGCTCGGCCAGCTCGAGGCCGTCGGGGTAGAGGACGCCGCGCTTCTGGCGCCGGGGCAGGCCCGCGATGTCCGAGTCGTCGAAGGGCATGCAGCCGGTGACCATGACGTAGAGTACGACGCCAAGGCTCCACACGTCGTACTTCTTGGGGTCGTAGGGAATGCCCAGGAGCACCTCGGGAGACGCGTAGGCGGCAGAGCCGCAGTAGGTGGTGCTGAGATCCGGGTAGCCGTGCGCCTGGCGTCCGAAGCCGAAGTCCGTGAGCTTGATGCGCCGCTCGTCGGGGCTCAGCAGCACGTTCTCGCATTTGAGGTCGCGGTGCACCAGGTGGTGGTCATGCAGGTAGCGCACGGCGCCTACGATTTGTCCGAAAAGCTCGCGCGCCTGGGCGCACGGGATGTGCCCGCTGCGCTGCACCACCTGCAGTAGGTCGGTGCCGGCGGCCTCCATGACGATGTACAGCTTCCCATTGCACACTTCGATGAATTCGAAGACGTGCACGATGTGTGGGTGGCGGATACCTCGCAGGATGGACAGCTCCCGGGGCAGGAACTTGTTGACAAAGTCCGGGGGGGCTCGCCGCCGGTCCACCACCTTGATGGCCACCGTGCCCTTGTACTTCTTGGAGGTGGCCACTTTGACCTTGGAGTAGCTCCCCTCCCCGATGGTGCGGCCCAACTTGTAGCCCAGCTCATTCAAGAGTTTGTCTCCAGACATGATGGACGGGGCGAGAGCGTCGGGAGGGTTTTCCGAATTTCGATTTGGGGCTTAACCCATGGCGCTTGGCACCCACAGACCTTGACCCCCATGTGCCCACTCATGCCCCGGGGCCCCCAGCCGCCCTTTATCGCCCAGGTAACAATTTCCGCCTTGTGAAGTGACTGGGGGCGTCACGGGTCCCAGAGAGGCTGCCGCATGTTTGCTGGCCCGGTTTGTGACGTGGGGGGAGGGGGCGCACCTGAGGAGATAGAGATGCTATTGGGGTAAGCCCAGACCCAGTGCCTAGTTGGACGTAAGTAAGGCTGGGTCCCACCGATAAACTGGGGCTCCGAGGGGTGTTGGGGACTATCATCTTTCCCCTGTTCTACTCGCATCCTCTAGGAGGGTAACTCTGAGGCGGCACCCCCCCTGGCGGCCTCGATAGGCAAGATGCAAGCGATGGGGCAGGAGGTGCTGAGCCTTGAGCTTTAAAAGTCAGTTCAGAACGGGGGAGTAATGTTGCAAGACTAGCTGGCTAGCCCAACCCCTTATTTTATTGATGAGGAAACTAAAACTTGTCTCCCATTGCCTCATCGTTGCCTAGAGTTGGGGCAGCTCAGGAATCTAGATGTGAGATGGCAGGGATCGTAACAACTGAAACAGTGGGCCAGGGCACTGGGGGGAATCGAGGTCAATGATGGTGCAGGAGCTCAGGAAGCCAGATGTGAGATGGCTGGGATCGTAACAACTGAAACAGTAGGCCAGGGCACTGGGGGGAATCGAGGTCAACGATGGTGCAGGTTTGGGACTGGCTCCTTGGTGCGCTAACTCCTAGGGAGTTCTTGGACATCACTTTAAAGCCCTGCCGCAGTAGCTTCCAGATCAGATAAAAAGTGCTTTGTAAACTTTAAAAAGTTACTATGCCAGACCATGCCATTATTACTGGCCAGCCCTTCGCTCCTGGAGCTTGAGAGGTGCTGGAGGGTGTATTCCATGCCCCACCCTTCACTCCTCGAAGTGGAGCGCCTGTCCCTTTAAGACCTGCTACTACAGCAGCTTCCGCCACTCTTTGGATGGCGGAGCGGGCTCGCGCTCCTTGACGCTATTTCCGGGTTCTTTCCTCCAGGAGGACCTTCACTGTCGGAAGTGCCTTGAGCCGGCAAGATGGCGGCATCCAAGGTGAAACAGGACATGCCCCCGCCAGGGGGCTACGGTCCCATCGATTACAAGCGGAACCTTCCCCGTCGGGGAATCTCGGGTCAGTGTTCCGTGGGGGAGGCGGGGCGCGGTCGTTTTGTTCCCGGTCTCCTCCTGGGGACTTCGCCGCGTTCTCTTACCCGTTTGCGGGATCCCGGTCCCTTAGCGGATTAACCTGGGCGGCTGGGTGGCCCTAAGCGTGGGGCGCGGGGAGGAGGAAGGCGGCGGGAGGTCAGGGATATAGAGACCCCGACGGCCCGGGCGCTTGGGGGCCGAGGGTTTCCAGTTCTTTGCTCGCACCGCGAGTACCCCGAGGTTGCCTTGCCCCAGAGAGGCCTCCAGCAGCCCCCACTGACTCCCGGGGACCAGAGCTCCCTCCTTCCTCCCCATTCCCCAGTCCCCAAACCCAGGAGTCTTAGAGCCTTGAATGGCTCAGCCAGGAGAGAGCTTAGAACACAGCGTCGGAGCTGGGACGGCCGTTAGAACATAGAGATGAATGAGTCCCAGGTTTTACAGTAGAGGTGTAGTGGGCTTTTGGCTAGAGACAGGAGTTTCACGTGGACCGTAGTCCCCTGACGGGGGTATTTCTTTTTTCACCTTAATAGTAAACGTATTTTTTTTGCCTAGAGTCTTTCACATCTGAACAAGAGGATTTTAAGCACAAACGGGAAGGAGATCATTCTGAGGTCCGTGGTTAGACCTTTAAGCCTGGAGAGGTACCTCAGAGGTCATTTGGTGAAAAACCTGGTGAGGTGAGGAGTCAGGTCTAGAGAGTGTAATATATATGTATATGTATGAGTATATGTGTACTCTCAAGGTCACACACGCTGTTCTGCCTCTAAATCCATGGCCTTTTAAATTTTTTAATTTTTTTATACCTTGTAGGGCACTGCCTAAGACCTATCTGTCCCTGTAAGGTATTATTCCATCTCTGCAATCCTGCAGTGGATTTCAGCTTTCACTGTCCATTATTTGGAGATGATTGCATGTATCGCTGTCTAGCTAACTAGCTACTGTGGGAAATATAGCTAGTAGTACAATATAGGAAGAGAAGTAACAGGCATGCAGTGAGTCTGGAATCAGAAAGACCTGAGTTCAGATCCTAACTCATTTACCCTTGTGAACCCTGAGGGAGTCCCTTAATCTCTGGGAGTACCTTTAGCGTCTCATTGGCTGTTTCCTCATCTGTTGTATTTAGTAAAGTGATTTGAAAATTTTAAAGTACTATATAAATGCAATTTTATGTTGTTCATAACAGCGGAAAAGACCAGAAATTTGTAAGAGGAAATACGTAAGAGAGACAGCAGATAAAACATTAGATAGACATCTGAGACAAGCACAGAGAAAGTGAGATCCTAACATAAGGAGGTAAATTCGACTTTGTGAGATGCCTCCCAGATCTACCTGGCCCCGGTTTCTCTTTTGAGTATCTTATTGCCAGCTGCATTAGACATTTCAAGCTGGGTGTCCTGTAAGATTCTCACAATCAGCGTGTCTAAAACAATTCATTCCTTCTAGTTATCTGTGTTTTCCACCTTGGAGTCCTCACTGACTTCCTTGCTGTGAATATCTATCATTTGCTGAGTCTTTATTCTGCTTCCATGCTATGTGCACGGTCTTCTCCTTTGTTGTTGTTGAGTTGTTTCAGTTGTGACCCACTCTCTGTGGCCCCATTTGTGATTTTCTTGGCAAAGATTCTGGGGTGATTGGCCATTGCATTCTCTGGCTTATTTTACAGATGAAGGTCTGAGGCAAACAGTGACTTGCCCAGGATTATATGACTACTAAGTGTGTGAGGCTGGGTTTGCACTCAGGCAGATGAGTCTTCCCAATTCTCCGTCAGTGATGGCCCCCTAGCAGCCCTATCCCTCTTCTTTAGCCTCCATCCTAGTTTCATGCCCTCCTCACCTCAGTCTTGGGCCCCTTGTCTTTTCATTGCTCATTCCATAGCACAGCCCAGACCTATATTCCTCTCATCATTTACCTCTGTTTCTCTTACATGCTGCTGAATGAAGCTGACACGCAGCTCTACTGACTGGGTAGACTCCATATCTGTTACCTAATCTCAGCCGAGTCCTCACTGTAGCAAGGCAATCTTTTTTATTTCTTTCTAATTGATTTCATCTCATAGTTGTCATTGAAGCCATAGTGAATCTTCTCTGCTCAGGCTTCCCAGACCTTCCTCTTCTCTCAGATGACAACTTTGCCTCTTTACTTAGAAAACTGAGGCCATTTCTGCTCCTCTTCTCCTCCTCCTCTCTTCTTAAAGCCCCCTGACATCTTCCCCTTTTCTCTTTTCCTTTCCTCTAGGCTCTGATAAGGAGGTGGCTCCTTTCCCAAGGCTTAACCTCTCAATGTGCCCTTGTTCCCATCCTTTGTCCTCCAGCTAATTGCTTTCTCATTTGTCAGCCTCCTCTCTCTGTTCCTTTTTCTTTTTACTACTACCTTCAAACTCCTTCCCTAATGCCTGTGCCCAGGTGTCCTCCATCTTTAGAAATCCTTCACTAGGCTCTTCCACACCAGTTAGCTATAATCCTGTATTTCTTCTCAGCTCAAGTTCTTATGCCAGCTAAACCAGGGTCCTCTATTTCCTCTCCTCTCCCCCTCCTTTTCATTCACTCGCCCATGCCTTTTCGTTCTGTCCCTCTTGACTCCAGACATCTTTCTAAAGTTACTAACAGTCTAATTGCCAAATTTGGTGGTATGGTCTCAGGCCAATTTGACTGGACCATCAAGTGTGTTTAATGGTCAAGAAGGGTAAGGATAGGTCCTGATTGTGAAGTTTTAAATGTTTGTTGGAAAAGTTTATGTTGATCCTAGAGGTAATAGAGAGCTACTGGGGGGAGGGGGAGGTGTAGTTAGGTTAGTTGTCTGTCCTGGTCAAATCTGAATTTGAGGAAAATTTTGGTGGTTGTGTGGAGGAGGCCTTGGGAAGACCACTTAGGAGACAGTCATCTGATGAAGGTGATGAAAGACCTGAATTGTAATGGTAGCTCTATGAATAGAGAGAGGAGGAGACCTATTTGGGAGATGTTATGGAAAAATGACAAGGTTTGGCAGCTGATTGGCCACATGGGCTGAGAGTGAGGAGTCAAGGATTCTGCTGAAGTTTAATGCCTGTAGGATTGAAATGATAGGGGACTGGGGGGTGCCCAGCATAGGAATAGGTAAGTTCAAGTATGCTTGGGCAGAAGAGACTGAGTTCTCTTTGGGACTTGTTAATGCCTGCAGAACATCCACTTCAAAAAAGTCCAGTAGGCAGGTTTGTGATGTGGAACTGGAGGCGAGCAACAGAGAGCTTTTTCAGGTAGTTTGATTTCAAAAGTGAAGAGAGATCTAAGGTTCTTGAGGATAGGGTCAGTGTCAAAGGATATTCATAAGCGGTTAGAGCTAGAAAGGAGAACTTTAGAGAGCCATATAACCTAAACTCCTTTTATAGAAAATAAACTTAGGTACAGAGGTGTTTGGTGAAAGCCCTGGGGTTGGCCATTGGGCCTGGGAGTCACAAAGACCTGAGTTCAAATTTGACTTCAGGCACTTACTGCTGTGTGACCTTGGGCAAGTATCTTAACCTCTGTTTGCTTCAGCTGTCAAATGAGGGTAATACATATCTCCCAGGGGTTGTTGTGAGGATCTGATGAGATATTTGTAACAAGTGCTGAACACAGTGCTTAGCGCATAATAGGAGCCATATAAATGCTTATTTCCTTCCCTCCCTTTCCCCCCCCCTCCACAAGGGGCATTTGTGGAGTTTAGGTGAAAGAGCAGTGCCTTTGGGGTCCACTGTGTCCCTAGGGTGTTCTGGATACTTCGTGCTTAACATAGTGCTCCCACACAGTACATTATTCCATTTTACTCTTAGAATTTTTAGTTTCCTCCTTCAAAGCTCAGTTCAGATACCATCTCCTGCCACATGAGGGCTTTGTTGATATTCTTCTCTACTCCATCTCTAGTCCCTAGAATTACCCTGTATGCCTTGTTATATACTTTTATGTTTACTTATGGTGGGGGTCAAGAAGAGGGAGCTCAACCAAACAGCAACAACAACCTTGACAAATGTGTGCTCGTATTTAACTTGATAGGATGTCAGCTCCTCAAGAGCAAGGGACTTTTAATTTTTTTTCCTGTGTATTCTTATTTTCTGGTTGTTGTTAAATTCTTTTTCAGTTGTGTCTGACTCTTCATGACTCCATTTGGGGTTTTCTTGGCAAAGATACTGAAGTAGTTTGCCATTTCTTTCTTCAGCTCATTTTATGGATAAAGGAACTGAAGAAACAGGGTTAAGAGCCTTACCCATTGGGGTTGCACAGCTTAGTGTCTGAGGCCAGATAGGAACTCTGGAAGATGGGTCTTCTGGACTGCAGACCTGACACTCCATTCACTTTGCCCAGCAGTTAGTACGTGTAAATGTTTGCTGATAATAGATTATCATTGAGATTTGGTGAATGAAAGTCCTACCATAAATCTGGATATGGAAGGAGATACCTTATTCAAAGAGAACAGAGTAAGTTTTAAAAGAGTTCAGAGTAGCATCACGTATTTAAAAAGTTGTATTCTTGGGGAAATCCAGGAGCCAGAGGTGACAAGAAGCTTGGTAGAGAGACTTTCCCATGAGGATGAATGGAGGGAGAAGCATTAATATTATCAGGGTAATACACTACGCCCTTCTTGGACACAGGAGGACATAGAGGATTTTTGTCTGTGAAAAAGGAAAGAAAGCTTCAGATCTATCTGCTGAAGCCCTTTCTGCCCGAAGCAGGGCTGTTGCTGAATTTTTAACTTCTCTTAATGGTTATTTCATTCTTCAAAATGTGAATGAAACAACACATGAGCTGCATTTCTGTACTCAATTCTCACCAATAAAGAAGAATTAGTTGCTGAAGTAGAGATGGTGGAACTTTAATATTGGAAATGACTACTCCAAATCAGAATGTGTGCTAGAAGCAGAAAAAAATGTGATCTCGTTGGATTCACACCCTAGATTTTGGATGAGTAGGTTTTCAAAGAGTTCAGAGAAAAGGTAGCTAAGAGTCTGTGGCCTAAACTTTACAGGGAGAGTCAGTATAAGAGGGATGAAAATGAAAAAAGAAGTTACAGTAACACAAGCAAATTATTCCTATGAGGAAGAACAGAATGATTTAAAAAAAAAGCCTTATTTTGAGGAGCAGGTATTTTTAGCCTTTAAAAGAATGACCATTATTTTCTTGATCCCCATAACAATGCTGTGATATTGATGTTTTGGATATTATTAACCTTACTGAAGAAGGGCCTGAGAGAGGTAAAAAGACTTATCCAAAGCTCTCCAAGGTAGCCAGGAAGTATCAGAGGTGGGTTTCCAGCCCAGGCCTTACTGACTCTAAATTCCCAGCCATAGGATGTCCATGGAGGTAGATTTCCAAAGAGATATATGTGTAGCCATATAGCCAAGTGTCCTTTCAGCAGTGCATTTGGCAAAGTCTCTTTATTTGCTGTAATTGTGGACAAGATGAAGTGGTATGGTAGATGATAGTAATAGTATAAGGAGGTAGATTCAGAACAGAGAACTCATCAAATAATATATGTATATATATATATATATTTTTTTTCTTTTTTACTTTTTGGAAGGGGGAGGGTAGAGCAATTGAGGTTAAGTGACTTGCCCAAGGTCACATGGCTAGTAAGTGTTAAGTGTCTGAGACTGGATTTGAACCAAAGGCCAGTGCTCTATTCACTGCACCACCTAGCCACCCTCATCAAATAATTAAAAAGTATAGAGAAGGAAGAAAACAAGGATAGGTTGCTTATAAGGGACAGGTGTCAAACACAAAACTCTCAGGTGTAGCCTGAACCAGATTAAAATGTATTTGTGAAATGTCTAACAAAATAAATAATAATACAGTAGAACGTATGACTTTCTAAGTTAGTCTATGGCCTACAGGGATCTATTTGAGTTTCACACCACTGGATTAAGATGAATATAAAAGTGCACAGTCCTATCAGAATAATATCAAGAGAACTAAGGCCAAAAACAAAGCTTTTTTAGTGGATGGCAATATGAAAATAAGGCTGACCTATCAGATTTATAGGAAGGAGAGTGATTTATGGACTAGGAAGTATAGCCCCAAAATGGCTAGTGTAATTGGAGCCCAAGATAAGCTGGTGTGTGATAAGAGAGTACCTAGGCCATCCTGAATGAGTTCAAGTCACGGGGCTTGGAAAAATGAGATCCTGGCAATGACAGATGTGTATGTGATTGCTGAGGTGCTGTTGGGATCTCTGAAGAATTTGTGGGAATAGAGAGAGCAAGCAAGCCCTCGAGAATGGGCTGCCAGATTTTCAGAACAGAGGAGTGTGGGCTCTTTCTGCTCTGATAGCTCAGCCAACTTGACCTGTTCCTGTCAGAATTCTAGAATAGCTTATTCAAGGAGTCAGTGTTTAGAACAGTAAGTGATCCCACACTAAAGTGTCAGCTTGCTTTGATCAAGAACAAGTCATACTTTGCTGCAGTTGCTGTTGGTTTTGCTTATTTTGTTGCAAGGAGGGCTTTTTAGGGTGATGGGGTTTGTGTGGAGACGATCGTGATGTCAAAACTAGAGGTACCAGCCAAGCTTATTATTTTTTTATTTTTTATTTTTTGCTTTTTGGAGGGCAGTTGGGGTTAAGTGACTTGCCCAAGGTCACACGGCTAGATTTTTGTGTTAAGTGTCTGAGGTCGGATTTGAACTCAGGTACTCCTGACTCCAGGGCCGGTGCTCTATTCACTGTGCCACCTAGCCGCTCCCGAGCTTATTATTTAAAAAGAAAGAATTAGGCAACAAGTAAGACAACAGCAGCAACCAAACAACCCCGACTTGGTTTTCCTTTTTGATGAATCTACTAGTGTGGTAGTTTGGGGGAACATTATAGATATACCTAGCTCTCAGCAAAACTCTTGACAAATGACTTCTGGACAGAATGAAGAAATATGGGATAGGCACTTAATGCATTTTGGTAGGGATTCAGATGTTTGAATGACTGGAGCAAAAGTGGTTAGTGTTGTTAATGGTGTGATATCAATTTGGAGGGATGTTGAGCTATGTCTGTGATTGTCCTTCACCTAGAATACCCAGCTTCCCCCACTCTGAACCCTTTCGCTCATCTGTTCAACAGGGATCATTAGTCCACATTACATGTATTGTTGGAAGTTGTCATGCCTGCTGGTGACCTCTCCTCTTGGGGAACCTGAAGGTGAGGTGGAGGTTGAGGCTGGTAGCTCAACTGGGGTTCTGAGTTCTGAGCTGCAGTAGGGCTGAAGCCTACTGGGTGCTTGTGGTAAGGTGAGAAATGATGAGGAATGTCTAGAAGGAGAGAGCCGCCCAGCTGCTTAAGGAGGGGTGCATTGGCTCAGGTTGGGAGAAACGGAATGAGGTAAAGCTCCTATTCTGATCAGTGTTGGCATTGACCCAGGAGTGAGACCCAGGCTAAACACCTGACCAGTAACAAATTCCAGATACTTATTAAATGCTTATCTCAGTTTCCAGGCACAGTGCTGCTAGGCAGTGGGGATACCAAGGCAAAAAAGCTGAAACTGCTTCTGCCCCTAAAGACCCTAGAGGTTGTTGGAGGAGACAATACACATAAATAAGTTTATGTGGAATGATTTGGGGGTAATTGCTTTGGGCAGAAGGCTCTAGCAGCTGGTGAGATCAGGAAAAGCTTCATGTGGAAGGTGCTCCTTAAGCAGAGTGTTGAAGGAGATAGAAGATTCCAAGAGACAGCAGTTAGGTGGGAGTGCATTCTAGGCATGGAGGACAGTTGATAGTAACAATGATGATGGTGATGATAGTAGAATAAACAGCTAACGTTATCTAGTACCTGCTGTGTGCTGGGGCTTTACAAATGTCTCATTTGATCCTCACAACAACCCTCTGAGGCAGGTGCTGTTATTATCCTCACTTTACAGATGTTAAAACTGAGGCAGACAGAGGTTTAGTGACTAGCTCAATACTCTAGAGCAGTGGTTCTCAACCTGTGGGTTATGTTCAATTTGTAACAATGAAAATACATCCTACATATCAGATACTTACATTATGATTCATAACAGTAGCAAAATTATAGTTATGAAGTAGCAATGAAATAATTTTATGGTTGGAGGTCACCACAACATGAGGAACTGTATTAAAGGGTTGAGGCATTAGGAAGGTTGAGAACCACTGCTCTAGAGCATATCTGATGCCAGACTGAACTGGGATCTTCCTGACTTGGCTCACAGATTTTTGAAGGGGGGAGGGGAGGGCTTATCCACCTTGCCCCCTAGCTGTGCAGTCTAGTGCAGTTGTACAGACTACCATGGTTTGGGGGATAGAGACTTAGCCTGGGGTTCAGGTAGACTTGGTGCCAAGTCCTGCCTCCGACAAATTCCAGCAGTTTTCACATGAGTGAGGAAGGCAGCTTGTTCAACTTCTTAATGCTTCTGGCATCTTAAAATACAGGTGAACTACTGGTTTGCTTCAGTGGAGGGAATTTATGTCCTGGGAGTTTTTTACACTGATGAAGTCTAGACCCCCCCCCCC
>CM053594.1:53739811-53764574 GCA_028646575.1 Pseudocheirus occidentalis
TAAAATTAAAAAAAAATTAAAGTGGCTTGCCTATGAGCCCATTCTGCAGCTTTAAAAAAATACTTAAATAAAACTTAGCCTGTATTCTCATTAAAAAAAAAAAAGAATCATTAGGATACACACAGGAAATTCACCAAGCAACCAAGATTTTTTTTGAAGTCATGTAGAGAAGATGGAAGCCAGAGTGCATATCAGAGGTTAAAAACAAAAAGTCTAGTAGAGAAGAATATTGCTTAGATTGCTAATGCTGAGAATGAAATGAAGCTGACATGGAAAGATAAAAAAACAAAATGGTTTTCTTTATCTCTCCTGGATAAAAGAAGTTCAAAGAGGGTAGAGGACTGCTGACTCGACTAAAGAAATTAATGATAATTTTCGTTTTTGCTTTTTCTGTCAAGAAGAATGATCTTTGTACTGGAAAGGACAAAACAAAAACCAAATTAAGGAGCTGATAATTAACACTGAGTAGGGAGCCAGGACAAGAGCTCCTAAGTGCCCTTAATTTTAAGTCGTCTGACCCAGGCATACCACACTGTAGGTCCTGTAAGATCCAGTTGGTATGATGGCTAAGCCACAGCCAGTAGTAACCTTTAAAATATCATGGAGAACAAGAGAAGTACAATATGATGGGAGGAAGGCAAATGCCTCAAATTTCAGAAAAGAGTGAGAGTAGAAATTATAAAATGGTGAGTTTAACTTCAATTCCTAGGAAAATTTAATAATGTTTTATTAATGAAATGGTTAGTGAACACCTAGAAACGGCAGCAGTATATCTTTATCACAAGCAGGTCTTTTGATGGAGTACTAAACTGGCAGACCATGGAGTATCATAGGTGTAATTTATCTAGATTTTTAGCAAAGTGTTTGACACAAATTCTCAAGAGTATCCTTGTGGAAAAATTGGAAACAGAAGACAGGCTAGCTAACAATATAATTAGGTGGATTCAGAACTGGTTAAACACTTGGACCCTGAGCTGATAATTTGATTTTATTTTTAAGGTGAGTTCCAGTAGAATACCCAAGGATTTACATATTTTTGGCCCTATGCAGTTAAAATTTGGATCAGAGATTTGGGTAAAGGTATGGACAGTATATTTATCAGACTTACAGATGACACAATGCTGAGAAGGATGGCTAACAAAGTAAAAGACAGTATTCAAAAAGACCTTGACAGTCTAGAATATTGGGCCAAGTCATATAACATGAAATTTTTAATAGGGACAAATGTAAAGTTTTCCACTGAAGTTTAAAAAAGACTTAATTCACAAGCATAAGATGGATGAGGTACAGACGAACAAATGTTGGAAAAGAAATCTGGAAGTGTTAGTAGACTATAAATTCAGTGAGTCAACAGTAAGATATTATAACTGGGAAAGCTGGGATTGTAAGCTGAATTCATAGAGGTGCAGTGTTCAAGAATAAGGACATGACATTGTACTTTACCCAGGTCAGATTGCCTCTTAAGTATTTTGTTCAGTTTTGAGTGCTACAGTTTAGGAAGAACATTGATAATAAGCTGGGTTAAATACAGAAGATGGCAAATGGAATGATGAAAGATCTTTAGTTCTTGTCATATAAGATCCAGCTGAAATTCATTCAAGAGAAGACATGAAATTTCTCTTTAAGCATTTAAATGATTGTCATGTGGAATTAGATTTGCTTTGCTTGTCCCCAGAAAACAGAACTATAAAAAGGTAAACTGAAGTTTCACACAAGGAAAAATCTAACAAAGTTGCTGCTCATCCTGTTTTTTAAGAGGACCAATGACATTGTAGGGTGATATATTTACTTGCACTGAACTGGATTTAAATGAGACCCACAAAGTCATTAGCCTCACTTTCTCTTCCAGTCATTGAAATCCAGTAGCAAGCCAAAAATCAAGATGACTAGAAAGGGCCCAAGATGCAGTGGATGACCTTGGCGTCTTCAATATCTGACCAAGCTCTAAGCATTCCATAGCACCTGCTTCACCCATTTTCATGTTTGTTAAAACAAAATGTCCTCATCTGCTTCTTCTATCAGGGGAAGTCCTATCATACTTGGAGTAGACACCCCCCTAACTAACTGTGGGTTTGAAGTCTGTCTGTTATCCTCAACCTGGGTTAACCCATCTACCAAGATAGTTTTACTGGGATGTAGCATAAGCCGCTGCATATGCTACAGCTTCTTGGAGCCAGAGGTGAGAGTTGGGTGAAGGTGCAAACCAAAGGAGGATGAACAGCTCTTAAAAGGCTTAGTTGGTTAAAACACTTGTCTAGTACAAAGGAGATCCTGGATTTGAATCCTGTAACGTGGAAGTCCAAGCCTCTTTTGGGATATATGGAGTGTTCAACTGTAAAAAAGCAGAATTGGAGGTAGTGTGTTCTCTGTCATGGGAAATATTTAAACAAAGGCTAGATGACTGCTTGTTGTATGTATTTTAGAGGAGACTGTTGTTTAGATACATGTTGGACTAGATCTCTGAGGTCCTCTTTAACTCAGAATCTCTAATTCTATAAATTGAGTTGATATGATTATGCTGTTTTCCTAATATCATACTATCCCTGTATTCATGATATGAATCCCATAGTCAAATGAGCCATTCTTTCAAACCTACTTCTATGTTTTGTTATGGTTGGTAGTTGGTTGTTGTCCTTTGTTTTCAAAGAGCACCAAAATGACATCACTATGCTAGAGTCAAGTTTCAATGTATCTGACTGTGGCTGATCAGATTAACATGAGCTGGAATGCTCTACCATAGGTTGCGCACAAACAACTCCTGTGAACATTTGGGGTGGATTCTCTAAATTTGTGCATCCTGCATTTCCTTTGAGCTGTTTCAGTTTTGCTTTGTGGGTGGTCCTGTGCCACCTGGCCCGCTTGCATTAGCAACACAAATGCTTATGTTTTGTTACGTGCACACACACACACACACACACACACGCACATGCACAAATACATTTGGGCTGAATCAGCAATAATAGCTTGCATTTAAATCACCAAGTAACTGGTGAATAATAAAGCATACACCTTAAATTTATCAAATATTTACCCAGAAACACTACATAATGCTAAGAATTTAGATAATACTGCCAACTAACTGCCAAAATAACAAGTAATGAAACTAGACAAAAAGACCATGAGGTATAAAACTCCTTTCATGAAATGTATTTGCTTTGGGATCCATAGAAAGTTGGGAAATAAGCCAACAAACAGGTAGATACAAGTGTTAGCCAACTTTTAAATCTAGAATTAATCAGATTAGAAGCATTATATCACACTTGTGTGATATCACAATTTCAACTTCAAGAAAGTGATCAAGGAAGGAGAATGCACCCAAGACTGTTTTGACAAGAACCCCACAACTTGTAACAAATTTCTCCCCCTCCCCGTGAAGATTTTTCTAACATTCTGAAACTCAACCCAACTACAGTAACTATTGAAATTCCTTCATCATATCTTCAACCTGGCCAATTTGATTAAGCAGATGGAAAACATAAATATAAAAAATGATGAGAAAATTATATAAAAAACAAAATGACTTATGGAGAAGCTTATGCAGACTTCCCAGACACTTATGGGGATATCTGAGCAGGAAAAACAAAAAACAGTGAAAATAATAATCAAAGATACTAAAAAAAATAAGAATTGACTCGGGTGCAGAAGTACTGTGAAAAAAAAAACAGTTATCATTGTTGTAGCGCAATGGATAGAATAACCTAGAATAAAAAAGTGATAGCCCCTCTGTACTCTGCTCTGACCATATTTGGCCTGGAGTACTGTGTACAAGTTCAGGGTACCACAGTTTGGGAAAGATGCTAATATGCTGGAGATAGTCCAAAGAAGGGCAATAAGGATGGTGAAAGGCTTTAAGTCCATATCATATGAATTCTGGCTGAAAGAATTGAGGATGTTCAGGCTGAAGATAAGATGAAAGAACATGATAGCTACTCTCAAGCATTCAAATGGCTTATAATTTATCCTGCTCATTAACTGCCTCTGATACTTACTGATATTAGGCAAAGATATTTCAGCTCTCTAAATCTTGGTTTTCTCATAACTGCCACCACGTCCCTTAACTCAAGTAACATTTATTGAGCAACAACTATGTGGACAGGACACCTGCTCTTGAGCAGCTTATCCATAAGCTGCAGTTAACAGTTATCATCACTGGGTACGTACTAACATAGCCCATCCAAAATTCAAGGAAATACAGAAAGTAATTAAAGCAAGTACTCTGAAATCTGGTCTATTTTCTGAAGTGTAGTAGGAAGATATTTTTAAACACGAGTTTATTCTCTACCACAAAAACACAGATATACTCTTCTCATGTGGGCTGCAGCAAGATTATTAAATTAAAAATTTATTCCTTTTTCTCATCTTAGCAAATATACTGGGTTTGGCTATATTTAGTGCTCTCTCCCTGAACTTACTTTGTCTAAGTTTGTATATATTTTTCAATTCCTCACCTATCTATATATTAGGTCCTTGAGGGCAGGGGATATTTTTGTATCCTCAGCACCTACCACAGTGCCTTGGACCCTTCTTAAACATCTGCTAAACTATGAATTCAATGTGCAAGAAATTGTGCTAGGCACTGTCAATATAGACCAAAAAAAATTGTCCCTGATCTCTAGGATCTTATATTCTACTTGGGGGAGGGGGAAGGATACAAAGAATACATATGCATAAGGATAATCAGTGGAGAGAGAATGGTTCTCACATTTCTTAGGATAATAGAAGAAAAGTTGTTTTGAACTCAGGGGTCATATAATCTAAATAAATTGCTTCAAGTCATACATATACTTTGTCAATCATAAAATACTTGATGTCAATTACTATTATTAAAGCACTTTAATAAACTGTGATTAAGTTACATTTGAACTGGATATAATATTTGGCAAAGCACTACATGCATTGCTTGTAGTTAACATTTAAGATTATAGATTAGAGCTGGAAAAGGCCTCAGCAGTCATTTAGTCTAACCCCTTATTTTTACAGAGAAGGAAATTGAGGTCCAGTGAGTTTAAGTGATTTGTCCCAAACCACACAGCTAGTAAGCCTCTGAGGCAAGTTTTGAACCCAGGTCCTCTCTTTACTGAGCCAGTACTCTTTCCAGTGTACCAAGCTGCCTAGGGACCATCAAAGTCATTATAAAAATAATGTTTTCCAGAAATATCTGGCCTTCTCTTGAAAGAAGATCTACTTATTGCCATCACCTGAAGTGAGGTATAGTAGAAAAAGAACCCAGGTTAAAATCTCAGCTAAATCACTCATATGAACAAGCTATTTCAACTCTTTGACCCTCAGTTTACAAATCTGTAAAATGTGACAACTCCACTATCTTCCTCACAGGGTTGTGGTGAGGAAAGACCTTTGTAAATTGTATAGTGCTATATAAATGAAAATTAATATTTTTACCTAAAACCAAACAAAATCTTATGTACACAAAACTACACAAAAATCTTCCTTTGTTTAACTAGCATTAAACTAGTGTCTTTATTTTGCATAAAGTACCAAGTCAGGATTTAGTACAGTAGCAAGTAAGATCTAAGTAACCAGTCTGGGGGGTAAACTGTCTATTCTGATGTAGTACAGTGTTACTGTTATTAGAAACAACTTTACAACTACGATCATACAAAACACAAGGCAATGGCCACCGTACCAGCTACTTTTCAAGACTAGGGTTGTGACAATCAAAGCAAGAAGGAAAAGAAAATACTAAGTTAAAAAGTGAAATTGACACTTGGAACTAGGATGGTCATTTGAAAAGTCATTGCCTCCCTCACAGGCCTTCCTTCTGCAGCCACTCTGTAATCCCATCACTTCAAATTCAGCCTCTGCCCCTCCTCTGGCTCCACTTTCTCCTGCTCCTATTCTCATTCTGGTCTATCTTTTCCTGACACCCCACCTGTCACCTTAGCAATGGGTCCCTTCCTTCCATCACCTCAGCCTGGGGGTCCTCCCCTTTCCTGTTATCTTAGCCTGGGGGTCTCCCCGCCTTATCACCACAGCCCCGGGGTCCTCCCTTCTCTGTCTCCTTAGTCCAGGCTCTCCTCCTCCTGTTACTTCAGTTCAGGGTCCCTCTTTTCTTGTCACCTCAGCCTGGAGTCTCCCCTCCTGTCACCTCAACTTGAGTTCTCTGCCTCTTGTCACCTCAGTCCGGAGGACCCCCCCTCCTGTCATCTCAGCCCAAGCTCTCTGCCTCTTGTCATCTCAGTCCGGGGGTTCCCCTTTTCTGTCACCCTAGCCTAGGGTCCCCTCTTTCTGTCACTTCAATCGAGCTCTCTGCCTCCTTGTCACCTCGGTCCGGAGGTGGGGGTCTTCCCTCCCTTCAACCTGAGGGTCCTCCTCTGTCACCTCAGCCCAGGTCTTTCTTCCCACCCCCCCAACCCCACCCTCCAGGCTTGGGCTAGCTGTGGGGCCCTTTGCGCCGGGGCCTCGGCGGCGGCGGCATGGCTGCAGCCCCTCTTCGCCTGCCGCGCCGCGATCCCAGGGCCTTTTCTCACCGCCTTCTCGAGGTGGCTGCGGGCCAGCTCGCTGTTCTTGGTGTGGTGGTAGAGCACGGAGCCTAGCTGCAGGTGCGTGCGGGCCTCGATGCGCTGCGGAGGCTTGAAAGGAAACACGGCCTGCAGGCAGTGCACACACAGTCGGATCTTAGGCGGGCTGGACGTGCGGAAGTGCTCGGCAAAGCCCAGTAGCGCCAGGTACCACGACTCTGAGGCCTCGGCCTGGGCAGCTTGGGCCGCTTGAGCCGCCATCTTGGGCCGCACAACAACAACCGGCCGCCGAACTAGGTTGGGGGAGGGGGCGTCGGACGGAAGCCGCGGCGGCTCTCGTGATAACTTGATGAGGCGTTCGCGAGCATCCCTCCCTAACTCCCTCGCGCGCGCGGCTCCTCATGGGAGTTGTAGGCTGCCCGGAATGAGAACGCTGTCGATAAGGGGTAGCTTGCACAGTAACCACAAGCTTGTCCGTCCCACAGAGGACGAAACCAAAACATCCCTAAGGTCAGAGTGAGACCACCACTTAAAGAACTCTTTTATAGTGACCTCCGCGAGGGGTCCTAGAGGCACGGACTACACATCCCAGCAGACTGTGCGAAGTATTAACAGGCCCCCCCCCCCCCCGCCTACCTCTACCCCTCCTCATCCTCTCCACGCACACACAGATATCCCCGCCCGCCCCAGGGTGGGGCGCGGTGCACTGTGGGATTGAGGACCTCAAGATGGACAGTCGGGATGTTGCAGGTAACAGCCTCCTTCTTCGTTCCCCTCCGCGAGGATTCGCTCCCCTCTAGAGGCGCAACGCAGGCCCTCTCAGTCCGCGGAGCCTCCGGCCTTGCCGTCGTGTCGCAGGAGCTAGGAGCTCGGAGTCCTTCCTCGGGAGCCCTCCGCCCCCGAGCCCGAGTCTTCTCAGCTGTTAGTGGGGGCGGGTCGAAGCCGGGCGGGGGCGGCTCTGAAGCGGCGGCGCCTCCACTGCTATGGCTGCTACTAGTCCGGCACCCTCGCTGGCCGCGTGTCCGGCGCCTCAGGGCCAGGTGGGGCAGCCTGGGCACCTGGAGGTGGTCAGGAAATCCTGCCCCGCTAATCAGACTAGCCGCGGGCCTGCCCGGATGCCGGCGAGTCCAGCTGCAGGGGGTCACTGGTGGCAGCCCCTGCGGGAAGCCTTCCCGAGTCCTATTGTGAAGAGTGCTCGCCCCTCTTCTCTCCCTAACTCATCCCGTATTTACTTGTCTCTCCACTTGGGGTGTTCTCCGTTTCCCCAGAAGAGTGTAACCTAGAAGGCCGGAACGCCTGGCCCATGGGTGTTGCTTAAATCTTTTGTTGGGTTTGATTAAATTGGGTCTTGCCCTGCCCAGAGAGGGGGAGCTGACTCGCTTAAAGTCTTACAACAGTAAAAGAACCAGATGGGCTTCTGCTGCCGTGATGTAGTGGGAAGACCATTCGATTTGGAATCAGAAAGTTTGTTTCTTGCAATATTGGCTCTCGTACTTCCTGTCTTTATGACCGAGGGCATTCCTGTGCTCTCCCTACTTGGAGCCTCAATTTCTTAATCTTTGAAACGCGCATATACACCTCCTGTCGGGATTGTTGTGAGGCAAATGTTTTGACATCTTCTAGTTGTGTTTGCTTCTGAGCTAGTCACTTAATTTTACTGATATCTGAAGTAAATGTCTTAAACTTTGTTGAGAAGCTCAAACGAGATAATGTATGATAAGTATTTTGTAAACTTTAGAGTGCCACATAGATGTCAGCTGTGGTTATAAACTTTGTAGCACTATGTAAATGTGTGCTGCTAATATTATTTCTGTGCCAAGCAGGAAAGGAGATCCTCTCTCTTCCAACACAGGTACAAGTATCTAAAATTTAGACAGCAAAAGAGGTGGTCCCAAGTTCCAATTTACCTTTATTTAGGGCCCTTTTGGGGGTACCTCAACCCAAGCAAGTTGAAGATAATTCTTTTCCAAACTGATGCTCTTCTACACAGTACTTCAGAACATCAGTCATCACTCATTCCACTGATGGTACAGATTGTATCACATCTATTTTTTCTCAAACTGCAATTGTTTATATAGTCCCATAGATTTTCAATAGGTAAATCTATTCAATATGTTGTAGGTCTTTTTCTAGATCTTTATAAATTTGTGTTTTATTTTGGTGATCAGTGCCTGCAGTTTACATTTTTGTAGCATTGAATGTTTGCAGAGTTTTTAAACCTATAACAACAAGGTGAGATAGGAAATGTTAATGTCCCCTACTTTTTAGAGAATACTGAAGCTTGAAAAAATTTGTGACTTGCCCATGATCAGTAACTAAGTTAAAGTATTGTAGTCATGAATCATCTTGGCTTGGAGGCAACTTGTACAGAGGAAAGAGTATTAGATTTGGATTCAGAATCAAGTTCTGCTGCTTATTTCTTGTGACCTTGGCCAGGTCACTTAACCTCACTTATAAAAATGAGAGGGGTTGCCTTAGATAACCTACAAGTTCCTTTCCAGCTCAAAAAATCCTCTGTTCTCAGATGACTTAAATAGTTCTCCACTCCTCTCCATTGCTGTGAAAATTTATTTCCTCAGTTCTTGTTCTTAGTAGGCTAGGCAATTTGGGCCTGCTAAAAAATCTGAGTCTCTCAGTTGGGTAATCAGCACAGAAGTGGAAGGAACAAAATACAGCACCCCGAATTTGTTTGTTTATTTATTTAGCTTTTAAACTACTTAGAATATCCTATAATGAGCTTGGAAAGTCAAGCTGAAGCCGTATTGTTAATGACTTCAAGTGTCCAACAGAGGAATTTGTGTTTTATTCTAGAATGAAGAATTGAGCTTCTTGTTTTTCAGTCATCTGAGTCTTTGTGACCCCATTTCAATATTTTCTTGGCAAAGATACTGGAGTGGTTTGCCATTTCTTTCTCCAACTCATTGTACAGATTGAGGAAACTGAGACAAATGGGGTTAAGTGACTTGCTCAAGGTCACACAGCTAGTAAATGTCTGAAGCCAGATTTGACTTTAGGAAGATGAGTCCTCCTGACTCTAGGCGAGGTACTATCTACTAGTGCCACTGTCTACTTCGGGCCACCTAACTGCTGGAAGAAGTGAGCTACTGGAGCTTTTTGAGCAGGGATATGGTTTTTAGGGATATTATTTTGGCAACTTTTGTAGAGGATAGATTGGAGGCTGTCTAACAAAAGACAATGAGCTCCTCATAGCTGGTAATTTAAGTTAAAAACAGTGAGTCAGGTGTAGTGAATAAAATGCAACAAAGACAAATTAACGTACAGTTTCTCTGAGCCATATAACAGGGTTTGTTTTTGTTTTTTTATAATGCTGCTGTTAGTAAACTGTCACATTTGACCCCTCAGTCAGGTCAAGACGTTGATGAGAAAGGAACACTCAGGGTCACTGTAGTTGGGTGGCTGTATCCTATGTAGCTGGAGAAAGTGAATTGGTCGTTGGGTGTGGTATCTTTTCCACCCCTCTCTGACAATAAAGAAATGTTAATTGATTTATGGGGCTCAATTGCCTCTTATAATTTTGACTAGAAAATCAGAACCACTGAAATCTGGATCATTCATCCCTTTGGGGAAGATTAAACCACAACTAATTTCTCAGGGACTCGCAAGGACTGAAGAATTGTCTTTAGGAGGGAGATCCAGCTAAATCTGGGCAGTCATTTGTAGACCACTAGCAAGTCCCAGGGTAACTAGTTAGAGAGCAAATGTTCCAAGGCCCAGGAGTGATCGTGTTATTCCCCATTCAGCCAGGCTCTAAGCCAATTCAAAGTAGGGGAGATAACATATTTGAGTTTAGGCTGATGCTAACCATTATAAAAATCAATATTGCATAAAACCAGTTACGTGATAGAATCAGTGCAGTAGAGATAAAAGGAAATATGAATTTCTGTCCTTACACAGGGATGAGGTATTATGGTATCATGGAAAGAGAGCTATATTTGGAGTCAGGAGACCTGAGTTTGAAACCTGGCTCTACCAGTCTTATTGGGGTGGTGCAAAGTCAGGTTCTCTTGCCTCAATTTTCTCAAATTCTCTTTAAAGTGAATGGATTGGACTAGATGATTTCTAAGGTCCTTTTGGTCTCCAGATCTGTGTTCCCTATGTCTAGTCTGTATGAAGTATGAGACTGGGCTAGATGATTTCTAAACTTCATGATTGATTCTGCCTCTTATATTCTAGAAGTGCATGCTTTCCTCAGTGAAAGTCTTAATTTTCATCACTAGCCCTAGAGTCAGGAGGACCAGAGTTCAAATGTGGCCTCTGACATTTAACACAAAAACGCAAAATCTAGCCATGTGACCGTGGGCAAGTCACTTAACCCCAGGTGCCCTCCAAAAAAAAAAAAAAGTCTTAATTGTCCAAATTGTGCTTCTTTTTTTTTCTTTGTAGAGCGAGAGGCCTATAGTCTTGGAATACTGTCAATAATATCAGACTTTAAAAATGTGTTAGTTTTAACCAAGTAGTTTTTTTCTCCCTCTTTTATATTTTTTGTTATAGGGCATGGCTCTCAGCGAAAGAGTGAAGGATAGATTGGGAAATATTAGTGGTATCAATACAGTTTTCATTTTCTTTTTTTTTTTCCAGTTGCTTCTTTTTTTTTTTTTTTTTTTTTTTTTGCTTTTTGGAGGGCAGTTGTGGTTAAGTGACTTGCCCAAGGTCACACGGCTAGTTTTTTGTGTTAAGTGTCTGAGGTCGGATTTGAACTCAGGTACTCCTGACTCCAGGGCCGGTGCTCTATTCACTGCGCCACCTAGCCGCCCCCAGTTTTCATTTTCAAAACAGTAAATTTCTGTTAAAAATGTGGTGGCTTTTAATAATGTTTCCAAAAGCAATCAGTGTTTAAGGTAGTGGAGGGTTTTAACTTAAAAAGTAAATATGCGCCTCTTTCCTGACGAATAGCTCTTCAGTTTAGTGATCTAGAAAAGCAGAATGTATAGAAAGAGCAGTGTTACAGAGCTAGATGGGACAGAGACTAGTGCTTTTTTTTCTTCCCTTTTTGGAAGGGGGAATACAGGGCAGTTGGGGTTAAGTGATTTGCCCAAGGTCATATGGCTAGTAAGTGTTAAGTTTTAAGGTTATAACACTAAGCTAAGATCATATTTGAGCTCAGGTCCTCCTGACTGCTGGGCTGCTGCTCTGTTCACTGCACCACCTAGCCGCCCCACAGGAGACTTTCTAAACTAGAGCTAGAAATGCCTCTTACTTTTCAAAAAGTAATAAAGCTGTTTTCTTTGAGAAGCAATAATACCTTGCATCCAGTGCCTCTTCTCAATTACCTCTAAACATCTCTCATTCAGGAGCTCTTCTCTTCCCACCTGTATTACTATAATAATCAAGCTCGTCTTCTGTCTCCATTATATCATTTCTTCAGTCAATCCTTCACACTGCTGCCTAAATCTTCTTCTTAATGTATCATTCTGTTCATGACATCATTTTTTACTTAATCTTCTATGGCTTTTTGCTACCTCTTGCTTGAATAAATAAAGTATAAATTCATTTAAACTAATAAAAATAGCTCCAAATTACTTTTCCAGACTGATCTCAATACTGCTTCCCTTTCTGTAGTTGCTGTTCATCTAAATTGATCATAATCTGTTCCCTGTTCTCTTATTGACCTCTGCAACCTCAGCCTCCACGTCAGAGTCCTTTGGAAAGGAGGGAAGCTCTAATAAGTCTAAATGTTTAGTATAATCATTACATGTCATACTGATTAACATAGATATAGATATGATTTTGATCATTTCTACGTTCACCTCCACTTCCACAAGGAGCAGTCTTACGGTATAAGAAGACTGGTAAAGGGAGGGAAAAGGTCAGAAAGATATTTAATGTAATCTCTTGAAGTCCATTCTTTCAAGGTGAAACTAGGGGATCCCTTCCTCCATGAAGCCTTCTTTGATTCTGTCTCTTCCTCAACTTCTCCAGAGGCATCCTAATGCAGTGGAAAGAACACTGTTGGATTTGAAGCTCAAGGACCTGGGGTTGAATACTGGTCATTTGACCCTGGACAAATCATGTAACCGCTTTGGGCCCCAGTTTGCTTCTTTGGATTATATTAGGAGATCTCTAAGGTCCTTTCCAGCTTTGGATCTTTTAAAAGTGATTCTTCCCTCATTAAATTTTTAGTAGCATTTTACTTGGTCCTTTCCTTTGTACTTCATTCTTGTGGGGGGGGCTGGCTGAGGGGTAGGGTGTGGTATGTGTGTGAGAGTGCATGTCTTTTCATTAAATCAGGATTTAATACTGGAAGGGACTTTAGAAAATATCAAGTACAACTCCTTGTAAGCTTTTTGAGAGCAGTCTGTTATATTTTTGTATGCTTTGTGCCTATGATAGTGCTTATGTGGCTAGCATTTAATAAATATTTGAAGTACAATCCGAAAAATATTTGATAAATTTGATAAATTTGTGGATCTATAATTGAACTTTACAGAAGGGAAATGTCACATTCTTAACTTTCTGAAATTAATGTCATAGAAAACACCTACAGTGCTCCATAGAATGTTTCTTGGAGCTATTATCATTATCAGAGATGAATTATTGTTTTTACTTTTAGGTTTGTTTCCTCTTTTGCCTTCCCTGAACCTCCCTATTTTTGTAGTAGTATCACTGTTATCCTATTTCCAGCTCAAAATCTTGGAGTGAGCTTTGATTTTTACCTCTTCTTTGACACCTATTCAGTCACCAAATCTTGAAGATTTATTTTTCTGTCCTGATCTCTTGGCTGTATGTATCCCTTTCTTTTCTTTCCTTCTGCTCCCACTCTAGTCCAGACCCCCATCATCTAGAAAAAAGCTGTCTATACTTAAGCCTTCACTTCCCTTCTCTAATCTAAACCCTTATCCCTTAAAAGAAACTGCATTTAATTATAACTTCCCTTCCCTTACTCTCACATCCTAATCTTTTGCACTTTAACTTTTTTTGTTAATTAAAAAAATTAAATTGTTTTTAATCAGCAAAATTTTACGTTCTTCCTCTCCCACCTCCCCTCCCAGTGATATAGAAAAACAAAATACCTGGTACATGAATTATCAAGTTAAAAATTTCTGTGTTAAAAAAATTTTTTTTGATTTCATTCTACACTCTGGAGTGTATGGCTGCATACACTTCACCTTATTATTTGGAGGTGGGTAGCACATTTATTGTGAGTTCTCTGGAATTGTTGGTCACTACTCTGATTAGAATTACTAAACCTTTCAGTTTGTCTTTGCATTATTATTGTCACTACATAAATTGTTCTCCTAGTTCTACTCATTTGGCTCTCCATCAGTTCATGCAAGTCTTAGCAAAATTCTCTGAAACCATCCTCTTCATTATTTCTTACCATGAAAGAAATCATATTCCAAAACTTTTATATACCATAATGTGATCAATTATTCCTCAGTTGGTGGATAGTATCATTTCTCTACTTTGGAATGTAAACAGGTTAGTCCTTTATCGTTGTTCATTGATATTTACCTTTTTAATGTTTCTCTTGACTCCTTTGTTTGCACTTTAAAGTGCTCTGGACTTTTCATCATGAATGCTTGGAAATTCTATTTCATTAAAGGACCATTTTTCTCCTAGAAGGATTATACTTAGTTTTTCTGAGTAAGTAATTCTTGGCTATAAGCCTATATCTATGACTTCAGGCAGTGACATATTGCAGGCTGTCTACTTTTTTATAGTGGTGATGGTGTACCCAAACCCAAATCACAGGTCACTACACGCCACCTGATTTGTGGCTCACCATTAAGCCCCTTTATATTTTTGTCTTTGCCTCTATCCTACACCCTGTAATAGCTTGAAACAGCTTAAGGCATAGTCCTGGGTATTGCCCAAGGCATAGTCCCCTGACACCCCCTTCCTTCCTGAATCAGCATTGTGTACTAGGACCAGTCCCAGGGTTATGGTGCAAGATTATATGAAGAAGAAATCACTGTGTTCTGTTCCGCTGACCAAGCAGGGTCCCCACACCCTTCACCCAGAACATGACCCTGGCCTGTTCTGGGGAATTGACTATTCTCCACTCCCCTTTATCCAATGACCCTCCACCCTGTTCAGGGAAGCTGACCATGACCCTCCACCCTGTTCTAGGAGGGACCCCCATGTTCTAGGAAGGTTACACCCTTGTACCCTTGAGCCATATTCCCAAATTAGCCCTGAGCTATAGATCTAACCAGTGGCTGTTCCTGGCTTCTGTACGACATTGCTTATGCTAGCTCTCCTCCCTAATTGTGGTTTTTGCCTTTTTAAACATCACTTCAGTTGGTCTTCCTGATTTGAGTTTACACAAATAGTCATTCGCTTGATCAATAAATCCACACCTAAAATTTACCTTGAACCCAGGTCTCCACTGGCTCACTCTTATTCTTTGCACAACAGTAGCTGCTAAATGTTGCTTGTGTGATCTTAAATCTATGGCTCCATAAGATTTTTAGGTGTTTTTTTTTTTTTTGGTTATGGTATTTAGGTAGTCTAGTGATTCTTCAATTGGGTTTCTTTGATCTGCTTTCTGATCAGTTATTTTTGCTGTAAGAAGCAGTATATTTTCCATCTTTTGACTTTGACTTTCTTATTGCCTTATGGAATCATTAACTCCTGTTTGGTTCATTCTAGTTTTCAGGGAGTTTTTTCCCCCTTTGGGTAAAGTTTGTACCTCTTGTATCAGACTTTTAATTCCTTTTTGAATTCTTTCTTCTGTGCCCTCATTTCTTTTCCATTTTTTCCCCTCTAGTGCACTCATTTAATTTATAAAAACATTTTAATTTTTTTTTTAACTCTTGCTTCATCTCTTCCAGGAGTTCTAGTTGATTTTGTGACCAGTTCTGCTTTTCTTTGAGCCTTTATTTGTAGGTATTTTGGAGTCAATCTCTTCTGGAACAGAGTAGTGAACAACAGAGCTGCCATTTGGCTCCTTTTCCTGCACCTTACCCAAATTTAGGCCTCTCCATACTGGATTTGGAATCTTTTCTTGCCCTGGTAGAGAGTATCTCCCTGGGCTGAAATGCTCTGTGCAGCGCCCTCCTGACCAGATTCCATCCCTGGTATCCGTAAATCTCACTTGTCTCCTGTGTGGATTTGGGCTAGAAAAATGACTCATTCTCATTTTTTCCCTTTGGTTTTCCCCATCAAGATTCAGTCTGGTACATTTTCTAAATCTGTTTGGAGGAGTTGGAGAATGAGGAGTATTGTACTTCTTCCTACTTGGCCATTTTATTATCTCTTGTCTTACAGTTTTACTTCGACTTCATCAGTCAGTTGAACCTCTATGGAATTATCAATGCTCTTTACAAATTTTTTTAAATAAATTTTTTCCGATTTTTTTTTCATTACCTGAATTTCTCAGTCTTTCTGTATGAGAGCTATCACTTAAGACATATATAAAAAAGAAAAAATGTCAGCAAACTGGCCAGCACATTGAAAAAAATCTTACATCTGTTGTGTTTGATACCTTTAGGCACCCCTCCCTTTTGCCTTTTGATATTTTTGTCATTATAATTTCAAAGTATTCATAGTTGTTTCAGTTTTTCCATTTACATTGTTGCCATTTTGCATTTTCCCTAGTTCTTTACTTCATTTTGCATTGGTTTCCCCTTGCTTCTGTATGCATTATATTCATTTATTACAGCATACAGTAATATATTCCATCGCATTTTTATATCCCAACTTGTTCAGTTGTCTACCATGTGATTGATATCTACTTTGTTTCCAATTCTTTGCTACTACAAAAAGTGTTTCTATAAAATATTTTGGAGAATATGGGGCCTTTCTTTTTATCATTATCCTCCTTGGGTATATGCCTGACAGTGGAACATTTCTGTTACTTTCTTGGCCTAATTCCAAATTGCTTTCCAAAATGGGAGGACTGATTCTCAGTTTCACCAACAGCGCATGGGTGTGCCTGTTTATCCATAGCCCCTCCAGCAGCCACCATATATGTCATTTATCGTCTTTGTTAATTTGTTGAGTAGGAAATAAAACCTGAGAGTTTTTATCTGCATTTCCTTTATTAATGTTTTGGCATATTCTTTCACATATGATTGTGCCTAGTTTGTGGTTCTTTTGAGTAATGTTTATTCACTTATTTAACTTTTAATTACCAAGTCTAGTGGCATTTTCTCATTTTTCAACCTTTAGTATCTTAGCATCTGACACTGTTGACCATCTTCTCCTCGTAGATATGCTATTCTTTTGGTTGTCCTCTGCTAGATCTTCTTTAGCATTCTCCTTAACTTTGGTGTCCCCCAAGGCCCTCTTTGGACTCTGTTCCCTTCTCTCTCTACACTCTCACATGGTGACCTTATTGGTTTATTATCTCCGTGCACTTGTCTTGCTTGTCTGCACATTGAGTTCTAGTCTCTCACTTGAATTCTAGCTGCTTACTGGATTTTTTAAACCAAATGTCCCATAAGCATCTTAAATTCAGTGTTTCTGAAGCAGAACTCATCAACCAATCCCTCTTAGAAAACTTTTCAATTACTGTCAAGGACATCACCATCTTTCTAGGTTCACAACCTCAATGTCATCATCAACTCCTTTTGCTCATTCCCATATTCATTCATTTGCTAAATCTTGTCATTCTGTTTCCACAAAATATCTGACATTTGTCTTCTACTATGTACCCACATATGTATTACCCCAATTCAGACCCTCTTCATTTTTTGCCTAGGCTCTTGAAATAGTTCTATCTCGCTTAGGTCTTGGGACACCTTTGTAAGCCATCCTACGCACACAGCTGCCAAAATGCTTTTCCTAAACATGTCTCACCATTTTATTCTCTTACTCAGTGAATCCCAGTGGCTCCCTATTACCTTTGAGAAGAAATGTAAAGCTCTTCACAGTCTGGCTTTGGTTTGCCTTACATATTAGTCCTTTTCCTGCTTTTTGTGGTTTAGTAAAACCATCTTTCTTTCTGTTCATATTCAGGACTCCATTTCCTATCTCTTTACCTTTTCAGTGTCTATTTTACTTGCTAGGAATATACTCCCTTTTTACCTCCTTTTCCTAGAATTTCTCAGCTCAAGTGCTGCCTTCTACATAAAGCCCGTCCTAATCCCATTAACTGCTAGTGGGGTACCCCCTCCTTCATGTTGAATTTTATGTGATAAGTGTTTGTTTAGATGTTTTTCTAGCTAGATTGCAAACTCCTTTAGGAAAGGAGCCTTGTTTTATACTTTTTATATCCCCATTGCCTGTTTAAATGGTATAAGGCTGTCATATGATGATTTCTGATGGTCTTGTCTTACTTCTACAGGAAAAGCCAACCGGTGGTTTGGAATTGCACCACCTAAATCTGGGAAGATGAACATGAATATTCTTCATCAGGAGGAGCTGATTGCTCAGAAAAAGCGGGAAATTGAGGCCAAAATGGAACAACAAGCCAAACAGAGTCACGTGGCCACTCCCCAGCCCCCACCACCCAGGGAGTGAGTGTATATTATATCCCTGAGAGCTTTTATGATATTCACAATATCTCAGGATTATTGTCTGCCAGACAGGATCTTAATTAGTAATCATATCCATTCAACAAACATTTATTAAGCACCAGTTGTATGGAAATTCTGTACTGAAAATACAAAGAAAGGAAATAGACCCTGGTCTCCTGGAGCCTAACAGGGAGGAAAGATATGTACACAGACAGTTGCCCTACAAGGCATAGGGTAGAGGAGAGGATCAGGGAAAGTGAAACATGTGAGGAAGGCAAGATAGCTGGCATGGGGGATGGGGTGTCAGAAAGTTTAATGGAGGAAGTCATCATCTGAATTGGGCCCTGATTTCCTTTGAAACTTAGCTCACACACTACCTTTGACATGGAGCTGATTGCTAACCCCAAGCTACCTTGTATTCATTTTGTATGTTATGTATATGTAATATTTATACATAGAGATGCATGTTGTCTTCTCTACTCTTAGAATGTGAGCTACGTGAAGGCAGAGACTGTTTTACTTTTATCTTTTGTTCACAGTACTTAGCAAAGTTCATGTCACATAATAACCACTTTAATGCTTGTTGACTTATTAAATAGAGACTTTATCAGATAGTAGCTGGGGGAAGAGTCTGTTGCAGGCACAAAAAAAAGTGCAAGCAAAGGGGCAAATAATAGCCCAAATTATCTAGAATATATAGTATGTAGTATAGACTGTAAGGCATGAGGGTGGGACATTGCAGGATATATCTGGATGTCTGGAGAGAGATTTCTCAGTGATTTCAGCTCTGACTGGTCAAAACAGGCAGATCATAATAAAAGATCCACCTCAAAAAGATGAGGCCTGGTCTTAGCTAGCTAAAAACATATATGAAGAGTGTGTGTATGTTTCTGTTGATCATTTTATTACTGAACCAAACTCACTTTAAAAAAAAATTACATCAGATTTAAACATGATATTCAACTTAATCACCATCATTTAAGGAGATTGGCGCAAAGCTTCTCACTTTCAATGTGCCAAGCAAGATTTTGCTTACAATAGTCAGAGTATTCACTAAAGAGCATCAAGAATAGATTACAATGTGGTTGATAGTAAATTGGCAAAGTGGTGGATTTATAATCTGAGAGGCAGCTTGACATAGAAGAGTGTGAGCCTTAGAATCAGGAATTTCTAGGTTCAAATCTTGCTTTTTGATCATGGACAAATCATAACCTCTCATTGCTCCTGGCAGCTATCTATGACCAGAAGTTACAGACAAGTTCCTGATCTACATTGGTAGAGGGAGTTTCCACAATAGGTTCTGTATGCTAATTAAATCGTAGATCTAGACAAAAAAAAATTAGATTTATTAAACATGTTTCTGATAAGAAAGCAGTAGCTTCTTTACAGTTGCCTCTCTACTTTTCCAATTCCAATGGCAGTTTACTGCTAAAGTAGGTGTCAGTGGCTAATAACTATTCTTAGCTCCTAGGCCTGTACAAAAGCAGGTGGCACCAGCTTACTTCTGAATGAGAGCAAATAATTGAGATTTTTAAAGATTATTTGACAGATAGTTTTCTTTCAGTTAAACCTAACTTATATCTAGGTGGTTATGAATATAAATAGCCCTTTTCAAACCCACTTTCAGAAGAGAGAGGGAAAACAAAATGGTGTAGGTAAAGTGCCACTGAATTACAGTGAGAAGACCTGAGTTCAAGCCCCAATTCTTTCAACGAATAGCTGTAGAAGCCCTGATGTTTCTTTGACTTTCCAAAGCTCAGTTGTCTTGTTTGTAAAATTAAGGGGCTGGATTAAAATGATCTTTTACTTCCTACCAGCTCAAAGGCTCTCATTCTAGGATTACTCACTGGCTGTTAACATTCTGTTGTCCCAGATCTCTTCCAGCGCTCACATTTGGTGTTCTCCTTGTTTCCTTCAAACTGGAGAGTGCTCTGGATCTTAAAGTTTTGCTTCACATTGGGTAAAAAGCACTGAGGGAGTCCTCTACCTACTAGAAACGATTAAGGAGAATGATTGCCACTGAACTAAATGGAATCCGTTTTTGGCCTTGACGGGATGAAAGTTATCTTTCCCCCTAGCATTTCACTTTCACTCCTTCCCACCCTATAACCCCAATTACTAAGGTTTGTCTGCCTATCCCTTTCAACATCTCTGAGCATGGTATCTTGGATAGGGTCTTATACTTGGCAAGATAAGGTTCATGTCCCACCAATTCCTTCATCTCTCAGTTCCTCAGTTTCTTCTTCTGTAAAAAGCAGGAATTGAACTCTCTGGCTTCTTAGGTCTCTTCTAGCTCTAAATCTGTGTTTATCCCTTTCTACTCCCACCACAACCGTCCTAATTCAGGCCTTCATTTCTTCCTGCCTAGACTATGGCAATAGCCCCTAAATTGGTCTACTTCTCCTCCTTGAACCATCCTCCACATTACTGTTAAAGTAATAGCACTTTGATAAAATATGACTAGGCTATCAGGATAAAATACTAATACCTCTTTTGTCATTGAAAGGCCTTTACAATCTGGCTCTAGTCCGTCTAACCACGGTGATCCTACATTACTTTGCACACACTGAAAATTCCAGCCAAACTGACCTCCTTGCTATTCCTTGTGCAGGATATTTCCTCTTCCTGGTCCATGCCTCTACACAGGCTGTCCCCCATGCTTTGGATGCTTATTTTCTTTACCTCTGTCTCTTGGAATCCCTGACTCCATGGAAAGCTCCATTGAAGTGTCACTCCTTCCTGGTTCTCCTTGTTAGTGCCTTTTCCCCAAATCATTGTTTATTTTGTATATATCCTACATTTATAAGTGAACATCTTGTATTCCCCCAGGCAGAATGTCAGCTCCTTGAGAACAAGGATTGTCTCACTTTTGTATTTCTATCCCTGCTGCTTAGCATAGGACCTGGCACATTCATAGGTACTTCATAAAAGCTTGATGATTGTCATTCTTTGCTTACCTGGTCTAAAACTTGGCAGGTTTCCTTGTGGTTTTTTGTCATCTGATAACTATTCTTTTTGTTTTGGGCTTAGAACTGCAAGTGCACCAAATGCTGTTTCTGTCTCTAACAAGTTTGCCAATGATGGCAGCTTCCTGCAGCAGTTTCTGAAGCTGCAGAAGGAAAGATCCTGTACAGGTAAGTTCATTTCAACCTAGGAGTCTAGAGGATTCTGGGAACTTTGGTTTTGGAATCTCTTGGAACCATGCCTCAGGCATTCACTCAATTATTCACCATTCAGCAGACATTTGTTAAGTTCCTACTATATGCTGATCCTGGGAAAGGTATAAAAATAAATCAAAATGTGTTAAGGATCTTAGAGTATCACTAAATATATGAGATGTATTTACAGGTAAATATAATGGAGATTAGAAAGCAGTAAGTACTTAAGAAGAGGCAGCCTGGCAGAGGGCGGAGATTCACAAACTTTCCCGGCTCGGGGCTTTTTTACACTCTTAAAAATTGAAAATCTCCTAATGAGCTTTTTTTAAAAAAAAATGTGAGTAATCTCTATCACTAGTTATATTAGAAATAAAACATCTTAGTGTTATTATGAAAATAGTTTTAACCTTGAAAACCTCCTGAAATGGTCTCAGGGACCCTTAGAGGTCCCTCAACTGAACTTTGACAGCCATTGTTATAGAGGACAAAGAGCTGACCTTGGAGTCCAAAACCAAAGGGTTCAAGTCCTGCTTCTGACACGTACTAATTGTGTGACTGTCAGTTAGTCACTGAAACTTTCAGTGCTTCAGGTAGCTCTGTCTATATATATTTTTAAATTTTATTAAATTTGTTTATCTACTTTTAGTTTACAACATTCAGTTCCACAATCCCTTGAGTTCCAAATTTTCTCCCCCTCCCTCTCCTCCCTCCTTCCCCCCATGGTGGCATGCAATCCAATACAGGCTCTACAAATACCTTTGCATTAAGCATTAGTGAGGTTGTAAAGAAGAATTATAACCAGTGAAGTGAACAGCAAGAAAGAAGGAACAAAACAAAACTAAGCACAAAAGAGAGCAGGTAGTTTGCCTCAATCTGCATCCAGACTCTGTAGTTCTTTCCTCTGGATGTGAATATCCTTTCCATCATGAGTCTTTTGCAGTTGTCTTATAACCTTGCATTGCTGAGAGGAGCCCAGTCTATCAACGTTAGTCATCACAGATATAATGTGTCTGTAATTGTGTACAGAGTTCTCTTGGTTATGTTCTCCTCACTCAGCATCAGTTTATATAAGTCTCTCCAGGTTATTATGAAGTCTGTCTTCTCCTCATTTCTTACAGCACAATAGTATTCCATTACATTCATATACCACAATTTGTTTAGCCATTCCTCAATTGATTGGCATCCCCTTGATGTCCAGTTCTTTGCCATCACAAAAAGAGTTGCTATAAATATTTTTGTGCAAATGGTTTTCCTTCCACTTGTATGATCTTTGGGATATAGCCCTAGAAGTGGTATTTCTGGATCAAAGGGTATGCACTTTTTTGTTGCCCTTTGGGCATAGTTCCAAATTGCTCTCCAGAATGACTGGATCAGTTCACAACTCCACCAACAATGCATTAGTGTTCCAATTTTTTTCCTCTCCAGTGTTTGTCATTTTCCTGTTTTGGCTCTGGCTATATATTACTGAGATTTGCATTGGTGGTGGGAACTTCTATACCAGAAAGTCCTTAATCCAAGAAAATCATAGGTCTAGACTTTTCCCAAAATAGTACATAAAAGGAATAAAAAATGCTATAAGATTAGAGAGACAGGAAAGATTATGACTAATTTTGGATCAAGGTGGTAAAGAGATCAGGCAAGACCTTATGGAAGGTGGTGTTTGAGAGGTAGCAGAAGGTCAATAAGTAGGGTTGGGATGAATGGATAAAGGGAGACATACAAGAAGTTTGAACAAACACTTTTCAGGGTAGGGTGGGGCCTGCTTAATTGTTGCTGGATTATTTGTATGAGGGGGAATAGTGCAGTTTAAAGCCTTAATGGTAGTTTGGAATTGGATAGGGCTTGGATTTCAGGTTAAGTTTGATTTCTATTTAGTTGACAGAAAACTACTGAAAGCTTTTGAACAGTGAAGTGACATTATCAGAGCCATGCTTTAGTGACATTAATCTGGATTAGCCTCCAGTTTGATACAACTCAAGGTCAAAGCTGTTTATTTTTAACAGACATCATCTCTTTAAAGCCTGCTTTTAGAAAAAGAGCTTAAGTAGAGAGTCCTCACTGCTGTATTTTATTTGGAATTAAGAGGCTTGTTTTGACATTCTAAGATTCGGCATGAATACAAATTAATGTAACATCTTAATAATAATAATAATAATAATAATAATAATCACAAAATCTCATTTGATCTTCGCAACTCTCTTGAGGTGGGTTTTCCTCATATTTTATAAAGGAGGAAACTAAGTCTCAGAGGTGGAAAAACTTGCCCTTAGCATGGAATAAATTGATTTTATGGTCACCACTTAAATATAGATCTCCTAATCCAGAGTTGTTCTCATTATATCACACTTATTTTTTTCAGAAGTCAGTGTTTCAGTCAGATGCAGTATCCAAGAGGTAGCATTGTGTATTTATTTTTTCTCTTTATAAAAAATTTATTTATTTATTTACTTTTAGTTTATATAACATTCAGTTCCACAATCCCTTCAGTTCCAAATTTTCTCCCCTTCCCCACCATGGTGGTATGCAATCTGATATAAGTTCTACAAATACCTTTACATTAAACGTTAGTCAAGTTGTAAAGAAGAATTATAACCAGTAGCATTGTATATTTAATAAGCAGTGGATTTGAATTCAGAAAATGGAATCAGATCTACATATGTGACCTTGAGGAATTCCTTCTCTGCTCATAAATTTTCTTATTTGAAAAATTAAAGGATTGAATTAACATTCTAGGGCCCCTTCCAAATTTAAAATCCTATGATTTATAATTTATGTGTTAGTTACGCCTTCTATCTTCTTCCCCTTTTCCCTTTCTGATTATATTTGTCTTTTTCACTGAGAGAACCTACACCAGAAGTCAGGCTGATAAGTGTTCACACTAATGATAACAGAGAAGTAAATAAACAGAAAAGTAAACTCTTCTGGTTTTTTTTTTTTTTTTAGTAATTTTATTTTTAAAAAGTTAACAAGCATTTATTTTCTCTTCCAAATATCTGTTTCACCCTTTCCTCTCCCAGAAAATAAAAACAAAATATTTGTAACAAATAAGCATGGTCAAGCAAAACAAATTCCCATATTGGTCATGTCCAATGTTTCATTCTCCATACTAGTCTCTGTCAGGAGGTAAGTAGTATCCTTCATCATTGGTCCACTGGAATCATGGTTGATCATTGGGTTAATCAGAGGTCTTAAATCTTTCAGAACTTTTTCATTTCAATAGTTTTATTGTTATAGTATCAATTGTTCTCCTGGTTTTGCTCATTTTTCTCTATATCATTTCATACAAGTCTTCTCAGGTTTCTCTTAAAGTTCTATAATTGAAGTTTTCCATAACTTTTAAAAATTATTCCTTTTATCATTTTATATTACACTAGCATTCCTTTACATTTACTTACTGTAGCTTGTTTAACCTTTGACTCAATTCATGGGTTCCCTTTTACTTTACAGTTTTTTGCTACCACCTAAAAAGCAGTTATTAAGGTTTAGGCTAGTATTGGTATGACTGGGTCAAAGTATATATGCTCAGTTTAGTAATTTTTGGGGCATAGTTCCAAATAAAGCAGAATATTTTGCATCTTGTTTTCTCCTCTGTACATCATATAGGTTGTTTGGTTTGAAAATAAATTACTTTTGATTGTTAACATGGTAACTGAGTTTTGACTAATTCTTGCCACTGGGAGAAAAATTATTATTATTTTTTTTT
>CM053594.1:53765074-53793924 GCA_028646575.1 Pseudocheirus occidentalis
TCCCACTGCTTCCTTGCCCTGGGAGCAGTTTGGCCGGACCCGCTCTTCTCCTCCCGAGATAGAAAAATCCACTGACCTTTCTCTTAGCCTTTTTTTCTTCTGGCCTGATAAATGTGGTAACTGTGCCTCCAGTGCAGCTGATCAGCTCTCCTATAGCTGCGGTTCCCCGCCCGATGCCCCAGGGCTTGACCCGGCCGGGGGTTTCGGCCCGCGGGTCCCAGACTGCTGCGAAGACCCCTGCCTGCTGCACTGCCTGTAGCAACAGATGTTCTTTCTGTCTTTTGGAGAGTTTTGGAGCTTGAAAATCTGTTTAGCATCCTATTTTATGAGTTTTTTAGCATGTTTGTGTGGGAGCTGTGGTGCTTTGCTGCTTCTATGCCGCCATCTTGGCCGAGAAAAATTATTTTAAAGTGGAATAGGAAGTATTTAGTACAGAAGGAAGGACTTTCCATTTAAAAGGTTGCTCTTGGAATAAAAATAAGTTTCAGAATCTTCTCTGTAAATATAGAGCAGGTATGCATACCTCTCAGGTTACTTATATGTGACAGTGCCTGAAGTCATGGTAACAGGTTAGACACCTTCTTGAGGCCCTGTCCAGTTCTGTGATTCAGTTCAGTGGCTGCTACCTCCAGTAAATGTTATTTCTTTTGTTGTTGTCTTTGCTCTTTTTTCCCTGCAAGATGCTTCTCCAAGTTCTGCCTGTGCTCCCTCTAATGTCTCTACCTCCAGCACTGGGAAAAGACCAATCTTGATTGGAAAGAGACCCAGCCTGGGAGTGAGCAACCCTCTCAATCAAGTCAAAAATTACTCTCATGCCAAGCAAAGCCCTGTGGCTAACCGCCTGAGTGTCTTCCAGTCTCCAGATGATGATGACGAGGAAGATTATGAGCAGTGGTTGGAAATTAAAAGTAAGTGTAATGCTTTCCCCTCAGCCCCTCAAGTTTTCTTATAAATTGGCCTATTCAATAGCAAGAGGAGTGGGAATGCTGGACAAACCTAGATTTCCTATATGAACTGTCTTTTGAGTGAATGACAAATGTGTTTTGCCTTAAAGAAGAGATCCTAGTGTTTCTCATTCTTGTGTATTAAGAAACAGGAAACTTCATGTTATGGAAGACACCATGTTAAAGTGGAAGGAGCCCTCGACTAGGAGTCTTGAATACTCTGTGCTAGCTTTGTCACTAACTGACTGTGAGACCTTGGGAAAGTCCTTGGCCCTCTCAGAATTTGTTTCTACCTCTGTAAAATGTGGTTCCTTTTCTAAGGTCCTTTGCAGATCAAATGGATTCTTAATTTTTATTCTCTCACATTCACCACACCCCATGTTGAGTCCATCTGATTCACTCATCTCAGTCTCTGAATGAGTCCTGGAAATTCCACTCCTCTTCCATTCAGATCTTCCTGGGGTCTTCCTTCCAGAATTGACCAAGGATCCATTTGGGTAGAATGGTAGAAGAAGTCTGTGTTACTCTTACTCTTCTTTTCCTGGGGGAAAATAATACTGTTGGTCCCTGGTACTTTCACTTCAGTACCTCGTACTGATTCTAAGTCTGCTTTGGGAAGAGGTGGGCAGAGAGGTTCGGCTGTAGAAACTTGTTTGTAGTCTAGGGAGGGGAAGTTCCTTGAGAAGAATGTTCTTTAGCAAGGACATGCTGTAATGGCAGACATCCTGTAGATGCATTAGTACCATTCTAGATTTAGAGATCCTTTAATTTCAGTAGGAAAGTGAAAACTAGTTATCAGGTTCCAGTTTAATTATACTGCAAGTTCCATATACACTCCTTCCTCCCTCTTCCAAACAACAAAAATTTATTCATTGAAGGCTGTACTGGGGGTATGTTAGTGACTATTCTGTATACTCACATTCTGGCAGTAACCCAAGTGGATTTAGCTTTTTCCGTTCCCCTATGTTTCATGAGATTGTTTAGAATTACATCCCTGCCCCCAACAGTCAGTCATTGGTAATTTGTACAATCATACCAGGATTACCGCCCCCATTTCATCCCTCTTCTTCCCTCCCTCCCCCATCCCATTCTTGTCTGTTGTTGTGGTTCTTAGAAATAATGTGCCTGTTGACTGTTGGGTGTATGAATTGAACCCCAGTACTGACAGCCTGCTTAAAGTTTTACCCCCAGAGGATGCGGAGACCCGAAAAGTGGTAGAGAAATTGGCCAGGTTTGTGGCAGAAGGAGGCCCTGAATTAGAAAAGGTTGCTATGGAGGACTACAAGGATAACCCTGCATTTTCGTAAGTATAACTGTGCTTAATTTATTTTTTTAATCAGCTTAGTAACTTCTAGTGTTAAGGTATGGAGCCTTGTGTGTGTGACTGACTCATTGATGAAACTTTCATTAGAAGAGCTATTGAACAGTATCAGAAGCTCTAAGTGTGATGCCTCTCAGAGCTTATATTACTTTAAGATGCCTATTAATTGCTTTTAGAAATGTAACCATCACAAGCTTTCGAATTAAACTGTCAGAGTAACATGTTGCATGAGTTTTTCTGACCATCCTTCCAGATTTTTGCATGATAAGAACAGCAGAGAATTCCTGTACTACAGAAAGAAAGTGGCAGAGATGAAAAAGGAAAACCAGAATGCCCAGACACCGTCTTCTCAAAAAGGTAGAGGAAGGTGCTGTCTAGTTGCAGTGCAGAGGGTCAGAAATGCTTTCCCTTGTATTGGGTCTGAATGGGCTACAGCAAGGACAAATAACCTGCAGAATTAGTATTGAGGCATCATCGGGCAGACCAGCTGAAAAGAGCAGCAACTTCATCCTTTTCCAAGTAGCAGAAGCTCAACTGTGAATACAAAAGGTGTTTTAATGTTAAGACACCAATTTTCAGTCTACACTTAAGCTGAGAAGTGCCATCTCTTTCTTAGAATGTAAATGTGGGGGGAATTGAAATACATTTTTAAGATTTCAGTGCAGTAAATGTCAAATGAAAGATGAAAAATTTTAAGTAGTCATCATATTTTAAATGGGATAATATCCCAGTGAATGATAAACTACTGTAGGGCAATGGGGAAAAAAAATTGATGGTTGAGCAGAAATAGTTTTTAAAGGAGATTCCCATAAAGAGCCAGTTGCTCTTTAATTCCCATATTCCTTCCCATTATTACTCTTACTCAATATAGGGCTCCTATAGAAACCTTCTTCCACAGGTAAGAATGAGAAGCACACTCAACCAAAATTGCCTAGAGAAGCTATCATGGGGACAAACCTGTATTTCTTTCTAATTTCATTTCCCTGGGCCTAGCTTAGACCAGCCCCACAAGCAGTCCCTTAAACTAAACATCTGTCTGGACATAGAATGTCTCTCTCAAATTCCATCTTGTTCAGAATGCAGGGTACAAACCTGGATTCCAAAAGAGAAAGTCCATGTCCCAGTCCAAAGAAAATAGGTGGTTTAAATTCTTGGCTAGGGGTCATTCAGATCAGTCAGACTAGTAAGCACCACAATTTGTTCCCAGTGAAGTAACCTTATTACCGTTTGCCTGTTTTTCTTTGTATCATTCCCCCAATAAACCCCTCCTCTTGCCCTTGGGGTTCTTAGAACATATTAGGCTTTTGACTGTTGGGTGTGGTGAGTTGAACCCAGTACTGACAGCCTGCTTAAAGTTTCACCCCCAGAGGATGAAGAGACCAAGACTTTTGCTGAGAAGCTGGCCAGGTTTATAGCTGACGGGGGTCCAGAAGTGGAAACAATTGCCTTGCAGAACAACAGGGAAAACCATGCATTCAGGTAAGATGAAAATAATTGCAGTTAACATTCATGGAAGAAAGAAAGCCCTCAGAATTCAATTGACTATAATGCTGCTGATATATACTGTCTGCAGAAGTGCTGTTTTTGCTTAAGGATATAAATAGGTAACTAGGTTTAATGAAGTTGGTCTTCCAAGCCCCCAGCTGCCACTGTCTAACATATGGCACTTCTGGTCCTGGTATAACAATAATATAATAAAGCAATTCACATTTATGTGGTGCTGTTAGAATTACAAGGCACTTTCCTTGCAATAGCCTTGTTTGAAGGTAGTCTGAGCGTTCTTATCCCCATTTTGGAGATGAGGAAACAGACCCAGAGACATTTCTGACTTGGTTGTGGTCATGTAGTGGTAGAGTCAGGATTCAGACCCAGCTTTCAACTCCAGATTGAGTATTCTTTCCACAAAGTTATGCTGACCTTCTGTACTGTGTGTCCCCACACACTTGGCAAGCTGTATTTCCTAAGTAGTTCAAGATAGAAATCAGCTGTCTTTTATAGTGTTACTGCTGGGTCTCTTTCCTCTGTCTAGGCCAATGTAGAAAAATTTACCTTTGGATAAAATTGTTCTGATGCATGTGTTCACTGTTATTTATATAGGTATACTCGTGTAGTCTTGTTTTGACCCACATTGAGAGGCAGTGTGGTATAGTGGATAGAGGGCTGGACTTGGAATCAGGAAGACATTAATGAAAATCTCATCTCAGACACTTACTAACTGGGTGACCCTGGCTAAGTCATTTAATTTCTTTCAGCCTCAGCTTCCTGATCTGCAAAATCGGAACAATAAATTCCCACAGTTCTGACCTCACAGGGTTGTGAAGATCAAATAAAATTATTTGTGTATAATACTTTGCAAATATTAAAGTATATCAACACCAGTTAGTAATATTATACTCTCACTAAACTCTGCCTTCCCATCATTTGCTAATGACCTCTTTGTCAGTCTTCTTATGGAACTATTTGATGCCTATCTAGAAACCTCCATTCTCACTCTCCTCCCTGCTCATGGGTTTGTTTATTATTAGGACAGAAAGCCCTGTGCAGCCTAACCTTTCTAGCTTTTTTAGCCTAGAATGACCATAGGCTACAACGATCCATATTTATGCTAAGTGTTTTATGGTACACTTGCCATCAGATATATTTCTGTAACCCAGCTAGGACCCTTCCATTGTAATGCTTGCTGCCTCTTGGATAAATTTTTTTATCAACTTTTCTGAGAGACTCTTATTAGTATAAAGAATTTGACTGTCTTCTTTTAAGGAGCAGCTCCTACAATTTTTGAAGTTGTTTTCAAGAGGACCCTTTAAAGCTGCTCTCCCAGTGAATTTAAAGTCAAGTTCATCAATGAATAATGAGCCATTTTGTTTTTTTAAATGTTTTTGCCATTTTGGCTCATATCCAGATTTGGATTGTTTGTTTTGAGTGGCATTTTAAAGAAAAATGTCCATATTTCAAGCTTTGTAGTCCATTAAGTCCCTTAAAGTTTTAAGGGGATATAATTCATGTCTGCATAGCACCTAAGGTTTGCAAATCACTTTCCTTCCATACCTTTAAGAGATGGTTTAATGAACTACTTTGACCAAAGAAAAGTCACACCTTGATTGCCAGTCCTTTGGTTCTGAACTTTTCTAAACTTAGCTAGGTTGGTCCTCAGGAAACAGATACACAGTCAGTCCTTTACCGGATCTTTCTGGATTATAAGCCTTTCCAGTGGTAGGATAATTATTTCTTGGGTGGTGTTGCCATAGCTTCCAAGAATTCAGGTTCACCTCCAACCACACTCTGATAAAGAGTCAGAGTACTTTAGTGGGTTTTTTTAAATATAAAATTTAGAATTTCCTAGTACAAAGTTAGTGCTCATTCCAAAACTATCACCTGAAACAACCCAGCCAAGATCTAGGTGAAGATTTTTTCCAGATACGGAATTGAGGGAGGCAAAAATGTTTTCTTTGGGTTTTGTTTGATAAAAGTTGTGAGACAATGTCTGGTTTTCACTGCTATCATCCCACCTTTCTCCCACCATTATTAAATATGTGGTCTGTACAATGATTTTTCACCCTTTTCCTCAGAGTACTTATTAAGAACTTTTGCTTTTAAATGAATCCTTGAAAATATCTGTTGATCAGCATGGATTCTAGAACCTGCCATTGGTGGAAATATGTACTCTCCCTCAGATATGGTTGTTATATTCTTCAGTTGCTGTTCTGAGCGAACAGAATCTTTATCTGCCAGAACTGCAGTCAACTAATGATCCAGAATCTGAGTGTCCAGTGTGAATTTAAGTGGACAGCATATTGGGGGAAGTAATAGTTGAGAGAAGCTCACTCAGTTTGCATTGACCTAAAATAATCCCAAAGCATCTGATGTTGCCCTACATAGATACTTACAGTGGTTGCCTTTTGGAAAGTCACTGATGTCCTAGAGTAGTAGTAGACTTGATCCCATGTTGTTTGGTTTTCTTAGTTAGAAACACATATATTCAACTTTATAGGTTTTTATATGAACCGAATAGCAAAGGATATAAATACTACCGACAGAAACTGGAGGAGTTCCGGAAAGCCAAAGCCAGCTCTGTAGGTACAACCCCCACACCTGATCCTGGTCTGAAACGGAAGATACCTCCAGAGGCCCCTTCCTCTTCTTCATCTACGTCCCCTTCCTCCTCCTCCTCCTCCTCCTCCTCCACTACCATTTCCACCACTCCAGCTCCTGGCAAGGCAGTGGCTGCAGCTACAACCAAGAAGAAAAGGAAGAGCAGATGGGGCCCAGAAGAGGAGAAGGTTGAACTGCCTCCACCCGAGATGGTTCAGCAGGATGTGGATGCCTCTCCTTCCCCTCTCTCAGGTAGTTCCCATTGCCTATTTTTAAAACATCTGTTTGACTCCCTTCTACCAACCCTCTCCCAGTCACGTTTAAATTAGGTTAATTAGACTTTTCTTCTTACCACATGTTACCTTCAGCATATTTTAAGTTAAGCAGATCTAGAAACAGGAACAGTTCAAGTTTGTCTCCTATAATCTTCCTGCTAAGCAGCCCTAGATGCAGCCTTACATCTAGCTTTCCTTGTATGCTTATGGAGATAAAACTTTTATCTCATGATTGTTGGAATTGGATGTATCGTTTTTTAGGTTATCCGGAAATCCTGCTGTGCTCTGGCTCATTAGGGTATTTTCCCAGCAACCACTGAAGGATGTTTTCCTCTAGGAGCTGAGGTGGTCAAAGAAGCACCTGTTAAAATCTGAGCTCAGCTACTCCACGTCTTCATCACAGCTCTGATCAGCAGTTTGGTCCTTCCTTTATTAAGGAAAGATCACAGAAGGGACTTGGTATACATTTAGCAAGACATATCAGGAAAGCCTGCATACGGACATTGATGCAGTTTTCAGTACTAGTGCTTTGCTGTTATACTTGGTTTGCCTCTCCAAAATGAAAAGCTCTGTGTGAGACTGAGCCAATTATTTTATTTCTTGGAGAATTCAATCAGTGCCTAGAATGTGGTACATTGAATTCTTTACTGAGATTTTGAATTGATGATGGGGAAACGAAAAGTCTTCAGTGGAAAACTGTAGCCAGTGCTAGGTTCCAGATTGTAGAGGGAAATCTGACAAGCTAGAACATATTGAGAGTAAGGGGAACCAAGATGAGGAGAACATTCAAAAAATATAATTTGAGAGCAAGTTGAAGGACTGGGGGTGTTTACTCTGAAGAAGGGAAGGCTTGGGGACAGTTCTCAGATATCTGATTCCCTCTATCAAACTGGCAGGATTGTTGTGAAGAGAGAACTTTGTGAATCTTAAACACTGTACAAATATGATTTATTATTCCTTATTTGAAACATTTCATCTTCTGAATTTTAGTCTTGAAAGCATTCTGTCCTCTGTGAACTGACTTTCCCTCTTGAATTCTAGACCATAAAATCCTACCTATCCTTTCTCAGATTTTTTTTGAAATCTGTTTTCCCAGAGTTTTGTGTTATAAAGTTAAATTAAGGATTTAACTGCTTTGTGACTTCATTACCATGAAATTTACTTTGTTTCTGCTGGGAAGGAAATGGAGAGGGCACATAAGAAAAAGATGGAAAATTTTTGTCAAAAGAAATCATAAAAGCTGTCACAGCTTTTACCTTCCTAGGCCTCAGCAACTTCCCAGTTAGCTTCTCTTTAGTGAGTTGATTTATGGAGCAAGTTGAATGAAAGTAAAAAAGAAAAACCTGAATGATAAATAAACAAGTTGGAGATCACCTTTTAAAGTCATATAAGGGAAGGGCTACAGTCAGACTGTCAGTATAGTGTATGCAACTGTGAACCGTTTGAATGGGAAATCCTTTCCTTCTAATTCCTTTGAGTCCTAGTTATGGCATTAACAATTGACATTTACGTAGAATTGTGATTCATTGGAAAGATGGGGCCCAGAAGAGGAGAAGGTTGATTTGGGAGTCAAATGATCCAATTTTCTATTCTGACTGCCATTTATTACTCTGTGACCTTGGGCAAGTCACATCTTTTCTGTACTTCAGTTACTTCAGCTGAACTAGATGTTGAAGGAGTTGAACTAGATGACCTTTAAGGTATCTTTCAGTTTCACAATTATAATCCTGGGACTTACTTAGTGCTTTAAGGTTTGAAATTTTTAGCATCTTTAATATTTTTTGCTAGCATTTATGTGGCACATTAAAATTTACAACTTGCTTTACTTTTAGAATATCTAATTTTATCTCACAATGACTTTGGGAGGTAGGTGCTATTATGTCCGTTTTATAGGTGAGGAAACTGAGGCAGATGGATTAAGTGATTTGCCTAAGATCACAGACCCTAGTAAGTGTCTGAGACTGGATTTAAACTTAGGTCTTCATGACTTTTAAGTCCACTGTTCTGACCATTGCACCATTTTGTCACCTTTCTCATTTGTTCCTCACAGCCTTCTGAGCTAAGTATTACTATTTTTCCAATTTTATATCCAGATGAGACAAATGAGCCTCAATGATTAAGTGATTTTCTTAGGGTTACATAGCTATTAAGTATCATCTCATATATTGTGTCCAGGTTGGATGATTTCATATTAGTAGATACGTGGACAAATTAGAGCGCTTGTAGGGGCAATGAATTGGGCTACATCATTTTTTTCCTTTTTAAATTAATTGATTTAATTTTAGTTTTAATTATTCACTTCCTTAAGATTTTGAGTTTCAAATTTTCTCCACCCCCTTCTCTCCTTCTCCCCCTCCCCAGGATGGCATGCAATCTGATAAAGGCTCTACATACACATTCTTATTAAACATATTTTCACATTAGTCATATTGTAAAGAAGAATTGGAATGAAATGGAGAAACCACAAGAAAGAAAAAAACAAAGCAAAACAAAAAAGAGAGAGCAAATAGTATGCTTTGATCTGCATTTGGACTCCATAGTTCTTTCTCTGGATGTGGATAGCATTTTCCATCATGAGTCTTTTGCAGTTGTCTTAGATTCTTGCATTGTTGAAAGAGCTAAGTCTGTCAAAGTTAGTCATCGCACAATATGGTTGTTACTGTGTAAAGTGTTCTTTTGTTTCTGCTCATTTCACTCTACATCAGTTCATATAAGTCTTTCCAGATTTTTCTGAAGTCTGCCTGCTCATCATTTCTTATTAACACAATACTATTCCATTACATTCATATACAACAACTTATTCAGCCATTCTTCAGTTGGTGGGCATCCTCTCAATTTCCAGTTCTTGACCATCACAAAAAGAGCTGCTATAAATATTTTTGTACATGTGGGCCCTTTTCCTATTTTTATGATCTCTTTGGGATACAACCCTAGAAGTGCTATTGCTGGGTCAAAGGGTATATGTAGTTTTATAGCCCTTTGGACATAGTTCCAAATTGCTCTCCAGAATGATTGGATCAGTTCACAACTTCACCAGCAATGCATTAGTGTTTCAGTTTTCCCACATCTTCTCCAGCATTTATCATTTTTCTGTTTTGGCATATTAGCTAATCTGATAAAGTGTGATGTGGTACTTAAGAGTTGTTTTGATTTGCATTTCTCTAGTTAATAGAGTATATCTTTTTTTTTCTTTTTGGAGGGCAATTGAGGTTAAGGGACTTGCCCAAGGTCACATGGCTAGTAAGTGTGTCAGGTGTCTGAGGTCCAATATGAACTCAGGTCCTCCTGACTCCAGGGCTGGTGCTCTATTCACTGTGCCACCTAGCCACCTGAGTATCATTCTTTAACAACTGCCACTCTCTGGAAGATTTTTACCAGACCACAATACTGTTGTGGTCTTTTTAAAAAAAATTTTTTTTTCAATTAATAAGCATTGATTTCTTCTCCATCTCATCTCCCCAGTCCATCCTCCCTCCCCCACAAAAAACAAACAAACCAAAACACCTGTCATAACAAACATAGATAGTCTAATGACCAATTAAAGCTCAAAAGAAGAGCTATTACTACCCCACCCCTTTGAAGAGGTGGAAGATTCACAAATATTGAACATTGCATATAATTTCAGAACTTTTCGGTGTTTTAATCAGTTATACAGATTTTTTTCCCCTCTTTTTTTGTATTTAAAAATTTTTGTTTTATAAAATGGCTGTGTAGGAGGAAGAAGAGAATGAGATAGTGGAGAAAACTGTGGTTATGTAAAAAAAAAAAAAGACACCAGTAGAAACATTTTAAAGATATTCATAGGGGCAGGTAGGTGGTGCAGTGAATAAAGCACCGACCTTGGAGTCAGGAGGACCTAAGTTCATATTGGACCTCAGACACTTGACACACTTACTAGCCATGTGACCTTGGGCAAGTCACTTAACCCCAATTGCTTTGCCTTCCTCCCTACCCAAAAAAAAATATGTACACACACACACACACACACACAGTTAATATGACTATCAGAAAATGAGACAAAAAATTCTTTTAAATTTTTGTCTCATTCCGATCATCCATTATCACTCTCAGGAGGTGAAATAGTCTTTCAGAGTTGTTCATTTTCATAATGTTGTTATAGTATAAATTGTTCTCCTGGTTCTGTTTGTTTTATGCTGCATCAGTTCATACACTCATCCAGGTTTCTTTTTAAAATTATACTTTTTGTCATTTTTTACATTACAGTAGTATTCCATTACACTTACATACCATGATTTATTCAACTTTTGTCTAATAGATGAGCAGCTCCTTAGTTCTAGCACTTAGCACAGTGCCTGGTACATAATGGGCGCTTAATAAGCGTTTATTGATTAATTAACTTGTTGCCTCCAGACGTAGAGCTCTGGACTCATTCGGATTCTTTTCCTTTCCTTTGATCTCTTTGGGAGTGTAGTGGCATTTCTGGGTCAGGGGGTTTGCACAATTTAATAACTTTAGGGGTCCTAATTCTAAGTTGCATTTCTGAATGTCTGTCGATTCCTAGCCAACCAGCAGTGTGTTAATATGCCTTTTTTCCCAGCATTTGTCACCTTTCTTTTTTGTCAGCTTTGGCAATCTGAAGAATATGAAGTTGAACCTCAAAGTTGCTTTAATTTGCAATTCGCCAGTTATTAGTAATTTGGAGCACTTTTTCACATGATCATAGCTATTTTAGATTTCTTCTTTTGAGAACTGATTTTTCACATCCTTTGACAATTTGTCATTTGAGAAATAGACAATACTGTTACTACTGAAGGTTCTTTTCAAACCTAAGAATGTTAGAAAACAGTCCCAGTTCTTCCCTTCTCTATTGCTCATACCCTGCTCCTGGCTTTTCCTTGTTTTCTGCCCAGTAAGGCAGTCCACAGTACAGAATTTTGATATTTCATCAGTCTTCAGCATAATTTGGATTTGAAAACCCTGGACTAGATAGGATAAGACTGCTAATATGTGTTCCAACTCTAGGTTCAGAGATTCTGTGATTATGCTGTGAGCAGTGACGCATTTACACTGTGCCATCTCGAAATTTTTGAATGGGTTTTAAGAGTGCAATCATAGTTTGGGGACTAAAAGTTTTAATTAATTCAAGCACCTACTAAGTATGAATATTATACTAGGTAGGCATTGAAGAAGACAGAAAAGTGGTTTTGTCACAGATAGCCCAACAGGGAAGATATTAAATAATATACAACTATGCAATGAATGTGATGTGTAATAATAATATAACATAAAACATAACAATAATTATAGAGTAGCTATATTGTTGGATAGCTATTGATACCTATGTCCATGGCTCTATGTCCTCTATTCTGCTTCACTTCACTGTATATTACAACACTGCCACCATTTTCATCCTGTGCGGTTCTTCTAGGATTCACCCAATTCACTAAAAGCTTTTTTTTTTCAATTTCTTTTTCAAAATAATTTTTTTATACCTTTTATTTTTATTTCAACTGTTTTTCCAATGGTCACTCTTCCTGCATTACTTATAACAAAGAATAAAAAGGGGGAAAAAACAGTTCAGCAAAGCTAACCAGTACATTTTAAACCATTATATTTTTAAAAGTCTGACATTTGTCATTTTCCACATCTGTGGTTCCCCTACCTCTTCAAAGGAGGGAAGGAGGTGCCTTCTTATTTCTCTTTTGGAGCCAAGCTTGGTCATTATGATGATGTAGCATTCAGTTTCAGTCCTATATAGAAATCTGGGAATCATCTGCGTAGAGATGATAATTTGAACCCTTTGAACCTGATGATTTCACTGATTGAGATAGTATAGAACAGGAGTTATTAATCTGGGATCCTGGTTTGTTTTTTTAATAACTATTATTTCAGTGTCATTGGAAACCAATTTGTAATGCTGTGTATTTTAAGCAGCACTCTCCAGCCATTGATTGCAATGGGATACCAGCTGGAAATACTAAAGGCTGTTGTAGGCATCCTGGAGCTCTCTCTTGTTCCAGGCTCTTGAAGGCATTTCTCTCAGTCCCTGATGTCTCTTTTTCCTAGCACTTTGGTTCTTTTTTGAGGCAGTTAGGTGGTAGAGTGGACAGAGTTCAGGGCGGCCTGGTGTCAGGAAGAATCTGACTTCAAATCCAGCCTCAGACACTTAATGGCTGTGTGGCCTTGGGCAAGTTACTCTGTTTGTCTCAGTTCCCTTAATTGTAAAGTGGGGATAATAAGAGCACCTACCTCAGGGTTATTGTAAGGATAAAATGAGATAATGTTCATAAAATGCTTAGCACAGTGCCTGGCACATAATAGACACTAGATAAATATGAACTATAATGATCACGGATGGTCTGATATGGATGAAGGAATCTGAGGAGTGGTCAAACAGCTAGGAGAATGAGGAAAGAGTCCTGAAAACCTAAAGAACAAAGGGTATCCAAGAGTAGAAAGTGATCAGTAATATCATAATGTTGCAGAGTGGTCATGAAGGATGTGAAATGAAAAAAAAAGCCGTTAGATTTGGCAAGTAAGTGATCATTGGTGACTTTGGAAGGAGAAATGTCCATTGTGTGACAGGTTTGGAAGCCAGATGCTGAGGGCTGAGAAAAAAGAGAAGTTGAAGTACCCAAGGAAATAGCTTTCTTGAGGAATTTAATGAGGGAATGGCTCAGAAGTGTGGCCCAGTAACTAGTGGAGATTGGAGTAAGTAGAACTTTTTTTAAATAATGGGAGAGACATAGATATGTTTCTAGGCAACTTTGAAGGAACCAGTAGATAAGGGCAAAATTTTACATAAGAGAATGGTACATAATAATGGGACTGTGTTGGTGAAGACCAGGGGATTAGATCAATAGTAAGCATTTATTAAACTCCTTCTGTGTGCCAGACATTATTCTAAGTGCTAGGAATACAAAGAAAGGCAAGGGACAGGCTCTGCCCTCATGGATGGCACAGTCTAATGGGAGAGAGTATGCAAATGGATTGACAAACAAGCTGTATTCAGGATAAACAGTAAATAATCAACCGAGAAAAGACACTAGAATTAAGAGGGGATTAGGAAAGGCTTCCTGTAAAAGGAGGGATTTTAGCTGGGACTTGAAGGAAGACAGAAGCCAAGAGATAGAACTGAAGAGGGGAGCACATTCTAGGCACAGGAGTAAGTGGAGTTTATTGAGAGAGATAGAGGGTGTGTGTGTGTGTGTGTGTGTGTGTGTGTGTGTGTGTGTGTCTGAGAGAGACAGAGACATAGTTAGCTCCGTAAAAGATGGCCTGGAGTGAGGAGACACTTGTGGCAAGCTAAAGTGTGAGGAGATAAAGGTCAGCACCATGTACCAGAGAGAGAAGGTCATTCCAGAAATGTGGCAAAGCTGAAATCAGGCCTTGGCAATAGATTAGATATGGGGGATGAGAAGTAATAAGGAATGAAGGATGTTACCTAGTTTGTGAGCATGGGGGATTGGAAAGATGGTGGTATCTTGGGCAGTAATAGAGAAATTTGGAAGAGAGAAAGGTAATGAGTTCAAATTTGGACCCGAAGCTAAATTGTCTACTGGACATCTCGTATGAGATGTCTAATAGGCAGAGACTGCAGGTTAGCAGAAAAGTTGTATTTGAGAAGTGTTAGCATAGATATAATTGAATCCATGCATGTTCATGAGATCATGAATGAAATAGTATAGAGGAAGAATAGAAGAGGGCCCAGGACAGAGTTTTGTGGAATACTCAAAGTTAGTGAGCATGACCTGGATGAAGATTCAGTAGAGGAGACTGAGAAGATGCTGTCATATAGGAGAACCAGGAGAGAGTTGCACCCCAAAAGCCTAGAGAGAAGAGAGTACCAGCATGAAGAAAGTGATTGTGAAGGAGAAGGTGCAAGAAGAGGAGTTTGCCTTGGCAAAGAGAAGAGCCACCTCTTCATGAGAGAGTGGGGAAGATGTCTGAGTGATGAAATGAGGAGGAGGGAAGAAGTGAGAGCCCTCACCCTCAAATTTTTTTGGTGAAACATAGTCCATAGCAGAGATGATAGAGGTTGAGAGTGGGTGCCATGGGAGACTTAAGCAAGAAGGAGGTTTGCAGGAGCAGCTGTGATCAATTGGATCACTTATAGAGGAGCAGAATGATTGCCTTGGCTGCAAGTGAGGGCCCAGGTGAGATTTGATAGTAGATTTGTAGTGAACCCAATCATCATAGTTTCATAGTTTTCTCTAGTTCAATCTGTACTTGAGTCAGAATGTGGTGTCACTGATACAAGCGTTCATCCAGCTTTTTCTTGAGGCTCCCTACAATAAGGGGGAACTCAGCATATATTGAAGTAGACAAATAGCACTTTAAGACAGCTTTGGTTTTTAAGGATTTTAATTTTTATGGGCAAAAAGGCAGTTGATATAATGGCTAGAGAGCTGGACTCAGAATTAGGAAAACCTACTTTCACATTCTGCCTCTCACACATACTTGATTCTTTGATCAAGGTTAAGGCACTGAACTTTTCAGAGACTTAGGCAGCTAAGAGTACAAGTTACAGAATAGTTGCTGATCTTCATTGTTTGAGGGAGTTTTCCTTACCAGGAATTCTTTTTCCCAGTGAAATCATTAGTCCAGATCCTCCCTTTCCCCCCCAAAAAAATAAGGAAATTTTCCCTTCAAGCCTAAATTTGTCTTTGTTTTTACTTGTATCCATTACTTTTTCTATTCACTGAGGCAAAACAAAACAAAAAACCTCTTCCATATTGACAGCCTTTCAGATGTTTGAAAGCCGTTATTAAGCTCCCCCTGTCCCTCAGATATCTTCTTTAGCATAAATTTTCCCAATTCCTTCATCTTATTCTGAAATGGCATGTTCTTCATACCTTTTAACCTTCCTGATTGCATTTTTTAAAACTTGCTGCAATTTGTCTGTTCTTCCAAAAGTATGGTACTAGAACTGAACATGCTACTTGAGATATGGTCTGTCCAAAGCAATTATGTTGAAACAGCAATTGAATTGAGAACTTTTTCTGTAAAGAACCAGATGGTAAATATTTTAGGTTTTGTGGGCCATGAGGCAAAATCAAGGATATTCTGAAGGTACACTTATTTATAATGAGGGAAAACAAATTTCCGCATTTTTCATTGATGAAATTAAAAATATAGTAATAGTTTAGTGTAATTTTTGTAGTACAGGCATACTAATGAGAGAATTTTGCTTAATTGTGGTTCAAAGCTACTATTCTCTATCATCAAAATTGGTTGCAAACATTCATCTGTTAATGCTGCTCTTTAATGAGATTTTAGATATTTCATCTTTGAAAATGGTCTTTTGCGCAGGTAAGTACTGCCAATACTGATGCCAATGTATAACACATGATTTTGAGCATATTCATCACCTGAAAGACATTATAAAATTCTTTTAGACCCTTCTCTTGATATTTGTCTTTTAGCAAGTCATTACGTTATAGATTAATCACTTCCAATTGAAGCTTGGGTAGAAGCTCCTCAATTGCACAGTCAAATGGATTTAGAAATATGGAAATTTCTTTTGCACTTGCATTGAGATCTGAAGAAATGCTGCCATTTCTAAGTGCTTTGGGCTTGGGAAATATGCTTCATTTTGTGAGAATGGAGATCTCCCATCTTGTTTTGGCTTTTGACTGCCGAGGAAGTAGATAAAGCAGTTTGACCTGACTTGTGGTTTTAATAGTGTTGTCATTAAATTGACTTTATTGTAGTATATGTTTCACATGTAAGCATTGTTTTGTCTTGTAATCTTGGGTTGAATTTATTAAGAATTATTATCAAATCTGCAGCAAAAGCTAATTTCCAAAGCCATTCAGTGTTTTGTGGTAGTGATTAAGAGTGGTATTTCCTATTCAGAAAAATTTCAGGTTCAGCCCTGAGCTCAAAAAACTATAATAAAACTTTTTCTTCCCTTTTCTTGTTTAAAGATTATATGTATGCATTGATAATAAAAAATAAAATGAAATATTACAAAATGGCAATATATGTGGCACATTACTGCACATTATAACTGCATTATTGCAATTTGTTGTGCACCAAGCAGCAGTGTAAACTATGAGAATGCTGCAGAGTATTCTTTTACAACTATTCAACTCCACCTTGACAATATGTAAATGAACTAGTGTAGCTCTGTTTCAATATAACTGTTTATGGATGCTTAAATTTGAATTTCATATAATTTTCATGTGTCAAGAAATAGTATATTAATTTTTTTCAACCATTTAAAAATGTGAAAACCATTCTTTGTGGGCAAGTTAAAAACAAGCAGTGGGCTGGATTTGACATATAGCCTGTAGTTTGCTGATCCCCTCCTTATTGAGAGACAGAGAGAAAACAGGCAGTTCACCAAAGTAACAAACATTCCAAGTTGGTTATATAAATATCATACCAAATCTGACAATATTTGTAATATTCTACTTCCTCTACTCCCCCTTGCCCCCTCCCTCCTCTGCAAAGAATTGAAGTCTAAACCTCTCCTGCTCCAGTCTCTCTACTGACTCTGATTTTTTTATCTACAGCTGCCTTTTAGTCATCTCAAACTGAATGGCCCATAGATATCTTAAATTCAGCATCTCCAAAACTGAACCCAGTACCTTTCCCCCAACTCATTCCTTGTGACTCTACAGAGGGCAACACCGTCCTCCCAGCCCCTTGGGCTCACAGCCTAGGTGCAGGTGCTCATCATCTCACTCCTGGACTTTAGCTGTAGCTTACTAAGGTAGATCTGCCTGCCCCAAGTTTATCTTCAATCCATCTTCCACTTAACTACCAAAGTGATCTTCCTGGAAGCACAGGCCCAACACGTAAGCCCTTAAACCCTCCCCCCCTCCTCTTATGAACTCCAGTGGCTCCCTGTCATCTCCAGCATCAAATACAAAATCCCATGTTTGGTATTCAAAAACCCCTCATAACCTAACCATTTTTAACCTTTCTAATGTTCCTACCCTCTGCCATACACACTTTGATCCAATGACACTGGCCTCCTTGAGGTTCTGTGAACAAGACACTTCACCTGTTGACTCTGGACGTTTTCTTTGACTGTTCCCCTGTACTAGAACTTGTGCACTCTCTCTCGATCTCGCACTCTCTCATAAACTCTTGTCTGTTGGTTTTAAGCTCAGTTAAAATCCCATTTTTTATAGGAAGTCTTTTCCCAATTCCTTAATTCTAGTGCCTTCTCTCTTTTTAATTATTTCCTACTTATCCCATAACATGGCTTGTTGGCATGTATTTGATTACCTGTTGTCTCCCCTATTAATGTGAGCTCCATAAAAGTAAGGACTGTCTTTTGCCTCTTTTTGTATCCCAAAAGTAAGCTTAGCATTGTGCTTGGCACATTTTAGGTTCTTAATAAATGTTTATTGACTGACTGGCTCTTTCCAGTACTTACTGCTTCTCTTTGATTCAGTAAACATTTATGAAGTATTTACTGTGCCTTATGGGAGTGGGATAGAAAGTCAAATAAGACTGACCCTGGCCTTAAGTGTCTTTTTTACTGGCTTGTATGGAAGATAAAGACAGTAGATAGCTATAGTACAGATTAAAATATGACAATTGCATAAGAAGAATGCAGAATGCTGTGAGTTAAGATAAAGAAGGGTGTTGGGGCTCTTGTTGGTAATGGGTTGAACGTCCTCAACTAACAGGCACGTGATCACCTCGGGCCAGAATGCAAAGGTTGCACCTGTTTGCGATAAGCAGGATTATCTCTCTGCCTTTGGGGTGATGCACAATTGGCTTGGCTCACTGTGGGGAGGGCAAGGCCAGGGGAGGGGTCCTAAGCGGCCCTGGAGAAGGGACTTAAATACAGGCTACCCTGAGGCAGAAGGAAGTCCAGCCACGCCAAGCTTAGAGAGCTAGAAGCAAGTGTTGTGTTCTGAAGAAGAGTTCCAGTCCCATGCCAAGCTTAGAGAAAAGAGAAAGTAGCAAGAAGCAAGCCCTGTGTCTTAAGTTTTCTGTGCAGCTGTTTCTCCCAGAGAAAGCAAAAGCGGTAGCCGGGAGCCAGGGACGCCAGAAGCCTGTTGAGGAAGGGTATAGGTGAAACCTATACAGCCTGACCCCCAAAGAAGGGCTCACTTCTAACTGAGGTGCATGGGACAGATTTTCACAAGGGGCTTGGTACTTAGCCAAGGACAAGGCGAGAAGAAATTTGCACTGAAGTGGTGGTATTGATGCTCTCTAAATTTAACTCCTTGGGGCAGACCTTTGATCACCCTACCCTAGTTGCAACTTTTGTGTATATAAAGGTGGAGAGACTAAATGACATTTTGGGGAGATAGTGTAAAATCTAATTTGGCTGCGAAATTAAAAGAGGAATAGTATAAGAAGACTGCAGAGATATGTTTGAATCACATAGTGATCCTTGGAGGCCAGGCTAAACAATACAGATTTTATTCACTTGATAATAAAGGACTTTGAGGAGTGGAGTGATATGCTCACAACAGTACATTTGTGTTTTCCAACTAGTATTAGCCTTGGCAGAGATTTCTGGTGCTTTTTTCTCCCTCTCCCCTTACTCTGGCTTTCTTACCCTGTGAGATCCCTACAAGCAGGGACTTTTTGCCCTCTTGACAGCCACATGCTTAGCACAGTGCCTGGGCACGTATTGGAGGCTTAATAAATGTTCATTGACTGACCTTTTTATGAATATAGGGAATACCTAGGTATGGGGACATTAAGAAAATAATAAATTATATTTCTCTTTTGGTTTTAGATGTTCTTTCATTTGAGCTTCCCCTTGAACTTGTGCAGTACCTAGTGCAGAAATGAAGGCTCATTAGGGTTAAGTGATTATGCTCAAGTTCTCACTACTAGTCAGTGGTTCAGTCAAAGACTCAAACCCGTTTTTTGAGCTCTTGGTCCAGTGTGCCTAGGGAATCAAGTGGTGCCTTTACCCACATGAAATTATTATGACTTGGGTCATGTCTTCCTCTGCCTTGAAGAGTAATTGCTTGATTACCTTTCTAGATGACTATCTCAGTGTCTTCTCTTACAGTTCAGGACCTCAAAGGGCTTGGTTATGAGAAAGGAAAACCTGTTGGCCTTGTGGGGGTGACAGAGCTTTCTGATGCCCAGAAGAAGCAGCTGAAGGAACAGCAGGAGGTAAGCCCGGAAGGGGAACTGAGTCACTCCCTGCTGCATGTGGAGTGTTCTGATAACAGTACCAGCTGACATTTCTTTCTTACTTTAGGCTTTATAAAATCCTTGACATGCAATATCTCAGTTGGGCTTCTCCTCAGTTCTGAATCCACCCATCTGTTTCTCTGTGCATAGCTGCCACAGTTAGGAGGAAAACCCTAGTCCAGAGTTTGGAAACCTGTGGCCTTGAAGCCATATATAGCCCTCTCGGTTCTCAAGTGCGTCCCTTTGACTGATTCCAGACTTCACAGAACAAATCCCCTTAATAAAAAGATTTGTTTTGTAAAACTTGAACTCAGTCAAAAGGCTGCACCCAACAACCTAGAAGGCCACATGTGGCCTTGATGCTGCAGGTTCCCCACCCCACCATAGTCTTCCCTGAGGAGCAGCCTGGACCAAGAATGTCAAAACAAGGCCTGAGGACATTGGCAGACTGCAGCTTCCTGGGAGCACTGATCATTAGGGAGCTCCTAATGAAATCCAGTGTCCTTAGTTAGGAAGAGCAACTATGAAATATTCCAGCTTTGATTTTCATCACTCTTTAGGTAGCTAGGAGGAAGATTATTGTCTCTATTTAAAAATAAGGAAATAAAGGTTGAGAGAAGAAAGATGATTTGCCCAGCTTTTGAGAAGTAGAATTGCTATTCAAACTTTGGTCCCCTCATTCCAGCTGATAGGCAGTGAGGAAACCATCATTACTTTCTGTATTAGGGCCAAAGGGTAGGGTCTTGGTGTCTGCTTCAATCCCAGGGTGGTACTGGAAAGACAGGTTATGAATGCCCCATAATAAAACCAGCTTTGAGATGGTGATCTTAGTATGTTGGAGGATGTTATCTGATTTCTTATTTTCTCTAATTATTAATCATGTAATAGCTTAGCCAGTTAACCTGGCAAGTGATGGGATTTTCATTATCATAGGCACTTGCTGGAGCCTAATGTTATCTCCCCTCAGATGCAGCAGATGTATGACATGATTATGAAGCACAAGCGGGCCATGCAGGACATGCAGCTTATGTGGGAGAAGGCAGTCCAGCAACACCAGCACGACTATGATAGTGATGAAGAGGTGGACAATGAGCTGGGAACGTGGGAGCACCAGCTGCGTCGCATGGAGATGGACAAGACACGAGGTAGTTCCATGATCACAGAGGCATAGGTTTGACCTAGGGACCATCCACACAACTTGGGGCAATTAGACTTTGATCCTGGTTCAAAGAACAGGGAACCTTGGAGGTTTGGGCACAGTTTGGTAATGTTTAATCTGAAGAAAAGAAGGCTTGCAGAGATCTGGTCCCTGTCTTTAACGTATCTGAGGGTTGTCATGATGTCAAGAGAGGTTTATTCTACTTAGTTCCCAAGGAGCTAGTGTGTGAAAATTATAGGGGCGCTTATTTCAACTCAGTATAGGGACACATTTCTTAATAGGACAGTCCAGAAACAGAAAGGAATACCTCATGGTGTAGTGAACTGGTACTGGTCTTGAAGCTAGATAGTCACTTAAAGCGGACAGTATTGTAGGGAATTATTGCATCAGGCAGGAGACTGAGCTACAAGACATCCACTCTTCTTTCTAATTCTAAGATTCCTTGACTGGGAACTCTGTCTCAAGATCTGGAACAGGAGAACAAAGTACACAAGACATCACAACCAAGTGGTGGCTGTCAGTATCAGGACAAGACGTCTTCCTGCTTCTCTGACTTTAAGCAGCCTCGGTGTAGAACAGATAGGGCTGGTAGGCATGGGGAGCTCCCCAAGGTGAAGCAGGGGTACTGCCTCTCACAGGTCTTAGCTCTGCAAGGACCATAGCTTTGGAGGGGTCCCTATGCTTATGGAATGAAACTAAGTGTAGGGAGCAGGGAAAAGGGGTGATGAAAAGGACTTTCTTTGTGGGTAGAAGTGAGAAAGTAAGCACAAAAATCAAGATTAAATGAGGCAGAGAAGCTGGCGGACCAGAGTTGGGTGGCACTGTTTAAAGAGGAAACCGAATCACCAGAAGGAGTCAGAAGCTCTAGGTTTGTCCCAGTTGTGATGTGAGTAGGTGAACCAGATTAAAGAATTATAGTTTGTTGGACTTAGTGGCTTCACAGGGTCATGTGAATTTTTTAAAAATTCATTTATTTATTTATTTACTTTTAGTTTACAACATTCCATTCCACAGGCTTTTGAGTTCCACATTTTCTCCTTATCCCTCCCCTCCTTCTCCCCCTCCCCAAGATGGCATGCAATCTGATATAGGCTCTATATATACATTCACATTAAACATTTTCACATTAGTTATGTTACAAAGAAGAATTAGAAGCAAGTAAAACTAAGAGAAAGAAGAAACAAAACAATAGAGAGAGCAAATAGTATGCTTCCATCTGCATTCAGACTCTGTAATTCTTTCTCTGGATGTGGATAGCATTTTCCATCATGAGTCTTTTGCAGTTGTCTTAGAACCTTGCATTGCCGAGAACAGCCAAGTCTATCAAAGTTAGTCATTGCACAGTGTGTCTGTGACTGTGTACAATGTTCTCCTGGTTCTGCTCTCCTCCCTCAGCATCAGTTCATATAAGTCTTTCCAGGTTTTTCTGAAGTCGGCCTGCTCATCATTTCTTATAACACAGTAGTATTCCATTATATTCGTATAACACGATTTGTTTAGGAGTTCCTCAATTGATGGGCATCTCCTCAATTTCCAGTTCTTTGCCACCACAAAAAGAGCTGCTGTAAATATTTTTGTGTACATGGATCCTTTTCTCACTTGCATAATCTCTTTGGGATACAGACCTAATGGTGTATTGCTGGGTCAAAGGGTAGTGCATATGAATTTTAAACTAGGACATGCATATCCTAGCCCCTCTTCCTAGTCTTATCTGCTGAAGATCTCTCATTGATCCCATTACATTGATTGTAAGAGAGAGCTGTGCCTTCTTGGGATCCTTCATGATTCCAATCATCAGAAGTATAAAGTAGGCTTCGGTACAAAGAACTAGATAGATGTGTTGAAGAGTAACCATGACACTGTATGAATAAAGTAAGTAAAGTCTAATTTTGAGTCTCTTAAATTGCTTTTTTTCTTAAGGAGAGCTTAATAGCTGTTGGTGCCCAGGTTAGTGGAGCCCTTCAAAGAGCACGGCCCTTGTCATATTACAGTAGAAATGAGTCTGAATTACTTAACTAAACCGGTTTAGGGCAGTAGTTCACACAGTCATTTCTTAGAAACATAGCATCAGAGCTAAAAGTCATCTCTTTGAAGGGAGGTCATGTTCATTCCTTTTTGTTTCAGTCTATGTTTCAGTCAGCAGGGTTTGAGATCTTCACCTGATAGCATTTCATACTTTGTCTCTTTCCTGAACTTCTTCTCTTTTTATTGCTTTCACCAGCCAGGAACCAAAAAGATTTGTTTTGGAAAAAAACCTCTTCCACTCACATTTATGTTCAGTTGCTAATTCTTGTCATTCTGCCTCATCTCTCAACATATATTGCATTCTCTCTGCTCAGTGGCCCAACTCCAGGTCCATTCCTCACCACCTCTTGCCTGGACTGTTGCAGTAGTTTCTTTCTTGGTCTGTTTACATTCAGTCCATTTTCCACAAGAGCTACCAAAGTCATCTTTCTGAAATGTAGGTCTTCATATCCTCATCCTATCCCACCTTTCTAGCCTTATTGTGCACCACTGCTCTTCACTCATCTCATTGTCCAACCCAGTTAACTTTGTTTCTAGTCCTCACACAACTGTCTCCCATCCCTGTGCCTTGCTTCTTATTATCTTGTGTGCATGGAATTCATATCTCCTCCTTAGATCCCTGTTACTTCAGGACTCAGCTTAAGCTCATACTCGGCTGCCAGAGCCTTCTTTCCCAAGGTTACCTTATGTCCATTTTGTGCAAAATTGTATATGTACTTGTTGCATATAATATATATAAGATATATGTATATGTGTGTGTGTGTGTGTGTGTGTGTATATATGAAGATAAGATTATCATATATATGTATATATATAAGAAGATAAGATTATCAAGGGGAGGAATTGCTTTGCCTTTGTCTTTATTATATTCCCAGTGTCTGGCACTGTTAAGTGACTAGTAGTCATTTAATAAATATTCATTATATATGGTTTGATTAGAGACAGCTGGGTGGCATGGTAGATAGAGTCTTAGACCTGGAGTCAGACCTGAATTCAAGCAATACTGTACAGTGATCAACTGTGAATGTCTTAGCTATTCCCAGCAATACAATGATCCAAGACAATTCCAAAGGACCCAAAATGAAAAAATGCTGTCCACCTCCAGAGAAAAAACTGATGGAGTCTGGATGCAGATTGAAGCAGACTATTTTTCACTTTATTTTTTCGTGGGTTTGTCTTCATTCTGTCTGTTTTCTTTCATAATATAACTAATATGGCAATGTGTTTTTTATGATTTGACACGTATAACCTATATCAAATTGCTTATTGTCTTGGAGAGGCGGAGATGAGGGAGGGAGGAAGAAAATTTGGTACTCAAAATTTAAAAAAAATACATGTTAAAAATGATCTTTACATGTAATTGAGGGAAAAGAGATTTTTTAAAAAAGAAAGACGAGTTCATATCCAGCCTGAGTCATTTAATAGCTTTGTGACTTTGGAAAATACAGTTAACCTTTGCCTCAGTTTCTTCATTTATAAAAATGGAATCATAATAGCACCTGCCTTCCAGGGTTGTAAGGATCAGATGAGATGCTAATTGTAAAGTACTCTGCTTAAGTGCTTAATAAATACTCAGTAATAACTATTCAGTTATTATTAGTTATTATTGAGTTATTTAGTGCTTAAGTCATTATATAAGTACTAGCTATTATTATTAATGAGACTGTTAGGCATTCAGTATGAATATCTTTTACAAATTCTGTACCAAGAGAATAGTAACTGAGTCCTAGAATATTAGAGACAGAAGGAACCTTAGAGAGGATCTATTCTAACTTTCCTTATTTTACAAAGAGGAAATAATAGCTTAGCACTTAATAAACCTGGTAAGATTTACAGAGCAGTTTACATATGTGACCTTATTTGATCCTTAAAACAACTGAAGGGGAGAGATGTTAAATGACTAGGGTCACACAGCGAGAAAAGTCTGAGACAGATTTTGAACTCAGGTCTTTCTGAGTCTAGCACTGCTGATTGTGTAGCCTCGCTGCCTTGGAAATCAGAAAGGGAAGGGGACTTGTAAAGGTTCCACAACTTAGTCTAGTTAGTGACAGAGCAGGTTTGAAAATCCGTGTTTCCTGTCTTGTAGTCTCATCTTTGTTGCATATATTAGCTGCTAAGTGAATCTGTTGGAGATTTTTCCTTTGGTAGAATTTGTTGTACGTCAGCAGAGCTATTAATTAAGGTGTGGAAATAACCTGGTGGCAGAGTAGAACTGGATATACAAATAGGAATTTCCAAATTATTCTAGGTCCTAGTTAAGCAAGACAGCTGATGCCACTCTTTTGAGTGGGACATCTAGAACTCATTGCTGAAATCAAATGAGATATTTGTAGAGCATTTAACCCAATACCTAGAACATAGTAAACAAACTTAATAAATGCTTGTTCCCTTCCTTCCCCGTCAGAGAATATATATAGAATGAGAGGGAGAAGCCTCAATTGATTTTCTTTTCCTCATTGGGCTGGGAATATCTTCACTTTTCCCCATCTCTGTATAGAATGGGCAGAGCAGCTGACTAAAATGGGCAGAGGAAAGCATTTCATTGGAGATTTCTTGCCCCCTGATGAGCTGGAGAAGTTTATGGAGACATTTAAGGCGTTAAAGGTAAGAGAGAAGGAGAATTGAATCAACTTCTGGTATCGAGAGGGTATTTCTGCCCAGTGGTGTTTTAAAGTCCTTAAAGGTTTGCAAAGTGTTTTTTACCCAAGATCCCATTTGAGTTTTGTGCCATGCTAGAGAGGTGAGCTGTGCTAGCCAGAACTGCCGCAGAGCCTTGTTTTCCTCAGCACCCCTAGCACTCTAAACCAGCTTGGGCCAGTTCTCCAGTTCTTTCTTCTAGATTAGTGGTACTTCTCTCGGAGTGCTCCCTCTTTGGAGAACATAACAAGAGGGTACACATTTCTCTTATCCCAGTCATGAGGGAATTAACCCAGAGGAAGACAGACAGATTTATACTATAGGCCAGTTAAGGGAGGGATCCCAGACACTGTAGGAGGGGTGCGTGTGGCCATGCTCTTTTAAGAACCTCCTTCTGAAAGATGATGATAAAGGCTCATGAGATGAATCATAAAAGTCTCTGTCATTAGGAGATTGAACCCCAGGCTAAATGTGAAGATAGCTGCAAATGGGTGGACCAGCCCTGCACACTTACTCCCTCTCAGCTTCTTCAGGCTCCTGATTCTGGTGCATGATGGGCATAATTTCAACAGCCTTTGTTGATTACTGCTTGGCAATTGACTTTTGAAACCCTAGGGACTTTTCTCTTTTGTCAGCTCAAACTAACTGGAGCTGTTGACAGGTGTTAGGCAGCCAGCATATATCAGTCAAGTTCTATGGAAAATGAACCTCACTTGAAACCATTAGTACATGCAGTTTGAACAAAAAGCAGAATGTTATGGCTCTTGGTCCTCTTGTTGTGTCCAGAGAAAGACTTGAGTCTCTTAACATCTGGAGAGAAGTTAGTGGCTGAGTTCCCTTTGCTATAGGGGAGATATCTGTAACTGAAAATATCATTTCTAGCAATAAGCAAATAGCAGTTAAGCTGCAGTTATGGGATCACTTCCAAGGGCACTGGAAAGTGAAACTTAAAAAGGGAGCCACACAAAGCTCTTCTTGGTAGTTTAAAATGACTTGCAAATGGACTCATAGGCTCAGACTGTTAGAATAAGAAGGGACCTTACAGATAATCTGATCCAGTCTCTTCATTTTACAAATGAAGAAACCCTAACTCTTAACAGAAGAAGAGAAGTATCATCCTAAATGTCAGAAAGCCATGTGGGGCTAAAGCTCAGCAGTTCAGCCTGACTTTTGGCTTTCAAGCTGGGTAGAGTTCTTTCACTTTAACCAATAAGATCTGTCACCCCTGCAGGAAGGCCGTGAGCCAGACTACTCAGAGTACAAAGAATTCAAGTTGACTGTGGAGAACATTGGCTACCAGATGTTGGTGAAGATGGGCTGGAAGGAAGGCGAGGGCCTTGGCTCAGAAGGGCAGGGGATCAAAAATCCTGTTAACAAGTAAGTAAATGACTTGGACACGCTCCATAAGTGAGTGGCGCTTCAGAACTGCTGCTTTTCCCACTGTAGCCATTCCCTACTCAGTACTAGCTCAACACATATTTGTCAAGTCACTGTAGGTGAGGCATTGAGCTCTATGTTGCCTGGAATGCTAACGATAACCTCTGCTTCGGAAACAGTTAAAATGTAGGAGGCAGGGATACCCAGGGATGCATAGGCATATATGAATGGTACACAGGCGATACCCATGGATACATCAGTGATACACAGGCAGAGATACATTGGCTATAACTAGGATAAACACAGTGATAGGCAGGTGGAATGCCTACAGCTGATGGGTGCATGAGAAGAAGAGAGAAGTGCTGGATGGTCAGGCCCAGAGGTGCTTCATAAATGTCTGCATTGAAACTGCATTGCTTCCAACTGGGAGACTGGGAAGACTTTTGGGGGAGACGGCAGTGTTGGAGCTGGGCCTTAAAGGCATTGAAATGAATATAGCCATTTTCCTGTAATGGAACAGGAAGAAGTAGCAACACAGAGAATTTAACATGTAGAAGTGAGTATATATATATGCGTAAGTATATGTGTGTGTGTGTGTGTGTGTGTGTGTGTGTGTGTGTGTGTGTGTGTGTGTGTGTTTACAAAAATTTATTTAAATGGAATCATACTTATTCCTTCCCTTGGCTTTTTAAAAATACCTTTAAGATGTTTACCCTGATCTCTGAAATTTATTGTCCATATGATTTCATCTGGAAGAGATCTTATAAATAAGAACTAAGAGGGTAACTTGCATGCAGTCTTATGGTTGGTATATAACAAAACAGGGACAAGGTCTCTTGGCTTGTAGTTCACACCATATTCCAGTATACCATATCACCTCTGTACCTCTAGCATGCTGCTTTTAGCAGTTATACTACCTTGGAGGGAAGGGAGCTGAACTGGAACTTCCTCCCTTTGTCATCTACCTCCCTCCACCTAGTACATAGCCCCTCTTCCAGATAGGAAGGATCCTTAGAAAAGAAGAGGCAGCTATACTCCAGAGACCTGAAAGAAGGACTTGAGAGGTTTGAGGGGGTCTTCGTTTGCTTCTTTTGGAGCTGAGGCAATCTTGTCTAGACCTGCGATGGACCACCAGATCCTGTTGCTGCTCATGCTGATAGAGCTGAAGCTGGCATCTGTGGGACAATCTAGGACCACCTAGGCCCACAAAGAGGTTTGGGTCCTTGTATTGCCAAGTTACAGAGGATAGAGCTGGAGTACTGACCACTTAGAGCCCCTCAGCCACTAGGCCTTGACCCAGCCTTAGGGAATTGTTTTTAGAACAGGACTCCTGGCCATTCTCTGGGGCCAGGCCTTGGACCTTTGGATCTTATTAATGCCTTTGAAGCCCCTCTGCCATCACTCAAGCTCTGGTGAACAGAGCCCCTTGTTCTGTGCCAGACATTGTGCAAAGGACTGGGGGTACAAAGAAAGGCAGACTCAGCCTCTGCCCTCCAGGAGCTCACAGTCTAATGAGGGAGATAATGTGCAAACATCTATGTATGTACCAATATTTATAAAAGATTAGTGAATCAATGTGAACAACCCTAGGGAGCATTATGACAGCTCCTGAACTGCTGATAGTCTTTACCTCCTTGGTTTTCCATATCAGATACTTCTTTGTGTATCTCTTGTATCTTCCCAGTAGAAGATAATGTCCTTAAAGTCAGATACTGTTTCATTTGTGTCTCTGTAGCCCTAGTATCTGGAATAGTTCCTTGCAAAGGGGGTTTTGGGCTGGGAAGATGGGAGAGAGCTCTGCTTCTGTGATTTCCTAGCTATGAGGAATTCCTTCTTCTGATGTAGGTTACCAGCTTGTCTAACTGGTAGTCTTAGCTGCCTGCGTTACTGGGAGCATAAATGGTGATATGGCTGGTTTTTGTCAGGAACAGGAT
>CM053594.1:53794424-53830981 GCA_028646575.1 Pseudocheirus occidentalis
AAATTTAGTTGATCTCTTAAGGTCTCTTTCAGTTGTAACATTCTCATATCCAGAACATGGTTTTTCATATTTCTAGTTTGCTCAAAACAAGTAAACATATGTGTGTATGTATGTATGCATGTAGGTGTGTGTGCATATATATGAACACACATCCCATCTCCTACAGTCTTCTCTCCTTTTCCAACAGCCACAACTCTGAAAACTCTTTGGTCAGGTCTTAGTAAAGGGCAAAGAAAACCAAAGAGATCCCATAAAGATATCTTCATGAGATGGCAAAGTAGGTCAGTGCCCTATTGAGGAGATGATACTACAGAGAAAGGAACATTCTCTTATCCTCTGTATGGATTTCTTTCTAGGGGTACAACGGCAGTGGATGGAGCTGGATTTGGCATTGACCGGCCTGCTGAGCTCTCTAAAGAAGATGATGAGTATGAGGCATTCCGTAAAAGAATGATGTTGGCCTATAGATTCCGACCTAACCCGCTGGTATGGTGATCTTTTTTAGGCAAAACAGAGCCTTCTCTCTAGCCATTCTTCCATACCTACTGTGAATGCATCAGAGTTGTATGGTGCTTTACCTCTCAACACTCCAGTGAAGCAGGTTTTAGAAGGAACATTCCCATTTTTCAAATGTGCAAATTGAGGCTAAGAAATTCTGTGACAAAGGCACACAATTGTAAGCATCAGTGAGGATGCTAGTCTGATTTTTCCAACTAATGTTCGTTGTCTAGCAGGCTGCCCCTAAATTTGGTAGTTAGGGAATGATCGTATTTACCATACCTACTCTGTGTGATGTGGTTGTGAGATTTATGTGAGATGTAATGTATGCAAAAATGCTTGGAAAAATACGAAGAACTATGCAAAAAAGGGATTGTTTTTCAGTAAGCCAAATCATAGTCAAATGTGAAGTGTGCACATACTTTCCTGCTGGGAGGTTTCCGTTTTTCCTTCTCTCCTTTTGAGTTTTCATCTAACAACAATGGTCCAATTACTCAGAATAGAACATGATGAAGAGCTTACTTTGAGGTTATTTTTAACAGCAGAAATTTGATTCAGCTGACACCCAGATAGACCAAGTATTAACACATTCTCCCCATACAAAAGGAACTGCAGTTGGTCTGGAAGAGAGCCCATCAAGCTTTGTTCTAACTGTGAATTTCCCATGGGCTGAAGCACACACCTCTCTGTTTGACTCTTGCTCTAGGTGGCACTTTGCATGGTGGGGAGAAAGCAGGGCTTTGCCTTCCTCTTCTACTCAGTTCTTTTCATTTTATAGTTGAGGTGTTTACCGGCTAATTCTGGATGTAACTGATGTGATTATATCTGTAAATATTAATACTCCTTCTCTTCCTTTTTTTCCCTTACAGAATAATCCCAGAAGACCTTACTACTGAGTATTTTCCCAAAAAAAGTATTTTCAGTACAAATGTAATTTTACTGTGAAATGTTACAGAACTGCATTATTCCCACCCCCATACCCTGTATTTTTTTCTTCTTTGTTGCAAATATTGTAAAATGTATTAAAAGTCACAGTACTCTCCTTCACCCAGAACAGTGTTGTAGCACCAACAGGTGGCTCACAAACTAACACACGATTCCTTGATGGCAGCATCTTTGTGAAGGTGGCAGTGTCATAGAGGAATAAGGAGGAAAGATGAAGATGGAAACTTTCCCATAATATCCTTTCCAAGGGGAAACACCAAAGAATTCATTAAGAATCCTCTAATGTTCTATTGAGGGAAACCTCTTTACTAGTGATGAAGGATAGTTTGATTAGAAACATGGAATATCCGAGCTGGGTTGGAATTTAGAATATATAACATGGAAAGCTGCAGGAACCTAAGAGACCTAATCTGTCCCTCTCACTTTACAGATTAAAAAAAGATAAAAAGCCCTGAGGGTTAGCGCATGCGCCTGATATTACACAGCAACTTAATGGCAGAACCAGGTTCCAGATCCTCTGTTGTTGTATCCTAAATTTCAGCAGTAGCAGATTTACCTTGACATAAGGTAAATGTGTGGTTGTCCTCACACTAGGAGCCAAAAGACAAACACTTCCCCAAACAAAATCCAGTTTTCCTTTCCCTTACCTAGGGTACTTCTCAGCACCTTGGACCTTGTCTGCTCCTAATTCTCGAGAGTATATGTATAATAGGCCAGAACCTTCCTTTGTGAACAAAGAGGAGGAGCCTCTGGGGGGAAGGGGTGCACCCTTATTTTCTGCCTCCTGTAAATATAGGGTTACCTGCAGGCTCCTTCATGACTCTTTGTGAGGGGCTCCCTTTCAGTGACCAACTTTACTATCTAAATGAGGGCTCAGATTCCCTAAACAGGAAAACATTCTATGCCTTATACTTACACAAGAGGCCTAATTAGCTTCCTTACTATATTAGTGTATACCTTCTTCCCTGCCCACATACCCGGGATGTTCTGTAACTCAGAGCCCTTGAATATGCTTGGTCTTCAGTGATAGCCTCCTGAAATCCTATTTTCTGCATGGTGAGGTTTTCCAAATTGGTATGGTGCTTGTCTTTCTGGGGAATCTGTGGTTTCTTTAGGGTTCATGACAGAACCTGGCCCTTTGATAAAATCAGCATGTTATATATCTTAAGCTAAAAGCTTTTTCCCAGTATTTTCCCTGAGAGCTCAAGGTGCCAATTACCTACTTCTAATCCACTTGGGATCAGTTGTTTTACTTTATAGCATCTCTTTTTTTTTAATAAAAGGAAGAAGTCAGATTACAGAGGCTTCAAGGTCTTTTTCAGCCTTACCAGTGTACTTTCTCAGATGCCTTACAGCTCTTAACTTCTGTGCTCTAAAACCTTTTCCAAGTGAGCATAATTTCTACTTTTGGGACCTAATTCCCAAGATTCACTGAGCCTTAGATCACTCTTTAAAGACAGTGAAATATGCCAGGTCCCTTTATAGGGCCTAGGTCTCTTCTTTCTACTTTGGAACTAAGAGTAATCTTGGCATGTCCAACCCACTTTTCCCTTTCCTACCCTGCTAGCATTTGTCTAATTTTTGGCTGCTTTCAACTCTTTCCCATCTTAGAATAAATCAGCAAGCATTTATTGCACCTATTATATGCCAAGCATGGTGCTGGGCACTGGGGAGATAAAGACAAAAATAAAACATCTCTACCCTCAAGGACCTTACAGTTTATCAGGAGAAAACTACATGTATACTTGGTGGGTGATGGACTGGAAGGGGAGTCACTAAGGAAGCTTCATGTAGAAGGTAGCACCTGGGCTGAGTTTTGAAGGAAACTTGAGATCCTAAGAATTTGTAAATAGGTTGCAGCCAGGTTGTGAGGGGCTTTGAAATGTAATGAAAGGTCATCTTCATTTTCTAAAAGGTAACCAGATGTTCTTAAGTCAGAGACAGCGTGGTGTAGTAGCAGAAGCATGAGACTGGACTTTGGGGATCAGCTTCTCCAGTCGCTTATTTTACACATGAAACTGATGCCAAAAGGGTCTACCTAAGTTCCAGGATGAGGCTTTGGAGCCTGGTCTCCTGCCATTGTGGGATTTTGACTCAGTCTATTCACTTTTCCTAGTGTGTTTTCTTTATCTGTAAAATGCCACTGTTGACCTGTCATTGCTGTGATGTGTTTATGAAAGGAATCCCAAAACCTGCTTGTGGTGTCTTAGAATTTCCCAGCATCTAAAAGTTGAGGAGGCTTTAAGAGCCCATTGAACCTAACCTGTACCTGGTTAGCAAGGATCTCCTTTACAGTGTTCCCACAGCAGCTTATTATAGTTTTCAACATCTCTTAAGGGCTAGAAAATTTTACTTTCTATTAAGCCAGAATCTGCCTGTGTACTGTCTGCCTGCTGTGACTGGTTTTGTCCTCTGGATTTAAACAGAACTCCTTTCTCTCTTCCAAATCACACATTTTCAGATACTTGGTGATAAGGAACCATTCTTGTATATCAAGAACTTGTTCTTTCTCTGCCAAACTAAATGTCCCTACTTGCTTCACCTGAACCTCATAATGGCCTGCTTTCTAGTCCTGCCCCAATCCTGTTCACTTTCCTGTGTACTCCAGTTTGTGTGTCCTACCTAAAACGTGCCCAGAACTGATCTGGGATATTACAGAGGTGGGCTGCCCAATTAAAACCTATTTATTCAATACCTGCTGTATACCAGGCACACTGCTAGGGAATACAAAGACAAAAATGAACCATTCCTTTGCCCTCCAGAGTTTTCATTGTATAGGAGGAGAGCTAAGGACAGTGACTGCCATTACCCTCATTCTGGGAACAAGACCTCTCCTAATGCATCCTGAATTTCCAAATCCCTTCCTTCTCACCCCAGCTTAAGCCCTGCATAAGCTCTGTAGTTATCTATTTCCCCATATATCCTCTTGTTATGGATAGTTGCTTGTTGTGCTTATGAACAATGTCTTCTTCTTTTCTGTCTCTTCTAGTGTCCAGCACAGGGGCCCCTGTACACAGTAGGAATCAGTATTTGTTGAGCTGAATTTTGGTGTTGCCCCTTTTTGGAAAGAAAGCTGTTGATTTCAACAAAAGTCCTAAATGTTGTAACATAAAGCAATGATTATATGATGTGAGACTCATGTTGGAGGGAGAGGGGAGGGGAGAAGGAAAAGAAGCAAAACAGCAGAGGGATTTTAGGGTACCCTTTAGGTCACACCCCACAGAAGATGACAGATGACTTCATCTGCCTACAAAGAGATGGATGTCTGGTGATATGTCTTGGTCTCTTTCCTAATTCTGTCTTTGAAGTGAAAGCATTCTGGGCTAAGCCCCCAAGGCTCCTGCAATTTCCACTAATTGGTATGGTAAAGCACTGGCCGCCTGGGAAAGTGCCCAAGTCTCAAGTGCCAGTTCCATCACTGCCTGGAGAAGGTCTCAACTCAATTTTCTCGTCTGTGAAATGGGAATAATAACCCACAGCCTGCCTCCTTCATAGGGTATTGTGAAGATCAATGAGGTGCTGGTTATGCAAGTGCTTTATAAACTTTAAGCTCCATATTCATGTGAAATTCTAACCAATGAAGTTCTTAGCAATAATCACAATACTGATGTTCTTGGTTAAGATAGCCAGGGCTTGTATCCTTTGAACTCTCAGAATGATAGTTTTGCCTTTTCTTTCTCTCCTCTCTTCAACAGTCTTCCATCTCTGCTTAGAATGTGCCAAACTGGCACTGCCATGGAGGCCACTTTATTTTTCATGACACACACTTTTGTCAACTGCAGCATCTGCTAAGTGCATACTGCTTGAAAAGTAAATCCATTTTCAGGGAGCTTACAATCTAGTAGGAGAGTTAAGTAAAGTGTAAGTACATAAGAGATACGGATACATGAGAAGTCTGAGCTAAGGGACTTGTGAAAAAATGTTGTTATTTTTTTTAAACATTTTCAAATCTTTCTCTTCCCCTCTCTCACCCTGACAGCCATTCTTTTTAATGAGGGGAGAAAGAGTTGGGCAAAATCTACAAACACATCAACTGAGTCTGGCAGTGTATGCAGTGTTACATACCTAGAGTCCCCTGCCCTCCACAGAAAAGGAAGGGAGGTGCCTTTTCTCATTGTTTCTTCAGGGATTACAAAGGTTTATTTTCAGTTTTTGTTATGTTCTTTTTACTGACATTGTAATTGTGTGTTGCTTTCCTGATTCTGCTTGCTTCATCCTGCAGCAGTTCATGTAAGTATTTCCATGCTATCCTGAATTCCTCCTAGTCATCACTTCTTACAAAACAGTAAGATTCCCATTACATTTATGTCAGAGAGGCAACATGGTATGGTGGGTCTTGGTTCAAGTCTTGCCTCTGGCACATGCCAGCTGTATGATCCTGAACCATTCAAGCTTTCAGTGCTTTAGGCCAGCACTTCTTAAACTGTATCTCGACCAAAATTTGGCAACAGTTAAAGGTTTTTTAACTCCAGCAAACAAAAATTAATTTTGAAAAACAAATGAATCTGAAGTGTTTTTGGCATCACTTGCCAGTGGCATAAATTTACTGTAGCCTTCAGGCCATGTGAAGCCAAAAACATCAAAACAAAATAAAAACAAATGAAAAAAGGCTCCAAGAGTGGAAAAAGTTTAAGAAGCCTTGCTCTCGGCAATTCTCCAAAATGATTAATTGTAGATGAAGTGTCCATCTGTATTCTTAGGGGGGGTGAGCCTCATATGGAAGTTTCTTATAGCAATGAATGACAGGTTCAGTCCTTTTTGTGGGGATTAAAATTGTCTAACCTACAATAAAAGAGATTAAAGCAGAGCTCTAAGCCTATGGCACTTTATTAAAGGGTCCGTGGTACCCTCTAATGAAGTAGATCTCTGCTTTTCCTCATGATGTCCTCCTTCCAGGGCCTTTATTTTTATAGATCCCAATATCTAGATATTCAAGGACGGCTATATCAAATACAGAATAATTCTACTGGTTGACATAACGCGTAGGCTAAAATAAGGAAAACAATACATCAGCAAGGATTGGGTAAGGCAGGAAATATACCCACTAATTAGGTGGTCACCAGATGGGTGGGATACCCCTAAGGTTGGATACATATACAGGGTATATGTGTGCTTCAAGAACATTTAGAAGGGGTGGGCCAGGCAGCTAGGTGGTGCAGTGAATAGAGTGCCGGCTGTGGAGGACCTGAGTTCAAATGTGGCCTCAGACACTTAACATTAGCTGTGTGACCTTGGGCAAATCACTTAACCCCAAATGTCTAACCTTCCCCCCTCCAAAAAGCAGGGGTGGGGGGAGAACATTTAGAAGGGACCTGGGTGGGAGTGAGGCACTTTTTGTGCCATGCTCCCACTCAATGCTTAGTAGTCATGGAATTCAAGTGAAACAAGATGGAGACATCTATGTTAGTGGTTTTGTGTTATGCAAGTAAGCTCAATAGCTGGTAATGCCCATTATAGCAAAGCTTGAGGCCCATTATAGCATCTTCCTATTAGAAACATACAAAATAGGGATTAAGAATAATTAGATAATACTGATGAGTATAATATAATTTTTAACAGTCATTACCCCCTACAAAATCATAATGAACTGACAGTTTGAGTAGGGGTCCTCAAGGATGTGTCAGTAAGAATTAAGTGCTTTCTCTGTGCCAGGTATTCTACTAAGCACCAGGAGCATACAAAGAAAGGCCATAATAGCCCCTGCCTTCAAGCCCCATTCTAATGGGGAGACAACAAGTACATAGACTGGCTTGCTGTAGATAAGTATCAAGGTGACCTTCTTGACATGCTTAGTAGTGAGACCTCTAGAACAAAGGTTAAGGACTTTTTGGGATGGCTAGGTGGCGCAGTGAACAGAGCACCGGCCCTGGCGTCAAGAGTACCCGAGTTCAAATTCGGCCTCAGACACTTAACACAAAAAAAAACTAGCTGTGTGACCTTGGGCAAGTCACTTAACCCCAGCTGCCCTCCAAAAAAACCAAAACAAAGGTTATGGACGTTTTAGCCTCTTAGTTTGTTAGTCTAATTTGAAATTGCTTTCCAGAATGGTTGGATCAATTAATAGCTGTACCAGCAGTGTATATGAGACAGATGTTGATTTAAGCACTTATACCAGGCATTGTAATAATTTATGAGGTTTCAAATAAAGGCAAAAACTCTCCCTGCAAGGAAGTCATCCTAATGAGAGAAATAATGTGTAAATAAAACTAGCCCCTCTCATTTGTCTATTCCCTTTTTTGGTGATATTTGCTAGTATACTGAGCGTGAGGGGGAAATCAGTTTTGATTCGCATTTGTTTCATGTAATAGGAATTATCTTTTTATCTTTTGTGATTGTCCTTATCAGAAGGGATCATTTCTAACTCGGTGGAATAAGGAAAGAAGGATCTCAACATACAAATATGAAAAGTTCATGTTCTAGGCATGGTGGTGATGAGGGGAGATGTGTATAATTGCGCAAGTGTGAAAAAGGGCAGAATGAAATTGTGGGGATGGAAGATGGTACAGTTTGGCTGACATGTAGTTGAGCATGAGAAACCTAGAAAGACAGGTTCAAGTCTCATTGGGAGGGAGTGTGTTAAATGTTAGCTTAAGGAATTTATTATGTTTTATTCTAAGAAGATAGAGAGCTATTAAATATTCTTGAGAAAAAACTGCTCTGCACGTGAAGATCATAGATTTAGTACTGGAAAGGACCTCTGAATCTAGCCCCTTCATTTTAAAGATGAGGAAACAGACTACCGAAGAAGTCAAGGGACTTACCCATGGGCACACAGTGGATAACTGGTAGAGACAGGATTTGAGTCCTCTTGACTCCAAATCTAACACCTTCCACAAGAGTGAAATGAAGACTACATTGGCAAAGGATGACTGGATAAGGGAGAGACTAGATAGCTGGATAGAACATTTATTAAGCATTTGGTATGAGCCAGTCACATACAAGCAAGAGTCCGTGTCCTAAAGGAGCTTGAATTCTAATGGGGAGCCCAGAGAGAACCATTAGTAGAATAGTTCAAGTAAGGTGATAGGTATCTGAACCAGGTTGGTAATTGTGATCGTAGAGGAAGGCATCTATAAATTTCAGAGAGGTCTGTGATCTTCAATGGTTAAAAAATACCCATACCCAAACCCAAACCCAACCACATTTGAATTTTACATAACCTCTAACAAATTTAGCATTCAGTTCTGAATGTAGGCAACAAAACTTCTGAGAAGGGACCCATATGCTTCACCAGACTGGTAAAGGGATCCATGATCCAGTCCTCTCATGTTATAGATAACAGGCTTTGGGGCTTTCCCTAGAACTATATTACCCATCTTTTCAGGTGGAACAAGGTCTACGGAAGGACATCTCCTGCCCAAAGAACTGTCGCCCCTGAAGGGTCCCCTCTGTAGATGTTGTTTAGGGTAATTCACCTTGGTTTCATTCATCCTTAAGTTGCCCAGGATTTCTGCTGTCCCACTGTACTGAATTGTTTCTTATCTGTGGACATCAGGAACTTGGAATCTGCCCTCCCTTAGTCAGAGGACCACTGGGTGGGGAGTAAGCACTAAAAGGGGCCTTTTTGGCACTCTGGTCAAAGCTCAGGTTGCCTCACCCTAATGATAGCTATTCATATCAGAGCCAGAACTAGAAACCCAGCCTCCTGACTGGCAATTTAGTGCTCTTTTCAGCAGGCTGTACTTCATTTTTGTTCAAGGGGCAAACACTGGGAACTCGGTAAAGCCAGGTTTCTGCAAACCACAAATATGAGGACAAACCACAAAGAAGAGGAACTTTGAGGCTGTTAATTAGGAAAGACGGTACAATATGGCCAACCAGGGAAAAGTGAATTTAAAGGCCTTCCAGCTTAACTGACCTCTGGGTGAAAGATCTTTGTTTTCTTCCGCTTATGATCAGCTACGGATTTATTGTCCTTCAGGAAAATCCACCTGGCCTTCTAAGAGCAGAGTCCTTGCAAAAATTTCACGAAAAGTTTAGTGAGAACACTCTAGTCATCAAGCTTCTATGGAGGGGGGTAGAAGTTAAACTGCCTTCTCTTTTCAGAGGCCTGTGTTGGGAGATAGGGGGCAGTACAGTGATGAAATGAGACCTGCTCTCAATTTCGGAATGCTTTTCTTTGTTTTATGGGTTTGCAAAGAAAAGAGTATAGGGATCATGTTTTATTTCATATCTCTCCATGGCAATAAGAAAACCTGAAGAGGAGGTAGAGGTGATAAATGTCTAACAATTTAGTCATAAAATGTTAAGGGGTTAGATCTTCAAAGCTAGGCGCAAACAAAGGGATTAATCAGTTAAATTCCCTCATTTTACAGATAAGGAAACTTGGTGGCAAAGACTCTTTGGCCCACTGTTGTCTCCATTAGGGAACGCTGCCTTTGTTGGAGTTTTGGGTTGCTTTTTGTTTTTATGGGGGGGGGGTGTTGGTTCCCCCCCCCCCAGGTGGGGTGAATGATGGTTCGGAACACCGGGCGGCCCAAACCTCCCCTCGATTATTTTAGGCAGGTCGATTAGTCATGGACTCCCTTTCCCTGGTACACCTAAATTATGTGTGTTGGAGGAGGCCCCGGCGGCAACGGAGAGAAGGGTGGGTGTGGCCGTGAGAGAGTAGAGGTCACAGTCCCTTTAAAAGCCGGCGGAGATGTCGAAACCTCGGGTCGAGGGGCAAGATCGAGGACCGGACGGAGAAGAGCGCCAGTGACCTTTGCATGGGGCTGGGCCACCCGACGGTTGGCGTCGGGGCCTCCGGCGAGGGAGCTTTAGGCTCCGAGGCTGACAGTCCAGGGAGGAGCCACTTCCTTACGGTACGGGGCAGACGCACCTGAGCCAGGGCGGAGCGTCAGGGCAAACCTGGGCAGGAGCCCGGGGGCAAGAACGAGGCAGCTGGCTAGCGGATAGGACCGGCGAGCTCCTGGAGAAGGAGCATCGGATCGGACCTACTGCCCCGATCCGCCCCTGGCCAGGTGGCATCTACCTTCTCCCCTTCCGCAGCCATGGAGCTCCCCGAACTCTCCGGAAAGGTCGTCGCCTTCTCCCTTTCCGCCTTCCCTATCTGCTACGCTTTGAACCACCTCTCTGAGCTTTCCCAGTGAGTGTTGGGCACGGAAAGGAGTGGGGAGGAAGAGTGAAGAGGGTGAGGAAGAACCCTGACTCACCTCGCTTGGATGTATGATTAAGAGGGAATTTTTTGGGAGGGGGGTGGAGCTCAGTGGAGGCCAGTGTCAGGGATGTGGGGTATTTAATCTCGTCCGGAGATTGGTCTTCATTAAGTGTAGGCCACAAGGCTCTGGGAGCTATTGCTTTTTCCAGCCCATTTCCCCCATGTCCATCCCCAGATTCCTCCTCCAAGTGCTAATGGTGGTGGGAGGCAGATGAATTTGATTGCCCGCTTTCCTAAAGAGCCCAGATAAATAAGATTACAATTTCTCCTCTGAGGCTGATGGGGCTGAGAAGCAGATTGAGTCCATTTCTGATGACCCATACTAGTCAGAGAAAGACCTATGAGGACACACTTTGGGTGGCCAGCTGGTACAGTTGGTGGAACAGCTGAAGTCCCGGAAGCTTCTCAGTACTGCCAACCAATGACTGACAGCTAGTCACTGACCTCCTGCATTGACTTATTCCTTTGTGAGTCTGGGTGGGAGATACAGCCCCTGCCCTCTGGGATTCATGGTATGGTTAAAGACTGGATTTGATCATAGTGAAGGCGCACTTCCAATAGTTAGAAAACAGTACAGGCTAGGCTGACTAAATGTAAAGTTGATAATCAAGGGCCAGGGTTCACAATAAGGATACTATCCTGAGAGTGTTACAAGGGGAAACATTTCTCTCCAAGAGTAGGGGTATGTGACCTTAGCTGAGTTTCCGATCTTCTCAGGCCTCAGTTTCCTTATCTGTAAATTAAGGGACTGACTCTAAGGGCCAACTTTGACAGCCATCAACACATTTTCACTCTCTGACAGGGTTGCTCTTTTTCTGGACTCCTGGAAGACACTACCCTCTTCCTTCCTCCTTAATATGGTATAATTTCCCATTTTACAGTAGTTGTACTTTAAATGAAGTTTTCCTGGATGGATTTTTGATAGGCACCTTGAAGATTGAAGGTAGATTCTTCCTGGCAATTCCACTCTATTGTATGATGATATTAACTAGCTGTGTGATCTTGGAAAAGTTACTGCCCGTCTCTAGTCTCCAGTTTCTTCTTCTGTTCACTCCTTCATAGATTTAGAGGTGGAAGGAATCTTAGAAGCAATCTAGTCCAACCCTCTCATTTTACAAGGAAACTGAGACCCAGAGAAGCTGAGATTTCTCCTTGTATCATTGTCAAAGTCCCTTTACATCAGAGCAGGATTTGCATCCCGGCCTCTAACGCCAAAGACAATGCTCTTTTTCTCTGTACCATACTGTCCCTTAGTGATGCTGAGGGAGGAGGTGTTTGAGGTAGGTGATTTCTATCCTCCATCCTAGCTTTGCCATGATACCCTGACTGGTCTTGTTCCTAATATTTATTGGGTTGTTCAGTCATTTCATAGTGTATACATAAGGTATTTGTTGAGTAGGTGGGCCACTAGGTGGCATGGTGGATAAAGTACTGGGCCTGGAGTCAGGAAACCTCATCTTCCTGAGTTCAAATGTGACCTCAGGTACTGACTAGCTCTGTGACCCTAGGCAAATCACTTAACCCTCATCTGTAAAATGAGTTGGAGAAGAAATGGCAAACCACTCCAGTATCTGTGCCAAGAAAACCCCAAATAGAGTCACAGAATCTGAAATGACTGAATAGCAATAGTATTGGGATATATGGGGTGTTGAAGGAAGACTAGCACTTGTAGTGTGAGGTGTTACCAAGCTCTCGTCAGGGTTACTCATCTACCTTTGGTGTCTACCTTCTCTCATTTCTCACCTGGGCTCCAAGAAGCTGTGTGCACAGCAGTCACATCCCAGTAGACTATCTTGGCAGATGGGCTAAACCAGTTTTTACCTTTCAGTGAATTAGGGGGATGTTTACCCCAAAGCATGTGAAGAATTCCCCTGGCAGAATGGACAAATGAGAACAATTTGTTACAAAAGCCATGAAGGCAGCTGAAGCAAGTGCTATGGGGTGCTTAGAGCTCGGTCGGGCATTGAAGATGCCAGTCATCCTGATTTCTCTCATGGCACTGAACTTCAATGACTCTGGAAGAGAAAGTAGAGCTGATGACTTTGTGCAACTCTGCCTCACTTAAATCCAGTTCTCAAGCAAGTTAAGACATCACTGCATGATCCCCATGAGTAACAACAACTGAGTAAATGGGAAGGCTCTAGCAGGAGGGAGACCTGGAAAAGGCCACTTGCAGACTGTGGGATTTGAGTTGAGTCTTGAAAAAAACCTGGACAATAAAGAGGCTTCAACCTGTGGGAGGAAGAAGAGCATTCCAGGCAGGGGACTAGCCAGTGCAAAGACGTGGAGATTGGAAATGAGTATACTGTTCCAGAAGCAAATAAGCCCAAGTAGCTAGATCATAGAATGTGAAATTATGATATAGGGGATAGAAGGGTGGTCTCAGAGTCATTAAATTCTGGATTAACATCCTACCTTTGACATGTACGGTCTCTCTGACTCTGGCAAGTCATTTAACCTCTTAGCACCCAGACAGCTCTCCCAAACTATAAGCTTCATAGCAGTTCCCTCTGCATTGCAATGGTGGAGAGAATTTCCTTATAAAAGACAGGAATTCCCTACATCAATGAATCACAAGACTAATAGGGAAAAAAGTTAAGAGAAGAAAACATTCAGATTCAGAAATAATAGCAAGGGAAGATAATTAGATGTGTATATAAAAAGAAATCTAACTAGTCTCCCTCTGACTTGGATTAATCCGAATTCTATTATCTAACTATAGTTGCTTAGGCCTATTTTAGTTCCTGACTCTCTGCCAGCCTCAGCAGAGAGTAGCTCCTTCCTACCTGGGCAGCTCTATCACGCATATTTAACTGATAGAAAGAGTACTTACTGAATATGAAATCAGAGGACCTGGGTTCACATTCCTCATTCTGCTATTGACTATTTACCTGAAGGATAATTTACCTGAAGGACTCCCTGGTGTCCACCTGCATATTTTTTTTTTAAAGGATAACAGATTTCTTTGAGGAAAGAATAGAACAGTGATTAGCAGGAGAATCTCTGAATTTCTAAACTTGACTCAGCTGAATTCCTGAGCTAAGTAAAGAGACAAAAAACATGACTTAGGCACTTACAGGACAAAATCAATGAATTACAAAAAAAAAAGTCTCCATCTGATCATTTCGCCCCCTTCTAAGCATCTCCATTCCTGTAGAGTACACACCATGGGGCGGCTAGGTGGCACAGTGAATAGAGCACCAGCCCTGGAGTCAGAAGGACCTGAGTTCAAATCCTACCTCAGATACTTGACACAAAAAATTAGTCATGTGACTGGGTAAGTCACTTCACCATGCTCCCAGGTATCCGGCTTCATGACCTCAGTCATTCCTGACTCTTGATTCTTTCACACTCCACACAAATATCAGTTGCCAAGTCTTGCAAATTCTACATCTCTTGCATACCAATTCCTTTATTTCTTTTTAAAATTAAATGTGTTTTTTCAATGAACAAAAATAAATGTTCTCTCCTACCCCACTAAAAAAAGAAAAAAGGAAAGGAAACTCCTAGGAAAAAATATTCACAGTCAAGCAAAACAAATTCTCACAATGGCCATATGAGAAAAACAAAACCATGTGCTTCTTTCTGCAGCCTGAGTCTATCACCTCTCTGTTAAAAGTTGGGTAGCAAGCTCCCAGGCCCCTTCTTTCCAATCATAGTTTTCCACCCTAGTTCAGGACTTCATCGCTTCTCACCCAGACTATTTCAATAGCCTTTTCTTTGCTTTTCCTGCTCCAGTGAGTCCTACACATAGCTGTCATAGTGATTTTCCTAAAGTGCAGCTCTGACCATGTTACTCCCTCCTCAATAAACTCCACTGGTTCCCTATTGATTCTAAGATCAAATAGAGATTCCTCCTTTGGCATTTCAAGCCATTCACAACCTGACCCTACTTACTTTTCTAAATCTAAATTTTACATTTCTCCCTTTCTCATATTCTTCAGTCCAGCAATACCGGTTTTCTTGCTGTTCCTGAGGATGAAAATCCCATCTCCTGACTCCAGACCTTTGTTCTGGCTGTCTCCCCCTCCTATATACATTGCAGCACCCTTGTCTCTGTCCCTTAAAATCCCTAATTCCCTTTAAGATTCAGCTCAAGGGGCGGCTACGTGGCACAGTGAATAGAGCACCAGCCCTGGAGTCAGGAAGACCTGAGTTCAAATATGGCCTCAGACACTAACTATGTGACCTTGGGCAAGTCACTTAACCCCAATTGCCCTACCTTCCCCCCTCCAGAAAGGAAAAAAATAAGATTCAGCTCAAGCTCTAACATTAACATGGAATCCTTTCTCACTCCCACCCCTCAGCTGCTAATGCTTCATCCCCCAAAAGACTTTAAATCTATTTTTTATATATGTTGTCTCTCCCCATAGAATGTAAGCTCCTACAGGAAAAGGACTGTTTCCTTTGTCTTTGGGTCTCCAATGCCTAACAAAGTGCCTGGTACACATTAGATGCTTAATAAATACTTATTTGATTAACTGATTGAACTTGAAAGACTGGACAGCCAAATCACTCTCCTTACCATTCCCCATAATAATCCCCATCTTTCTTCAGCTTCTTTCCATTAGAAATGCCCTCCTTTCTCCCTCTTCCTCTTATCTAAACCCTATATGATTCTCAAGACCTTAAGTTTCATGCACAGCAAGCCCTCCCTGACTTCTCCAGCCTTCCTAGCCTATCTGCCTGTCAGAGTCTGTCTGCTGACCCTCCCCTTTATAGCAATTAAATGTGAGCTGTGTTGCTTAATCTATACTCTGTGTTAGTCTCTGTTTTTATGGATGTCTTGTCTCCCCAGACACACTGTAAACTACCAATGGTAGGACCTGAATCGTCATCTCTTCTCTTTCCTCATGTATCCTGACATGAAGCCAGACACATGGGGTAGGGGTAGAAGAGTTTTTGTGTGGACAAACTAGTCACCAACCTAGGAAATCAGGCCACTGGATGAAATCACTTAGCTTTAGCCTATTTCCCAACTAGGGGTCAGCTTTGATTATCTCAGAGGTCCCTTTTAGCTCTAACATGCCATGTTCCTAGGACAATCACACTTTTCTCCACCTGCTTTCTCTGAACTCTGAACCCCCTGGCATAGAGGCATTCCCCTTCCCCCACCACCCATGGGAGCACAAGCCATATTCTGCTGGTTTTGAATTTTAGGTAGGTCAGGAGAAAGGGAGGCAGTCATCAGATGGAGCAGTCTACGTGTTTGTGACAATCCTTGATGACCTCAGCTGAGGCCCTTACATAAAATATGCCCCACAATCTTCTCTTTACTGTTACTTACAGAACATAGAGTTAGTACTAGAAAGGACCTTTACTCACAGAGACTAGAAAGGTCCTGGGAATTAGGATTAGAAGGTACCTTAAGGATAATCTGGTCCAGTCCTTTTTTTTCAGTTGAGGAAACAAGGCCCAGAGAAGGAAAGTAACTTGCCCAAAGTCATATAAATAGTAAGTAGCAGAACTGAGATTTAAATCTAGATGTTTTGATTGTAAATTGAATGATGTCACAGCTGGAAGGGACTTAGAGCATAAAATGTCACAGCTGGAGGAAACTTTGTGCCCACCCTATGTATGCTTAGAAATGAGAGGTACTTTAAGGTCAAGGAAGTATGAAGCAGAATCCTAGCTCTGTTACATTTTTCTTGACCGTTAAATCCCTCCCCCCAACTCCATGAATAGTAAAAGTGGAAAGGTGGGTTGGGGTCAGGTTGTGAAAGTCTGCAGTGTGCCTCCAGCAAACCCTTACCTTTCTCTGGCCTCAGATTCTATTATTTTTTCTTTTTGGAGGGGGGAAGGCAGGGCAGTTGGCATTAAGTGACTTGCCCAAGGTCACATGGCTAGTAAGTGTTAAGTGGCTGAGGCCAAATTTGAACTCAGATCCTCCTGACTCCAGGGCTAGCACTCTATTCACTGAGCCACCTAGCCGCCCAAAGGTCTCCTTTTTTATCTGGAAAATGAAGGAGATGCCCCTTGGTGGATAAGGAGGGGAAGATGTGAGGAGAAAAGGGAGAAAGGCTTTGGAGAATCAAAGTATGTCTTAATTACCCTTGCAGAAAGCTGTAAAAGACATTCCCCTACAGTATCACGGTGGAGGTCAGTTTATATGATCTGTCAGGTTCTTTTTGCATCTCCTATACCCATTTGTTAATCTTGTGTGTTCAGGATTCTCTGAGTTATGACATTCTGTGACATTCTCGCTCTGGGTCATCTGCCTTCTCCTTCTAGGTCCCTGATTATTCCAAGCCTCTCCCTTTAACCCTATTACAGATGTCTGTCGTCTGTTAGGGAGAACATATAGAACTTGGGACTCCTTTAGATTAGAGCTTTTTTTCTTTCCTCACAACCATAGTTAGAAAAAAGACAGTGTCCTTACACAGCTCATACTTGCTGAAACAACCCCTGGATTACCCCTCACCGTGTGCCTCCTTTGCTCTTAAGTGTTGGTGAATGAAGCTGAAGGTAACCACCCAGCTGTACTGACTGGGTCACAATTTATGACATCTCATCTTCATGGGGTTCAATTGCCAAAAGACAATCCTTTGCCTCCTAATTGATTCTCTCTCACACTACCCATTGTAGATGTTTCAGATCTTTTCTTCCCTCTTCAAGTCACCCACACAATCCACTCCCCACCCTTCTTAGCAGAGGATCTCTCCTCGTACTTTATTCAGAAAATAAAGGCCATTCACCTTGAGCTCTCTCTTCTCCTCCACTCTACATCTCAAAACCTGGTCGTCTTTCATTCTCTCTTTACCTATCTCCACAGGAAAATTAGCCTTACAGTCATTTCCTTTCCCATCATTAGTCTCTTCTTTAATACCAGCTGCTGCATCTCTGCAGCCTACAAACCAACCTGATTCCTTTAAAAAAAACCCTGCATCCCTTCAAGCTATCATCTTATATTCCTCTTTCCTTTCATGGCCAGCTTCCTAGAAACAGACATCCTCTGTACTTCCCTTCACTTCCTTTCTTCTTACTTGTTTCTCAGCCCCTTGTAGTTTGGCTTCCAACCTTATCACTTAACTGAAATGGCCCTCTCCAAGGGGCCTTTCCAAAATCTCTTAAATGCTAAGTATAATGGCATTTTCTTCATCTTTATCCTTCCTGACATCTCTGCAGAATTGGATAATGTTGACGTTGGGTCTTCTCGCAGTTGGACCAATCCTTCTGTCCCCTTTACTGGGTCTTTATCACAAGCTATGGGTGTCCCCCAAGTCACTGTCCTGAGCCCTCTTCTCTTTTCATACCATACAGTCTTATTTGTTGAATTCACCAATTTCCATAGGTTCAGCAGTCATACCTGTGAAGATGACTATGAGATCTTTCAATCCAGGTCTAGTCCCTCCATTGAGCTCCAACTGCCTGTTGGACACTTTTAAGTGGCTGTCCCATAGGCATCTCAAGCTAAATGTATTCAAAAAGAACTCATTGTATTTCCCCAGAAAACTCCCCTTCTTCCGAAATTTCCTGTTACTGTCAAAGATATCGTCCTCCTTCCAGTTACCTAGTTTCACAATCTGAGGGCCACTGTCCACTCCTCACCCTCATTCTTCTTCGCTTCACATATCTCATCAGTTGCCAATTATTAGATCAGCCCATTGCTCACATTCTCCCCCTTTTCTGCATTCACACAGCCACCACTCTGGTTCAGGCCGCCATCACAGCTCACCTAGACTAGTGCTTCCTAATTGGTCTCCTTACCTTAAGTCTCTACAATCCATCTTCCACAGGATTTCCAAAGTGATTTTTCCTAAAGCACGGATCTGACTGGGTTGACTGGGTGACTCCCTTGTTCAAACTGCAATGGCTCCTTATTTATCCCCAGAATAAAAAAAAATCCTCAGGTATTTAAGGGTCTTCACAATCTGGCCCCTTCCTCCCCTAGTACCCTCCCCCCTGAAACTGTCTTGTTTCTCTCATATCTGCATCTTGTATATGTTATTTACATGGTGTCTTCCCAGTTAGAATGAAAGCTCCTTGAGGGCAGGGACCATTTTTTCCTTTCTTTGTATCTCCTGGGTTTAGTAAGGTCCTGGCACACAGTAGGCACTTAATAATTGCTCTTCTTGGATATACTCCCCTCTCTGTATTTAACTCATGCTTTATATTTCCTTATATGTATGCATACATATACATATAGCCCAGAGGGAGCAATGGATAGAGCTGAGTCAGGAAGACCTGAGTTCAAATCTTGGCCCAGTCACTAATCAGTGGTCTGACTCTGGGCAAGTCACTTAACCTCTGTCTACTTCAGTTTCCTCAACTGAAAAATGAGATAAAAGTAACACCTACTGCCACAAAGTTGTTATGAAAATAACCTTAAAGCATCATATAACTGCTCTCTAGCTATCAACGTCCCTTCCTGTGAGAATGTAGAATCCTCGTGAGCAGAGACTGTTCTGTTTTTATCTTAGTGTCCTTAGCAGCTGTCACAGTGACCAGCACGTTGTTGTCATTGTTGATTAGTTGCTTTTCAGTCATGTCTGACTCCTTGTGATGCCATCTTGGCAAAGATACTGGAGTGTTTTGCCATTTTTTTCTCCAGTTCATTTTACAGTTGAGGAAACTGAGGCAAACAGGGTTAAAAGGCTTGCCCAGGGTCACACAGCTGATAAGTGTCTGAGGCCGGATTTGAACTCAGGAAGATGAGTGTTTCTGACTCCAGGACTGTTGTTCCATCCACTGCACCACCTAGCTGCCACACTGACACACAGAAAGTCCTTGATAACTGTTGGCTGATTGATGATTTGATTGGCAGCATCAGATCCAGATAAATTCAAAGAAGGGAAGAAAAAAACTTAAAGTGAGATATTTTTAAGGAAGAACGGTCAGGACAAGCAAGACATGATGACTGATTAAATGGAGGGACGTTGTAGGGGATAGGAAAGAGTCAAAAAGAATATTGTCAAGCATTTATAGAGCTCTTTAAAGGTTCGTGGGAGCATTTATACAGTGCCTAATGGGTACCAGGCCCTGTGCTAAGTTCTTTACAAGTATTACCTCATTGGGTCTTCACAACAACCCTGGGAGGGAGCTGCTAGTATTATCCCCATTTTACAGTTGAGGAGACTGAGCCAGACAAAAGTCTGGCTCAGTCACACAGCTAGTGAGTCTCTGAGGCTGGATTTGAATCCAGGTTTTCCTGACTCTAGGCTCAGTGTTCCACCTAGGTACCTCTGCTAGCAGCAGAAATAGGGAGACTAGGAATGATGACGGATTTGGCAGTAAAAGGTTGAGTTGGAAGGTTGAATTTAAGGTTGAGTTTTAAAGGCTAAGTTTAGTTTGGAACATGTCAAACTTGGGGCAGAGCCCACAGATGGAGACGTCTAGCTGGAAATCAAAAAGACATCTGGGACTAGAGTTCAGTCAGTGGAGAAGTTTGGTGGGGTGGGAGAGTTGGGAATGGAGAGGGGACTTTAGAGAGAGAAGCAGGCTGAAGGTCTTGGGAAGTTGCCCACATCCAGGGACATTCCCCACCTCCACCTTCTAGGGCTTTCCTTCTGAGACTATCTCCCATTGACACTATCTCTATCTCGTAGGTACGTGGTTGTTTGCATATTGTTGAGCTCCTTGAGAGCAAAGATTGTCTTTTGTCTTTCTTTGTATCCCTAGGGCTTAGCACAAAGCCTGACAAGGGGTAGTAAGTACTTGTTGATAGACCAGGAGGAGAAAAGGGAATTTAAGTAGTCTTAAGAAGATAGGAGAACCAAGAGGGTAATAATATGCATCTAGGGATATAGTGGTGGGGAAGGATCCATCAGGATCAAATAATGCAGAAATTTACAGCTTACTGCCCATGTCATCGTGGGTATATTTATTTTACCTTTCTAGAATGAGGACTATGAAGATGCCACCAGATTTGGAAATCAGGTCACTGGTGACTACAGATAAAAGTTTCCATAAAATGATGAGGGCTGAAGTCAGATTGAAGGGAGTGAGTGGGTAGTGAGAAAGTAGAGACCTTGGCCCTTAGGTTCGGACCAGGGGTCCTGCCTGATAGTCCCAAGTGTGTTAGACCCCATCCATAATCTGGGCACCATCCTGACTCCTCCTCATTTACTTCCCAGTCCCTTGGGGGTGGCTGTTCTGAGTGCAATGATCCTGGCTCTGCTATCTGTGGCCATCTCCAGTCTGGCCCAGGGAGAGATCTCCCACGACCCACTTTTTGCTGGTGAGTCCTGGGGGACAAGGGAGATGGAAAGTTGTGGGAGGGTTAGTGGAGTTTTACAGTGGGGGAGAAGCATCTGTTACTGTGACCTTTGGCCTAGTGCCCTGACATTAGACTTGGGGACTGGTATCAAGCAAGTATATGCTTAGCCTGTTCCCAGATCAAGGAGTCCTAAGGTCCCTTTCAGCTCTGTTATTCTATATTCTATGTTCTCAAGTCCTCCCAGCTCTGACATTCTGTGTCCCGAGGGCTCTTCTTGCTCTGTCATTCTAATGTTCAAGGTCCTCTCCACCCCCAGCTCTGATATTCTATCTTCTAAAGAATCTTCTCTCTTACATTCTATGTCTGTATCTATAGTATTCTGATATTCTCTGACATTCCATGTTCTGTACCTAAAGCCTTTCTGGCTCTGACCTTTTATATGTTCTAAAGGCCCATTCAAATCTAGTACTCTATATACTAAGGAACCTTTTAGCTCTGACATTCTGCGCTCTCTGGAAGGTCCTCATTCTGACACTGTTATAAGGACCTTCCCAGCTTTGATGTTATTCTGTACTCTAAGGGCCCTCCTCTCTCTGACATTGTGCATTCTAAGGGTCTAAGAAAAGTTGCCCACATCCAGGGACATACGTTCTGTCCATTTTCCATCATCTAACACTGAAAGTCTTTGTTCTATGGTCTAAGGATCCATCTAACTCTAAGATTCTATGGCATTTGGTTACATCTGCATCCCTTGCTACTGGAGGGAAGTGGTTGGAATTATATTCCTCCCTCCCCACCCCCCCACAATAAGATTATTAGTTCTTTGAGAGCAGGGATCGTGTGAATCCCATTGCCTAGAACCTTGGACATATGGATGAATTAAATTGCCTTGGCTGGGCCAGGGACTGGGGGGAGGGGGAGTCTGACCTGTCTGTTCTTCCCACAGTGTTTACCATCTTTTCCTTCACCTCCCTTGTTGACTTGTTCATTGCTCTTGAGGAGGATGGCTATGTTACGGGCCTCATGGAATTCTATACTCGGGAGGTAAGCCTTACCCTTCCCTGTTTCTGCTGGAAGGACTCATGAGCAGTGTCCAGTCTAGCCCTACATCTTCCTTTCTGTTCCTTTGTTATTTCAGAGAGAGCCATATCTGCGCACAGCCCATGGGATTTTAAGCTGCTACTGGGATGGCATTGTCCATTATCTTCTCTACCTCATTATGACAGGGGCCATTGCAAAGAGGTAAGGAGGCTTCCTAGAAGAGTCAGGGGCAGGAAGGAGAGAAGAGATTCCTTGTTGGGGAAGGAGAAGGCATCAGGAGCTGGGACTCAGGAAGCACCTTCTAGAGGGGATAGGGGGCAATGCTAGGGATCTTAGGGTTCTGGGTTTTGAACTAAATTGGCGAAAGCAGGAAATTCACAAGACCTAAGGGGGTGTAGGAGTCACATAATCTAGAATTTCAGAGCTGAAAATAACTCTGGAAAATAAAATCCAGAATGTTAGAGGTAATCATAGAACACAAATCACAGGGTGTTGAGCTAGAAGGGCTCTTAGAACCTAGAACTTATAGTGTAAGAACTGAGGACATGAAAAATGAACTCCAGGGATAGGGAACCTGTGGCCTTCTAGGTCCTTGAGTGTGGCCATTTGACTGAGTCCTGGTTTCACAGAACAAATTCTTTTGTTAAGGGAATTTATTTTGTGAAGTTTGGATTCAAAGGACCACATTTTATACGTATGAAAACTGATGCTCAGGAACAGTTGGTGGCACAGTGGATAGAGCCCTGGAGTCAGGAGGACTTGAGTTCAAATCCGGCCTCAGACACTTAACACTTACTAGCCTTGTGACCTTGGGCAAGTCACTTAACCCCAGTTGTCTTGCCTTCCCACCTCCAAAAAAGACAAAAAAATTTAAAAAACCAAACAAATAAAAAACCTGATGCTTATAGAGGGTGAAATGTTTTGCTTCAGGTCACGGAGGCAAAGAACCCCGTCTCTTTCTTGCCTTCATCCAGCCTTTGCTTAAAGGCCTCCAGTAAAGAACCCATTATCTTCAGAGAGAGCCCGTGGCATTTTTGGATCACTCTAAATGATTAAACCATTTTTTTCTTACATCAAGCATAAGCCTTGTCTTTTCTCAGCTTCTGCCTATTGCTCCTAGTTTTGTCCTCCAGGACCAAGTAGAATAAGTGTAACCTTAATACAGATTCTAGGAGAGAGCTTAAGTCTTCTGTTCTCCAGTTTAAACATCACTAGTTCACAAGAGGGCAGCTAGGTGGTGCAGTGGATTAAATGCTGGGTCTGCAGTCAGTAACACTCATCTTCCTGAATTCAGATCTATTCTCAGACACTCTCACTTAATCCTGTTCACTGTAAAGTGAGTTGGAGAAGGAAATGACAAATAACTCCAATATCTTTTCTTTTTCTTTTTTTTTTTTTTGGAGGGCAATTGGGGTTAAGTGACTTGCCCAAGGTCACACGGCTAGTTTTTTGTGTTAAGTGTCTGAGGCCAGATTTGAACTCAGGTACTCCTGACTCCAGGGCCGGTGCTCTATTCACTGCACCACCTAGCCGCCCTCCAATATCTTTTCAAAGAAAATTCCAAATGGGGTCAGGAAGAGTTGGACATGATTGAAACAACTGAACAACAAAAAGATGGCACAGTCTAAATAAGTGTGCCTGACCCAGAATCAGGAAGACTCTTCTTCCTAAGTTCAGATCTGCCTTCGGATACTGACTAACTGAGTGACCCTGGGCAAGTCATTTAACCCCTCATCTGTAAAATGAGCTGGAGAAGGAAATGGCCAACCACTCCAGTATCTTTGCCAGAAAATCTCAAGAGGTGACAAAGGGCTGGACATGACTGAAAATGACTAAGCAGCAAAAAGTTCCTAAAATCATAGATTTCGAGCTGGAAAGAACATCTCTCATTTTACAGATGAGGAAAATGAGGCACAGAAATGATGACTGATTTGCCCAGGGTCACATAAGTAGTGAGTATCAGAGCTGGAATTCAAATCCAAATCCAGTGGTTCTCTGGCTCCAAAGCCAGTGGCTCTTCCCCATTTTGTTCTGCTGCATCTACTACTGATGTGCTCTGACCTGGATGTCATTAACCAGTCACTAAGTGTCATGAGGACTGGTTGAAGGATGTTCCTTCTGCTTAGAGAAAATAGGACTTAGGAAGCATATGATATCATTCAATTCAATTTAAGAAACTATTATACAGTACCTACTATGTTCCAGGGAACATGTGAGGCACTGATTATACAAAAGACAAAAGTGAATCAGCCCTTGACCTCAGAGAGCAGGAAGGGATATGACATCTCCCTATGAATATGGTCAGTTTGTCAGGGGTTATAACAGATAGATAAGCAATATAAAGTAATGTTAAATAACTTACAAAGGGAGATAACCCTAATAATTGGGATGGGAGAGGAGGAAAATAGTAGGACATGGCACCTGAACTGTGCTTTGAATAAAGCGAAGGATTTTAAGAGATGACCATGAGGAAGGAGTACATTCCAAACATGGCACATGGAGGTGAGAGAACTCCGAGGACGAGGAACAGCTGGCAGGCCAGTTTGACAGGAAGGAACCTCTCCAAAGACAGGGAACACGAAATAAGGCTGGAAATGTGGTTGGGAGCCAGACTGTTGCCAGCAGCTATTGGGAAGACTTTTCACTTTCAACAAATATTTATTAAGTACCTATTATTAGACAACCTTGTGATAGGCATAAGGAGAGAGAAGAAAGAAAGAAGGAAGAGAGAGAAGGGGAGGGAGACAGGGAGGGAGGGAGGAAGTAAAGAAGGGAGGAAGAGGTGTGAAGGAAGGAGAGGAAGGAAGAGAGGAAGGAAAGAAAGGGAGGGAGGGAAGGAGGAAGGACAAGAAATAAAGAGAGAAAGGGAGAAAAGAGTAAAGAAGAAAGAAAAGGAAGGAAGGAGGGGGAAAAGGAAGGAAGGAAGGGAGAAAGAGCTTTAAATGCCAGATTGAGGATTTTGTATGTTACCATAGAGCTAGTCAGGTGCCACTGAAGATTTTTGACTAGAGAAGTTACATAGTCAAATGTGTATTTTAGGAATCTCAATTTGGCAGTGAGATGGAGGATAGATTAGATAGGGGAGAGCCTGGAAGCAGGGAGACCAATTAAGAAGCTATCTTCAAGTATTTGAAGGTTTGCCAAAAATATCTTTAGCAAGGATTGGTTGAAGGAACTGGGGATATTGAGCCCGGAGAAGAGAAGACTCAAGGGGCATACAATGGTTTGCCAGTATTTGAAAGGCTGTCATGTGGAAGAAGAGAGATCAGACATGTTCTGTTTGACCCCAGAGGACAGAACTAGAAGCAATGGGGGACGGTTGCTGAGAGGCAGATTTTGACTCTACATATGGAAAAATATACTAACAGAACATACTCACCTCCCCCTTACCACCACCCCCCCGTTCCTCCCTCCCACCATTATATTGCTCCCAGTGGAGACTTTCAAGTGAAGGTTTGATGATCATTTGCCAGGAATGCTTAGAGAAGATTCCGGCTCTGGTTCAGAGTAGGCTAGATGTCCTCAGGGCTGACCAAGAGAGTCAGAATTCCTACTGGCCCCTTCTCTTATTGTCCCCCCACCTTGAAACCCTTTGACTTGGTTTCCTTACTCTCTCCTCCACAACCCTCCCCCCTCCCTTTTTGGGTAGGGAATCTATCTCTGCAACCCATTCACCCATCTGAAGGATCAAGAAAGTTGCCAGCTTCTTTCCCTGTTTCCCTCAGGAAGAGATATAGAAGCCTTGGGCTATACTGGCTGGGATCACTGGTCATGAGCATCATGGTTTTTGTCCCAGGAAACATTCTTGGTAAGTGTCATGTCTTTGAGATGTGCCACATGCTTAGTAAGTGGCATGTTTGGTGACCAGGCTTCAGAGGAAGGGGGATTGGGAGGGAAGGACAGAATTTGATCTAGCCAACTGGCAGACACAGGGCCAGTAGCTTCTCCACCAGTTCTTTCCCAGACTTTTCCTGTGCCACCCTCCCTCAGAAGAAGCTATCTTTCCCCTCTGGAGAAGGGAGGGAGAACCAAGATTGACTGATCCCACTTTCAGTTCTGGGGTATTTGGAGGGGGGATTCATCTTGCCAGACCTAGCCCCCTGCCAGCAGCATTTGGGAAGAGCTCTTCACTTTCAACAAACATTTATTAAATACCTACTGATAGAGGCCCTTGTGATAGGCATTGAGAGGAAGAGGAAAGAAGGAAGGAAGAGGGATGAAAGAAAGAAGAGAAGAAGGAAATAAAGGGAAGAAGTAAAGGAGGAAGGGAAAGAATGAGGGAGGGAATAGAATGAAGGGTGGGAAGGAAAGGGGAAGGAAGGAAGAGAAAGGAACGAAGAAAGTGTAAAATAAAAGGAAAGAGGGAAGGAGTAAAGGAGGGAAAAGGAAGAGAAAGGAAGGAAGGAAAGAAGAAAAGGAAAAAAGGAAGAGAGAAAGAAAAATAAAGGAAAGAGAGGAAGAAAAAAGGGAGGGAGGGAGAAAGAAAGGGGGAGGAAGGAAATAAGGAAGGAAGAAAAGACATTTATTAAGCACCTACTTTGTGCTAGGCATTGTATTAAAGGCTTGGAGATACAAATAGAAAAAAAAACCAATCCCTGATTTCAAGAACTTATAAACTGAACTTTTTAGCTTCAAGTTGTATGGTCCTTAGGGTACAAAGAAAAGCAAATTGACATCTTCTTCAGGGTCCTTTCCACTGATAGAACATGTCTGTTTCTGACATTAAGCCACTGGACAGTGCCAAGGACTTTAGGGTGAGACCTTTCTTGACTGGGTATGTGGGTACCTATTTTCTGGGTAGCTATTGATTGTAGCATCTGCAGAGGAGGGAGCCTGGGAGTTATCTTCACAAGAATCCCTCATTTGGACATGGGGTACAGGGGCCTGTTAAATTCCTGACCATTTGTTAAGACCTGAAGCAAAGGCTGTCTCCTCCAGGAAGTTTTCCCTGATCTTATTGGTTAATAACACTGTCTCCTTCACCTCACATTGCACTTGGTTTACCCTCTCTTATGCATGTATCACTGAATTGGATTTTTTATTCTTTCTTTTTTATCTTATTGATATCTTTTTTATATGCCATCACATTCATCTCCAAATATAGCTGTCTCCTTTCTCTTTTCCAGTGAAACATTTGCTGTAACAAAGATTTTAAAAGGAAAAAAAATAAAAGCCCAGCAAAACCAATGAACACATCCATCGTGTTTGAGAGTGCATGCAACATTCTCATGCAGCATGAGACCTTCACCTCTGCAAAGAAAGGAATCTGTATAAGGGGGTCTTATTTATTTTAAGAGCCCTGCCAGTTAACATCTACCTATCATATCAGCCCTGTGGAGAAGATCGCACTGAAGGGTAGATAAACCCAGTAGCCCCAGAAATAGCAGTACCCTGAGACACTAGCCTTGTTTCCAGCTAATCCCCTGCGCCACTATTCAAGCTTCCTTCTTTCCTCCCTTTTTCTTCCTTCCTCCCTCCCTCCCTCCTTCCCTCCCTTCCTTCCTACCTTCCTTCCTTCCTTCCTTCCTTCCTTCCTTCCTTCCTTCCTTCCTTCCTTCCTTCCTTCCTTCCTTTCTTCCTTCCTTCCTTCCTTCCTTCCTTCTATACTACCTGGGAATGGCCTCTACAGGTGGTACAGCTCCATCCTTCTGAGCAGCCACAGTTCCTGAAGACCCAACAGGGATAAGGCCCAAACTTGTGATTTTATTGGCATAGAGAGCTCCTGATAAGGAATCTCTCTCCACCAATGCAGGTCAGCATTTTCCCTGAAACTGAAGAGTCTTGGAGTTGCCTAGCAAACTGAGAGGTTAAGTGATTTGTTTAGAGTCACACAGCTGGTACATATCAGAAGTGGAACCTTAAAAACCTTCGTGCTCTGTGGAAGTGTAAGGTTGTTACCATGACTGCTGGGATCCATTCATCTGTAAACATTCACTGCCATTATCAGATATAGTGCTCCTGGGCTGGGCAGCAGACAGAAATGGGTAAAACCAAGTCCTTACCCTTGCAGGGCTTAGAGGAGTCTAATAGAGGAGATACAGGCACAGAGACTTGGCAGTACAGTACAAGACAGAGTGTGATTAGAGCTTAAGAGAGAGCCAGAGGCATAGGGCTAAGGGGATGCAAAGGAAGGAGTGATCACTGCCAGTTGGAGTGGGGTCCTGGGGGAATCTGTGAAGGCTGGAGGTGGTGACATTTGGCAATTGAAGTCTTGGTTACAGGATAGGATCTGGATAGACAGAGAGGAGAATAAAGTTATTCTAGCTATAGGGAGGGTTTGAAGGCATGTGTGGGGAATTGCAAGGAGAGTAATTGTAGGGTCAACTTTTTTTGTTTTTGCAGTAGGGAAAAAAGGCAGATAAGACTAGAAAGGTGGTTGGCCTGAGATTTGTAGAGCACCTGATGAATCTTCTCTTAATTTGATAGACAATGATGGTTCTATATTTGGGATAGCTGGGAGGGGGACAAGGAATGATCAAGGCTATGTTTGTCCATAAGTATAGCTAGGAGTACCTTAGAGTACAGAATGTCAGAGGTAGAAGGGACCTTAGAACATAAAGCATTAGAGCTGGAAGGAACTTATAGAACACGGATAGCACTGAGAGGATCGTCTAGTTTAACCTCACTTTGCATATGGGGAAACTGAGGCTCGTAGAAGAAGGCACTTGTCCTAAATCACATGAGCAGTGGCAAGAGAAGGCCTCTAGTCTCCTGTGTCTCTGTTCTTTCTATCAGATTATATTGCCCTGCTCTCCCCAAAACTAGCTAGGTTAAAAAAAAGTCTTTCTCCACTTTTGGATCTGGGGTGGGGGTGGGGGTTCCAGGCTTTAGAAGAGGCAGCTTGGTGACACAATGGATAGAGCTCAGAAGATAGAGTCAGGAAGGACTGAGTTCACATCTTGCTGCAGAAACTTGCTAGCTGTATGACCCTGAGCAAATAATTTTACCATCATCTGCCTTAGTTTCTCCATTTGTAAAATGGGAGTAACCATAGCACCCATGTCCCAAGATAATCAAATGAGACAGTAATTGTAAAGTGCTTTGCAAACCTTCAAGCGCTGCCTGAATTCTAGCCATCAGGCTGGGTACTATTTACTACTTGGAGCAGCTGCAGGAAGAGCTTTGGGTGGGGAATGGAGAAAAGTGAAGGTGGTACCCAAGGCCAGGGCCGGCTCCTGGATCCACCCTCTCACCTGAGCGTTCTGTTCTGCATTCTCCAGGCAAATACAGCTCTGAGCTCCGACCCTCCTTCTTACTTAACATTCCCTACATGTTAATCCCTTGCTGGGTTGGCCGGCACCTCTTTGGCCAGACCAGGGGCCCGGCAGGCTGCACGGCCAACACGGTAAGTCTCCTGGGGTTCTGTCCTTTCTCATACTCTGAGTGCTGCCTCAGGTCAGCGTAGGACTGTATCTTCCTGTACCGCCCCCCCCCCCAGCATGTGGGACAACAGAAGGAGGTGGGGGATGTTTGGGGGCAGCAGAGGGGGAGGATCAAAATTCTGGCTCTTTTGTTTACTGTGCGACCTTAGGCAAGCCACTTAATGTGACTGAGTCTTCATTTCCTCATCTGAAAAATGGGGATGTTTGCACTACAACCAGGGCTGTGAAGAAAAGGCTTTTAAAACTGTGAAACACTACAGGTCATTATTATTGTATCCTTCTGGTTATGCGGCGTATGATACCAAAAAACCTACCCCTTATCATAGTTGCTTTTTTGTTTTAAGATGCTGTTTCCAGAAGGCCTTTATGATAATAATAGCTAACAGTTTTACAAAGCATTTCATACAAATGATTTCATTTTATCTATTTAACGAACATGAGGAAAATGTGCCATATTCTCATTTTACAGTTGAGGAAACTGAGGAAGACTGGTTATGTGACTTTCCCATGGTCACATGGCTAGTGTCTGAGGCAGCATTTGAACTCAGGTCTTCCTAACTCCAAGCCCAGCACTAACCATTACACCATCCTGCTGCCTCTGTGATGATAAAACTCATATTTTTTAGTGCTTTCCATGCTACTCTCACCTCCATTATTTCCTTTAATTTTCACAATAGCCCCCGAAGGAAAGTAGTGTATCATCCCCTTTCTATAGATGAGGAAACTGAGTCTCAGAGTGATGAAGTGATTGGCACAAAGTTGCACAATAAGGAATGAAGCTGAGTCTCCAGCCTGGGTCTTCCCCAAGTCCAGTGATCCTCCCCATGTTGTATGTATGTTATCTAGAAGGTGACAAATGGCCTGCCAGGCTTCCTTCTCACATGAGTTCAGGGCTGCAGGCCCCTGGATTCTTGCTCCCCTTCACAGAGTGAGTTGTCAACCCCAGCATCCTATTGTGCCATGAAATTGCCTGTCTTGAAGTGTATTTGGAGCTCAGACTGGATCCAGAGATATGATTGGGACAAAAGGACTGGCAGCCAATTGGGTCTAACTTAGGAATGACTATCCCTTGGAGATCACTTAGGGTTAGAAACTCTATTCAGCTTCTTCTCTCCTCCCCCTCAGGCCTGCTCCTAAGGCATCAGAATTATCCATTTCTGGTCCAGGATGCATCCCTCTTCTCTGAGCATGTATATGTCCCCAGACTCCCACGCCTTCTCCTGACCTCAGAATCCTTCTCTCAATCCCACTGTGTCCTGCTGCCTACCAGTAGAATCTAGGTTTCTGATGGTATTGTTAGGGCCATAGCCAAGTATAGGTGTTTGTGGTCTGAGAATCATCTGAACTGAGATCAGAGGGGCTCATCGCCGGGCTGGCATCTCTGCACCTCTCAAAGGTCACTTCCCAAGGGGTACAGAGTGGGTGGTGACCAGCCTTAGTAGAGGGGGCACACAAATGCTTGAGATCCCAGATCTCTGAAGTAAGTTAGGACCTTGTGGTTTCTCTTTTAAGTTTTTATTGATTTTTTTTCCTGTCCTCCCCCCTCTCTTGAGTCATACCTTGTGCTTAAAAAAAAAAAAGCGGTTCAGTAAAAACTAACTCTAATGCCCACCCGTTGTCTGACTTAGTCTCTCTGTTTCTGGGTGTGTCTCTTGTTCTCTGGGTGTGTGTGTCTCTTTCATAGATTGCTGAAGAGCATAAGAAGGGGCTGCTCCAGAGGCCGTGGGACCTGGCACTGATTGTCTATCTGCTACTAGCAGGATTGTTCACCATCTTCCGTGGCCTGGTGAGTCTCCTTAGTGGATGTCCCAGGGGCCTACCTTTCCCTAAGGACCCTTCTTCCCCAACTCTCCTCTGCCTCTAGCCAGACCATCCCAATGGAAGCTCTTTCAATGCTTCAGCTTCTTTCCTTGGGGAAATGGTCTCCTAGGCTGGCTTCCATATAGCTAGCCACCTCTTACAGGGATAAAAGTTCTCTGAGGCTGGGCCAAGGCTTAAGGGCTCAGGGGTGCATGGTGGTCAGTGCCCTACCTCTGTCCGCTGGAACTTTTGTGTCTTGATAGTACTTAGCCCCAATCTTGTCTGTGTCTCCAGGTGGTCCTAGACTGTCCCACAGATTCCTGCTTTATCTATGTATATCAGTATGAGCCATACCTGCGGGACCCTGTGGCCTATCCCAAGATCCAGGTGAGATTGCCCTGGCCCCAACACCAGCACTGGCAGGGCTTCCCCAGATGAGGACCCTCAACCCTTCAGAAAGCCCTCTTTCAGAACCTTAGCTTCAGGAACATAGCTGCCTCCTGGGGAGGGGTGAGGTGAGTGGGCTATGCACTAGGTAGGGAGGGGGGATGGCAGAGGGAAGCGGTTCAGTTCCTGACCTCTGGCTGTCTCCTGTCTGAGGGGGAGACAAGACCTCTTCCTAATCTGAGAGGGGAGTGTGGGACTGTCCTTGACGTAACCTACTTCCTATTTTTCTAGGACTTGTGGAGGTGGGATGGAGGGGAGGAGAGTCATGAGGGATGATGAACTCAGATCTCTTTGGTTTCCAGATGTTGGTGTTCCTGTTCTATGCCCTGCCTTTTTTCATCTTGGCTGCTTATGGCCTCCTGTGGCCTGGCTGTACCTGGCTCCCAGACTGGGCCCTGGTTTTTGCGGGTGCCATGGGCCAGGTGAGGGGGGTGGCTTCAAGTGGTGGGGAGGGGGAAGGTGAAGAGGGATTGGGTGAGGCAGGAGAATTAGGGCAGAAGGCCTATCCCAGTGAGTCCAGAGAAAAACAGATGTGGGGTCTTTTTAAAAATTCTTCTGTGTGTGTATGTGTGTGTATTTGTGTGTGTTTGTGAAAGAGAGACAGAAATACAAGAGAGACAGAGAAAGAGAAAAACTGAGAAAGAAAAGAAGGAAAAGGAGGAAGAGGAGGAGTAAGAAAGAAAAAAGAGGGAGAGAGAGAGGAAGGAGAGAGATCATGAGAGAGGGAAGGGAGGGAGAAACAGGAAGGGAGGAGAGAGCAAAAGAGAAAGAGGGAAGAAAGAAGAAGGGAGAGAGAGGAAGAGAGGAGAGAAAGCATGAGAAAGCGAGAATGTGAAGGGTAAATTCTTAAGTTAGTCACTGCTATCCCCAGTGGAGAAAAGTCGTTAGAAAGAAGTAGGGCAGATGGAAACAGACACAGAGAGATTGAGACCCAGAGACTGGGATGTGTGAAAAGACCGACATACACTAAGACACACATGAATTAAGGCACATACGGATTGAGAGATACACAGAGAGAGACCAAGACACATAGACTAAAACGCTGGCTGAAGGGAGACTGAGGCAGAAAGCAGCAGATACAGAGCCACACAGAGAGAGTATATGTTGGCTGGATTGTAAGGTGGATAGTACTGAAAACAGAGAGATTTAGGGTTTCTTGCAGAGCAGCCCCATTCCTATTCCCCTACCAGGGCTGGGGAACCTTCAGCCTCTAGGCCACATGTGCCCCTAGGTCCTCAAGTCTGGCCTTTTCACTGAATCCATACTTCACAGAACAAATCCCCTTAATAAAAGGGTTTGTTCTGTCAAACTTGGACTCAGTCAAAAGGCCGCCCCTTCAGGACCTAGAAGGCCGCATGTGGTCTGTGCCCCTAGGACTACCAGGGTGTGCTGACCTCCTTCTCACTCTCTGCTTTTCTTTGTGTTAGGCTCAGTTCTCTCACATTGGTGCCTCAATGCATCCTCACACCCCCTACACCTACCGAACCCCTGAAGATGTCTGGGCCTTCCTTTTTATCCTCAACCTTCTCTATGCTGTGGGACCCCACCTCCTAGTCTACCGTTGCCTCCAATGGCCAGCCTTTTTCCTCTCTCTCCCCACCCTCAGCCAGCAGGAAAAGAACAAGAAAGACCGTTGAGAGAGTAGCATTTGACCAAAGGCCACTGGGACTGCCACCCACCCCCCTGAGGACCTTTCCCTAGCTCTGGTCATTGAATCATTGAATCTCAGAGTTTGAAATGACCTCAGAAGTCAACTATACCAACCCTACCCAATGAAGAATGCCCTCTACAAGACTCCAAAGAAGTGGTCATGCCATCTCTGCTTGAAACCCTCCAATGAGGGGAAGCTGACTACCCTACCTCAAAGCAGCTGATTCTATTTTGGACAGCTCCAAGTGTTAGAGGAAGATTTTCTTTACACTGAGAATTTTCCTTTGAAGTGCTGGAATATTGAGCTTCAAATTTGCCTCTTTATAAATTCTACCCATTGGTCCTGGTTCCACCCTCTGGGGCCAACTAGAATAAATCTATCTGGATCCCTTTCCTCATGAAAGATGTTCAGATATTTAGTGATCATGATACTGCTAAGGTTTTTTTTTTCTCTAATTCCTTCCACTGATTTTTATTCAGCATGGCCTTCAATTCTGATAACCCTCCCATGGTTTGTCATCCCAGAACTGGACAGAGGCCTTCATTGGTGGTCTGCTTAGACCACCAGTGTCAGAGAACATTGAGCCAATAACCTATTTCCTTTCTCCATCTTCTCTCTGGCCTGACCTCTGAGATGGGAGTGTGTGCATGGAGTGACTTGGAGGAAGTTCCCTTTATCCTCTGGAGCTCCTGGGGGCTGGGAGATACCCCTCTTCCAAGCTTAACTCTCCCCTCTCAAGCCCTCCTGCCCAAGGTTGGGGGTCTGGATTCCCAAAGCAACTTCAGACTCTGAAAACAGATACCTGAGGCCCCATAATAACAAGCCACAGTTTACAAAGATAACTATTATATTGCTGGTTGGACTTTCTAGACCCCTCTTATGTGACAAAATAGTTTTGAGGCAGAGGTGGGAAGAGAACTCTACAGATGGAGATGAACTAAGGTTTGGGTGAGTGGCAGAAAGTTAGGATGGAAGAGAAGAATGTCCTTGCCAGGACCTTTACAGGAAAGTGGTGTCCATGATGTTGGCAGGTGAGGGGCTCAATTGTGACTTGGATAAGCACAGAATCACAGAATCTTAAAACTGAAAAGGAACTTCATATTGTCTCTGGCCAAACCTCTCATTTAACAAATGGGGAAATGGAGCTGCGGGGAGAGGAAAGGACTTGCCCAAGGTGTCACAGTGAGAAACTGGCAGATTTTCAAATCCAGAACTGACTCTAGGCCCAGCGCTTTTTTTTTCTGGAGAAAGGCCTGGGGGCCCATAAATCTTTCTGGAAGAGGAACCAGATATTTGGGTTATAAGGAAGGAAGACAATCATCAAGATAAGGGGACATGAGGAACAGCTGAGAGTGGGTGAGCTCAGCATGGAGCCAGACTCATCTGCAGGCTGGCAGGGCCTCCACAGGACCAAAAGTGGACTGGATGCAAGGTGGCATGGCTGGAGGTTTCCAGACCAGAAGAACCAGAGGAACAGTTTCCAAAGTGGGATTCCTCTTCTCTGTGCCTGGGTTTGCACTGTCTGTAAAGACTTTATGCCTTTGTCATTCTTGTTTTCTGTAGTAAATTGGCTTTTGTTGAACAAAGACATTTGGCCTGTGCCATGTGTTGGGGTCATCTCTGAGAAGGGGAGCAAGACATGTCCCTGGGGAGGAAATTCCTACCCTTGAGTATTGATGGTCCCAAGGGCAAAAATAACTACAGTTATTGATTCTATATCGAGAATTTCCCTGTGATGTTTTTTGATATATCATTGGGCAGCATAAGAAAGTAAATGGAAATTTGGGGGGAGTTTTGCACAAGCCGCAGATGATACAGAAACTCAGAAATGCATAAAATATATGTATAGTGTTATATAATATCAACACATTTTATCTTTTAATACCATAATAACTCAGACTTCATTTTTTACAAGGGTTTTCCAGATCGTGGGGGCTCTGTCTCTAACCCCACAATGTAGAACAGATAACTATATGGATTTCAGGGCCCAAGCTGTCTCAAATGGTAGGAAATCTCCATGTTAACATGTTCAGATATTTAGTGATCATGATACTGCTAAGGTTTTTTTTTCTCTAATTCCTTCCACTGATTTTTATTCAGCATGGCCTTCAATTCTGATAACCCTCCCATGGTTTGTCATCCCAGAACTGGACAGAGGCCTTCATTGGTGGTCTGCTTAGACCACCAATGTCAGAGAACATTGAGCCAATAACCTATTTCCTTTCTCCATCTTCTTTCTGGCCTGACCTCTGAGATGGGAGTGTGTGCATGGAGTGACTTGGAGGAAGTTCCCTTTATCCTCTGGATGTTCCTTTCCTGCACCTCAGAGGACCTTTGAATTACTCGTTAGAACCCCAGGGCCTTATGGAATGAGTGGGGTTTATTCTGAGGAATTTGGGGCAGATGGGGGTGTAGTGAATAGAGTGCTAGGCCTGGATTTAGGAAGACCTGTATGAGTGCATATCCAACCTCAGATACTTACTAGCTATGTGACCTTGGACAAATCACTTTACCTCTGTTTGCCTCAGTTTCCTCAACTGTAAAATGGAGATAACAATCCCTAGGGTTGTTGTAAAGATCAAATTTGTCACAAGTGACATTGTGACACATAGGTGCTGTGTAAAAATGTTAGCTATTATTATTTGGGGTTACATCAAGAGAGGGGGGCAGCTGATGGGAATCGTGTGCTTAGAATACTGCTGTCCTTTGGCTCTGTGTGTTGGGGCACATGCTCTCACTCCCCAATGCTGATCAAACTAGGTGACATCAGATGAGTTATTTCCCTTCCCTCAGACTCAGTTTCCCCCTCTGTAATATGGGAGAGTCATATGATCTCAGAGGTTTCTTCCAGGTTAGTAAGTCTGGGATTCAGAGGATCCGGGGGGGGGGGCAACATTCCACTGCCCCAGCTTGGGTGTCAGAGGTTGGGGTCCTCAACTCTGGTTCCCCCCTGCCTCCATTCCCACCCCATTCCTGACTGGCATCAGCCTAGTCCAGTTGGAGTTTCCAGTGCTGAGGACTGTTCCTCCACCAAAGGGGACATTGGATATGCCTCTTGGATTCATCTGACCCCAGGCCAGTCTTCAAGAGATGGTCCAGCACTACCCATCTGGCTTCATACAGTAGCCTGTATGAAACTAGACATTCTTTGATGAGTTCAGAGGCTGCCTCCTGCCCTTCCATCCCTGGAGTAGGGTAGGTAGGTGCTAAGGCTATCCTTTAGTCTTGGAATCAGCAGCACTAGAGAGCCTAATTCCTGCCTGACCTAACACCTTGCCTCTTTTTAAAAATCCCGCCCTGTCCAGATCTTCTCCCAGCATCCACCTACTTCCCTGTGCAGAGTTGTACCCGGCCAGTCCCAGCTCTTCTCCACTTCTCCATTCCACCCCACCTCCATATACCCCTCCCTCTACGAGCACGTCTGTGCCAAGGACTGTGGGGCCCAGCCTCCACCAGACACGTGCCAGCCCAGCTCTA
>CM053594.1:53831081-53862638 GCA_028646575.1 Pseudocheirus occidentalis
CTTCCTTGTTTCATTTTCTCTCTCTCTCTCTCTCTCTCTCTCTCTCTCTCTCTCTCTCTCTCTCTCTCTCTCTCTCTCTTTCCTCCCCCACCTCCTTTTACCCTTATCTGCTTTCTCTATCCATTTTCTTTGGCTTCTCTGTCTCTCTCTTGATCTCTTTCTGTGTCTTTTCTGCCTCTTCATTTGATATTGTCACCATTTATTTCACTCATTCTGTTTTTCTTTGTCTTTCCTTGTTTCTGTTTCTCTCACTCTCCCAGTCTTTATCTCTCTTTCTCTGCCTGTACTTGTCTCTGTTTGTCTCTGGCTCTCTGAATCTCTGTCCTACCTGTCTTGGTGCAGTCTCCCAGCCCCCAGCAGAATAACCTTGAAATTGGAAATGCTGCATGCTCCTTGCTGGCTCTCTCCCTTTCCCTGCAGAGCCTCTGCACCACTGCAGCTTGACTTTAGCCTTTAGCCCATCCTGTCCTGGCAGGCCTGTCACTTGCCCCTGCTGCCCCACTAGCCTGCTCCTACCCCTCCTTCCCCACTGCCTGCCCCTGCCCCACTGCTGCCTGCAACTGAGGTCCTCAGGGCTGGGGGTTCTGGGCTGGGAGCAAGTCTGGGGTCTTTGGGAGACATATGGAACTGGATTGCTGGCTGGCCTAACTCACAGCCCCTGCCTATCCTAGGCTGGCTGCCTGGTGTACTTTGCTTGGTCTGCAAGAACCTACGAGTCTGTCCCTTCCCCTCCCACCCCACCCTCACCCCCCTTTTCCAGTTCCACCTAAGCCTTGGGGCTCCTAGAGTGTGGGGCAGGGAGCCAAAGACCCTGGGGTCTATATCTGGAACTAATTCCTAAAGGCCTTTCTTCTTCTCTCCACACACCTACAGTCAAAGAAGATCCCACCCCCACCAAACATCATTTGAGAAGGAGAGTATTTCTCTTTGAGGAACCTGCATTTTTCTGATGGGACAGCTTGAGCCAAAGAGAGAGAAACAGAGAGAGACAGACAGTCAGACAGACAGAGAGACAGAGAGACAGAGACAGAGAGACACAGAGAGACAGAGACAGAGACAGAGACAGAGACAGAGAGAGAAGGAGGAGGAGGAGGAGGAGAGAGAGAGTGTATGTGTGTGAGAAAAGAACGTATGTGTAGGGGATTTGTGTATGTGTGCGTGTGTGTGTGTGTGTGTGTGTGTGTGCACTCATGAAGGAGAATGGGACTGTGGGGGGACAGTGTGTGTGCTGGTCTGTGTACATGAGGTGCCCACCTGAGTACAGAGGAGTAGTTGAAGTGCTGCTGGGATCCACAGGACCTGAAAGATGAGGGGAAAGATCCCACAGACTCAGGAGAGCGGCCGCCCCTCTCCTCGCCTCCACTCCTGCCACTACTAAGGAGAAGAAATGATTCACATTTTAAAAGTCTGCACTGAGACACAGGGGTTTGGGTCTGAACCCCATCTCTGCTCCTGTCTCACTGTGTTTCCTTGGGCAAGTTACTTCTCTCAGAATATCAGTTTTCCAGTTCAGAACAGGAAGCTCCTCATGCTCTGACGTTCTGTGTTCCAAGGCCCCTCCCAGCCCTGACATTCTGTGTTCTAAGGCCCCTCCCAGCCCTGATATTCTGTGTTCTAAGGACCCTCCCAGCCCTGACATTCTGTGTTCTAAGGACCCTCCCAGCCCTGACATTGTGTTCTGAGGCCCCTCCCAGCCCTGACATTCTGTGTTCTAAGGTCCCTCCCAGCCCTGACATTCCATGTTCTAAAGACCCTCCCGTCTGATATTCCATATTCTAAGGGCCCTCCCAGGTCTGACATTCTCTGTTTTCAGGTCCCTGCCAAGTCTGGTTACAGTGTGTTCTAAGGTTCCCTCTCCCCTCAGTTCTAATAGTCTGGGTTCTCTGGTCCCCCTCTTCTCTGACATTCTATGGTTATTGTATTTTACAGAACCATTTTCACATCTTTTGTCACATTTGAGCTTCACACCCAGTTATTAAGTGGAAGAATAGGGAAGGGTGGAGGGGGGGGTCAAAGCCATGTTTTCTGACTCCCAGGTCCATTGTTCTCTTCATTTTAGGAGGCTGCACTTTGCTGACCATAGCTTTTCTGTGTCCACTATGAGAAGTAGGGCCCGAGATACCAAGTTCCGTTCTGTCATCACTACCAGCTTCTAGACCAGTGGTTCTCTCCCTGTGGGTTATGTTCAATTTGTAACAATGCAAATACATCCTGCCTATCAGATATTTACATTACAATTCATAACAGTAGCAAAATTACAGTTATGAAGTAGCAATGAAAATAATTTTATAGTTGTGGGTCACCACAACATGAGGAGCTGTATTGAAGGGTTGCGGCATTAGGAAGGTTGAGAACCACTGCTGTAGAGGGAGCCCATTAGTTTAGGTTCCATCTTGGAAAGAAGGAAGAGAAATAGAGAAATAGAGACACAGGAAAAGAATACTGCTGAGGGCAGGATGACTGACCTCCATTCACAGACATAGCCAGGGCTCAGACTCATGCAAATCACTTAGCCTGGCCTTCAAGGCCCTTCAGAATCTGTTCCCAATCTGCCATTCCAGCTTTAGAATTGTGTATTTCTTGGGTTACTTGGGGTCATCTAGTTTCCCTTGTTCCTCTCTTTCTTTTTTATAGATGAGGAAATTGGGGTTCAGAAAAGGGGAAATGACTTGCTCAAGGTCACACAGCTAGCTGGTAACAAAACAATGATGAGAACCCAGGTCTCTTCACTTTTAGACCAAGGCTTTTCCCATTACACTGCACTGACTTACCCCTCATGAAGCCTTTAAACATACCCCACCATTCAGACAACTGGCCTTCTTTCTATATCATGAACCTATCTTATGTCTCCTTACCCCCACTGGTCCTCAGGCTCCTCCTTCCCTTTAGAATGTACTTTGCTTCTCTTCCTCCCTCTCCTTATCTCCCCCATCTCCCAATATGTCCCTCAAAACCCAAGTCAAAATCTACCCTCTCTAGGAATCCATACTGGAAATGATCAGAGAAGGGGGCATATGGGAATGGAGGGCTCTTGGCCAATGTGGGTCTGTGGGCAGAGAGGCAGTAGTTACTGCATAAACATCTCCCCATTCCTCAGGGGGTTCAGTCCCTACTTGCTGGTTACATTAGGCATCCTCCATTCCCCTAGGGACCCTCCTGCCAGGCAGTGGGCATCAACATCTGGATCGTCCTGGTATTTGCAGTCTCTGCTCTTGGGGGCAGTGACAGGGGCCGGAAGAAGATTGTCCATGTGCTAGGTGAGTTGGGGGTGGGATTCGGTTCTCCTCTAGCAGCTCCTTATGTCAGGAATAACCTACCTCCTCATTTTGAGAAATGAGGAATAATCCTGGCCTCCGCAGATAAACCATCCCCTCCCTCACAGATTTCATGGGCTCATCCACTTCACTGAGCCCTCATTCACTCCCTGTGACCCCCATTCCCTTACTGAGCTCCTATTTCCCTCACTGAGCACTTCCATTCCTCATTAAGCTTTCCCCCCCATAGGGAGGTTTCATCCTCCCTCACTGATCTCCATGTTTTTACTGAGTCCCACTGCCCTCATTAAGCCTTCATTCCCCTTACTGAAACCTCTTTGCCCTTGATGAGGGCTCAGTGAGCTCCCATCCCCTCCCTTAGCTTCTCATACACCTCACTGAGCCCTCATCTCCTCACAGAGCTTTCATTGAGTCCATTCCCCTCATTAAGCTTTTATCTCCCCTCCTAAACCTTACTCTGCCCTGATCTCCCTTTCCACTCAATGAGAGTCCACCTTCCCTCCAGCCCTCCAATCTTTTCACTGAGCTCTCAGTATTTCTCTGAACACCTCTCTCTCACTGACTGCTCATCTCCTGTGTCCCCAACATCCTCACCAAGCTCTCATTCCCTTCAATGACCTTTCTTTCTACCCCTTCCCTCAGGTTCTCCTTCCCTTACTCGATCCTGGTATTGTTCACTGAACCCTCATTTCACCATTAGATTCCTATCCTAATCTATGGGCTCCTTCCCCTCCACTGAGCCCTTTTTAACAACTGAAAGATATCAGATGGGGAGGGAAGGCTAAAGGTGCATAGAGTGGGAACAAGCTAGAATGAATCCTCAAATCCTTTTTTTTTTCCAGTCATCTTCCTTCCAATCTAAACTCTTAACCTCCATTCAGATCTTGACGTAGGTATGAAGAGATTAGCTTGTCATTTGTAGATGACCCTTGACTTCCCATGTTCTTCCCCAAGTCCGCAGTGATTAAACAGGAGGGTGACATGGGGTAGGTGGACAGAGTAATTAGAGTGCCTCTTGGTCGTTGCCTCTTCCTGCTAACACTCCCTGCTCTCCAGAGGATGAATCAGGGGCTGTGGTGGTCCAGACAGCACCAGGAAAGGTGGTGACACACCGAGGGGGAACCATCGTCCTGCCCTGCCGCTATCATTATGACATCTCAGCCCATGATGAGGATGAAATCCGCCTCAAGTGGACCAAAGTGACTGACCCATTGGCTTTCCGTGATGTCTTCGTGGCCATGGGCAAGGAGAGGCGGGCCTTTGGTAGCTATCGGGGTCGGACGTCCCTGCAGGAAGATGGCCCTGGAGATGCTTCCTTGATTATCCGAAATGTCACGCTACAGGACTATGGCCGTTATGAATGTGAGGTCACCAATGAGCTCGAGGATGATGCTGGCATGGTCAGCTTGGACTTAGAAGGTACCTGGCCCAGGGTCAATGCCGGAGATAAGGGAAAGAGAAGTGGGATGGTCTGAGGGCATTTTAATAAAAAGAATAAGGACGTGGGATGGTGGGGGCGTGTTTCTGTTAGACAAATTGGGAAGTATAGATATTTTGATCAGGGAAATAATAAAATGGGTGTTTTGATTAGGAGAATTAAGAAGTGGGATAGAGTATGATATCAAAAGAAAATAGTATAACTGGTTATCAAGGAGTGAGTTTTAATTCAACAAACAAAACATATGGTCTTTTTTTTCTTTTTGAATTTTTACTATGAATTACAAAATCATCCACATGAATATTTCATCAAAGAACAGAAAATGGGGACTGTACGCGAAGTGACAAAACCCTTACATACAACTTATTCCTTTTAATATACATTAAATTTAATGTGGTAGTATCAACATTGCCTTGTCTGTGTCCCCCTCTGCTTGCGGATCTTTCAATCAAAGCTATTATACTCACAATAATTAATAACTGGCATTTATATATTATTATAAGGTTTACAAAGCCCTTTACAACTATTATCTCATTTTTATCTTTGAAACCCTGGGAAGCAGGTGTATTATTATCTGTATTTGCAACTAAGGTAGATAGAGGTTAAGTGACTTGCCTAGGGTCGTACAACAAGTAAGTATTTAAGGTGGGATTTGAACTCTGGTCTTCCTGATTCTAGGCCCAATGCTCTATCTACTGAGCCACCCAGCAGAGTGTAGATTATGTGATTGGGGGCTTGAGAGGATGACTTCTTATCAGGTATGTTGTCTATGATATTCTTGTTAAGGACTAAATGTCCGTTGAAGTCCCTTCCAGATCTAAGATTCTGTGATTTCCACTGGAAAAATGAAGACAGTGGAGGACAGAGGTGTTTAGCTGGGAAGTCACAGTGGGAGCCTCTTTAGAGGGCAAGACCTTTCTCTCCACACTGCTTCTCCTTTTCTGAAGAATAGACTTTCCTCAGACAGGAGAGGTCTAGGAACCATTCTTCATTGTCCCCTGGGGGAGGAGCATGACCTTCAGACTACCAGGGCTGAAGGGGTTCTAGACGTGGTCTCTTCTTTGAATTCTTTTCCCCTTCTGCCCTAAGGTGAGGTCAACTCAAATTACATGCTTTCTCTGCTAGAGACCTAAGTTCAGGAGGGACAGCCTTGAGCTCTCTCTCAGCCAACAACTCCTCTCCTTGGGGAAGGAGAGGACAGTGTGCCGGTGAATAATGACTCTATTACAACCAATCCCTCAAAGGGCCGTACTAAGGCTGGTTACAGGCCTTAGAAAATCTAAGCCTAAGCATTCTCACCCAGCAGTTTTTCTCAGTTCAGTAAAAGTGGATGGACAAAGTACTGTGGGTTTGATGCCTGTCCCAAGTCAACCTCAGTGACCCCACTTTCATCTGGACCTCAGTTAATCTGGAATTGGTACCTCTTCCTTAGACTCACATTTGGGCCTCATTTTGGTCTTCTTTGTTTCATTTTCACACAACATGATATCACCACAAAAGGGACAATAATTCCTACCCTGCCTCTCCAACAAGTGCTTTGTAGATTGTAAAGAGCTTTGCAAGTTGAAGGTAAAGGTAAAAGAATTACGCCAATCACTTTGATTGTTGGCAAAATTCTATCATGTATTTTTAAAAGGATGGTTTGTGAAAAGCTAGAAAAGGAAGCAGTGATCACAAAGAGTTGGCCTGACTTCCCTGAGAATAGCTCATGACAGATTAATCCAATATCCTTTTTTGACTGGAAGATCAGAGGGTGCTGTAGATACAGCCTGCCTAGATATCAGCCAACCACCTGACAAGGTCTCTGCTATTTCCATGGAAAAGATGAGAGCATGACGATGGTACAATTCTACGGGCTTATAAGTAACTAACTGGCTGTACTCAAATGGTTTGAACTTTTAAATGGAATTTTAATGGTGGGATGTCATCTTGGAAGGAGGTCTCCAGTGAGGCATCCCAGGCCTCTGTGCTTCTTCTCCCTCTGCTGTTTCACATAAGAGGAAGCCATAAAAGTTATCATAGTTATCAAATGTGCAAATGACCAAAGATAGGAGGGATACTTACACCCCCTCTCTGTGAGTATAATCCAAGGCTCTGGCCTGGCCTTATCTTCTTGCTTTATGCCATTTTGCTTGGTGATCTCAGCAGCTGCCATGAGTTCAGTTATCATCTTTATGCTGATGATTCCCTGATCCAAAAATCCAGACCCAATCTCACTCTTGATGTACATTTTCTCATCGCTAACTGCCTCTTGGATATCTCAAATTGTATGTTCTGTAGACATTCCCAATTGAAAATGTCCTTAAGAGAACTAATTCTCTTTCTCCACCAACTATCCTCTCTTCCTAACTTCCCTGTCACATCAAGGCCACCGCCATCCTCCCAGTCATATAGGCTTAAAACCTTGGTTTTATTTTTAATTCCTCTCTTGAACTCACCCCACATATCCAGTGGCCAAATCTATTTCTACAACATTTCTCACATCCATTTCCTTCTTTCTATGCACACAAGCCACCACCCTATTTCAGCCCCTCCTTACCTCACACAGAGACTACTGAAATAACCCTGTAATTAATCCCTGTGCCACCTCAAGCCTCTCCCTCCAATCCATCTTTCACACAACTGTCAAAGTGATTTTCCTAAAGCCCAGGTCTGATCATGTTATTCCCCTCCTCAGTGACCTGCAATGGCTCCCTATTTCCTTCTGGATCAAATGTAAATTCTTCTGTTTGATTTAAAGCCTTTCCTAATCCTGCCCCAAGTCACCTTTCCAGCCAAGTGCTTACATCACACCTCCTTCCACACTCTGAAGTCCAGACAGACTGGCGTTCTTGCTGTTCTTTATGCACCACATTTCTGCATCATCTGTCTCCATCTCAGGTCTGTCTACACTAGCCCTTCCCCAGACCTGGAATGCTCTCCCTCTTCAACCCTGCTGTGGAGGGAATCCTGGTTTCTTTCAAAATTTGGCTTGAAGCTTTTGCTGACGCCCCAGCTGTAGAGGCCCTCCTCCTAAGTTAGTTTAGTATCTGCTTTGAATGTACTTATAAATAATAATAGCTAGAATTTACATAGTGCGTACTATGTTCTATACATTTAAAAAATATCTCATTTGATGCTTACAACCATCAAACCTAGGTATTGTCATGTTAGGATAGCTAGGTGGCGCAGTGGATAGAGTGCTGGGCCTGGTGTCTCAAAGACCTGAGTTCAAATGTGATTTCAGATACCTGCTAGCTGTATGACCCTGGGCAAGTCACTTAACTCTATTTGCCTCAGTTTCCACATCTTTAAAATGAGTTAGCATTTTATGACAAACTACTCCAGCATCTTTGCCAAGAAGGCCCCAAATGGGATTATGAAGAGACTGACGTGACTGAGCATCAGCTGTTATAACCCCATTTTACAGCTGGGGGAACTGAGGCATACACAGGGTACATGAGTTGCCCAAGGTCACACAGCTCATAAGTGTCTGAGGCTAAATTTGAACTCAGGTCATCTTGACTCTGGGCCCAGGGCTCTGTCCATTTTGCCACCTAGCTACCTACTGAATAAACACAAACATTTATACAGCCCTTATTATGTTTCAGGAACTGTGCTAAGTGCTCTACAATGATCTCATTTGAGCTTCACAACAACCAACCACAATAGGTGCTGCAATCATCTCTATTTTGTAGTTGAGGAAACTGAGGCAAACAGGGTTAAGTGACTCGCCCACGGTCATACAGTTGGGAAGTGTCTGAGGCTAGATTTGAACTCAGGAAGACAAGCCTTTCTGGCTCCAGGCCCAGCACTCTATTGAATATGCCACCTAGCTGCCCAAATATTAAAGAATATTGGCCACATACTGAATACTAAATATGCATGGTCTATTCCCTGATGGAATATAAACTCTTTATATTTACTTGTCCCTGTACATGTTTTATGCCCTCAGCTCATTGAGAGAAATGACTGTTCTGCTTATGTTTTTGTATCCAAAGTGCCCAGCACAATGCTTCACACATAAGAGGTGCTTAATAAATTCTTGTTCCCTGAATGTAATAATAAGAAATCTACTAGGGATAAATGCAGTCTTATACTTGCAATTTAAACCCTGTCCCTCCCTTTTCCTCCCAGCTTTGCAAGTATGATTTGTCTGAAAAAGATAAAGTGGTTTTAGTGACATATAAACTTACATATATTACATATAAACAGTGTAATACAGCAGCGAAGACAGTTTGTGCATTCTTAAGCTGCATGAAAACAGGTATCTATCACCCATGTGAACGAAAAGGATAGACCATTGTACCCTCCTCTGGATAGCCCACATCTAAATGATTATGTTTAGTTCTAGACATTACATTTTAAAAAAGACACTGATAAGTTGGAGAGTTTTCCGAGGAGAGCAACCATGTTGGTGAAGGGCCTCCAAATCATGATTCGTGCAGATTGACCGAAGTAGCTAGCTACACAGAGGAGAGAAAACTGGGGGAGGTAAGAGAGCTGTCTTCAAGTATTTAAAGGGTCAACATGGAGAAAAGGGATTTTGTTGTTGTCTTCCTAGACCTCAGGGGTCTGAACTGAGAGCAGCGGGTGGAAATTACAGAGAGCCAGATTTAGTCTTGATTTCAGGGGGAACAAAACAATCAGAGCTTTCCCAAAGTGGAATGGGCTGCTTCCCAAGGCAGTGGGTTCTTGCTCCTTGAATGAATGAGTGAATGACATATGTATTAAGTGCTTACTCTATGTAAAGAACTGTGCTGGTGATGGGAACAGAAACCCAGAGATGACTGTCTCTGCTTTTAAAGAGTTCACATTCTAATGAGTTTCCACTGAATGACTCGACCACCTCTTGTCAGGTAGATTGTACAGGAGATTTGTTTCTAAGGACAGGGAGGGTTAGACAGCTTTCTCAACTCAGTCTCTATGAAAGCCTCGATTTTTATTAGTATTGATTTCAAGATCCAAGAATCACAGTATCCTAGACTCAAAAGAGCCTTGAACAATTCAATTCAATAAAAATGTGTTCAGGGCCTATTTCTTGTCTACAGATGTGGGCACTGGGGGAGAGATAAGTTTACATGATAGGGACAGATAAAACATAATACCACACAGTATCAGGGAGATACAAAAAATGTTGCTGTAGGGTTTGGGGCAGTGAAAGAAGATCTCTGAGCTAGAAGAAACCAGGAGAGAACACCTGGAGGGAAGATTTGATTTAGGACAGGGTGGTCTGAGTCAATGGGTCTCAGCCAGGTGGGTGGGAATAAGTCAGAGACACCTCTTCCTCTAGCAATCCAGATTAGGGACCTTCTTTGGGCTTAAAAAACTCTCAGGACTAGGTCGGTCCTATCCATAGGTAAAAGTGGGCTCCAAGAATGGTTTATAATAGAGGTTTTCAAACTTTTTGCTCATAGGACCCCTTCACAATCTTAAAAATTATTGAGGACCCCCAAAGAGCTTTTGTTGAAGTGAGTTATATTAGGATATTTACCTTTTTAGAAATTAAAATAACTTATGAAAGTAATTTTGATCTTAAAGACCCCCTGAACAGGTTTAGGAGACCTCTAGGGGCCCCAGACCACACTCTAAGACCTTGTCTTTAAGAATAATAATTCACATTCCAATCTTACTTTAATGTTTACAAAGCACTTTCCTCAGAACACCACTCTGAAGTGGGTAAACCGAGAATCTTTCCCCCTATTTCAAAGGTAAGGAAACCCGGATCACAGATGTGTTAGGTGACTTTCCTAATGTCACTCAGCTGGCATGTTCTGGAGTTGGAATTCTCAGCCACATCTTCTGATTGTGAGGCCCATGGCTAGAAGGTGGGATTTGAAATAGAAAGCCTAGGTTCAGATCCTACCTCAGACTCTTCCTAGCTGCGTGACCCCAGGCAAGTCACTTACTTTCTATAAATGAGGATAATAATAGCAACTATCTCCCAGAGGTGACCTCATAGGGATATTGTAAGAATCAAATGAGTTAAGATATATAAAGTATTTTGTTTTACCTTAAAATATTATATAAATGCTAGTCACAATAATGATTATTATTTCCATTGAGTCACACTGATAGGTTTTGTGGTTTCAGCAGCATTATGAAGGGGTGGGTTAAAAAGGGGTGCTCATTAACCCCAACTATGGCTTCGGATGCTCTCCCCTCTACTCTTTCTTCATCTGAAATTCCTTCCCCCTCATCAGAATCACTAATAGGTAAGATTGTGCTGCCTTGAGACCCAAGAATACATGTAAGAATGTGTCTTTGGGGAATGGGCCCTGGGACCTCCTCTGGCTCTCTCCCTTTGAGACTTGAGTATAGATCAGGATATGGATGAGGGAACCAGTTCCCTCAATAAGACTGGGAGTCCTTGTTGGGGGATAGAGCAATCTTTCTTCTAGTCAATAAGCAATTCTATGTCTAACCCTGATTCTGCTACTTAATTTCCATGTAAGTAGACTAAAATCATGTAACTCAGGTACTTAGATATACCAACACAAAACAAACAAACAAAAAACGGTCCTTTAATTCAGGGGTGGGGAACCTTTGGTCTTGAGGCAGGTTCCCCACCACTGGTTTACATTCTCCTAGAGGAATACAAGATACATACAAACAAGATAAGGTAATTTAAAGAGTGAGAGTCAGGGTATCTTGGGGGATCAGAGAAGGCTCCCAGAGCAAAGGGGCAGCTTAGCTGAATCTTTAAGGCAGATAAGTATTCTGAGAAGCAAAGATGAGAAGAGCATGCAGTCCAGGAAAAGGGGATGGTTAGTATGGATGCAGAGAGGGGTGAGGTGACATGTCCAGTTTGAAAATAGTCATTAAGTAGTCCGTATGGTTAGAGCATAGAGGGTGATCTAGAATAATCTGAAATAATGCTGGAAAGGCAAGTTGAAGAGAGATGGCAGGGGCCTTTTGCAAAGGGGAGTGATATGCTGAGGTCTCTGCTTCAGAAAGGCTATTTTGTGGAAGAATCAAGACAAAGAAGGTTGAGGCAGCCAGTGGCATAGTGTATAGAGTGCTGGACCTAGAGTCAGAAAGACCTCAGATATTTATTAGCTTCTTGACTCTGGGCAAGCCATTTACCTTCTCTCAGCCTCAGTTTTCCCAACTGCAAAATGGGGAATTTATCTGCAATGGTATTTGCAAAATACTTTGCAAACCATTAAGTGCCATATAAATCTAGCTACTTGCCAGCAGAGACCAATTAGAGGCTATTATTGAAAGGAGAGGAGGTGAGGTCCTGAATTATGATGATGACTGTGTAACTAGAGAAGGGGGTTGGTTGTAAGATAACTTTTATGGATAAAATACACAAGATTTATGCTATGGATATGGAGATAAGACTGAGCGAACAGTCCAAGATAATTCCAAGGTTATGAATATACATGATATGATGTTGGTGGGACCCTCATCAGAAGGATGGAAGTACGAAGGAGGGGAAGATGAATTCCTTTTTGGACCTGTTGAGTTTGTGATGCTGATGGGAAATCCAGATGGAGGGAGATATTCAGCATTCGGTGATAGAGGTTTTAATTTCAGTTGGGGTGGGCTAAGATTAGGGTTAGATATACAGATTTAAGAGTCATTTGCATGGAGATGATTAGCTGAACCAAAAGGAGAATATATAAAGGTCTGAGCCTTGAGGGATTCCAACATTGAGGTAGCAGGAGGTAGGCCTCAGTTTCCTCATTTGTAAAATGAGTATGTTGGACTAGGCCATCTTGAAGGTGATTTCTCTGATGGGCTAATTTTTTGTGATACTATTTAGGGTGCCTGCTCTGAGCTTAAGAAAATAGAAAAACTTATATGGCATGGTCCTTCTACTCAGGTGGTTTAATGTTGTAGTGAGATAAGAGGAGTATACAGGTAACTTCTCCTACAAGGAAGGGTGGGATATGAGTCCTTAGGTAGAAGCATGGTAGGAAATGGGGAAGGGAGAGGCGTTCAGACGAAGGAAAATCACTTCTGCTTTGATGGATCAGAGAAGGCTGGATCTCAACTAGTAAGACCAGTAGGATTTCAAAGAGCAAAAGACTTTTAGAGCTGGAAGAGCCCTTTGGAACATAGAATTTCATAGCTAGGAGGGATATTAGAAGGTAGAATACAATGTTGGAGTTGGAAACACTGTAGAAATGGTCAAATTCAACTCATTTTATAGATGGAGAAACTGGAACTAAGGAAGAGAAAATAACCTTTAGAGGCCCACAGCAAATCTGAATGGGGACAGGGAATTCCAGGCAAGGGGAATTGCATGAGCAAAGGCAAAGAGGTGGAGTTTCCAGTTTGGTTAGATAGATGATAAGTGAAAAGGGGTTAGGGGAAGATGAGACAGTCAAGGTAGGTTGGGGTTGGCTAATAGGGAGCCTCGACCCTCAGGCTGAGTGTGACCATCTCCTGGAGACAAGGAAAGTCTTGGTTAGTGCCTGAGAAAGTCGGGGGCCTGACAAGAGTTGGGAGCCCCTAAAGCTGGGAATGGGGTAGGATGTCTCACTGTAGACTTTTGGGGAGATGGCTCTGGTGGCCTGTGCAGAAGGGATGATGTGTGGGATGAAGGGTTGGATGGAGGGTCTTTTCACAACAGGGCTTTCCACTCTCCTCCCAAATCAGGTGTCATCTTTCCCTACCATCCCCGCCTGGGCCGCTACACGCTGACTTATCCTGAGGCACAGCGGGCGTGCGCCGAGCAGGATGGCATCCTGGCGTCCTATGAGCAGCTACACGCGGCATGGCGCGAGGGCCTAGACTGGTGCAACGCGGGCTGGCTGCAGGACGGCTCGGTGCAATACCCGGTGGGCCAGCCGCGGGAAGAGTGCGGCCGCCGAGAGGCTCCCGTGGGCGTGCGCAACTACGGCTACCGCCACAAGGAGGACGAGCGCTACGATGCCTTCTGTTTCACGTCCAATCTGCAGGGTGAGACGCGTGCCCAACTGGGGCTGCTGGCCCCTCCCCAGCCTCCGTCTCCCCTTTACTCCGCCCCGACCAGAATTTCTGCCTCCATTCATCGTGGTCACCAGCCTCCCCATCCCATCTTCACCCAACCAGCCTGGCACCCTCCTCTAGGTACACCCAGGCCTCTAAATGCCCCCCTAACCCCCAGTCCACCCTCTACCCATTCTCCCTCCCAGCAGCCACTGCGGCGGTCCTATCTACTGGCAGCCCTTCCACCTCAATACTACCCCCATCAGTTTCTTACCTCAAGTCCCAACATCTCTCCCCACCTCAATCCAACACATTCTTTCCCAGGCCCACTGGCCCCAAACCCAAGCTTTTGATCTTCCAGTTTCATTTGGTTCTCTAGTCAGCTCTTCTGGGCTATAGCTCTGGTTATCCTCCCCTCACCCCAATTTTAAAAGACCCCATTTCTTCCTCCTCTGTTCATTTCCCTTCCTCCACACAACTTAGAGACTGTGGCTGAACTAGCCACATCTTCAGCAGGGCCTGGCTCCCTGCAGACAAGACACCCTTTCACTTAGATTTCAAAGAGGTGCCCATGAGTGTTTTTCCTTTGCTAGTCCACTGGAGGCTTCGCTTTTGCAGCAGGTGGTGGTGGGAGTTCATTCTTCCCCAGTCTCCCAGAACTGATAGATGTCTCTGGGCATTCCTCTGTATACATCCTGCACATCAGATATTTGCATTACGATTCTTAACAGTAGCAAAATTACAGTTATGAAGTAGCAACGAAAATAATTTTATGGTTGGGTGTCATCACAACATGAGGAACTGTATTAAAGGGTCATGGCATTAGGAAGGTTGAGAACCACTGATCTAGGGGGACCTGCAGGGATGGGATATCTACTATCCCCTGGGACAGCTGGACCCACTTTTGGATTGATCTCTATTGAGTTCAAATGTATCTATGCAAATCTTAACCACTGCTCCTGGCATCAGCCTTTGAGAACAAAACTAATTGCTCTTCCATGTGGCAGCCCTTGAAGAAAACTACCACCTTCCCCTAAATCTTAAACTGCCCTACTTCCTTCTGGTACCACACGGTCTCCAGACCTTTCTTTCATCTTCTGGACAAGCTTTTTGATGGCAGCTAGGTGGCACAGTGGATAATGCTGGGCCTGGGGTCAGAAAGGCCCATTTTATTGACTTCAAATTCAGCCTCAGGCACTGCTGTGTAATCCTGGGTAAGTCACTTCACCTTGTTTGCCTGAGCTGGAGAAGGAAATGGCAGACCATCCTAATATCTTTGCCAAGAAGACCCCAAATGGGGTCACTGAGTCAGACATGATCAAACAACAGCAACAGAATTGATGATGACCCCCTCTAACTCTAAATCTATGCTCCTATAACTTACTGGCATGTCATAACTTACTGAGATGTCATCTGGCTCATTTTACAGATGAGCCAAGTGAGGCCCGGGAGAGTAGAGATTTGCCCAAAGTCAATGTCAGGGTTGGAATTTGAACCAATGGAATATCTAACTCCAAATCCGGTGGTCTGTCTTTAAACCCTCCCATGCTCAATACACTATCAATGACTCAATGGTCCATGGGACAAAGTCCAAACAGCCTGGCATTGCAGGCCCCCCTATGAATCAGTTTTTTCTTCAAGGACCAGTTCAGAAGCCTCCTCCTCCTTCTCTAACAAGCCCTGGCTATTTGTCTTCTCTTTCCTCCATCCCTTGAGCCAGTGGTTCTCAACTTTCCTAATGCCCTGACCCTTCCTTTAATACTTGCAACTGGGAGTGTCTGCATGTGGGTGGAGCGGTATCTTGGTTCCTAAGACCATCAGAAATATGTGTTTTCCGATAGTCTTAGGCGACCCCCATGACACCTGTGAAAGGGTCATTTGACCCCAAAGGAGTTGCAACCCACAGGTTGAGAACAGCTGCTTGAGCCCTCTTTTTTTTTTTTCTCTCATCATGTTGTAGTTTATGTTTTTGCTCTATGGGTCTGTGCCTGATCCCCCTAAGTAAACTGTGGCCTTTGGGTGGGTGGGGAGCCTGGGTCTTAGATATCTTTTCCCAGAGATATGTTTCTCCCACAAGGAGAACCCAAGGACCCAGTATTAAAAAAGTTTCAGTGACAGCTGAATGAATGAATGGATGTGGTTGATAAGCTTGTCAGAGTGTTCATGAGGCTGTGCTTGTAACTGTGGGTCATGCAGTGTCCAAATGTGGATCTGTGAGCCTGACAGCATGTGGTTGTATTTATGCTTTTGACTCAGTGTATTTGAGCTCTCTGTGTATTGTCATGTTAAGGGTGTTTACTTGGGGATGAGAGACGGTGCGTGTGAATGTGATTACTGGTGAGTAGACTGAATCCCTCATTGTGTGGGATGAGCCTTTACCCTGGGAAGCTTGAGGGGTTGAGTAATGGAGCTCTTGGGCTTGGGGCGGGGGAGCTAGGAGGGTGTTGAGGAAGGAGAGAAGTCAAGGAAATCTATCCTGAAGATGAGGGTTTTTTGAGGGGGAGGTAGGGGAAGGTGGGGTGATGAGGTAGAGAATCTCATGTGTTCCAAGGTGTGCCAGGGCTCCCCAAGTTGCCTCCAGATTCGGTGCAGGGCAGGGGCTGAACTGGGGAAGGAGGCTTGAGGGTTGGGTCTGGCCCAGGGCAGTTTTCTGAGACCAGGCCCGCCCGCCCTATCTGTGCCCGCAGGTCAGGTATTCTTCCTGAAGCCCTACCGGAAGGTGAGCTTTCCGGAGGCAGTGCGGGCATGTGCGGGCAGCGGCGCCGCGGTGGCCAAAGTGGGCCAGCTCTACGCCGCGTGGAAGTTGCAGTTGTTGGATCGTTGTGAGGCCGGCTGGCTGGGCGACGGCAGCGTGCGCTACCCCATTGTCAACCCCCGGGCTCGCTGCGGAGGCCAGAGGCCAGGCGTGCGCAACCTCGGTTTCCCCGACAAGAAGCACCGCCTCTTCGGCGTCTACTGCTACCGCGCGCCTGGCTCCCCGGACCCAGGAGCTGCGCGCTGGGGCTGGGGCTGGAGGGACCCAAGCGCCTGGCGGCCCCTGCACGTCTAGCTGGGGGCCAGTCCAGGGAAGGGCTCCCCCAGCGGTCACCAAGGGGTTTGGCATTTGCCACACCCCCGGGGAGGGACTTTTAAGGTGTCACTATGGGGACCAGCATCGGTTTCTTCCCCTTGAGGGAAGGTGTGTTCGAAGATGTTGCCATGGGGACCAGCATCTGATCGTTCCCCCTCTCCACCACCCCGGCCAGAGGGATTTCTGGGTGTCACCATGGAGATTAACATCCACTCCAATCTCTCCAACAAGGGCATTTTTTAAGGTGTTGCCATGGGGACCATCTGCCCCGCCCCCAGGGAAGGAACTTTGGCCTCCGCCCCTCCTCCCCTGGGGGTGGGGTGGTGATGTCTCAAGACTTCAACCAGAAGACCAATCTGCCGACCCCTTTGTGGAAGGATCCTAGACAGCCCCAGGAGTCTCGTCCCGGTCTCCGGGAAAGGAACGGGTCCTCTAGCAGTCACTATGGTGATCAGGGCGGAGGATCCTTAAAGCTGTTGCTGTGGTGACTGACCTTTGCCCCACTCCCCTGAAGGAAAACTTCTGCTGTAGCCATAGTGACTGGCTCCTCCCTCCACTTTTTGCCAGGGGGACTGACCTCTTCCTAGCCGCCCAGTCATCCCTGCGAGGACTGATACCCCAGCCTCCAGGAGGCATCCACTGCGCCCGACTCCGCAGGCGGCCTCGGGACGTTTACAATCGGGAAGCAGAACGCCGGGGTTCCCAGTACCCAAGAGCTGCTTTCCTCTCTTTCTCCTTTCCCCCTGAACTTCCTACAGGGACAGAACATCGGGAAGGTCACAGGATCACTGGATTTGGAGCAAAGGACCCTGCTCTGCCACTTACTACCTGTGTGACCTTGGGCAAGTCACATAATTTCTCGGGGTAACCTCTCAGTTTCTTCATCCATAAAATGAGAGATTTGGACTAGATGACCTCTAAGGTCCCTTCCAGTTCCAAATGTGTGATCCTATGACTGGGAAGCAAGAGGCCTGCATGCACCAGTCCCTTGTCCCCACTGCCCAGGGTCAGCCTGGGGAGGAGAAGCTTTTTCCCTTCCAGGACCTAAACCTCATCCTGCTTGTCTTGTCCTCTTGCCCCAAATAAAAGTGCAGGTCCAACCCATCTCAGCCTGTGCCTACTTAATCTGCATGCCCCCGGCAGGGTCTCTTATCTGGGTCTGAGTCTCCTCTCACCCACAATAACAAAGAAAGCTGGAGACTGATTAGGGCTTCAATTCACCTGAGGCACCCTCAGGCTGGGTCATTAGGATGCTTCTGCTTTCAGCTTCTCAGGGCCAGACCCTATTGTAGTGTTTGACATCAAACCCCCAAGTAGAAGACTGCATGCGGAGAGGGGCACTAGGGAAACTCAGGGGGCCTACATTTGGTCCCCAGACTAGAGGATATAAAAATGTCCTCCTTACATTAATAAATGTTAGATGATGGAACTCCCATGTTGTGGTAGTGGACAAGGCCACAGGGGTGGGGAGGGGGGAGGGAAAGGGAAGAGCCTTCTTGTTGTGGTTACTGCCTTCAAGTGTTCACCATTAATGGAGTTTTGATGGCTACCTGGAGCTGTTCTTTTCCATGCAAAGATTTAGGAATTTAGGATTTAGGAATGAGATCTCTAGTTCGGATGATCTTTCAGAACAAGCCAAGGAAGGACTTCTCACTTTTTAACCAGAGTCCAAGGAGAGATAATGCAGTTTTCCCCTGTAAGTATCCCTTTCCTGATGCCTCCAGCTGTTAGTGTTCTATCCTCAGTTTTCATGCATATAATTATTTGTGCACGTACAATCCTCCAGTAGAATGTAAGCTTCTTGAGGGCAGGGACCATTTTTCATTTTGTCCTTGTATCCCTATTACCTAACACAGTGCCTTGCACATAGTAAGCTCCTAATAAATGCTTGTTGTATTGCATTGGATTTGAGATGATGAGGGGTGTTTTAGATGAGCCAGGGGAGGGATGATTTGACCTTGGATATCCACTGGAATCTGCTGTGGGTGGGTAGGTCTTTGCAACTGACTATGGATGCTGCTAACAGCTGGGCTTCTCTTTTTGGCTCCAAGACAGCCAGCTTGCACTAATGACTTCCTTCCCTCCCTCCCCATGCTCCAAACACAGCAGATTTTTAATTCAGAGTTGACTTTCTCCTGCCCTTGGTCAGCATGTGTGCAGAGGGCAAGCAGCATAGCAGCTGTGATCTTTATCTCAATCAGGAAGGCAAAGCCTGTGTCCTGGTGGCAGTCAGGTGGCCTGGTTTTGAGTTCCAGCTCCTGCTTTGACTCCATATGTGATCGTAGGAAAGTCACTCTCTCTGGGCCCCAGTTTCTTCCTCTAAAAAATGAGGCTAATAATACCTAGTAAGTTTCCCTCCTAGAGATGCCTGTATTGCATTCAATTGCACTTTGTGCCTGTATTGCATTCAATTCAATCCACAGGAGAGAATTATCATTATTAAGCACCATTTCCAGCTTTATTTCACACTATTCCCCATGGTGCACTCTATATTCCAGCCAAATTGGACTAGTTGCTGTTCCCCAGACTTCCCATGCCATCTCTCTCACCTGTGTGCATTCCAACAAGCCATCACTAGTGCTTAGAATGCATTTCCTGCTAAATTCTGCCTCCTTATTCCTTTCCTTTATGCTTCAGCTTAACTTTCTCTCCTGGGAGGCCTTCTGTCTCTTTCTGTCTCTGTCTCTCCATCTCTTTCTGTCTCCCTCTTTCCTTCCCTTCCCTTTGCTCTTTCCTCCTCTCTCCTTCCCTTTCCTCCTTCCTGCTTACCCCCTTTCTCTGTCTCTCTCTTTCCCTTCCTCCTTCCTTATCTCTTTCTGTCTCTGTCTCATCTGTATTGACTTATCTGGGTACATGTCATGTTCCTACCAGGAGAAGGTAAGCTTCTTGAGAACAGGGACTGTTTTATTTGTGTCTTCATATTATCAACACAAGCAGGCAGCTAACAAAAGTTTGTTGAATTGAAATTGGGAATTGTAGGAAAAGATAAATCAGATTACTGTATTTGTCTGAAAGTAGGGGTCCCTTGATAATAGAACCCACCTTTAAAGTAGATCCCTTTGAAATCAATACAATTTTGAGTGTAATTACTAAAAAAATACCAAATTATTCAAATATTTAAAGGAACTGAAAATGAATTCACAGAATTCCCTTTCTAAGAGCTGGAAGGGATCTCAGAGGTTATCTAGCCCAACTTGGACCTGACCAAGAATCACTTACTTCCCTACCATGCCCAAGACTCACCTCTGTTTGAAGATCCTAAATAAAGATTAACTTACTATCTTTGGAGGCAGCCCATTTCCCTTTTTGGAGCTGATTTTTAGAAAGTTTTTTTCTTATTTTGAACACAATGGTGACATTGTAGTGGATATAGCACTGGAAAGGGAGACTGGGTCTGATGCCCACATCAGACCTACACTAATTGGTCATAAGCAAGTTATTTTAATCTCTCAGAGCCTCAATTTTCTTATCTGTCAAATGGGGATAAGGAATACTTGTAATATCTTGTAATAATACTTTTAACCTACCTCATGGGGTTGATGTCAGGGAAATTGTAAGAAACACTAAAACATCCTATAAAAGTGAGTTATTGTTATTAACAACAACAATAATAATAAAGACCCTGCCTCTCTTTAGCTGTCACCCATTGTTCCTGGTTCTGCCCTCTGGTTCTCCCAGAACAAGTCCAGCAATCATCTGAAAGCCCTTCAGAGAGCTGAAGCCCTTCCCTTGAGTCTCCACTGATTCTTGCCAAATATATCAAATTCTCCAAAGATATTAATAGCAATCGTTTCTATAGCTTTTTAAGGTTACAAAGAGTTTTACACATGTCATCTCATTTGCTTCTCACAGAAACTCTAGGAGGCAGGTTCTATTGTTATCCTTGGTGATGAGGAAACTGAGCTTGACAGAGGTTAAGTGACTTGCGCAGGGTCACCCAGATAGTAACTATCTGAGGCTGAATTTGAGTTCAGGGCTTCCTAATTTCAGGCCCAACACTCTATCCTCTGGCTACCTCCTCATCTGGCATATTCTCCTGTCCTGCTATCCTAGCCACTTTCTTCTGCCCATGTTCTGCTTTGTCTACATAAGAGGTTCTCAAACTTATTTGGTGCACCACTCCCTTTTAAAAAAATACTCAGTACTCTTCTAGAAATCTACTTTCTTCAACACTTTAATGGGATGGGTTGTTTTTTTTTTGAAATTTGTATCATCTAAAAATATAAACTTTTTTTTAAATGACATCTTAAAGTTAGTAATTAATTGTAGATTTATGGATTTTTTCCTGCATTGAAATTTTGATGACACAATATTGTATCATTTAACCAGATAGTATCATATTGCAAACAAGTCATTACACGTATTCCTGCCAATGCATGCTGGACTTCCCAACAATGTTCAACACACTCACCTGCCAACACTTGTTTCTCAAGACTTGTCAGACTTGACCACTGATAGGTTATAACGTGCATTTTGTGTGTTGGAAAATAATGTAATGCCTACAACTTTAACTCTGTTATACAAGAGATGAAATATGTATGAACAGTTTTTCAAAATTTCTTCTCCTCTTTACTTAACGCTCTCATCTCCCCTTTATTTTTATTCAGCACCCCTCAATTGCACCTGAGGCTCCTACCAACATGCGCCTCCCCCCTCCATCATCCTAGCGCCCCCCAGGGGGCTGTATCACACACTTTGGGAATCTCTGGACATCTTTCCTAAATGTGATATCCAGAACTGAACACTGCAGGGCCTGGCTAAGGCAGAGAAGAGCGCTTTATGTCATCTCTAATTCTGGACACTGCCTGTGAAAGCAGACAAAATGCTTTTTTGTTCACCATAGCACACTGTTGACCCATGTTGAGCTTATGGTCCACCAACATTTTTTCACAGAAGCTACTGTTAAAATGTATTCTCTATTTGTTACGGATTTTTGCCAATTCTTACAATCCTAACAGAACTATATTGCTCTTTGTTATTCATTCTTAGTGATTCGATCTTCTCTACATGTAGGATCTCTCTTCCCCTTTGAAGCTTTGCCTTCAGGTGGTGAGTCAGGGAGAAGTGTGCAAACAGAAGGCATGAGGTATGGCAGTCAAGGGAGAGGTGCTAGGGATGAGATGTGGGACCTAGTAGGAGAGAGGGGGTATGATGAAAAAGAGCAATAGCTGGTGGTTAAATAGCGCTTTAAGGTCTGCAAAGCACTTTCTATATGTTACTTCATCTAAACCTTGCAGCAGCCCTGTGAAGTAGGTGCTCTTATTATCCCCATCTTACAGATGAGGATGAGAGAGGTGAAATGACTTGCCTAGGGGCTTACAGCTAATAGATATCGGAGGCAGGATTTGAACCCAGGTCTTTAGCACTTTCTCAATGAGCACTAAGTCAATTTTAGTACTCTCTCAACTAGCTCTAAGACTAGCACTTTATCAGCTAAGCTGTAATACTTCTTGGCCTCTAGAAACTTGAAAGGAAGGGATCCAGGTCAGGGAACTCTCAGGGTTAAATGAATGTTTATTCCCTCGCCTCCCAAATGCATAAAATAAAATATGTAGGATGACAAAAGAAACAAATTATATTGAAATGCAAGTTATCCAAATGTAAAATAAAAATTTACAGGCCCCGGTTAAGAACTCCTAGTGACAAGATGGCAGCACTACTCAACGGAAAATAGAACTGGAAGACAGAAAGTTGTCCTGACCCTTCCCCAGTGCATTTGCTCAGAAGACCATAGGACCCTCTGTCTAGGGCTGCAAGGGACCTCAGAGGGCACGTGGTCCAAGCCCTTCACTTTTTCAAGTGAGAAAATTCAGGCCCAAGAAGTTAAGTGACTTGCCAAGATCACATAATGAGGAGAGATTGGAGATATACTCCCATGAGTATATCTTCTCAGTATTTGTAAGTTACAGTCACACAATTTTAGAGTTGACTATTTAGTCTAACCTGTACTTAGAAAAGAGTCTATTCTACCACATACCTAGTAAGCAATCATCTAGACGAATTGAGTGCCTAGCTATTGCATGCTATGGGGAAAACAGAAATGATAAGGCACAGTCTCTTCCTTCTAGGGCAGTGGTTCTCAACCTTCCTAATGCCAGGACCCTTTAATAGTCATATGTGGGCAGACCTGCCTAGAGACTGATAGAGGAGGTTCTTAAGACCATAGGAAATATGTGTCTTCTGATGGTCTTAGGCAACCCCTGTGACCTGTGTGAAAGGGTTGTTAGACCCCAAAGGGGTTGTGACCGATAAGTTGAGAACCGCTGTTCTAGAGTTTTAGAATTTAGTTCAGGAGGCTGAACTGATACACATTAAAAAGATAACTAATAATACTGTGCTAAACATAACATGGTTAAACTAAATGAAGGAAGTCCTAGAGGAGGCCTCAAAAATGAGAATTCACTTTGGGCAGAGATTATTAAGGAAGGTTTGAAAGTGGAAGCCAGATCTGATCTGGACCTTAAAAGATGGCTAGAATTTAGACAGTCATAAAGGAGGGCAGAAGGCATTCTGAGTGAAGAATTTAATCTGGGATGCAGAAGTTCCAAAGTCCACAACGTTGTTCTTGGGAGGGCATAGACCAGCATAGAGCAGTCTGATGTAGAGTGGCATTACTTTTGGCAATAATAATAATAGCTAACATTTACATAATGCTTATTATGTTCCAAGAACTGTATTCAGCACTTTCTAATTATTATTTCTTTTAATCCACAAAACAACCCTGGGCTCTGTTTTACAGATGAGGAAACTGGGGCAAAGGTGTGGTGATTTGACCAGAGTTGTTCAGCTAGTGAGTGTTTGAGGCTGGATTTGAACTCAGGACTTCCTTACTCCAGGCCTGGTGTTCTATCTACCATACTACCTAGCTGCCTCTCACAGCAATGTAAAACTATGCGGAACAGCATTGCATGGGGACTTTGGTTTTTTCTTTTGTAGAATTAAGGACATTGAGATCTCCTGAGACTGCAAGGGTTCTAACACTGCTCCTTTGATGACAGGGCAACCATTGAATCCTAGTATCCCTGCTAAAACTTTAGGTATAGCACTGTAAGTCAATAAAAGCCTCTTGGTTGGCCATCCCAGGCCACAGTACATCAAAGAGCTAATTACATGCCGTGAGCTGGCCAAAACCTCCATTGGCAGTCTTGAGCTCCTGTTTGAAAAAGAATGACATTAGAAAAGACTTCCGATCTGAAGCAAGATTGGCTTCAGTTTCTAGATCTCCTTGGATATAGCATGTTTTCCAAACTAATTTGACCCCTTTGAGGTATGGACTAGCTCCAGGAAAACAGAGCCTCCAGGAAGTGTTAAAGTAAGGGAAAATTCAGCCTGCTTTCCTATCTTCCCAATGCTATTACCAGTCGTCTTTTTTTTTTTTATTTGCTTTTTGGAGGGCAACTGGGGTTAAGTGACTTGCCCAAAATCCCATGGCTAGTAAATGCTACTTCTTTTTTTGGCTATTGTCTCCATGAATTACTTGCTAGTCATCTTCCTATAATGTGCCTGCTACTCACTCTGGTACCAAACTTGTCAGATCTGTGTAAGTGATTTTCTTCCTCCTGGGTCCCTTTTCAGTTTAAAACCCTTTTGATTAAACTCACAAGACTCCAAGCGAATGTATTTTTCCTAGACTTTGTTAGGGGCGCTTCATCCCTGGCTAATAACTCGTTCTTATTTTTTAAATTTTGTGGCCCAGAAATCCAAATCCCTTTCTTAGTCAAGATACTCTTAGCTAGTTATTTACTTTCCAAATCCGCTTTTCTTTGCTGAATTCTACCTTCCATTAGTCGGTTGTTTTTGTTCTACCTTTTCAAAGAGGACCAAAAATGACATCACTATGTTGGAGTCAAGGTATAGTGTGTCTGACTGTGGTTGATCAGACCAATATGAGCTTGGAAGGCTCTACCACAGATTGGCACAGTACATCAAAGCGCTAATTACATGCTGTTTGTCGACATGAGCATTTGGACTGGAGATGTCTCTAAATTTGTGCACTTTGTGTATCTTTTGAGCTACCACAATTCTGCTTTGCTCATACCTTCTTTGATGTAGGCATGCCATGCTGTGCCAGTGTCTCCCATGTTTCACCATCGATTTCAGAGTTCTTCAGAGAGACCTTGAGAGTGTCCTTGTATTGATTCTTCTGACCTCCATGTGATGGCTTGCCTTGTGTGATTTTTTCATAAAATAGACTTTTAAACAAGTGTGTGTTTGGCATTTGAACAACACGGCCAGCTCATCAGAGCTGTACTCTACATCAGAGTTCAAATGCTTGGCAGTTGAGCTCAAGAAAGAACCTCAGGGTCTGGTACTTCATCTTGCCAAGCGATCTTTAGAATCTTCCTAAGACAATTTGAATAGAAGAGATTCTGTTTCCTGGCATGGTGCTGGTAGACTGTCCAGGTTTCACAGTCAAATAACAAGAAGGTCTTGCATTCTTAAAGGTCCAGGATTTCAAAAACCTTAGCAATACCTTCTAGTTGGATCACTAGTCCCCACATGAATCATCTGAAGTGGCTAGTGGTTATCAGGTTAAATAATTTAGGGGAAGATCTCTGAAACATGCCACAGACAGGCAGCAGACCCTTCTAGAGTTGCTGATTCCAAGGGGATGCTTGGTGACCCCTTATCACAGATGTCAAAGAGGGAATTCCTGCTGAGATTTGATGATTCTGAAAAGGACCAACCCCTGGTGACCAATCTTTGGGTGATGAGGCCCTTTATACTTCATTTGGCTGTACTTGGGCAGTGGACACTGAGTCCAGCACTGGGCCCTTATTCAAATCCTTTTCAGTTTTGTAGCATCTGCCTGAGACTTCAAGAGCCTATGGTCCCCTCTGTACAAATTGTAATTAACATTTCTCTAGTGCTTCAAAAGTGTGCAAATGACTGTATTTAGAGCCTTGATCTACTGGGCAAGGACCGTCTTTTGCCTCTTTTTGTGTCCCCAGCACTTAGGAAAGTGCTTGGCACGTAGCAGGCTCTTAATAAATGTTGACTGATTGATTGTCTCATTTGGTATAAAGCAGGTACCAAGGCCTGGGATTTTTGTACTCCCAGTACAACATGCCAGGCTTGGCACTAGAGAACAAGGGGACTTGTGGCCTGGGATTTCATCCACAGATGGAGTTCCTGGTAAAAGATTCCCACTGCCAAGGAAGATCTGCACCTTCTCTGAATGTCATCTTCTTAAAGTAACCTGGGGTACTGACAGTCATGTGGCAGGAAGAAGTGGGTCTTGAACCCAGGATTTCAAGGCTTGAGGCTGGCTCTCTGTCTACTATACCAGAGGCATAAAGCACTCAACACTCTCCTGTTCTGTACCATATATTGCCTTTTCACTCCCATTTTCCAGATGAAGAAACTAAGGCTCAGAAAATACAAATTATTTGTCCGTCGTCCCAGATGATGGATTCAAACACCAAAATCTTATGCCATAGAGCCTGTCTCAAAAATATATATATTAGGGATATTTTAAAAGGTTTCTCTTTTTTTTTTAAACTAAAGTCATGCATATATTTAAATGAATAAATCCGGTAGTGACTCTCTAAGCTCCATTGTTTCACTTGCTTATTATAAATGATTTATTCTCTTGCCTAGAGTAGTAGTTGTTTTTTTTTTTTTTTATCACAAATCCCTTCGTTTTCTAGTGTCGAACTTGGGATGTTGTACTAAGTGTTCTGTAGATCAATCAATCAGTAACAATAGCTAAGATTTATGGAGTGCTTTAAGGTTTGCAAAGATCCTCTCCACAATCCTGGACAGTAAATGCAATTACTATTTCCATTTTACAGATAAGAAAACTGAGGGGGGGGGTGTGTGGCTAGGTGGCGCAGTGAATAGAGCACCGGCCCTGGAGTCAGGAGGACCTGAGTTCAAATCCAGCCTCAGACACTTGGCACACAAGCTAGCCGTGTGACCTTGGGCAAGTCACTAAACCCCAACTGCCCTCCAAAAAAAAAGGCAAAAAAAAAAAATAGAAAGAAAACTGAGGGAGACTTGTCCAGGGTCACCCAGCTAGCAAGTGTCAGTGGCTGGGGCCACTGCCATGGAGCAGCATCAATCAGGCATTCACTAACTGCTTACCATGTGCTAGGCACCGTGCTAAGCTTTGGCAATGCCAAAAAAAGCAAAACAAGTAGTTGCTCTCAAGGATCTTACACTCTAATGGGCCTGGATCTAATTGTTTAAAATAAAGACACTTGTTTTCATTCATTTTGATCCTCAGTGATTCTTCTTTGTCTTCTTCACAAAGCAAGCAGTGATGAGAACATGAAGCCAGTTGCAATGTGGTTTTTACATGAGGCAAGTTTGGGAAGTAAATTGAGCCTATTCAGACTAATAACACGAAAGTGACAACTCATTTTTCAATACTCTACTTATTATTAATCAGTAATAATTTATAAATGGAAATGAATTATTATTAGAATTATTAAAATAAAATAATAATCTACAATAATGGCTTATTGTTGCTATGTAGTCTATTATATCTATTACTGGTCTCTTATTATTATTATACTGGTCTCCTATTATTATGTTTATCTATTACTATATAGTCTATTATTGTATCCATCTATTTATTATTACATATAGCTATTACTGTATTGTCTATTTAAGGACTACAAAGCCCTTTCCTTATAACCCCTCTGTCATATAGATAATATTATTATGCCATTTTGCAGATTGAATCTCAGAGAAGTGAAATGGTTTTCAAGGTCACATAGTCAGTACGAACTCAGATCTCTCAAGTCCAAATCCAGAGTTATTTTCAGTATACTATGACTAATACAGTAAGTGTTGAGGCACCTGGCTGATTTCGACCAAGCCGAGCCTGAGTTGCCAGCCCCCAGAAACTGGTAACAGGATGATAGCCAATTCTGACAGCTGAGCCAAGGAGGAGACGACAAATGGGTTGAACTGTTAAAAAAATTTATTAAAATGTCCAAGAGAGCACACCAATGCACAGTGTCAGATACCACAGGCCTACGGAACACTGTAGTCACAGCAAAACCAGCTGAGTCCAAAGCTTTTCAAACACACGCACACAGGCACACCCACACATCCACATACAAAGATAATAAACAACCCCATTGAGAAAAAAAGAGAGAGATTCTCCCCTCAGTGATGCCAAGGAGGGGCCGAGATGGCAGCAGAAAAACCAGAGACTGTGGCTAAGAAGAGACCAAAGTTACAGTAAGTCTGAAGAGAAAGGGAAGGTGGGTAAGCAAACAATCATGAACATCCTTTCCTGGCCTCATTTAAATGTAGAAAAGTCTTTGAATGGAAACTTATAGACTCTCTAGGAAGAGAAGGACAAAACCAGCACCAGACCGTGGCTTGATAAGACCACTTTAAAGACTGAACAACAGTTAATGTCCATAGCAGGAAAAAATAAAGAGAAAAGTCCCAAATTGGGGTCCTGTTTGCACATCTATGATCAAGTATATTTCCAAAGGTGGGGGACCATGTCTTATTTACCTTCATCGCCCCTTCAGGACTAGGTATCATGACCCCCCCACACACACACCCCAATGTTTAATGAATGCCCCATCTTCCTGAAAGCCTACTGCAGTCTGTGATAAAGGCGATTGTGTTCAAATTTTCACATTAGAAACCCAGGCTCAGTTGACACTTTCTCCCTATTAAAACTTATAACCAAAGCCTAGTTTTTCACTTACAATTAAAAAAATGATTTTTTTAAACCAGGAAATATAAACAGAACCCAGAATACTGGATTTGCTCATTGTTTTTACTGGCTTAGGGCCACAATCCTATGTTTGGTCTTTCAGCCACAATATACCCTGTATTGTCTGTGTTGACTCGGACAGGGACCCAGGCTGCAGGCTAGACACAGTCCTCTGGTGGACTCAGTGAGGACAGTTTCCCAGGCTGAGGTACTTGGGCTTCTCTGCTGCCCTAAATTCACTTCATACTGGGTATAATTCACTGCTCTGTTTGTTATGGTTCTGAGCTAAAAATGGGAACGGGGTTTGGGGATGGGGAGGGGGCTTCTCTGGACATGGAGAAATGTTCATTCTTTCTCACATCTTTGTTTTAAAAAACAAACCAAAAAAACCTTGTTTTTAAAAAAAAGTGTGTGTGTGTGTTTAATACTGCAAACCTTTCTACAATACGATCACAGGTGGGTGTTGCTACTTTGAGTTTTATGCATTTCTATTCAACCAGCCAGTCGCTGGCAATGAGCACAGGGAGGAAGGGGGATTTGGGAAGAGAGTGGTGGGGTAGGAAACGGGGGGCATCTAGAGAGGGGAAAAGGAAGGGCCTGGGGTGAAGATTTGGTCTGGGAGACTATCAATGCCTGAGCTATGGAGGAATGGGGGTAGAGATGTATACAAACTGGCCCCCTCCTCAGACTGGCAAGGAGCTTCTACGCCTGGCTAGTTGTTCGGATCCCCTAGGCTTGGCATCTTGAAGATAAGAGGTATGAAGGACCTAGGGCCCTGCCAATCCAAGCCATCCTGTTATCCTGCCAAGCACAGGGTCTCAGAAGCATAGAATCTTAAAAACTCAGAATCATAGATACTTAGTTATGAATAATAGATTCTCCTGATAATAGAATCTGAGCATCAAATAATTTCAGAATCATGGAATCTTAACACGTCATAGAATTTTAGCATCTGAGCCTTAGAATCATAGAATCTCAGAGTTGGAAGGGACCTCAGAGTTCATCTGATCCAATCTCCTTCCATCACCTGTCATATTGCTCTGAATATAGGTCAACCCTGACTATAAATCGACCCCACCCCCATGACATTCTAAGTATTGTCCCATCCTAGTTGAAGGTTAAGAGTTTTTGAGTAACCAAGTGGGTATGGATATGGATAGGTGGGTGCAATATACTACAAGAATTGGGAGGTTGTGATTAAAAAATTGTTGAATCTTATATTCAGACCCAAATAGGAAGCACACACACCTGGGTGTGCAGTACAGATGTGTATCCATCATGTCATAAAAGCTCTAATGGCCATGAGGAGGGAGAACAGTCAACAAAGTCATGTATATATTTCAATTATCCTTCTATTCCCAAGAATAATCATCTTAGGTAAAGTTTTAGTTCTGACTAGGGCCATTGGCACATCAACGTGTTGACTATTCTTGGCTTCCCAGTGGGCAAAAGGAATTCGTGAAAGTAAATTCAAATGCATTTTAATGTGCCAAATTCCCTTACTACAAATAAACAATCAGCCTTATGAACAGAAGGCTAAACCAAAACATAATACACCCTTCCTGATTGTTCTTCCTTTGATTAGGACATGACACCAGAAGTCTGTTGGGAGCTAGACCATGTTTCAAATACATGGGAGAACCTCCTGGGGTGAGAAACAGGGATGGAGGGCTTTTTACAGAGGAGGTTAGGAAAGAGAAAGGAATCTGTCAGAGTGGGTTCTGGGGTTGTGCTTCTTATGTCTTAGTAGCCCTTCAACAGAAGTTATCTTCCTCTTCCTTCTCCCAGTCCATCTTGGGGTGCTTCTTGTGTTTTCTCCGCTCCTTATGGGATTTGTGGTGATGATGCTGGTGGTGATGCTGCTGGTGGTGGTGGTGATGACGCCGTAGGCGGTGTGACCTACGAGCTACACGGAGAAAGAAACAAATATGGACAAGTCTTTACGTCAAATCCTGTGAATTTAGACACTTTGATCATTCATGTGGGGGCTGGCCTGAAGTTCACTTTTGCTCTGTATGTGGATAAAGAGTTAGTTGTTAGTGAATAAGGTAAGTTAAACACATACCTTCCCCCTCCCCAAGTCCTGCCCCATATAATTGAAAAAAAAATTAATTGAAGGGGAATGTTCAGTTTTTGTTGTTCCTCTTTAGCTGTTTTCCAGTTGTGTCCAACTCTCTGTGACCCATTTGGGGTTTTCTTCACAAAGATGCTGGAGTGGTTTGCCATTTTCTTCTCCAGTTCATTTTACAGATGAAGAAACTGAGACAAATGGGTTAAGTGATTGACCCAGGGTCACATAGCTACTAAGTGTCTGAGGCCAGATTTGAACTCAGGAAGATATACTAATAATAGTCACCAGTGTTATTGATCAGGTGAGTGGTCAGATCTTGGTGCTTTAGAAATATTGTTTTGGCATCTGTGTGAGCGATGGTTTGGAGAGGGTCACCATGGTGACCTCTATCCTGGGGCTCCAAAAGAGGGAAGGAATTGGGCCTGGATTGGTGGTAGAAAAATGAATAAAGTAGGAAATGAAGGCTAGAGTGGTAGAAGCTAGAAGAAACTCTGGAGTCATCAGATTCTATATCTCATTTTGTTGTTGTTGTTGTTGATTTTTGGAAGGGGGAAGGCAGGGCAGTTTGGGTTAAGTGACTTGCCCAAGGTCACACAGCTAGGCTGGATTTGAACTCAGGTCCTCCTGACTCCAGGTCCAGTGCTCTATTCACTGAGCCACCTAGCCGCCCTTCTAGTGCTCCAAACACATAAAGCATTTTACTGCTTGAAGATAATGAAAACAGAATGTCAGAGCTTAACAAAGAATGATAGAGCATCAGAGCTGGAAATGCCTTTCAAGATCATCCAATAGCAAGAATGATAACAATAATTCATATTTCTGAAGTACTTTAAAGTTTGCAAAATACTTTTCTCACAACAACTCTGTGAGATAAGCAGAGTAGATATTATCATTGCTTTACAAATTAGGAAACTGAGGTTTATGAAAAGGAAATTATTTGCCCAGGGTCACACACTTAGCAAGTAACAGAGCTGGGATTCAAACCCAGACCTTCTTTCCAGTACATTACCCTGCCACCCTCTAGTTCAGTGGTTCTCAACCTTCCTAATGCTGCAACCCTTTAATACAGTTCCTCATGTTGTGGGGACCCCCAACTATACAATTATTTTCGTTGCT
>CM053594.1:53862738-53918525 GCA_028646575.1 Pseudocheirus occidentalis
GCTACTGTTATGAATCGTAATGTAAATATCTGATATGCAGGATGGATTGTCATTGTTATAAATTGAACATAACCCACAGGTTGAGAACCGCTGCTCTAGTTCAACCACCTTGATTTTTGGTTGGGGAAAAGAAGGCTGGAGAAGTCACATTAATCATTATCAGCGCTTAGACATTTTAAAGTGCTGCTGCTTGTGACCATGGGTACTATCTCCAATGCACCCCATTCCTGCCTTCTGACTCTGTGTCACTTCTGTCTGTGTTGTTGATTAGTCATGTCTGACTATTTGTGACCCCATTTGGGATTTTCTTGGCAAAGATACTGGAGTGGTTTGTCATTTCCTTCTCCGGATCATTCAACAGATATGGAAACTGAGGCAAACTGGTCAAGTGACTTGCCCAGCCAGCATCACATAGCTAATAAGTTTCTGAGGCCATATTCGAACTCAGGAAGATGAGTTTTCCTGACTCCAGGCCTGGTGCTCTATCTACTGTGCCACTTAGCTGCCTACTTCTATCGGTATACCCCACCAAATTCTTTATAGAGATTTATCTAGCATACTGGGAAAGGGGAAGGGGTGTTCCCTTGGTTCTGTTGAGGTGGAATAGATCCACTGTCTTTCTCTCACTTAAAAAAAAATTAATTTATTCATTTTTAGTTTTCAACATTCCCTTCCATACGATTTTGAGTTTTAAATTTTCTCCCCCTCCCTCTTCTCTCCCCTCCCCAAGATGGCATGCAATCTGATATAGGTTCTACTTATACATTCATATTAAACATATTTTTACATTAGTCATGATGTAAAGTAGAATTAGATCCAATGGGATCCAACAAGAAAGAATAAAACAAAACAACAAAACAAAGAGAAAACAGTCTGCTTCCATCTGCATTCAGACTCCAGAGTTCTTTCTCTGGATGTGGAGAGCATTTTCCATCTTGAGTCTTTTGGAGTTGCTTAGATTCTTGCATTGCTGAGAAGAGCTAAGTCTATCATAGCTAGTCATCCCACAATGCGTCTGTTACTATATACAGTGTTCTCCCGATTCTGTTCATTTCATTTGGCATCAGTTCATTTAAGTCTTTCCAGGTTTTTCTGAAGTCTGCCTGCTCATTTCTTATAGCACAACAGTATTCCATTACATTCATATACCACAACTTGTCCAGCCATTCCTCAGCTGATTGATGGTCATCCCCCCAATTTCCAATTCTTGGCCACCACAAAAAGAGCTGCTACAAATCCTTTTTGTACACGCAGATCCTTTTCCCATTTTTATGATCTCTTTGGCTGTCCTACCTCATTTTCTGGTCACATAACTCCTTTATATCACTTCTACAATTGGTAATACGCTACAGCTTGCTCTTGCCAATCACAGTCTCCTCCATTGGCCTTTGGGTAGCCTACAGCTTTGACTCTTCAGATACTGAGGTGTTGCATGACTTGTAGGAGACAGGGTAGCATGATGAGAGGCATGATGTATTTGGAATCAAAGGACCTGAGTTCTGATATTTCCTGACTGTGTTATCTAAGGGAGGCCGCTGAACTTCTCATGGCCTTCTTCCTCACCTATAAAATAAAAGGGGTGGACTATGAGGTCTTTAAGTTCTTTTCCAGTTTTAAGTCAAAGATCCTATGAGGAATGGGTATTGAAGTCTTTGTTGCAAGAAAAAAAAAACTGGATTCATTAAAAGTGGCTCAATATTCCCAAAGTAATCCAATTGTTCTCCTCTTCCCATTCAATTCTGGGCTCAGTTGATTTCCTTCAGCACTACCCATCCTAAAGACATGTCCCGATAGACTGTAATGGGAATGGGAATTTGAAGATCTTCCCTGCCCCTTAAAAGACCTAGGGGGGAGTTTGAAGTCCTTCCTTGCTTTGAAAGTAAACTCTGCCCCCAATAGGCTGAATGTAATCACATGGAGCCTGTGATGGAAGGAATTTGTGGAAGGGAGCCGCAGAGCCCACAGGAAGCTTCCCTGCTGTGAAGATAAACTCTGCCCCCTATTAAGCTGAATATAGTCACATGGAGACTGTGGTGGGAGGAGTTTTGGTGAAGGGAAGCAGAGCCAACAGGAAGTTAGTGAGAACTAGCCAGAAGGAGGGGGACAGAGGAGCTCAGGCAAGGAGAGAGAGAGGTTTGTGAGTAAATATTAATCTTGTATTTGTTTGTGAGAAGGCTAAAGGATGCTGTGGCTCTCAGGGTGATTATGGTTTCTTAATATTTTTGATGCTATGATGTAATTGGCTTGCTGGTTTTGGGATTGGGTTTTAAATGTTTCAGTTCTTTCCTCTATGTGGAGAGTTTAGTATATTTTGCAATCAAACATCACGTAATATTTATAGTCACGGTCTTTATCATGATTGTGGACACTGCAAATATTGCATTGGCAACACATAGACCGGTTCAATGAACTAACAATGATATGACAATAATCATTCTTCATCTGCTTGTTTTTTCCCATGTGAATCCTTAGGGCAAACTCTTTTGAGTGATTATGAATCTTATTCAGGAAGCTCTGTAACATTCTAGAGTTTAATGTAATCAACCCAATGTCATCTGCAAACAGAGGCATCTGGAGGACCTTGCCTCTTCCATTTGGACTGTTCTGGATGTCCCCTATGACAAAGCTGGCAAATACCTTCAGCAAGCAGGTTTTATGCTCTGCTTGATAGTAATAATCAGAGAGGTCTGTTTTTGCATCTTTCAAGAAATCATATATGATTCTGAGATATTCATGAGAGACGCTTTGTTGGAAGAGAGTCTTTGAGGTTGTATTTTACTCCACTGAGTTAACAAACATGAATGAGCACAGCGAGATATGTACCATTCAGTCAATTGTGTAATAATAGTAGAGATGCTTTAGAATACCATCTGGGAAAGCCTGCCTATTCCTTTCTCATAACTTTCTCAAGGATACCCTTGGTACGTATGTAGATTGTTCTCAAAGGTTTTTAGAGATGGGAAAACAGGAATAAATATGGGTCAATAGTTAGTGCTATTCTCTTCAGTGCCTCTAGAGGAATCATAATAATGTCTTTGATTTCTTCTCACAAGCTTTTGGTAGATAGAATAACAATAGCTTGCATTTGGTTTGCAAAGCACTTTATAAATATTAACTCATTTGGTCTTCACAACAATCCTGGCAGGCCGGAGCTAGTGTTATCTTCCTTTTATAGATGGGGAAACTGAGACTGAGGGAGGTTTAGTGACTTGCCCCAGGTCACCTATCTAGTAAGTGTCTGAGGCTGAATTTGAACTCAGGCCTTCCTGATGATGGGCCCAGCAATAGGTCCAATGCTCTATCCACAGCACCACCCAACTGCCTCTATATATTTTGATAATGCTCTCCAAATTGCAATGCTTCCAGAATGGACCTCCTCTGTGTGTATACTTAAGCTAATTCAATTGTACTTATTGTCTTTGGCACAATGGATAGAATGCTGGCCTTGGAGTCAGGAAGACCTGAGTTCAGATGTGGATTCAGATACTTAGCAGTTGTGTGACCCTTGGAAAGTCACTTAACCTGTTTGCTTCAATTTCCTCATCTGTAAAATGAGTTGGAGACAGAAATGACAAACTACTCCAGAATCTTTGCCAAGAAAACTCTAAATGGGGTCATGAAGAGTCGGACACAACTAATCAACAACAACAAAAGTATTTTGGGGGGAGTGTTTTTTTCTTTTCTATGATTTCCAATTCCACATATAGTATGCCAGGGACTGTGACATTAGAACCCAAATGGGGTGGACATTGACTGTTTTTGATGGAGAGAATACTGTTTATCAGTGTTACTACTACTACAACTCCTACTTCTACTACTACTGCTGCTGCTACTACTACTATTTCTACTCCTCCTCCTCCTCCTGTTGCTACTGCTGCTGCTGCTACTACTACCACTACTACTTCTAATATTCCCGCTACTACTCTCTACTACTTCTGTTTCTGCTACTATCTCTACTACTAGTATTTCTTTTATTTTACTACTAGTATTTCTACTACTACCACCATCACCACCACCATCACTATGATGATGATGATGATGATGATGATGATGATGAAGATGATGATGATGACATATCTAAGATTCCTCATTATGGTGTGGATGCAGCCCTGGGTTCTTGAAGATTATGTCAGCAACAATGATGAAAATAACTACAATGATCACGGATGATGACAACAGCAACAACTGCTATCATTTATGTAGAACTTTAAGGTCTGCAAAGAAGTTGGCATGTCCCAATAAGCTAAAAAGACCATGAGTTTGGGCTTAGTGACAGATGACATGTCTGTTGTCCAAGGACCAGTCTGGCTAAATTCTGAAAAATTCATCACCAGGTTGGCCAAGTGGTGATGAATGCTTCTGGATGCCAGACCTTTTAAAGGCTGTCTATGAGGCCAGAGAGGGTGCAGAATCTGTGCTGGTGGAAGTAGCATGCATATGAATGAAATTAGGGATCCCTAAAATGCAGAAACTCCCCCTGCCTGGCATGCTCTCCCTCCTCACTCTGCCTTCTGGAATCCCTGCTTTCTTCAGTGTCAGTTTGAATGTTGCCTTCAGTAGAAGGTTTTTCCTGGGTCCCTCAGCTGTTAGAGCCTTCCCTTTTAAGGTTACCTTCCATTTACTCTGTATGAATCTTGTATGTGCCTAGATATACACATGCTGTCTCTCTCCATTAAAACGTAAGCTCCTTGAGGGCAGGGCCTGTTTTTCCTTGTGTCCCCAGAGCTTAGCAGAGCACTTGGCACATAGTAAGCACTTAAAAAATGCTTGGTATTGATTAAGTAAATTTAACTTAAGCAATTTCATAATTACATTTGATAATTTAAATTTAATAATTACATTTCATAATTTAGATAATGAAAAGTTTTATCAAAAGAGGTGACTAAGATAATTCATATCAATGACTACTGACCTATATGCCTACGTTCCCATTTCTACAAAATTTTTAATGGCCATATTCCATACATGCTGTGAGGAAGCACTTGATGAAAGTGTGAGAAGGGAACCTGGCAGGCTTTTGTAAACGATATTCTACACCCACATCTTTACCATGTCACAGCTGACTGAAGGGTGCATTGCTCCCTAGCCCCATTGTTTGTGGACTAGGAAGAAATAACATTTGATCCAAGACAGTGAAACATCTCTCTGAAGGTTCTCTTCCAATGAAGTATTTCCTGTGCATTTGTCAAAACCATTCAATATTTCTTAAAAGATGTGACAGAGAGAACTTTATTTGGTGATTGTTTGATTATAAATGTCACCTGGGGCATCACACAGGGAACTGTGAGCTTACCAAAGGTATTTGTCACCATCCTGTAGGGTGTCCAGGGCACAGTCCAAATAGGAGAGGGATTTTCTATAGATGGTGACATTGACCAGAGGCTGCTGTTTCTGGGTGACAGTATTGTAGAGCCTCCTAACTGAGATTCAAAATCACTTAAAAGCAGTCAGCTTAACTATCAACGCAGAAAAAACCAAGTGGATAAAGAATGACTATTGTAGAGACACTGGTATGTAGTTGGATGGATGATATGCCAAATAGTGGGCACATATATTATAGAATTATAGACCAGAGACTAGCTCTAGAGCTAGAAGGAACCTCACTTTTTAGATATAGACTAGGGAAGTTAAGTAACTCACCCAAGGTCATACAGGTAGGAAGTAAATCAGTCAATAAACACTCATTAAACACCTACTGTATGCTAGGCATTGGGCTAAGCACTGAGAATACAAAGAAAGACAAAAGACAGTCCCTTTAAGACTTATGTGACCTCATTTAAAGTGAAGTGAGCAGAACCAGAAGAACATTGTTCATAGCAATGACAGCATTATAAGGATGATCAGCTGTGAAAGACTTAGTTACTCTGATCAATACAATGATCCAGGACAATTCCAAAAGACTCATAATGAAAAGTACTGTCTACCTCCAGAGAGAGAACTGATGAGCTCTGAATGCAGACTGAAGCAGACTGTTTTAAACTTTATTTTCCTTCCTTCCTCCCTCCCTCCCTCCCTCCCTCCCTTCCTTCCTTCCTTCCTTCCTTCCTTCCTTCCTTCCTTCCTTCCTTCCTTCCTTCCTTCTTCCCTCCCTCTTTTCCTTATTTCCTTCCCTCCTTCCTTCCTTCCTTCCTTCCTTCCTTCCTTCCTTCCTTCCTTCCTTCCTTCCTTCAGTATGGGTTTTCTTTTTCAATGTGGCTTATACGGAAATATGTTCTGCATGACTTCACATGTAGAACTGATATCAAATTGCTTGTGTTCTCATGAAGGGGGGAGGAGTGGGAGAGAATGTTAAAATTTTTTACACTGTCATTTGGGAAATATTTAATGAAGTAAATCCAAAAATATAAAAAAAAGACAATCCCTTAGGGGCAGTTAGGTGGCACAGTGAATAGAGCAATGGTCCTGGAGTCAGGAGGACCTGAGTTTGAGTTCAAATCCGGCCTCACACGTTTAACACTTAATAGCCATGTGACCTTGGGCAAGTCACTTAACCCCAATTGCCTTGCCCTCCCCCCTCCAAAAATAGCAAAAAAAAAAAAAGAACCCCTACTCTCAAGGAGTTCATGAATAGGGGAGAAAACATGCAAACGGTTCTATATAAATAAGATAGAGACAGGATAAATTGGAAGTGATAAGGAGAGGGGGATTTAAGGGAGATCAGGAAAGGTCCTTGTAAAAGGTGGAATGTTAGCTGGGGCCTGAAGGAAGCCAGGAGACTGACAGGAGGAGGGAGAGCCTTCCAAGCTGCAGAGGTGAAGCTGAAACCCAGGAGGTTCTAATTTCATAGCAGTGCTCTTACTTCTGAAATCTGCTGATTTCTTATGTTGGATGGAACTGAGAATTCCAGGCCTGGACTTGAGAGGAGGAGAAGGAAGGAGAGAAGAAGGAGGAGGAGAAAGAGGAAGGGAAGAAGAAGAGAATGAAGAAGAAGAATAGGAGGAAGAAGAGCAAGAGGAAAAGAAAAGAGGAAGAGGAGAAGGAAGAAGAGAAAGAAGGAGGAAAAGAAGGAAGAGAAGAGGAGGAAGAAGAGAGGAAGGAGGAGGGAGAGAGGAAGAGGAACAGAAGAAGAAGAGGAAAAGGAAGAGGAAAAGGGGAGGAAAAAGAGGAAAAGGAAGAAGAAGAGGAGGAGAAAGAAGAGGAGGAGGAAAAGAGAAGAGGAAGAAGGAAGAGAAGAAGGAGGAAGAGGAGAAAGAAGAGGAAGAGAAGGAGAGCAAACTGAATATTTTGGGGAAATTAGGCAGGGCTTTTAAATGATCCAGACTTCTCCCTGGAACAAAGGCCCATCTTTTTCATAATAAAACTCTTCCAGAGAAGAGTCATGCTGACTGAGAAGCATGAAGTATTATGGTTTTCTGAGAATTAAAGCTGTGGTCACCCCAAGGGCAATGGAGGGGTGTGTGGGGCGCTTCAGAGGCTGCAAACATTACAAAGAACATCACAAAAACGGTGGTTAAAGCAGAGGTGTGTTAGACATGCGCCTCCGCCCCTCACTCTCCCCCCCCCATGGTCCAGGACACTCCCCAGCATGACTTGAGCCACATTAAAATGTAACTGGGAAATATTTAACAAATAAGTAAAAACACAATACGACACAGAGAACATCACATTTTAAAGTTAAGTCAATACCTGGCCACAGGAGTCCTTATGGGGATTAATGGTCTCCTTTCTATTTGAGTTCCACATCACTGCTTTAAAGAAGGTCACAAGAGTGGGAAAGGAGAGGGGCAGGTCACCCCCTATGCCCCAGGAAAAAGCTGGGGGTCAGAGGATCATAGTTTGAGAATGAGAAGGGACCTTAGAGGCCACCAAGCCCAGGTCTGGCATTTTAAAGAGAAGAGAAATGAGGCACAAACTGACTTGTGTAAGGTCACATAGCCGGCTAATAAGTGTGAGAGGTAGGATTTGAACTTGGGTCTTCCTGACTCCAAGTGTGGCACTCTATCCATTATATTATATAGCTCCCTCGATAAAAATGATGATAATACTACAATAGATAAAATATTTATATATGTAAATGGAGAACAGGACAGAGAGAGAGACAGAGGCAGAGAGAGACAAAGACGCAGAGAGAGACAAAGACGGAGAGAGAGACAGAGAGAGACAGAGACAGAGACAGAGATAGGGAGAGACAGACGGGGGGGGGTGGCAGAGAGAGACAGAGACAGAGAGGAGAGAGACAGAGCAAGAGACTGCAAAGAACTTTAATTTATTATCTCAATTGGAGCTCAACCAACATACAACTCAGGTAGAGGACTTTTGGGAGGCTATAGACAACAGCCCACAGGAGGAGAGGGTGGGATTTGTACAGGTGGTGGGAATGCCTGCATTGAGACTCCAGCTCAGTTTTGGCATTGACATCATCATTCTTACTGGTACCTCCTAACTGTCTGATCGCAGATAGAAAATAATGCAGCTTCGCAGATGATCAGGACCACTCCCCTCACACACAACTTCTCCCATGGATGTTGGTTTATTCCATTTCCTTTCCCAAGAAGTCAACACGCATTTATTAAGCACCTAGACTGCTACACAAAAGCAAATCTGCCTTCTCCATGCCTCGCTCAGTCTCCATGGAGGCAGCACTATTTGCCAGGCTAGTTACATGGATGACGGTAGGGCTGGGGCAGGGGGAGGGAAGGCAGTCACCTACGTTTGGTGCAGACAATTTTGGGCCGGTCCCACTTTCCATTGCTGTGACACTTGATGGTGGCCACGTGATGCTGCGTGAAGCCCTTGTCACACTGGTAGCGAACACTCGAGTGGATACTGTACTTGGCCTTCCGAGGGCCGACTGGCGAGGCGTTCTCCACCGCTGGAGGGGGGCCACATAGCACTGAGGACACAGGGGCCAGCACCCAGTCAGAATGGGTCAGAGGACAAGCCCGGGGTCAGGCTGACCCAGAAATGAAAATGCCATGTGTCAAGGGGAATGTGGATATGGGGGAAGGGGAGAGGACTCCACTCTTGAACAGGAAGTCTTCCACGGTGGAGTAGTGAGGCATGGGAAAGACCTCCTTTAGCAGCAACCTGCTTCCTTCTCTAGGCTTGCTAATTTCTGATGGAAATACAGGGAATGTCAGAGTTGGAAGGGGCTTTAGAGCATAGAATATTAGAATGGGGATGGTATAGACTAGTGGCCCCTAAATAGGGCTAAGATCTTTACTTAAGACCATTAACCTTAGGAACAGATAAACAGAATGCTTGACCTTTGGTTTATGGGCATAAGCTAAACTTTGATCTGTATGACAGGACAGATATATGGGGAGTGTTTGTATCCATACCCACACATCCCCATGATATGTAATTCTGTGTGTTTTTGTCTTTTATTGGTCTGAATATAAGATTCAGGTTTTTTATGACAACCTCCTAATTCCTATGATCCATTCCACCCACTTGCCCACAACCTATATTCACTCGCCCATGCAAACACTAGTTAACCTTCAGCTTGGATGTAATTCAGCAGGTCCTCGGAATGCTGTGTGTGTGGGTGTCTCTGGTTATGGTTAGGGTGGACATTTAGAATGATATATAACACAGTAAGTGATGGGGGTGGTTGAGCTATGTGGCTTTGAAAATCTTTGCCATTCTATGATTCAGTGGCCTTAGAGGGCACCCAGTCTAACCACTCCATTTCACAGGGAAGGAAAGGGATACATACTAAAAGGAAAGGCCTTGCCCAAGGTCATATCACCAGAAAATGGAGGGGGTAGGATCAGAACCTGTGTTCCCATGGGTTGTCAGATCCTCTCTCTCTCTGTTCTCTCTCTCTCTCTTTGTTCTCTCTTTCTGTTTCTGTTTCTCTGTTTCTCTCTCTCTGTTTCTTTCTCTGTCTCTGTCTCTCTCCCCTCCCCCAATACAGCCTTCTCAATACTCCTCTGCCCTACACCCCATGTTCTTAGCTTCCCAAGGTCTCACTACCTAGAGAGACTGCTCTTACCTGTGCCTTTTTTACAGACGTAGGGAAGGTTGTAGTTACAGGGGACATCATTCCAGCGGCCAGTTTCATGGGCCACCATCACCACGCAGTCCTCCCCACCTGCAAAGAAGTTATCTGGCTGCTTCTCCCGCCAGTTTTCATATTGCTGTTGGGTCAGAGAAAGGGAGAGTGTCAGCCCTATCTCTGTCTTGGTGAAGGGTATAAAGAGCAATATATTTTTTCTGCTCTTTACATCCATTGGCTCAGGACTCCTCTCCCCAGGGTACTACTGGACTTGTGGTCTCCCTGGTCAGTCCTAGCTTTCTGGAGTCGGGAGAGAGAGAGACCATGGCTTCTCTCTTTCCCTAGGATTGGGATCAGGACCAGTTCAGGGGCACAGTCTCCCATTAGGAATTTTATTTTATTTTTTTTTGCTTTTTTTTGGAGGGCAGTTGGGGTTAAGTGACTTGCCCAAGGTCACACGGCTAGTTTTTGTGTTAAGTGTCTGAGGCCGAATTTGAACTCAGGTCCTCCCGACTCCAGGGCCGGTGCTCTATTCACTGCGTCCCATTAGGAATTTTAACTCTTGAAGGGAACTTGCACAACAGCTAATTCAATACTTTTACTTAATAGATAAGGAAACTGGGAGGGAGGTAATTTGTCCAACATCACACAGCAAGTTAGTGGCAGTTAAGACTGAAACCCTGGTCTTTTGATTTCCTGCCCAGGGTTCTTCCCCATATATCCCCACTCTCTTCTGCCACACCCATACCAGCTGTATCCCTCGAGGGAGCCTCAGACTCAGTCCTGTCTACCTAGAGCAACGTCAGGGGACCCAGACCTCACTGCATCTCTGCCACTGACTTCCCCTTCCTTCAACTCACCAGGCCTGTGTTGTCTGTCCACTGGAAATCCCGTTCCACAATGCGGTCATTTAGTCCAATCCAGGTGTTCTCGTGGCCAAAGCCTGAGGAGCAAGGTGCCCCAGCCCAGGGGGTGGGGAAAAAAGGCCATCACGGGGGGTCTAGGCCAGTGAGATCCCCTTCCTCCTCCCACCTTCTCCAAGGGGGGTAGACTAGAGGCTGTTGTGAATCCTACCACCCAGGGAGAGTCTATGCTAAGACCACTGATGAGTGGGCCACACTCCCACATCTGGTAGCCACCATCCCAGGGGACTGGGGTCCTCGGATTCAACCACTGACACTTTTATAGTGTTTTCAGGTTTACAAAGCACTTTCCTCATTGTCCTATGAGGCAGGAAGTATGTGTCCTCATGTTATAGCTAAGGAAGCTAAAGGTCAGACAGAGACAGCGACTGATCCAGAGTCACCCCGCTGCTAAGTGCCTCAGAGCCAAGCAGCTCTTCCCAACCTGATTCTCTGTCTCCTAGGCTCCTCCACCTCACCCCCAGCCCTACTGGCCCAGGCTCATACTATTGATAAAGCTGTGTTCTTCAGGGGAGTGGATGCTGGTCAGGTGGCCAGCTCGGCGGCGGCAGTCTCTCTCTGCATCCTCCCAGGCACGGCGGTGGGCAAAGTATCGATAGCAGTGTCCCTGGAATTTGTGCCAGCTGTGGTCGCAGCCTTCTGTGTCTGGGGCCAGAAGAAGGGGGTGATGCTTAGAGTCCCTGAACTGGGAGTTCCTGCTTTTTCACCTCTATGACCTCATCCAACCCACCTACCCCCTTACCCACCTACACAAAGCTTAGGTTCCAGGGAACCAAGGCACTATTCCAAATTATCAGCAACCACTGTAACTGTCAGGCCCATGCTATCCCCTCTCAATGACCCAGAGAAGTCTGGGAGCTTAGAATACCGAATTCTTCTTGCTGGAATATTTCTAGCATCTGGGGACTCCTGAAGGGAGTGGGGGAGTCACAGGTCAAAAGATGAGCATTAAGCAACTTCTGTATTTTTCTGAAGTTAACTCTGACACTCAAGGAGGGTAAGGGTCTTTTCCAAGGTCACACGTAGCTAAGGGGGATCTGAAACTAGAAACCAGGTTCTGTGACTTTCATTCCGCAGTTCTTTCCACTGTACCATATTGCCTCTTTTAGGACATGGAGTAACAGCTACCTTCCTGAAGGAGACCCTTATTCCCTACATGCAGGAACTAGAAACATAGATTCATGTGATTGCCTTCTGACCCCAGATCCTCACTAAACTTCCATCCCAGCTCCTTAAGAATTCATCTTCTTCCCTGGGCTACCCAGCCCTCTCCCTAACAGTGCCCCACTTCCCCTCACTGATCTCCATTTCCCTTGTAGAGCCTTAATCTCCCTTATGGGGTACTCCATTCCCTTCACTGAGCCCCATCTCCTTCATAGAGCCTCAGTTCCTCTCACTGTACCCCTTGCTCATCAGTTAACCTTTGACCCTCTACCCACTACAACCCCTCATCTTTAGTGAGCCCAGCTCCCTCTCAATGATCCACCATCACTTGATTGCGTCAGAGAGAAATGGAGATGCTCAAAGGGAAACCACTCAGGGTTCAGAACTCTCTCTTCTTTTTAGGCCGTTCCCCTCCTTTCCCTTCTCCCTGACACCCTCCCTGGGTTTACTCTCTTTCCTCCTTTATATTGAGTCAGTCAGTAGCCATATGGAGAATACCCTCTTCTTGGCTTTAAGGGGTAGAGGCGGCTCCAGGTTAGGTCTAGGGTAGCACTAGATGGGGTGGGAGCATAGGATTTTATTCCCTTTGGAGAGGGTGAGGTGTGCCGGAGATGGAAGGGGCAGGGAGTCCCAGGCCCTAGTCTGGACTGCTGGGGCTCTTCTCCTCTGCTGTCTTGGGGTGGAGATGAAAAAAATGATCTCACCTTTGTCACAGAGGCTCCCACCGTAGCTGGGCAGACACAGGCAGATGAAGGAGTTGACTTCATCAATGCAAGTGCCCCCATTTAGGCAAGGGCTTGACAGGCAGTCATCAATATCTGGGGAGGAGATGGTGTCAGGTTCAAAAGGCAGCCTCCTCTCCTCCTCCCCCAAGCCTCTCCGCTTCCCTTCAGCCCCGGTTTCTGAACCATGCCAGAAGCAGAGAGCATGACCCTGCAATCCATCCCCTCCCCCGGGTGGCTTTCCAGCAGATGGAGAAGGCAGCTCCATCAGCAATTAGCATTAATTAGGGCCCCACAAGAGCTGCCACAAAGAAGGGTGGGGTGGGCAGGATAGAGGTGAAGGAGGGGCCAATTGCAGCTTCAGGCAGGGAGGGGCACGGGTTTGATTTACATCTTCCTCCAAACTTTCCAGTCTTGAGGCAGGAGCCAGGTTATGTAAAGAATCAAAAACTCCAGAATGGTAGCATGGGAAGACAACTTGAATACCACCTCCTCCAATTCCACCATTGTACAGATGGTGAAACTGAGACCTAGTCAGGGACTTGACCCTCCCGGGTCACACAGTAAGATAAGTAAGTGGCAGAGCTGGGATGAGAACCTTGAAGGAGGCCCAGCCCAGGTCTGTTCCAGTGGGAGAGGGGGACGGGCTCCTTCCCAGTCCTGCCAGGCATAGGCTCCAGAGAATCTTCGGGGTCAAGAATCCAGAAAACAAGGCACAATTCTTTCCCTCACCCCCTCACAGACAAGGCCAATAAGTTGGGCCTTCATCCCTCTGACTGTTCTCCTGCATGGCCCCTGAGAGTTTCCTTGGAGATACAGCAGCACTGAGCTGGAACCATCCTAAGAGCCCTGATGCTAAATGGGGTTGCTTTATCCAGGTCTGATGAAGCAGTATGGGACAGAGGCAAAAAGGGCTGGGCTTGGAGTCAGAGGACCAGGTTCAAATCCTGACTATTATCAAGCAAGCCCTTCCCTTCTCCAGGACTCAGTTTCCTCATCTGTAAAGTGAGGGATTTGGACTCAGTAACAACTAAGGTCTCCTCCACTGATCCGATGATTGGGCTGTAGTCCTTTCCAGTCCCACTTGGGATGGCCACAGCTCCATCTTTTTGTGTTCCCCAAGTCCCCAGCCTCATGAAGTAGCGGAAAGAGCCATAGAATCATAGCTCCAGAGTCCAAATTCTTTACAGATGAGGAAACTGAGGCTCAACAGGGGAAATTACTTTCTCAAGGTCATACAGAAAGGAAAAGGCAAAGCTGGTATCTGAACCCAGGCTCTTCTTGACTCCAAACCTAGGACTCTTCCTTCTATACCATGCTGCCTTTCAGAAAACCGGACTTTCAATTCACGTTCTGTTTTTAATTTTAGTTCAGTGTAGGTCTTTGGGCAAGGCACATTCCCTCTTGGTTTCCTCATCTATGAAATGAGAAGGTTTGCCTGGACTAGGTCTCTAAGGTTCCTCCCAAGGCCAGATTCTACAGTCCCTAAAAACCCATGTTATTTGTAGCCGGTACTGTGCTGCGGGAGGTGGTCCATATTGGCTTTTGAGAGCCAATTGTCAAATTTTCAGTGTCAGCATCAACTCCTCAGAATCAGTAAATGCAAAAAATCAGAGCTTGATTTATTGTTTTGTTGGTTGTCTAGACTTAAGAAAATGATGGGAAAATGTTAATAATGCAGATTAAGCGTAAAAACGTTGTCTTGTATACATCCCTCCCGTCCCCAAAGCTGGTTGTTAAATGTTTACTAACTACCCCTGTCTGCAGTTGAACTCTTCCTTATCTTCATGATCTTTATACATGCTGGTGGATAATGTTCAGAGACAGCTGGGATTCAGAAGAGAGCCCTGACCTGACACTCTGGGTCCTGGTCTGTCCTCTAACATACTGTGTGCATGAAAAAGGTTTCCTTTGTTGGGGTCTCAGCCTTCCTGGCCATGAGGGTCTGTGGGTCTCTGATTCACCTGGCTGGCTCCCTCTCAGACTGTACATAGGCTACAGGGTACAGGACTGAGTCTCCTTCCTCAGGATGACGGGAGGTGTGTGTGTGTGTTGACAAAGGGGGAGGAATTTCAAGGGCAGACTCACCGATCTCACAGTTCTCCCCTGTGAAGCCCTGGTCACAGCTGCAGCCATAGGTGGTATGATTGGCTTGGCATGTGCCACCATGAAGACAGGGGTTGTTCTCACAGGGGTTAGCTGGAGCTGTAAGACAGAAACTGGAGGGTAAGCAGGGGGTACCTGCCTGCCCACCGCAGCCCACCCCCATTTCCAGCTGCATGTCCAGAATGAATTCTCAGAATGTGCTGATGGGGAGAGTCTGGAGGGGAGGATGGCACTCTATTTGTCTGCAAGTCTCTCTCTCTCCCCCACACTTTATAACTGCCTTCCCCCTCTTCCCAACAGAACTGATCAACAAGTTTTTTTAAAATACCCCCTATGTGCCAGACACTATTCTTGGGGTGTCATTAAGAGTTTACATTCAGGGCAGTTCTGTGGCACAGTGAATATAACACTGGCCCTGGAGTCAGGAGGACCTGAGTTCAAGTCAGACACTCATTGATACTTACTAGCTGCATGACCTTGGTGAAGTCACTTGACCCCAAATACTATGCCTTCCCCCTCAATACAAATTTTTTTTACATTCTATGAGGCAGGAGTTTGGTCCAGGGTTAAGAAAGGTTGTGCTTCCGGTGGTGGTTGTTATTTTTCTTCTTCCCTTAAATTTTCAATTAACAAGGATTTATTTTCTTTGTGTGTGTCTCTCTTTTTCTCTCCCTCTCTCTCACTTCTCCCCACATTGAAAAGAAAAAGAAAACAGTCCTAACTCTTGTAGAGATCACAAACCCTTGTAATTCACATAGTTAAGCCAAATAAATTATCTTGGAAGATTCCAAGCACAGCCTGCTCTGAGATGAATTTCCCTTTCCAGAAGGGCCCCCCATCCCTATTCCCCCAATCTCCTCCATTTCTGGTTGGCACTCCTCTTTTTCCCTGAGGATAAACTTCCCAACTCTATCTTGCTTAGATTACAGGAAACAAAATTATCATCATCTCCACCACCATCATAAATGACAACCCACTGTCATTTAAATGGCATTTTAAAGGTTTGCCAAGCCTTCTAAAGAAATGATCTCATTCTAGCTTCCCTACTACCCTACGAGGAATGGTGCTGCAATGATCATTGAGCGCATTTCATAGATGGGGAACACGGAGGCAGTCTTCAAAGTCCACTCTTCAAAGTCAGTACGATTTCTGCCACACCAGGCTGCTTCTCTTGGGACTGTTAATGGAAGGTCATCTTTCTCTGCTTTTCTCAGCCCTCTCCCACCCCAGCCGGCCCTCAAGTAGTCAGGACCCAGTGCCCTGTTCCCTAGTAATGTTTTAAGAAAAAGATAGTCAAAAACTATCATGAGCCTGACGCTGGCCTTGCAGGAAGAAATGTGCCTTCCTTTGGGATGACTGCTGGGTGTCTGTCCAATAACACAAGGCCATGACTAGAAGTTATTCTGGATGGGACCAAGTCTCTCTGGGGACTGACACCTCCTCCAGTTTGGTGATGACCCATCCCGGGTGAGATGGGTTTAGGGAGGGCTGTCAGGGGCAGTCTCACAATCACACACACACACACACAGAGTAACACCTAGCCCAACAGGTCAGGGGGCTTTTAGAACACAGAATGTTAGAGTTCAGAGGAACCTTACTTATCATGTAATCTTACGATGTAGAGCTGTAAGGGGCCTGGCCAAAAAGAACATTGGAAGAGCCATCCTTTTCTGTCTCAGCTCTGTCTGAGGCCATGACTAAACCAGGAAAGTCTGGGTGATAGTGGAATGAGGCAGGACTCCTAAGCGAGCCCTTCATAGGTAGATTTGGATTCCTTCCTTGATTTCTCTGTTTTGCTCCTCTCTTCTTTCCACATATCTGGTCCTATCTTCTCCCTTCCCCCACTGTCCACACTCGGGCCAGCACGGGTAGACGGCTCCTTCCCCAAACCAATTCAGTGGCCTGCTCTCCCACTGCCTGCCCCATCCAGGCTCCCAATGCTGCCTCTCCTTCTGCAGGAGGCATAGACCCCACAGATGCCTCAGCAGATGGTGTGAGCCTGGGCATCAATTACTCTTTCTCTAATTAGTTGACTGACTTTAAGCCATCTCTCCTCTGGTGGGGATCAGTATCCTGGCCCAGCCCAAAGAGCATGGAGGCAGAAGGGAGGGAGGAGGAACCCAGCCCCCAACAGCTTAGTTCCTTCATGTTAGGGAGACATATTTGTCTGGCACCTTTGGACTGAGTGAAGAAAAAGATGAACTGTGCATTCACAGAAAGAGGGTCTGAGATCACTGTGGTTCCCCAGAGCCTTCTCCTGGGTCAAGCTGGACTCTGGGCTTGTCCCCCTCCCCAGGGCAGGGCCATATTCTCCTGCTCTTGGCATAGGAGTGTGTGGGATACAAGGCAGATCTGACCCTCTCTAGCACAGAGGGGTGGGCAGGCAGAGGTCCAGAAAGTTCTGCAACTTGCCCAGGGCCCCCTCCTCTCTCAGGAGCTCAGCCAAGAACACACAAGCCCTATTTCTCTCCCCCTTTTGGTGAGTTATTAGGATAAAAGGGTGAAGGCTGTGAAGGAAAGAGATTCCAAAGTCAGGCCTGGCTTAGCCTGGTTCCTTGTGCCCAGAGATTCAGAGGGATGGAATGGTAGCTAGGAAGAGGCAGCAGGTAACCAAGAGTGGTCTACCACCTGTGCCTTCCAGCCCTCATCTGCAGAGATATAGGGGAAACTATGGAGCTTCTTCAGGCTTTCCCTGATCCCCTGACTTGGGATATGGCTAGATGCTGATGATGCTAGCTGGCATTTACATGGCACTTTAAGCTTTGCAAAGCTCACTTCATATGCTATCTCATAATATCCCCACAACAATCCTGGGAGTTAAGGGCTATGATGATACCCATTTTATGGAGGAGGAAACTGAGGCTGAGAAAAGTTAAGTGACTTATACAGGGTCACACAACCAGTAAGTGTCTGAGGTAGAATTCAAATTCAGGTCTTCCTGACTCCAAGTCAGGGCTCTTTCCTCTAGAGTGCCACCTAGAGGCCTGTGTAACTATCATGTAACTGCCTAGGTGACAGGGTGACAGCATGAGACTGTTACTGTGAAAAGTTGGAGGTTTGACCAAAATATTGGCCGCATGTTTTTGAGTGTGTATGACCGACCCTCCGTGTGACTGTATGGTCATGTGTATCTGTGGCTCACAGCCCCAACAGTGAATTTCATGAGGTTCCATGAAAATCTAATCCAGCTCCTTTTCTCAAATGAGGGACCTGAAACTCAGGAGAAGAGACTTGTTGAAGATCATACAGGGAGGCAGGATTCAAACCTAGCTCCTCAGCCTCTGAATCTTGTGCCTTTTCCACAATGCCACAGAGCCACCCGTTTCTGGCCAAAGGTAGCTCTAGACAAGAATTCTTAACCTGGAAACAATGGCATCTTTATTTCAACAGAATTGGTTCCCTTTGTAATCCCAAGGATTTTGGTTCACACATTTAAAAACATGATTCTCAAATTTCTTACTGTCTCAGGGAGAGAGAAAAAAATTTGGAACTCAACATTTTCAAAAAATTAATGTTAAAATTCTTTACATGTTTGGACATGTAACTGAGGAAAAACAGCAAATAAAAACCATGATTGTCAGAAGAGGGCCATAGGCTTCTTTGGACTGACTGCCCTTGGGGTTGAAGACACAGGAAAAGGTCAAGAGCTGCTAACATAGGGACACAGGACCCTTGGAGCATCAATAAGCTGGAGAGAATGGTGTTCAGAGGCCCAGGTGCTCACACAGGCCTGGCTGCCCAAACGTGTGTGTAGCTGCGTCTGGTCTGCGTCTGGCAAGCCTGGGCCCATGTGGGCGGCTCAAGGAGCCGCCCTCTCTCACCTGCCCACGGAACTGCCGTGACTCAGGCGCTCTTTCCAGCGCTGATTACTATTTTCAAATTCATTTGCATTTCTGCCAGGAGAGACTGTCTGCAGCTCTGAAGTTGCTTCACACCCCTCCCCCATATTAAGTTTCCTTCCATCCCACCAGCAATGGGGCCAAGAGACTGCTTCTTCCTGCCTGCTGCTTGATGGCTTGGCAGGGAGACCAGGGGCACGAGAGTGGTGCCTCTCTCTCTTTCTGCCCTGACATTCCATGTTCTATGTTCTGAAGGCCCTTCCAGCTCTGATAGTCTATTTTCTATATTCTATGGCCCCTTCCAATGCTGACATTCTGTGTTCTAGGGTCCCTTCCAGCTCTGACAGTCTGTGTTCCAAGGTTCCTTCCAGCTTTGACAACCTATATATATTAATGACCCTCCTTACTGTCACATTCTATGCTCTAAGTTCCCTCCCATCTCTGACATTCTGTGTTCTAGGGTCCCTTCCAGCTCTGACCTTCTAAGTTCTACTTACTAAAGCTCATCTCTCTACCTGAGCCTTTGATTGGACTCCTTCCTACCTCTTCAAGGGTATTATTCTAGAGACACCACATTCTGCAGCTCCCCCTCCTACTTCTTCAACTCTTATCAATGAGTATGTTTTCAGAAGATCTGTCCTGGGTCTCTCTTTTCTGTACTTTCTCCTTTGGCAACCTCATTCATTCCCATAGCTTGGACCACCAGCTCTTTCCCAGATGACTCCCTAATTTCAATCTTTCATCTCTGGTGAGCTCCAGACTCCCATCTCCAACCACCTTCAAGGGTGGCTACACAGCTGTATCAAAAGCACCCCAAATTCAGCTTGTCCCAATCATTACTTTCTCCTTACACTTATTCCTCCTTCCAATCTCCTTCCAACAGGTTTTATCAGTAGCACCTGCCTCCCCCATCCCCCATTCAATCAGTCTTCTCTGTTCATAACTTTAGAGTTATCTTTATTCACTCGCCATCACTTTCGGCAAGCCACTTAACTTGTCTGGGCCTAAGTTTCCTCTTCTGTAAAATGAAGGTGTTGGATTATATTACTTCTAAATTCCCTTCTAATTCAAAATCCGCGATTAATATACTTTCATAGTCCATCAGTTACTAAGCCACAGCATTTATTAAGAGCCTGTGGTGGGGCAGCTAGTGGTATAACATGTAGAGTGCTGGGCCTGGAATCTGGAGGACCTGAATTCAAATGTGACCTCAGACACTTGCTAGCTGTCTGACATGGGAAAGTCACTTAAGCCTGATTGCCAAATGCAACATAAGAGTCTATGGTTTGCAGAGCTCTATGCTTGTCCTGGGAAAGATGCTAAATTTAATTAAGATACAATACCCGCCCTTATGGAGAGTATGAGCTAGTAAAGAGTAAGACAGATAGCTAACTATACTATAGCACAGGACTGATAAGTTCATTAGAGAGTTACCAAAAAAAGTGCTATATGAAGTTTGAAGAAGGGTGTTAGCAACCAGGGAAAGCAGGAAGACTTCTTGGAAGATGTAGATTTTTGTGTTGGCTTTTAAAAGAAAGTTAGGCAAAGTTGAGGAGAAAAAGGACTTGAAGCCTGGGGAATAGACTGGGCAGAAGCATGGGAGTCTGGGAGTGCATGACATGTTTTGGGGGTTTTATTTTTGAGAGGGGGAGTGTATCAGCTTGTACAGTTTGGTTGTAGCAAAGAGTGTGTGCAGGGGGAAAATGCATAATAAGCCTGTTAAGATAATCTATTTTAGTTGTGAGGATGCCCATCAATTGGGGATTATCTCAACAAGTTGTGGCATGTGAATGTAATGGAATACTATTGTTCCATAAGAAATGATGAGCAGGTGGATTTCAGAAAAACCTGGAAAGACTTACACGAACTGATGCTGAGTGAAGTGAGCAGAACCAAGAGAACATTGTACACAGTAACAGCAACATTGTTCTATTACTGACTTTGTTAGACTTAGCCAGTGGTGGGGAACCTGTGGCCTCAAGGCCACATGGGGCCCTCTAGGTCCTCAAGTGTGACCCTTTGAGTGAATCCAAACTTTACAAACAAATATCCTTAATAAAAGGATTTGTTCTGTAAAACTTGGACTCAGTCAAAAGGCTACACCCAAGGATCTAGAAAGCTGCAGGTTCCCCACCCCTGGCTTAGCTCTTCTCAGTAATACAATGATCCATGATAATTCCCAAAAGATGATGGAAAATGCTATCTGCATCCAGAGAAAGAACTATGGGGGCAGCTAGATGGCACAGTGAATAGAGCACCAGCCCTGGAGTCAGGAGGGTCTCAGTTCAAATCCAGCCTCAGACACTTAACACTTAACTAGCTGTGTGACCTTGGACAAGTCACTTAACCCCAATTGCCCTAAAAAAAAATAGAACTGTGAAGTGTGAATGTAGACTGAAGCATACTATTTTTGCTTTTTTTGTTTTTTCTTTCTTGTGGTTTTTCCCTTTTATTCTGATCCTTCTTTTACAACATGACTAATGTGGAAATATATTTAATATGATTGTATATGTATAACCTATAGTAAGGTTATAACCCTGTGTGTGTGTGTGTGTGTGTGTGTGTGTGTGTGTGTGTGTGTATATATATATATGTATACCTATGTATAACCTATACATATAACCAAGCAAGATTGCTTGCTGTCTTGGGGAGGGGGAGAGAAAGGAGACGAGAAAAATTTGGAAATTGAAATCTTATAAAAAGTGAATGTTGAAAATTATCTTTACATGTAATTGGAAAAATATTATTAATCAGGGGAAAAAACAAAAAAAAAGAGAATCCATTTTAGAGGGTCTTGAATGCAAAGAATTTGACTTTTACTTAGAGGCAATAGGGAGCCACAGAAAATTTTTCAGTAGCAGAATGATGTGGCTTGAATTATGTATTCAACAAAATTCTTTACAGCAGGGTGAAGGATTAGGTGGAGGTGGAAATGAATAGAAGTATGAAAACTTTTATTAGGAGGCAATGGGGATGCACTGGGATAGTGACTATGGAAATAGCAGAGAGAGAAGGGATGCAAATGATATTGGAGAGATGGAATTTATAGGACCTGGTAACAGGGTGTGAGATGGGAGTCAAAGGGAAGTATCCGTAATAACCTCAAGATCAGGGATGCACAAGACCAAATGAATGGTAGAGTTCAGTTTGGAGCCTGTTGAATTTGAGGTGCTGGTGAGACAGAGATGTCCTACACTGTTAGTTGAAAATGTAGGTCTGGAGTTCAGAAGAGAGGTTATGACTACACACATTGCAGATTTGGCAGTCGTCAGCAGAGAGGTGGTAATTGAAGATATAGGAATGAAAGGGATTGCCAAGGGAGACTCTATAGATGGAAGAAAAAAGGGTCAAGGACAGAACTTTGGTAAATAGACACTTTAATGGGTCTGGAAGAAACAGCAGAAAGGCAGTGGTAGAGGACATACAGGCAGGAGGAGAACTGAGAGAGTGTGTGGCTTCTAACTATAATTTTTTTGCAAATTGTTTCTTCTTTCACATCATGGCTAATACAGAAACGTGTTTTACGTGATTACACATATATAACCTTTATCAAATAGCTTACTGTCTTATGTAGGGGAGAGGGAAGGGAGGCATGGAAGGAAAAAATTTGGAACTCAAAATCTGCTAAAAATGGAATTGTCTTTATGTGAAATTGGAAAAACAAAATATCATTTAAAAAATATCATTTTCAAAAAAGAAAGTGCTACTCCTGAAAGCAAAGAAGTGAATATTCAGTCAGAGAGGGATGCTCAAAAAGTGGAAAAAATTACAGAATGATGAGGTTTGTAAAAAAAGGGTCCATTGGATTTGATGATGATAAAGTCACCGGTGACTTTACAGAGTCATGTTAGTATTCTATCAAGAGGCTGCTGGAGTTTTCAGCAGTTTTTACTGGCAGCTGTGGCAGTTTACAGAATTATCAACCCATAAGAGCCAAGGGCAAAGGGAAAGGTTAGTGGAACTTGGCTAAATTTGGGGGAGAGGGTCCGGCTGTCTGCCTCCAGAGCTAGAAGCAGTCTGAAGCGGCAGCCCTGCAGCTGCCTTCATGTGGCTGCTTCAGAGCTCCCAGCCTGCAGACTGCAGGGGGGACAAGCAATCATTCAGAGGCTGTGCTCTTGCCTTGATCTGCCTGGATCAGGATTGCAGTCTTGTGTGGTCCTGAGGTGCGTGACCAGTGAGCCAAAGCTGGTGGCAAGATACTATAACTCCTCTAGTACCCACCACAGGGCTCTGAACAGAGAAATTGTTTAATGAATGTTTGTTGAATTAACTGAATGAATGATTTAAGGTTCCTTCTAGCACTAATATTTGGTGTTCTATGTTTTAAGGCAATTTAGGGTTCTAACATTTGATGTTCCATTTTTTACAGTCCCTTCCAACTCTGCTGTTCTTTAATGCTATGATTTTGGGTCAGATTATGGCCTCCTTCCCAAACAATTCTTCACCACTGGGACCATCTCCATCCTAATTTTCTTGCCTACAAAATGCATAGAACATTTGGCCAAGCTGGCCGGCAGGAGTCTTGGGATGGTGTTGCAGAGTCCTAGGTCTCATGACCCATTCACCCGAGGAGACTCAAGGAGGAAGAAGGAATGAAGAGGCAGAAAGAGGAACTGTCTACTCACCCCTACAGAGTATAGCATTTAGACACTGACAGTGCTCTGACCCACCACTCAATGATTTATGCCCAGAGCTATTCTTGAGAGAAAAGTACGACTGTCATCTCTTTGCACAAGCCTGAAACTTGAGAGATAAGGACTGGTGTGTGTGTGTGTGTGTGTGTGTGTGTTGGGTGGGGGGAAGGGGAAAACTTGTTTCTGTTCATGGTAACAGAGAACATGCCTAGAAAATATGTGGTTGTCTGTAGCTTGAGGTAGAAAAATGCCTCTATCCCTAGTAAGCTCCTTGTCTGAGAGAGTGACAAAGCCCCCCTTCCCTTAAGGAGTCCCTGGTCAAAGGGGTAGGCCCAACCCCTGCCCTCATGGAGTCAGGTTAGATGGACTAATTAAGATGCATGACCTCTGCTCCCAAGGAATCTCCACTCTGAGGGGAAGGAGACATTCGCCCTTGGGGACTTCAAACTCAAGGTCTGAATGCTAGATACCATTCCTGGAGGAATACCTATTTGGACAGAAAGATACAACCCCAGCCCTTGGTGAGCTTAAGGACTGTCCCCCTACCCCTACCCCTCCCTGCCCCTCAGCTATCCTGAGTAGGCGGGAGCCTGAAAGCTTGAAATAAGATTATATTGGAAGCTTTAATGATGATTAACTGAGCCTTCATTCAAGGTTGTAGGAGATAGGCAGGGAGAGAACTTTACCATGCCTGTCCAAGCTTAGTGCCAAGACTCCCCTACAGTTGCCATGACGACAAGAGGCTGCCTGTTGGCTCCAGGAGAGTGGAGAGGTGGGCCGAGTTGTGGTTTTGAGCAGTCGGTTCTCTTTCCCCAACAGGTCCTTGTCCCAAACATAGGCCTGTGAGGTGAGCAGTGATCAAAGCCCCTGGACTCCTGGCTGTGGGGCCTATCATCTTCAGACTCAAAGTGATGATGGTCTTGGTATGAGGAGATGACCATCACCCCTTCAAGGACAGGGAGACGTGGAACGGGGTCACTATCCATCCCATTCTGGAATTGTACTTTCTCAGGTGAAGCTAAGTGGCTCTAATAATTGCCAGCTTAGAGGAGGAACTAGAGGGGTGCACATGGTGCTTGTGGGCAGAATGAGAACCAGTGGGAAGAGGGGCAGAGGAGGATAACAGATACAGATTCATCTCCATGCAGGCAAGAACTTCCAGCAAAAAGAACTGCCCAAGAATAGAATGTTCAGATCACTGGCCTCAGATGCATTATTTCCCAGAACTCTGAAAGAATTGGCAGCTGTGACGGCTGAGCTGATGCTCTGATGTCGGTGACCTTTGAAAGAAAGGTAGTGGACTAAATATGAGCAAACGTTTCAGTTTTCCAAAAGAGGACCACAATACAGTCTTTATACTATACACATGTCAACAAGGCATTTCACAAAGTCAGAAAAAGTTTTCAAATGGCATCATTTGTGCCTCAGATAAACTCCACTGGAGGCGATACTACCAATATGCCTTGGGAATGAGATGGAAAGATGTGGACTAGATGATTATACAGTTAGGAGGCTTTGGAAATGAATCGAAGGAGTAGTTATTAATGAAGCAAAGTTAACTTGGAGGCAGGTCTTAAGTGGATTGCCGCAGGGATCTGTCATACATTATAACCAATGACTTATTTGAAGCATATCCCTGAATGATACATTTTGAGCTAGAAGAGGCTTTAGAGGCCCTCTAGTCCAGCCATTTTACAGGTGAGGGCCGGAGGAGTTTAAGCGACTTGCTCAAGGTCACATAGCTATCTATCATAAATGGTATGGTTATGAAAATGATCAGTGACAAAGCTGGAAAGGGGAGCTAACCAGGTGAAAGAGATGATTGAACAGGACCAAAAAAGACCTTAAAAATCTAGAACCATGGGCACTGATACCACAGTTCCCCAGGGGGATTTATCACAAGAATTGCTGGAGAGAATAACAAAGGTGTGGAACTCTTGTTTCCAGTAAACATAGAGAGCAAGGAGAATTTTCCACTTAACTGCAGAGAGTGAAGAATGTTTGTCTTTTGGCCAGAGTCAAGCTGTCAAGTCAACAAGAATTTATTAAGCACCTACTCTGCACTAGGCACTGTGCTAAACACTAAGGATACAAAGAAAGGCCAAAAAGCAGCCCTGATTTCAAGGAACTTGCGATCTAATGGGAGGAACAACATGCAAGCAACTCCGTACAAACAAGATAAATGAGGAGTAAGTGAGAGATAAACTCAAAGGGAAGGCATTGAATTTAAGGACTGGGAAAGGTTTCTTGTGGAGATGGGACTTTAGCCGAGACTTGAAGGAAGTTAGGAGACGAAGATGAGGAGAGAGAGCTTTCCTGGCCTAGGAGACAGCCAGTGAAAATGCCTGGAGGAGGAAGATGGAACGTATTGTTTGAGCAGCAACAAGGAGGCCATTGTCGCTGGATAGTAGAGTAGATGGAAAAGGGAGGGAATAAAGTGTAAGAAGACCAGAAAGGAGGAAGAAGCCAGGTTATGAAGGGGTTTGAAGGCCAGAGGATTTTATATGTGATCCTGAGTCAATAAAGAACCACTGGAATTTATCAGACAGTAGACTAGCAGGGTTAGAATCCACTTTAGGAAGATCAATTTGACATCTGAATGGAGAGTGGACTAGAGTCTGGAGGAGAGACTTGGGGCAGGGAGGTGGCCAGCGGGCTATTGCCTAGTTCAGGGGCGAGGTGATGAGGATGTGCCACAGGGTGGTGGGAGCGTCAGATGAGGGAAGAGGACACATAGGAGAGATGCTATGAAGGCAGAAATGGAAAGACTTGACAATGGATTAGATACAGGGGTGAGAGGGAAGCATTGAGGATGAGACACAGGTTTTAAGTCTAGATGACTGGGAAGATGGTGATACTCTGGACAATAATAGAGAAGTTAAGAAGCGGGGACGGTGTGGAGGAAAAAAAATAATGAGCTCAGTCTGGGGGCATCTGGTTCAATTTGTCTATTAGGTAATAGGTTATTGAAGAATGGCAGTCAGAACAGAGGTTCGATAGAATCTGACAAATAAATCTGAGAATTATCTAGAGATGATGGCTGAAACCAAGCAAAACAGCACACAGAGAGAAGAGAACAGGGCCCAGGGCAGAGCGCTGGAGGACACCTAGAGTTGGTAGGCATGACCTAGACCAGGGGTGGAGAACCTGCAGCCGGTTCCCCATCCCTGACCTAGACAGATTCAACAAAGGAGACTGATAAGGAGTGGTCCAAGAGGGAAGAGGAGAACCAGGAGAAAACAGTAACACAGAAACCTAGAGAGAATAGAATATGGAGCTGAGGTTATTGACATTATCAAAGGCTGCAGAGAGGTCAAGAAGTATGAGGACTGAGGAAAGACCATTCAATTTGAGAATTAAAAATCACCAGCAATTTTGGAAAGAAGAGTTTAATTGAATGATGAGGACAGAAGCCAGACTACAGAAGGTTAAGAAGAGGGAAATAGCTTGGCAGGGATGGATCAAATGGGGGGTTTCTTGAAAATGGGGGACCCATGAGCATGTTTAAATGAAAGAGTAGAGATGATGTGTGCATGTGGAGAGGTTTGCCGTGGCAAGCAGAAGAACCACCTTGTTATGTGAGACAGGTGAATGGGGAGATGATGGCAGAAGACATCTGGGGGGTGGACAATGAGGAAGGGAGAAGAATGAGCTCTCCTAGAACGGCCTCATTTTTTTTCAGCAAAACACAAAAGGTTCTCACCTGAGAGGGGTGGGGTGCAGGAAGGAGAGTGATGGGAAGTTTGAGGAGGGGTTAAAGGGTTTGAAAAAGTGAGGTGGCGAGTGGGATAGTGAGTCAATTAGGGGGCTATAAAAGGATTGCCTGGCCTTAGTAGAGTCCCAGTTGAGATTATGTAACAAATTTGTAGTGGACCCAGTCAGCATGATTTTGTGATTTTTTTTTCCCCCTTTGTTCAGCAACACATAAGTAAGAGTGATGGTAGGAGTAATACAGGGCTGAGGCTTGTCAGTGCAAGGTCAACAATAAGACAAGAAGGCAAAGTACTCAAGAGAAGACTGTGTAGACATGGGTTAGAGAACGGAGGGTACATAGTACAGGGGTGATGGTCTGAGAAAGACCTGAGAGATGAAGGGATTGCAGGTCATAGTAAGGACAAAGAAGAGGGACTGGGATTACAAGACCAGGAAGAAGCGCAATGACAGCAGACTGTGATAAGGTAAGAGTCATTTCAGAGTTCATTAGCATGGAAGACAAATAATTGTTATCTATACTTGGTCTTTGTCTTAAAGGAGAATACAAAGGGGTTTGAGGAATGTCTCCCTGATTTTTCAGGTTATCAGAAGAGAATGAAGGTTTTCCATAAAAACCCAAAGAAGGATTTCAACATAAAAGCAAAGAACAAAGATGATATGGAGAGGCTGAGAGGAATCCTGTTTGGTGCCAAGAGATGAGAGGATGGAAGAATGAGATCCAGAAAAGAAAAGGAAGAACGATCACGGAACACTTGGAACAAAGTAATAGCTATGAGGCTCTTCCCAAAGAAGAGGGAAATGGACCCAATGAGATACTCATCCTCCAAGGAATCATTATGTGGAACCCCCAGTGAGAGATCTGCCAGTAAGGGTCTGAAGATAAACACAACAGTAATGAGCACTGATGACTCTGGTTGAGGGACGTAGTGGTAGCTTCAAAACTAGAGGGGACCTCCTTTTACAAATGGGGAAATGGAGGCCGAGGGAGGTTAAGTGACGTGCTTACAGTCATACATGTAGTAAGTGGCTAAATAAGCATTTGAACCCACATCTGCCGACTCCAAATATGCCATCCTTTGGCACACAGTAAATGCTTAGTAAACGATAAAGACTTTGTCAATGCCCGTCAGATCTCATGACTACCACCTGCTTTGGTGACTGGCACACCAAAGCAGAAGGATCCTAGAAAGCATTGCTAGGGATCATGTGCCACAAATGGTGTTTACCTTCCTTGGTCCTAATCAAAGGCTAGGACTTCAGAAGAGAAAGGCGGATTTGGAAAGCCAGTTAAGAAGATGGTATCTAAGGACAAGATTTAGCTTTCTGGACCACAGTTTAAAAATCAGAAATAAGAAGCTCCTGATCAGAAACAAGAGCTTTAACAAGGGCTGGTAAGAGCGCATTTGCCTGTTGTCTGGCAAATCTGATCAAAATGACTTTAAGTTGAAAAGGAGGGGAGAGGGATGATATCACAATGGGGAAGAAAAGCAATAGAACTGTCCAGACATCTGTAGGAGATAACATATGAAAACAGAACTAGCAATAAAAACGCAGCCTCAGATGTCCATACTCAAAATTCAGAGCGTTTTTTTTAAAAAGTAAGATATTACTAGCTGTGTGACCTTGGGCAATTCACTTCACCCCAATTGCCTTGTCTTCCCCCCTCCCCCCTAAAAAGTAAGACAAATCAGAGATCCTAATATAAAGGGAAAAATTAGACCTCAAACTATCACTGAGACTCGTAGTATGAGAACCATGCCAGAAATAGAGCTCTGGAAGGAGATACGTTATAGAAAAGGAACAGAATGGATAATAGGAACGGTGCAATAACACTGCACATTAAGAAGAGACCAGATATTTGTGTAGGGATATCTAGGAAGTAGAAGGGGTAAGCCAGCATGGGGCAGAGCATTTGAGTGAGCAGCAACAGAAGAGACAGTGTCGTAGGGACAGGAAAAGGAAAAAGATGAAACATCAGAAAACAGATCACAAATCTGGGACAGTGGCACAAAGCTTGGCTATCAATCATTTCAAACATCTGCTTGAGTTCTCTTTTTGCCTAGAGCACAGCAGCTATTAAATTCTTGGCTTGCCATAATGCTAATTTCATCCTTCAAAAGATGCAGGAGCTAAGAGAAAGAGGTTCTATTCTAGAGACCTAATCTTCTATAATCAGGAGGAATTAGGTGCTGAAGTAGCAAAGAGGGGCGTCTTGGAGGAGAGGGACCACAGAATCTTAGAATTTTAGGATAAAGAAGGAAAGGAAAGTTGGGCATTGCTTGATATGTATGTACCCTTGGAATGCCTTCAAAAAGTTCAAAGAGAGTCAGGATCCCATGGACCAAAATCCTACAGGAAAAGTCATTGCAGGAGGGATGACAAAGTCAAAAATGAAATTCTGAAGATACAAAGAGAAACCATTCTGAGGAGACAGAAGAAAGACCAGTGTGCGTACACAGGAAACTCTCTGACCTACTTCGATTGTTACCCACGCCAAGAGGGGGAGGACTAGGACAGGTAAGAGAGGGTGAATACAAAATTGTGTCTGCTGGCTGTCTGGTAAGACCACAGTCAGGGGTGCTGAAGTGAAGAATGAGCCGAGGCTGCTGGAAAGCTAAAGACATTTAAAAGGGTTGGAAGGCTTTTTTCCCCCCTCCTATACTGGGAATAAAGGAGATCAAAGAAAAGATGTGACCATTGTTCAGAGGGGAAAAGATGATAATTATAGGCTACAGTGAGAAGGCAGAGCTACCCAATCCTTATCTGACTTCTGTTTGCTCTGCTAAGGAAAATGCTCTTTGGACTAGAAAGGGCAGAACAAAAATGGCTAATTCAGAGTTAATCCTCAAAATAACTATAGGATCATAGATTAAAGGGATTTGAAGAGATCATAGAGTCCAACCCCCTCACTTTACAGGGGAGGAAACTGAGGCCCAGAGAGATTGCAGCTGACCCAAGGACACACAGAAAAGAAATGCCCAAATTTGACCTCAGGTCCTCTGACTTCCAGATCCAGCCAGGCCTTTTTCTGCTCCATCAGTCTCCTAAGTCGGCTAGTTGCCCTTGAAAAGTCCAACCCCTCAGGCCTTGACAAATGAAGTATAGCCCATAGTACAGAGAGAGCTAGAGGGTGTGATTGCTGAGTCACTGTCAGTAATTTATGAAAAATCTTCGAGAGCAGAAGGGGATTGGACAAGGACAAAGGTTGTCCTAATTTACAAAAGTAGGGAGAGCAAATCTAAAAGCTGCTGGCAGCTTGACTTCTCTATCTTATAAATTCTAGAGCATATTATTCAAGGTATGCAGAGTGATCAGCTTGAAAAGGAAGTGATGATCATCGAGTCACTAGAAGTTCACTGATAATAGGATCTGCCTGTCAGAGTAGCCTCATTCCCTTTAAAATTTTTTCCCTAGTTACCGTATCAGTAACCCCTATTCAATCAACTCCAGTGACTCCTTGTCACCTTGAGGATCAAATATAAAATTTCCTAGTTATTGTTCAAAGCCCTTCATAACCTGGTCCCCTTCTACCTTTCTAATTGTTCTTATACCTTACTCCCTCCACATATTCTTCAAGTCTGTGACACTGGCCTCCCGGCTTTTCCTCATACAAGACACTCCATCCCCAGACTCCCAAGTGTTTTCATTGGCTGTCTGTCCCTCATGTCCAGAATTCTCTCCCTCCTGACTTGCCCAACTTCCTTTGAGCCACAGCTAAAATCCTACCTTCTATAGCAGTGGTTCTCAGCCTTCCTAACGCTTCGACCTTTTAATACTCATATGTGGGCAGACCCACCTGGAGATGGATAGAGGAGTGGTGTCTCAGTTCTTAGGCAACCTCTGTGACCCTTGTGAAAGGGTCGTTTGACCCCCAAAGGGGTCGCAACCCACAGATTGAAAACCGCTGATCTATAGGAAGCCTTTCCTGATCCCCTCTAATACAGTGATCTGTTGATGATCTCCAGGTTATTCTGTATGTAGCTTGTTTGTACATGGTTGTTTTCAAGGTATTTCCCTCTTGAGACTGTGAGCTCCTTGACAGCAGGGATTGGTTTTTTGTTGTTGTTGTTAGTTTTTCGCCTTCTTTGTATCTCCAGCATTTAGCCCAATGCTTGGTGTGTATATCAGAGCTACTTAATAAATGCCTTTCGATATTTCAGGGAAATGCTGTAGATACCTGTATTTTAGTAAAGCATTTGATGAAGTCTCTCATATGGACAAGATGGAGAGTGTTATCACATGAACATACTGCTGAATGAAGGTAGAGGAAATCATGAAAGCATGTTAACTGGGTCTGCTACAACTTAGTATTATATAATCTAAACTGGGCCCTCACCATTGCAAGACAATCTTATTTTCACCTCCCTAATCAATTCGCTATCTTGTTTACCATAGGGCTCTTTAAAAATCTCTCTTCAAAACTCCCTTGGCTCTTCTCTTTCTACCTTCTTAACTGAAAATTTTGCTTCATATTTTACTGGGGAAAAATGAAGCTATTTGCTAAGATTTCTGTCTTCTCTCCTTCTCCTCATCTCACATCATCCAGATGCCCTCTGCCACTATCTCCCGGTCACCCCTGTCTCACTCCTGCAGATAATTCTCATATCTACTTACCCAACCCTAATCTCTCTGCTGACCTTCAGTATCACATCTCCAACTATCTATTGGATATCTCAAAGTGTCCTGTAGACACCTTCAACTCAACATGTCCAAAATGGAATTTATTATCATTTCTCCTAAATCTTCCCCCTATCACTATTGAGGGCACTATAACCCTCCCAGTTACCAAGGTCACATTTTGATCTACAAAACAGAGAAACTTCCAGTTTGGCCATATGTATTTTTCCTTGGTTACCCTACATCTGGAGCATTCTGTACAATTCTAGGTAACTCTTTGAGGATGAATACTAAAAAAGTGGAGGCCATCCATAGGAAAGCCACGAGCATTGCTAGGGAACTGGCGTGCAGTCCATAAATTGATGACCTCTGAGTGTCCTTCCAGCCTTAGGATTCTGCTGAACTCCTTGTAACTAGAACTTGGACGTTTGAGATACTGTGTAGAGAATTCCTGTGCTGAGTAGGTGGTGGGACTAGATCTCCTCTGAGGCACCTTTTAGTTCTGAGATTTAATATCCTATAAAAATGAACCCCTTGGTGTGGAGGGAGAGACCTCCCTCTGCTTGGATGTTGTCAATCTTTCATCCGATAGTGTGATGGCAAAGGGCCTCAGAAACTCTAAGCTTTAGAGACCTCTGATTTTCTCCCCAAAATGAAAACATTTGAACCATAAAACAAGGAAAGTGAGGCTCAGACAGGGAAAATAACATGTGGAAGGTCACACAGTGAGGAAAGGACAAGAAGGGGGGCTGCAGAGGCAAAGCCAAGACGGCAAAGCAGCAGGAATAAGTACATTGAGGAACTCCTCCCAACAAAATTCTGCCAAAAAGATCCAGAAAACACATCAGACTGAATCCTGACCAGGAAATCCAAGACAGAATCACAATGAGTCATTTTTCTGGCCCAGGTTGGCAGAGAGATAGATAGAGAAGGCTGTGGATGGTGGGGTCTGGGTTTGGCTGGGAGTGTAAACCTCTGTGAAACATTCCAGTGCCCAAGGGCTGAAGGAAGACAGAAGCTGTGCACTCCAGCAAGACAAGGTCCCAAACTTTGTGCCTTGACCTCATGCAAGGTACAGGGTAGATGCCAACTGGCAGCTTTGCTACTCTCTACCAAGTTCCAGCTCATAGATCCAAGGCATACTGAGGAAGGGTCATGTGCACAGGAATGGTGTTCCAGGGTGATCAGCTGTTGCAAGTCCCTAGGCTGTATATTGAGTGAGAAGTGAGTTCATAAGCAAACAACAGTAGTGTGGCTTAGACCCCAGGAGCAGAGCTCGGTCTCAGATCCAACCTTTAGCCCCATTTGAAGGCTACAGAGGAATAACCAAGGAAGGATTCCAAAACCAAAGGGAAGACTTGTTCTGTCACTATGAACCAGTAAAGCTTTCCAGTTGGCTGATTGATAGTGGCTGAATTTAACAGCAGTCTTACTGAAACTCCGGAGGAAGCAAGCCCATAGGTTTGTTGCTCAGACCAAGCCTGGTTTGGCAGCTTGCAAAGTTCAAACCAAAGGGACAGTGATCAAACTTGCACTGGATCAGACAAATGGGAGAACTAAACATTTCCAGGTCTCCAGCCTGAGCTGTCTCTGAGATCCTGGAATGACAAAATGCTCAATACTCCAAGAAAACAGCAGTAAGACCAACCCAGATAGTCCCTCCAAAAGTGAGCAGATCCTTGAAAAAGTCAGGAAGCAGGCTGGGTGACTGAGTAAATAAAAAAGAATCCCATCATAAAAAAAAAAAACTATTATGGTGACAGGGCTGCTTAAGACATAAACCCAGAAGAGAATGACTCCAAAATATCTACAAGCAAAGCCTCAAAGAAAATCACATCTTGGGCACAAATTCAACTAGAATTCCTGGAAGAGATGAAGCAAGAGTTTTTTTTAAAGAGTTTAAAATATTTTTTATAAATGAAATGAGAGTGCTAGAGAAAAAATAGAAAATAAATGAGAGATGGAAGAAAGAATTGGAAAGGGAATTAGCAACTTGGCATAAGAGGTTCAAAACCTTGCCCAAGCAACAAGCTCCCTGAAAATTAGAATGGCCCAAATAGAAAGAAGGCAGATTTTTGTTGATTAGAAGAAATTAATTTTTTAAAAACCAGAAAAACCCCTAGAGCTAGAACTCAAGTCTCCTGATTCCCAGCCCTTTACTTAAGGAGCCCTTCCCAGTAGCAGTGACTGCAGAGAAACAATATATCAGGACCCAATACCTCCTTTAGGTTGGTGTCCTGCCCCCTGGAAGGCAGACTGATCAGTAAGTTCATCTAACCTTACCAGCTGTAAAATACAAACCTATTTGTGATAAGGCCAACATGTGGGAATCTACTTCTATTCGTGGTCTCTGTCTCTAGATGAGGCTCTCTTGGTCTTTGATGGTCCAGGATAAAAGAGAACCTGAGATAGGGTGGCCTGTAGTCCTGAAGATGAACATCATGAATAATGAGACCTTGGTGAAATGACTTAAAGAGCTTAGGGTCCTGGGGCTTAGGGAGTGGGATCATTGGCCAGAACCCTAGGGCTTACTCAGACTCCAGCTCACTTCTTGATTGCCAAAGCCCATACATCCACATTAATATTTTAAGAACCTGTGATCATATCAGTGTAGGTAGTCTCTCTACCAGGACTGGACCAAAACTCCTCCATGCCTTAGTAGATGATTTCATGAGCTCATATGGCTAAAAAAAAATGCCATCACCTGGAGTTCACCTTTCTGGTGGTGAACCTCTCTGAACTTAGCTAGGAGCTGTTTCCTGGATATAGCACATACCATCCATTACTCAAAACTTTGATGATCTGCCAGAACTTATAGTGTGACATAATGGATAAGGAGCCAGCCATGAAGATAGGAAGACAAAAGCTGAAGCCCTGACCCTGTGGAACTGATGGTTGCTCCATTGTTTCCATTGTGTCTGACTTTTTGTGACCCCATTTGGTGTTTTCTTGGCAAAGATACCAGAGTGGTTGGCCATTTCCTTCTCCAGCTCATTTTACAGATGAGGAAACTGAGGTAAACAGGGTTAAATGACTTTCCCAGGGTCACCCAGCTAATAAGTGCCTGAGGCCAGATTTGAACTCAGAAAGATGAGTCTTCCTAACTTCAGGCCTGACTACCCAATGTAGCACCACCTAGTTGCCCTCTGTGGAACTGGAAAAGTCACTTAGTCTCTGTTCTAGGCACCTTAGATTAAATTGCAGCAAAGGTGCTGAACTTTATTGGTCAAAAGAGTTTTCTAACCAGGCAGTTCCTTGTGTCAATAAAGTGACAGATCCAGTCCCTGTTCTCGATCAACCTATTTGTATGCTGGCCTAGCCTTTGAGAGCCCAGCAACACTTTCATGGTGTGGTAGGTAATTAGAAGCAAATATATCAGAGGGTTAATGGTGATTGGCATTCATATGGCTCTTTCTGGTTACAAAGTGCTGTGAGCTGTAGCACGAATGAAACAGAGACACCAATAACCCAGAAAACACACCTTGCTAGAGCTGGGCAAAAAATTGGCCCAGAGGATGATGGACTCTGACCAAGCACTGGTCACAGATGGGCTCCCCCCCCCCCCCCCGCATCCCCAGGGCCCATCACACAGAGCTCACTGCCTGCCTTTGGGGATGGTCACCCTTGTTTCTGCCTCTGGTTTGGTACTTACCTTCCTCACTACTCCGGTTACTCTCCCCAGCCCATGATCCACTTTCTAATTCTCCCATTATTGATGCTTCTTCTCCACTCCCAGCCTCTCCAAGAATCTGAGTTCCTGCATCCAAAGCAGAGCTTGGTCCAATCTCCTGGGGATCAGGAATTTCTAGGACCTGAAGGCTGTGCCTTTGTATGTGAAGGGTAGTATCTGTGGTTGGCTCTCTTTCTTCCAGTAGGCCAGGCAGTAAGGGAACCCGGGTCTGGGAGGTCTCCCACAATGTCCCCTTCTGCCCCTCTCCAGAGATGTCATCTCCCTCTGGCTCTGGGGTGACAGGGGCGGCCCAATCTTTCTTGGCCAATGTCGAGGCTCCTGGTGTCCAGGGTAAAAAGACTACCTCTCCCAAGGGGCTCCCTTCCTGGGGGGAGGCTGGGCTGGCTGGATCCATGGTAGTGGAAGGCAGCTCAAGGGATTGCTCAGCTTCAGAAGCTGGCTGGGGTGAGGAGGTTGCTAGCTTAGACTTCTCTTGAGACTTAGGCTCACTGGTCCTAGTCCATTCTTCAGGGTCAGGCCTGGGCTGCAGGCTCTGGCTTCCTAGAACTAGAGCAGGAGAAGGAATGGACGTGTAGAAATCAAACTTCTCCATTCCTTTAGATTCCTCCCATGTCTCAAGTTGGGCAGGTAGGTCCTGATGCAACAACAGACCAGATCCTGGACTTGTGGAGGGGGTGTCTTCTCCATTTGGTGAGGTGGTTCCTAGCCCCAAAGTCTCATGGGGTCTAGTATATTCAGTTGGGCTAACCTCTTGGCCTTGCTCAAGCTGCTGGTTGTCCCACCCTATAGTCAGGGACCAGGAATCAGTTCCTAGATCTCCTTTATCCTGGGGCTTGGAGCCAGGAAATGTGGATGGTGCAGGTGGTTTGGTCCCATTTATCTCTGACTTAATCTCAGTCCCTCCGGGGATGTCTCTCCCTTCAATTGGCCAGTCAGTGTAGGGGGAAACAGGACTGTGGGGTACTCCTGGGGCAGCTGTGGTTCCACTATACAGAGGCAGCCCCACATCATCTCTGGCACTGACAGAGAGATAAGTGTCCAAGGTTGGTGTGGGCAGAGACATTAAGGGTGGTTTGGGGGCCCGAAGCATGGCTAGAACAGGCATATCCCTGCCACCATGGGCCTCCCCTGAAGAGTCCTCGGGGTCCCCTGGCTCCATGCCCAGGTGGGGATCTTTTTTGGGGCCTGAGGTTCCATGTTCAGGGTCCTGGGCACCATCCTGACTCCCAGGATAAGCAGCTTCTTTTTTCTTGGGGGCTGGTGATGACACAGAGTTGGGGCTCAGTGGGCTTTCCTCATTCTGGATTCCTGAAGAGCCTACAATAAAAATACCACGTAGCAGGTTAGAGGTAGAGATGTCCAAATGGGCAAAACTTGGGGTTGTCAGTCAGAGGGACCCCACCACAAGGGAACTCTTTTCCTCTTGGCCAGTCTCTTCCTGTGTGGCCCCAGCCATATCCCTGGGAGCGCCCTCTCTTTTTAATCCAGCTGGGATCTGGGGACAGGGTGATGTCACAATTCAGACAACAGGGCAAAGTGGAAGAAATCCTGGTGCTTCTGTGTTACTGGGCATCTTTTTTTTTTTTAATCTCTCTAAGCCTCTGGTCCCTCACTTGCAAGATGATAATCAGAATAACACTTGTACTACTTGAGTTAGGCCTGGGGCATTTTTTTAAATAAAGTTTTTTTGCAAATCTGAAAGTGCCATAGCAGGGGTTCTTACCTTAGGGTCCATGAATAGATTTCAGGGGCCTTGGATGGGAAAAAAATTATATCTTCCTTTTCTCTAATTTTAAATTTCCTTTGTAATCCTATGTATTGTATTTTATGCCTTTAAAAGCACAGACACAGGAAAGGTTAAGAACTCCCATGCTATAACAATGAGAGTTGTTAGTATTATTTTTAATAATAAGATTAAACAGCTGCCCTTTCGGGACGTGGCCTTTGGTCTCTATGGTTCCTCATGGCAGGCACAATGCTTCCACCTCAGGGACTGGGCCATGAGAAGTTCAGGTTGGCTTTGGGTTTTGGAAGCTCTAGAGAAGCGCCAACCAATCCCAGCCCCTTCAGGTTGCCATGGAAGCAGCAAGCTGTAGTTGAAAGGGGGTGGGAAGTGAAGATGAACTACCCTGGGGTCTTACTGTCTACTATGAGGGAGGAGAGAGAAGGGGAGAGCCGGCTTTCAGGAGACTTGGATCCCAGATCCAAAGTGGGCTTTTATGGTGAGAACTGAGACCATCTGTGAGCTAAGGCAGAACAGGGCAGGGATCTGGGGGTGGGGGAAACATCATTTGCTTCCCCTTCCTCAGGGCTTAGCTATGGGAATGAGGCTTCATTTTCCCAGACCTGCATTTTAGGCTCTACCACCCACCGCTTCCCCTCCCCCCCAACCCAAGAACAAAGAAGCATTTCCTTTCTCATGCCCAATGCATTGGAAGGAAGATTCCCTCTTCCTGCTATGGGGTGTTTCTCAGAGCTACCCTTCCTTGACATCCCTCAGTTCCCCAGGAGCCTAAATTCTTCCATGATTTCATCTTCTCCCAGGTCCCTCTCAACTTCATCCAAATGGCAGGAGGGAAGGCCAAGTTCTCCTCTATAAAATTATGGGCAGAGTACTGGAAGAACTATCTAAGCCCATGGGGTCACAGATGCCTTTGAGGATGGGAAGGATCACTGAATATCAAGTCTACAGAGGGCTTAGGAGTGGGAAGGGATGCTGCAGGTCATCCAGTTCTACCCTGCTCATTTAACAGATGAAGAAAATGAGGGCCAGCAAGTGTCCAAGGTCACAAGTGGCAGAGCTGGGCTCCAAGCCCCGGACTCCCGGCTCTAAAACCAATACTCTTTTCATTGCACCAGATTGCCTTTGAGCATAGAATGTCAGAGCTGGAAGGGAACCTGGAGACCATGTGGCCCAATCCTTCCATTTACAGATGCGAAAGCAAAGGCCCGGAGAGAAGAAGGGACTGGCGTGCTCTGAACTCTTACTGATAAGTAGCAGAAGTGATGGTTTAAGCCTCAAGGCTTCCTGACCCAGGTGTACTTCACTGGGTCCTAAAGGAAAAGTGGCTAGAGAGAGTGTTAAAGTACTAGGAGGGAGCTGGGGAGGGGGACTGCAGTCCCAGACTCCAGTTCACATGGGGTGTGACTGGTTGAGAAGGAAACAACAAGCAGATGAGGTGAGCCCTACATCCCTGCAGGTGCCTGCTCCCTTGAGTGTCCTTTTGATGGCTTTCCCTATAAAACTTAATGGCTTGCTACAATCTGCAATTCTAGTTTTAATGAGCTACCTCCACAAAACATTTATTTTTAGTTGGAAAAATAAAGCATCAGCTGGGCCTGGGCTGCCACCCCTCCCCTGAGAAGTCAAATCCTCCAACACTGGAGGGTGGGCTGGGAGATAGAAGCAGCTTCTCCTTCAATCTGGATAACGTTGACCTCACCCACTACTGCCCCAGGCAAGTTCCCTCAGCACAAATGCCCTCAGGAAAGGGACCTCTCTGTCTCCTTAATCTGGGCACAGAAAGGCTTGATAGAACACAAAATATCAGAGCTAGAAAGGACCTTAGTTTTTCCCCTCTCACTTGTACAGGTGGAAAACTGACTTGCTCAAAGTCATGTTGTAAGTTAGCAGAGAGCTAGGAGCACAACGATGGTTTTGCAGGCCTTTCCTAGGTGTATAGAGACACAATGCCAGCACAGAAAATAGCTCTTTTATATCTAATCCAACCAAGGCTTTCCCAGTGCCAAAATGACCATGGACCATTCACTTCCTCCCTCTGGGCCTCAGTGCCCTCTGCAGGATGAAAAGGTTGGACTGGATCCTTCCAGCCCTGACATTCTTTAGACTATGTTTAAGGCTCTTCCCAGTTCTGACATTCTATGTTCTCAGAACCCTTCTAGAAAGAGACCTCCCCTCAGACGGCATTATGTCTCTCCTGCTTTTCATTCTAACTAAAAGTGGGGCACAGAGAGGGCTGAAGGCATTGCAGGACCCCCTTACTACCATTCTGGACTTTGGGAAGTTGACTCTCTACCTTTGCCTTGGCCTTTAGACAGGCTGCTGAGAAGCTGGAGGGGCTACTGAGGAAGGGTACTGGGATGGTATCCAGATCATGCCAGAGTAGGATGCTCTGAAGGAAGTGGAATGTTTGGCCTACAGAGGAAAAGCCTTGGGGCAAGAGGAAGAAAGGTGAAGGGTGGTCTGGGTCCCTGAAGAACTATCTGAAGAATTGTCATTCAGAAGAAGAACTGGACTTTTTTCTGCTTGGCCCCAGCAGGCAGAACAATTAGCAAAATTTGCAAAAAGGCAAATTGGGGCTTGCTTCCAGGGAAGACTTCCTAACAATGAGAGCTTTCTCAGAGTGGAATGGGCTACTCAGGATGCAGCACATTCCCTCTCACTGGGGACTTTGGGTAGAGGCTGGACGACCTTTGTTGGGAACACTGGAGAAGGGACAGGTTGGATTGGATGCCCTCTGAGTTCCCTTCTCACTGAGATTGTGACTCCTCCTTTAGACGTGGGGTTCCCCAAGGGTGCTGCCTAGAGGGGTTTCTTAGGAAAGTATTAGTCTCAAGGGGTTCTGGAGAATGTCCAATTGCAGGGTCCCCTCCAAGGGCTCCGGTTGGGGAGAGAGACTCACTAGAGTGGGGTCTGTCCACCTCATTGGACAGAGTGCTCTGGGGGCCCAGCATGGGCCTAGTGGCTGTGATTAGGGGCAACTCCACATGGTTCCCGGCCTCCTTGGTGACTGGGGGAGTGGGGCTTGTGCCTGTCCTGATGCCCCACCCCATCCTGGAGGTTGCCTGTTCCAGAAGCTGCTGCTGGAAGTACCGTCCATTCAGCCCCCTCCTCCTGGCCGTGGTACCCACTGGAGCCGCTGCAGTGCTGCTTACTGGTTGGGCATCAGACTCCATGCCCATTTCAGTGGCAGATGACACAGTCCCCTTGGCTTTACGGTCCTCTGTGGGTCTGGGGTTTGTGGTGGCACCTTCTGTCCCTACCACGGCTGAGTGTAGGGTCTCTGTGCCCTCTGGGAAAACTGTCTCTGTTTGGAAACCTTCAGGTGTGGGTGTTCTATCTACCATATTTAGCCATGGATCCTCTTGTCTGGTGACTTCTGGCCCCTGGGATCTGGCTGTGACCAAGGAAGGCGTCCCAGGGAATGGAACTTGGGTCCCCCCTGCCTTTCCAGACCTAGCCTCACTGGGAAGCAGGGAGGGTTCCTGGGACTGTTCATCAGTAGGGACCCCACTGAACACCAGAGGTTCCTGGGAGTCCAGGGGAAAGACATTCTCTTGGCCTGTGATGGGCAGATCCTCTGCAGACAGAGCCTCTAGGTCCTCCCCATCAGCAGCAGGGTTATCTCGGTATTTGGGTGGAGATGTGGGGTGATGGGCTGTAAGAGAATCAGGAACACCAAGTCTTCAGCAATTATAATTGTGAACATTAACATACCACTTTACAATTATAATTTCATTTAATCCTCACAACAACTTTGTAAAGCAGGTGATATTATTACATCCATTTTACAGATGAGGAATCAGAGGCAGATAGAGGTAAAGTGACTTGCCCAGGATCACCCAGCTAGCAAGAGCTTAAGCTCTTACTAGATTTGAACTCAAGTCTTTCTGATCCCAAGCACAGTGTTCTAGCCACTTTGGAAAGCATTGATTTTGGAGTCAACAGATGCAGCTCTGATTTTTCCTAGCTGTGGACAAGATCAGAGGCTCCTTAAGGGTAGGAAGGGAGGGATGAAAATGAGGTTGCAGAGGGAGAACCAACAGATTTGGGGACTGACAGGGTATGGGGCGTGAGAGAAAGAAAGAAGTCCCAAGGAACACTAGCATTTCCATCCAGTGACTGTTGGTACCCTTTTTAGAAGCTAGGAATGCAGGAATGAAAGCCTGGGCTGGATTGGGGGTGGGGGAGTAGATAGGGGAGAGGACAAGATGGGGACAGGACAGTATTTTCTTCTTCAGCCCAAATAATCCTCCCCCAAACAACCCAGTCAGGAACAGAACCTGTGGATCCCCCCAAGGCAGGCGGGGATGGGGATAAATATATCTTGTCCCAATATGTTCTGTTCCAGCCAAAAATAGGGAATGTGAGCTATGCAGACGGTGCTTGCTGGCGGCTGAGAGGTGAAACTAGGGGGAGGGAGAAGGGGAGCAGAGAGGAGCCTGGGGCCTGGATTCTATGGAAGGGAATGTCAGGGGAGGTCAGTGAGGAGAGCTCTCAGAATGTACAAGGTCAGAGCTGGAAAGGACATTAGAACACAGGGTGTCAGAGCTGGGAGGGCCCTTAGAACACAGGGTGTCAGAGCTGGGAGGGCCCTTAGAACACTGTCAGAGCCAGAGAGGATCTTAGAACAGAGGATATCAGAGCTGAGAGGGCCCTTAGAACACAGGATAGCAGAGCTGGGAGGATCTTAGAACACTGAATATCAGAACTGGGATGGCCCTTAGAACACTCAATGTCAGAGCCTGGAGGCCCTTAGAACAGAGGACGTCAGAACTTTGAGGGCCTTTCAGGCTAGACTGTCAGGGCTGGGAAGAACCTGAGAAATCATTTGGTACCCCATCCTCTCCTCAGCTGGAGGAAGTAATGGCCTGTTCTCTCCCTCCCCAGGGCTCCATTGTATAGCATGCTCATTTCTCATTTTGTGGCAGCTGGGAGATGAGGGGAGGGGAAGGATGGGGGAAGTAGAGGGTCTCTCAAGAGGCAGAAGGTTCTTTATTATGGTGCCAGGACAAGGCATACTACAAGCCTTAATTATACTTTAGTCACACCTGATAATGCAGGGCTGAGAGGTTAGGGGGAGAGTGATTAGTCCCCAAAGCCTGCTGTGCCTTCTAGACACATTGACCCTGAAGGTTACCCTGTCCAGGGTCTGCCTTCTCCAGACACAAAAACCTACTTCCCCAGTCTTATCTCTGACCCTTACTACCTGTGTGACCTTGGGCAAGTCACTTAACCTTCATGAGGAAACCTCAGTTTCTTCAACTATAAAATGGGGGAGTTATATTAGATGGCCTCCACTCAGTCAATAGACATTTGTTAAGGACCTACTGTGTGCTGGGCCCTGTGCTAAGTGCTGGGGGTACAAAGAAAGGCAAAAACAGAAAAACAGCCCCTGCTCTCAAGAAGCTCATGTTCTAATCAGGGAGACCACACACACACAACTATGTACATATAAGACATATACAGGGTAAATTGCAGGTCCAGGCTCCCTTCCCACTCTCATCTATGAACCTATGGTCCCCTCAGCTACTCTTTTGCTTCAGGAAGTTGCAGATGTGTCTTCCACGGGATAGAGGTTGAGCAGCTGGGTGGGACGGTGGGCTTGGAGTCTGGAAGACCTGAGTTCAAATTCCACCTCAGATACTTAGAAGCTGTGTGACTCTGGGTAAGTCACTTAACCTCTCTCTGTCTCAGTTTGCTTATCTGTAAAGTGAGAACGATAATAGTACCTCACAGGGTTGCTTTAAGAACTAAATGAGATAATATATGTTAAGTGCTTTGCAAATCTCTACCTATCTATGCATCTAGTTCTATGTAAATGTTAGTCTTCTTCTTATTATCATCATTTAGTAGTCAAGACACAAGATTCTTTGACCTGGTTTATCACTCACTTGCTGTGTGACTTTGGGCAAATCACCTCTTTCTGGGCCTCAGTTTCCCCCTCTGTAAAATCAGCTCTGACATTCTATAGTCTAAGGTCTAATGTCGCCGCTTCAGACATTCTGTGACTCTGGGCATAACAGGCCTCCCAGAAGCGAATGGGACAAAGGATCAGAGAAACGTAAAAACTTGTACAGACATGCATTTCCTAGTTTGCCTGATGTTTGCTTATCCTTTATTCCAGTCACTGATGAAAGACTTATTACATATGGGACAAGCAGAAGGTGAGGAACTATAACCCTTCCCCTTTTCCCTGAGGTGGACAAGACCCAATCTTGGACATCTCAAGTTGGATAGTCAGTAGAATTTTTTAACTCAACATATCTAAAACTGAATTCATTATATTCCCCACCCCACCAAACTCGTCCTAACTTCTTTATTACTGTTGAGGGTACCACCACCCTGCCAGTCCCCCAGGTTCTTAACCTAGGTGTTATCCTCAGCTGCTCGCTACCTCTCACTCTCCATATCCAAGCTCTTGCCAAGGCCTATAAATTTTACCTTCATAACAACTCTCATATGTGCCACCACCCTAGGCAAGCTCTCGACTCACCTCTGGCCTGTTGTAATAGTTACTGGTGGGTCCACCTGCCCCATAAGTCTCTCCTTATTCCAGTACAGCCTCAACACATCTGTCAAATTGTTCTTCCAGGACTAGCCATGTTAATGCCCTACTCAATAAACTCCAGTAGTTCCCTATCACCTTCAGGATGAAATATCACGTAGTAGGTACATGATAAACATTTGCTAGTGGCTTACTGGTAGTCTCTGAAGCCCTGGCTTTTGTCACAGTAGACCAGCTTGGATACAGAGCTGACAAAGCTGATGGATGTTGGGGTGTTTGTGCTCGTAGCAGTGGAGATGGGCTGCTATGAACTGCCTGCACTCTCTGGTCAACTCCTAAACTGTGACCAACATCACATATTTCAGAGCTAGCTGATAGCATTGGGGCACAGTCTTGAATTTGGGTCCAGGCTTGAATCAGGGAAACAGGTTGAAAATCATTAGCCCATCTAGAGAGTAAATTCATAACTTTCAGCCAAATAAATAATGGATTGTAGCCCTAATAATTGATCAGTATGCTGGAAACTAGAGAAGATGTCTAGAAGTTGCTTCTTCAGGAGAAATGGGTGGGGGTAGAAGGAAAATGAAAGCAAGACTTTGCCCTGGGGCTAGAATCATCTCCTACTGCCTAATCTCCTTTTCAGTCCCTCTCCCAGGGTCCTTAGAATAGGTGTGATTTCATCTCTGGAAGCCAAGCACTTAGCAGAATGTCATGTTTGTTGAATGAATGCATACCTCGATAGCAGTAAGCATCAAACTTGACTGAGGGTTCAGGAAAACCAGTACGGTTGGAGAAATTGTAGAGGGTCCGGACCCCAGGAGCCTCACCACCACAGCGCCGCCTGGGTGTCTGAATGGGGTAACGCACACTGCCATCTGCCAGCCAGCCTGGGTCGCATTGGTCAAGGCCCTCCTGCCAGGCCAAGTAGAGGTGACCGACAGTGGCCAGAACTGCTCCCTGGCTCTGGCACTGAGCCCGGGCTCCCCACAACGTGAGTCGACTGGGTGGTGACACATAGAAGACTTCTCCTATCAAAAGGAACGGGAAGATGAAGGTCATCCTGGGCTCTCAGACATCCCAAAGCAAACCAGATGGAAGGGTTGGAATGGGAAGTGGCAGAGAAAGAAGTTTTCAGTGTAAAGGATGCCATTGGGGCTCGGCAATCCAAGTTAGAATCTATATGTGATCTTGGTAGGTTGCTTTGGCTCTCTGGGTTGCAGGCAGAAGGAAAGACACAGGGTGGGCAGCCATGGTATGGGCTTAGGGTGGGCAATAGTAAGTATTGGACTTGAGAAGTCTTATACTCGCCTCTTAGTTCCCGAGCAAAACAATAAACGTCATAGCGCTCGTGAGGATCTCGTCGGCCGTAGCTGCGGACCCCTGGAAGACTGTTCCGATCTCCATAACAACCCGGCCTAGACAATGTGATGGGATACCTAAGAGAAGACCAATTCCAGTTAGTAAGTTAATGGCTATAGTGTCCCACTCTCCTGGGATACTGGAATAAGGGAGACAGGCATGAGGTCTCAGGGCTTAAAGGTCAGTTGTACCCTTTGGAGCTCATATCATCTTCTCACCTTCCTGAGGTAGGTGGATAGAGATAGGGAGAAGGATGAAGAAGATGGCCATTGAAAGAGGAAGCACATGAACCCTAAGGTCCCTTCCATCTCTGAGAGTCTAAGGTTCTAGAATCCAACATCCTTTTCCCCAAAGTCATCAGGTCTATTGGCCTATCACCTCCAAGCAGCACTTACAGCTTTGAGGGGCAGGCCCAAGTTGCTGCTCTCCTGCTGTCAGCGGCTCCATCTCCTCCCATCTCCCAGAGCCCACTCACCGGACGCTGCGGTCGGACAGCCATCCAGCATCACAGTTGTCATAGCCGTCTTCAAAGGCAGCCTGCAGGTGGCGGGGGGCTGCGATGACAGCAGAGTTGCGGCGGCAGGCTTCCCGAGCTGCCTGGAAGCTCAGGGTATAGCGGCCCAGGGAGGCCCGATAGTGGAATACGACACCTGGAGAATGAAGGGATGGATGGAAAAGGGACATTATGGGCAAGGCTCTCAGTGATGTCAGGGATACTTTACACTTTCAGTCCCGTAAGGCCATCTCCCACTAAGAGGTCACAGTGATGATGCATATGATACACTTACTGAATCTTACGTATGTCAGTTACCTATGTCAGTTTTCATTGCAATCATCATCATTCTCATTGTCAGGGCAAGCCTCTCTACTTGGGCCTGTTCTCCTCTCCTCCAGGAAGCCTGCCCTGATTAAGCCCCCCAAACTAGGATTACTCCAGTATCTACTGGACTGACATGTGTGTCTGAGTTGCTTATATATAGTACCCTCTCCCACTGCAAAATTGTGAGTTTAATAAAGTCCAACCTTCAACTTGTTCCACACTTTCCAAGTCCCTCTGAGTCTGTGCTCCCCAACCTTTCTCCTAAGGTCTCACATATGGGAGAAGAAGGAAATGCTGGTGGCCATTGATAGAGATAGTAAAGTCAGGAGGAGGAACCAGTTTTAGGGGAAAGTAACAAGTCTGGCTTTGGACAAGGTGAGTCTGCAATGCCACTGGGCCCTTTTGGTGGAGGCAGCGTAGAGGACCTGGTTCAAAGGCTAAATAGGCTAAAGGCTTCTTAAATGTGACTTTGGGCAAGCCAGTTAACCTCTCTGGGCCTCAGATTTCTCTTTAAAATAAGAAATCAGACTAGATGGTGGCTGAGGTCTTTCCAGCTCTAGAACAATGCAAAATAAAAATGCTATGATTTACAGGGCTAGGATTTTATAAGCCCATATCCTAGAGGCTGCTGAGGATGTGAGTCAGGGCTACAGAATTAGTTCTAAGTCATTGCATAGGGCTGGGAGTCAGACTGTACAAAATTTAGTAATCCTATGTATTCCATAATCCTATCATTGTTCCATTTGTTTACATAAATTCGGATTCTATTCCATTTTTAGGGCTCTATGAGTATCATGAGAGTTGAGAAGATCCTGGTTCAAGTCCTTTCTCAGACAATGAGTGTGAGGCTTTGGGAAAGTCACCTCACTTCTCAGTGATCCAGGCAATTCTCTAAGATGTTTAATTGCAAAGGAGTCACCTTTCTCTGTGCTAGAGAGAGGTCCTCAAATGGGAGTTCCCTGTATTAATAAAACCAGAAGTGTAGTAAACAACAACAATAATAATTCTTTAATTTCATGATGCCAGATCTAGTCTGCCTTGACTCTACCTCACTCCTAGTCCCTTCTCTTACTGCCCAATTTCTCATTTCTATGGAGGTGACAAACCCCTGAGTAACATCATCCTCGTCTCACGTCTCCTGCCTTCCCTGTTTTTTCTGCTTTCCCTCTTCCTGATTTGTAGTAAGGGGAGATGGGGAGTAAAATGGGGAGACATTTTGGATGCAAGTCCCTTCCTACCTTTACTGAGCACCTGAAGGAAGAGGAGGGAAGGGAAGGAGAAGAAACAGTTCACTGGGATTTACTTTTCCATAGTTTAAGGGTCTCTCTAGCCCCTGACTAAAAGCCCAGTGTGGCTGCCCACAGCCCCGCAGTCAGATACTGACCAGTCACTTCCAGGGGTAGCAGGTCCTGTTCATCCTCAATGCCAGTCACTACCTCGCAGCGGTAGAGGCCAGCATCACTGGCCCGCAGGGGCCCCAGCACCAGGGTGGCATTGGAACGATTCTGGGGGTATCCTGGCAGTGTCACCCGGCCCTGCCAGCCACGTGCCACCTTTACCACATTGTCCTTGGCTACCAGGACCGGTAGTTCTACCCTCTGGCCTGAGGCAGCCCGAACCTTGGTCCACTTGACCCGAGCTGGGTCATGTGGAGGGCCAGGCTCCTGTGGGTGTTGGAGGACAAAGAGGCATGGTAGGGCCACCAGCTCTGCCAGCCCTGCCCGCACGGTACCATGAGTCACCTTCTGAATTCGGATCACTTCTTCACCATCCTGGGTTCCTGAGCCAGAAGAAATGAAAGCTATGTTAGTCTCACTGAATATAATCTAGCTGTCATTTACTTCAGCCCAACTCCCATATTCCCTCTAGCCCTACATGCCTGGCCCCTTTCCTCATCTGACAGAAATCAGTGTCAAAGCATCACTGATGGGCCCTTAGGACATAAAAAGTCAAAGCTGGAAGCCTCTTTGCAATAATTTAGCCCACTCATTCATTTTATAGGCAAGGAAACCCAAGTCTTTGAGCCGGGAAATGACCTGCCCAAAGTAGAATGTTAGAGCTAGGGTTTGACCCCATGTATCATGAAGGAGGAAGCTTGGTGGCTTGGTGGACAGAGCTCTGTGGATAGAACACTCAAGAAGACCTGAGTGCAAATCTGGCCTCAAATACCTACTAGCTGTGTGGCCCTAGGCAAGTCACTTAACCTCTGTTTACCTTAATCCACCAGAGAAGGAAATGGTAAATCACTGAAATATTCTTGCCAAGGAAACCCCATGGACAGTATTGGTGAGATATCATCCAGAAAGTGATGAAGAATCAGACATGACTGAACAACAACAGGGATCATAATGGACCAGTGTTCTTTTTCCTGTTTCCCTATCTTTTAATTTAATGAAGATTTACAGCTAGGCTCTGATTAGTTAGAATAACAAATCCCCTGAAGTGGTCGAATTATTCAAATTAGCATTGTACATTTTTATTGAACTGGAACCAATAGCCATATTTTACATAGTTATAACTTTGAATAGTGCAAATTCAAATATGTGCTATCACTTCAGGGGGTTCATTATTCACTCTAATCAAGACCTAGCTGTACTGTATGCCTACTATGCGCAAGTCAATAGGCCAGGGGCTTATTAATACCATATTTTACACAGGCAGGTTAGCATGATGGATAGAGCATTGGCCTTGGAGTCATGAAGACCTGAGTTCAAATGTGGCCTCAGACACTTACTAACTGTATGACCCTGGGCAAGTCACTTAACCCTGTCTGCCTCAGTTTCCTTATCTGTTAAATAGGAATAATAATAGTACCTCTCTCCTAATGCTGTTGTGAGGAGCAAATGAGATAATATTTGAAAAGCATTTAACAGGTACCTAGCACATAGTAGGTGGTCTAATGCTTGTTGCCTTCCCCTTAACTGCTACAGCTAGTTTATATCTGAATTGCATTGCAAAGTTTGCAAAAGACTTTTTTTTTTCTTTTTTGCTTTTTGGAGGGGTAATTGCAGGTTAAGTGAACAAAATACTTTCAATAAACAGGTGAAGTAAGTATATGCCAATAATCTCATCAAGCTTGGGGCGTATCCCCTAGGGTTCAGGAACTTGTTTTTAAAATATATTGAAAACTGCAATTCAGTATAATTGGTTTCCTTTATAGCTTCATGTAATTGATGGTACAGTAACTGGAGTGCTGGGTCTGAGATCAGGAAGCTGTCAGTTCAAATCTGGCCTCAGAAAGTCACTAGTTATGTGACCCTGGGCAAATCACTTAACCTCCTTCTGCCTCAGTTTCCCCAACTATAAAATGAAGATCAAAATAGCACCTACTTCCCAGAGTCGCTGATCAAGTGAGATAATATTTGAAAAGCCCTTAATATAGTGCCCAGCACATAGTAGGTGCTTAATGCATTTTTGTTTCCTATATTGAAGTGCTTGTCTTCTCAATAAGAGGGGGTGAGGAGGGAGGAAGGGAGAGAATTTGGAATTCGGAGTTTTAAAGATGAATGTTAAAAATGGTTTTTTACACATAACTGGGAAAAAGTAAAATATTAAGTTAAAAATTGTTTCCTTCTGTATTTATTTTATAAACATGATTTTATTTTACAATTTTTAAATAAATTTTTATTATAAATTACATTATTATATATGATATATAATATAATGTATAATATAATATAAATTATAATTATAAAATTTTATAAAGTTAAAAAATTTTATAAATATTTATAAACATGATTCTGAGAAACGGGTCCATAGGCTTTCTCAGAGTGACTGCCTAAGGGATAGAAGACACATAAAGAGGTGAGGGACCCCTACCCTAATTGATCTCCTTAGTATGGAGATTCCCTTCATTGTACAGAACACAGGCCATCCATGTCTGATATAGATATTACAAATATCACTAGTTCTACTTTTCAGGGGGGAGATTGAGGTCTAGAGATGTGACTTGCCCAGGCTCAGATAACCAATAAACAGCAGAGTAGGGATTTGAACCCAGGTTTCTCTTGATTCCAAGCCTACCACTGCTTCCTGAAAAGCAACATGGTACAGTGGTGAGTCCTGGTGTTTGAAAGTCAGTAAGCCGGCATTTAGATAGCATTTCACAAATATGATTTCATTTGATTCTCCTAACAACCCTGGGAGGTAGGTGACATTATTATTCCCATTTGACAGTTGACAAAACAGAGGCAGAAGTTAAATGACTTGCCTGGGGTCACACAGCTAGGGAGTGTCTGTGGCGCATTTGAAGTGTCCAACTCCAGCATTAGCATTGTATCCACTACACAAACTACCTGCCTTACAAGTTTGTGCCACTGCTAAGACTGGGGCTGGGAGCTTTCATCTCCTGATGGAAGTCACACAATGACTTTGGACGAGTCATCAGTTGTCCCATCTGAGAAAAGAGGGGGGCTAGATAAGATAAACTCTGAGGACCCTTCCAACTCTAACCTCTGCATTCTCATCTGTAGCTAGAAATTGTAAGGCCCTGGGGTAGCAGCATGAAGGTGCTCATGAATCAACTTGGAAAGACCAAATCAGTTAAGAGGGAGAAGAGACCTTGGAATTTAGGACCCCAGTACAGCACTCTGGGGTGAAGAGATAAAGATCCTAGGATATCAATCTATTTGGTGGAAACCCCAAGATATTATCTCTTAGTCCTCTGCTGAGGCAGGGGTGAAGAAGAAGCAGAGAAGACAGCTGGGGAGAAAGGAAGGAATGGGGCAGGGCTGAGCTAGTGACCTGGGGTGAAGGGGGTGGGGAGAAGATGCTCCCATAGGGTAGCCTCCTATTTTAACTAATTATTCTTTATAACTAGGGGATAAAATGAGTTATTTCTACCTGCGCAAGTGCTATGAGCACTTATTTCAATGTCCTAGGGACAAAGCCCAATTGTCCTGTTCTTATTGGGGTTCGCCTCACTTTTATAGAGGGTTTAATATTCCCAAAGTACTTAGTTCCAAAATGTTTTCACACGCATTATCGGACTTTTAAATCAAAGGAGGTCAGATCAGGAAGGGATCTTAAACCAATATCTTCATTTTATAGATGAGGGAATTGAGAGGAGGCATGCACGACTTAGCCAAGGTCACCCACTGAATCAGTGGCAAAGCTGGGGAGCAGCTTCCTTGGTCTTTGGAATATGACATCCCTTTCTCTCCTTCCAGAATTCAGATATGTCAACAAGCTGCTGGGGCAAACTGGGCGCCATCCCCAAAGGTACTATTAGATCTTAGAGAGAAGACCCCTGGACCAGTGGAGGAAATTCTGAGGGTCTCCCGGTCAAAGATCTCCCTGGTAAGGCAGAGCTGGATGGCAGAGTGGAGAGGGGTAAGTCTAGAGTCAGGAAGACTAGAGCCCAAATTCTCCCACAGACACGATCTGTGTGACTAGACACTTCTCTCATCCCTAGTTTTTTCATATGTAAAAAGAGGAGGTTGAATTTAACAGTCTCTAAGGCATCTACCTCTAAACTGATTTCACAGGATCAGTGAATCATCTATGGGGACAGGTTACTCTCTCTGAGCCTTCCTCATTCACCTCTCTCTTCAGTACTGTCCTGAGAGCCAACACTACCTTAACCCTCTATTCCTTGGGTTTATGGGGCCAGGCTAGGAATATTTAGGACTCCTCCCCTTCACAAAGAAGTTCCCATCCTGCGTTCCACCCCCATATTTTGCAGACTATCTCATACAGAGGTACAGTGTCGTACACAGGGATGAGAGCTAATTCTTGGTTTCTGTAAAGTGGAGTAAGATTCATTTCCAACTCAGAAGAAACTCCAGACTGCTTGTCTCTATGTCAGTATTGTCCTGCTCTGCACAGAAAGGTCATCCTATGGACAAATGAGTTTGTTCTGTGACGTTTGAATTCAGACAAAAGGCTGCACTCAAGAACCTAGGGGGTCACATGTGGCTTCGAGGTCGCAGATCCCTACCCTTAGTCTAGATCATTCCACGATAGAGGGGCAGGAGGTGATGCTCAGGAGGCTTTCAGACCAACACCAGGGACAGAGAAGAGAGGGTGCTGAGGATAAGTGAGCGGAATCACAGGTCAACACACAGGCAGTGCCTCTCTAAGTTGTTGGTTGGGTGGGTTGGAAGCCACGTTTCTCTCCCTGCTGGTTGATAATGAGCAGCCAGACAGATGCCACTGGCAAAGGACTCTGCCAAGGGGCAGGGCTATTAACACTGGGGTGGAGAAGAGCCATATGAAGGTTCCAAGTCAGGGCTATCATGGCTCCATAATCTCATGAAAAGTAAGAAGGGAAAATGCCATCTTTTGGATGATAGATCCCTGGGGCCCATGGATGAGGCCATGTGGTAGAGCAGGAAGGGGCCTCAGAGATAATCCCATTTTACAGACGATTAAACTTGATGCCCTGAGAGGCTAACAGACTGGTTAGCCAGCTACGTGGCACAGTGGGTAGAGTATTGGGCCCAGAGCACTGAGTTCAAATTTGACCTCAAATATTTACTAGCTGTGTGACCCTGGGCAAACCATGTTGCTACTGGCTGCCTCAGTTTTCTCACCTGCAAAATGGGTATAATAATGGCATCTACCTCCCAAGGTTGTTGTAAGGATAAAATGAGATATTATTTGTAGAGCACTTAGCACAGTGCCTGGTATTTAATACATGCTATGGGGGCGGCTAGCTGGCGCAGTGAATAGAGCCCCGGCCCTGGAGTCAGGAGGACCTGAGTTCAAATCCGACCTCAGACACTTAACACACAAAAAACTAGCTGTGTGACCTTGGGCAAGTCACTTAACCCCAACTGCCCTCCAAAAAGCAAAAAAATAAAAGTGCTTTGTAAATGTTAGCTATTATTATTATTAAGTAGAAAACAGAATTTAAACCAAGACCCTCTGAGTCTAAACACAGTGTTGTATCATAGGCCTATTAATCAGGTAAACCTGGTTTTGAATCTAATCCCCGAATCTCTTCTCTGGGTCTATATTTTCATATCTGTGAAAGGAAGGGATGAGATTAGACAAGCTCTTAATTCTTTCTAGCTTTGACATTCTCTGAAGTATTCTGAGTTCCCTGCCTCAAAATACATTGTGTTCTTCTGCCGTTGTGTCTTTATCCACAATGTTCCTTATACTCCATCCCTGTTAGGTGTTAAGTCAAATGCAAATGGCCCCTCCTCCATGAAGCCTTCCCTGATGCTTCTGGTCAGTAATGGCCCTCTCACTCGGATCTTAAGTACTTTGCATCTCTCTGGTTAACTTAGCATTTAATATTTAAATTATTATCTTAAAAAATTATCATTTACATTATAGTTATCTGTGTGAATGTTACTCTTCCACTTGACCGCAAGCTCCAAGAGGGCAGGGACTAGGTCTTGGCTAAACTATATATCTCTGCCAGCATTCAACACAGGTCTCTGTGTTGGACATACATTAAATATGTGTTGAATTATTAAGACCATCCCGTGCTCTTTACCCTTTTCTTATGCAGACCCTGTCCTGGCAGTAACCGATCATAGTAGGCTTGTTGTCTCCTCCCCCCACCCCCAACCCCATTTCCACCCCTTTTCTCTCCTCCAAGCCCTCAGAGACTTTCACTGGAAGGGTCTATCAGGTGCATGACAGTGTTAATGAGGACATGTGCAAGTTTGCATAGATTTGCATAAGTATATTCTCTGGCAGCTTCAGAGGCCTCTTAGGGTCATTTCCTTCCCTCCCAGAAGCTGGGCAGGTCTGAGCATTTCTGTCTCCCACCCTCCCAGGAGGGGGAGGGTAAGAGTCTTATTAGGAGGGAAAGCAGGCAGGAGAGTAGAGAATATCGAGGGACAGTTTTCCATATTTCCTTTTAAATTGGGGGGATTACTGTATCAGGCCATCCCTTGTCCCTAAAGCCGATTTATATAAAGTCTGAATGAGGCTAGAATCAAGCTGAGTTTTATTCATTTCAATCATTAAAACCCCTACCTTTGTATGAACAGAAAGAATTGTTAATACATGTACAAGATACCATGTGAAATTTTCCAAATAAATCCAATCTGGGGGTATGGTCAGTTATGGGCAATTTTTCAGTATATGCCTATATAGTTTTCCTATTAGGAATTCAGCCTGTATTTAGAAGCAGCCTATATTCTTACTAATATAGCATTTCTGGCATTTTATTTCCTTCTTTGTAAGTCCATATCTATGCCTAAACTCTATGATGAAGCAAAGAGACGGGACAGTGGTAGCCAGAGGCATCTAATGTGGAGGCAGTATTTGGGTACGGGAGTTTAGGGCTTCAGGAATGAGCTGCCTGAGGACAGGCCTGGGAACTCATTAGGAAGGAGGTTCCCCACCACAGGTTAGTTAAGTCTAGACATAGTGCAAGGGGGACTTTTGTGGCCTGGAAGAGGGAAGTCAAGTCAAAAAGCATTTATTAAGGACTCGTTATATGTGCTAAGGACTGTGCACTAGGGGTATAAAGGAAGGAAAAACAGTCCCTTTTCTCAAGGAGCTCACAGTTTAATAAGGAAGCAACATACAAATGAGGAATAAATAGGGTCTGTGTAAGCCAGAACTTGGGGCAAAATCTGAAATCATATCATGGAATTGGGGATGGTACAAGGGCAGCAACAGAGATCTTTAACGTACGCAAATAAATGGCTAAAGCCTCTTCTCTAAAGTGGAGAGGGGTATTCAGATAAGATCTAGTTCTGCAAAGAATCCTGGGTCTTACCCAATGCAGAGCTAGATTCCAGTCTTGGGACCCAAGAAAGAAAAGAATGCCACAGGAAAGGAGAGAGCAGAGGGAGAATCTGAGAGGGTGGGCAAAGATTCCCCTCCCTCCTTCCTGCCTTTGGTTCTTTCCCATCTCCCCAGGTACCAACTTACCCTGCCCCCAGGCCCAGAGCAGTAACAGCTGGAGCAGCAGGCTGCGGGTAGCCCAGAAAGATGGGCTCCCCATCCCGAACCTGGAATAAAAAGGAGGAAGAGAGAAGAGGAAGGATGAGCTTTCTCTCATTCTCAGCTCTAGGTTAGTGACCTTTCAGCAATAGGCTAGCTGGGGCAGCTGGATCCATACCTTCTTCTACCAAAATGAGGCCAGGAGAAGGCCTAGTGTGAATGTAAGTGAACTCTTCCAAGCTAAAGTACAGCCCTAGGGACTCAGTGTCCTTTCACAACATCCCAAAGTGACCCTCCTCTCCCTATGTAGCCCCAGAGCAGCTGGACAACTTTGTCCAATTCCTCTCTATGGAGGGGACTTTATATTACAATGCATCCAGGTCTGTCTTCTCCCTTTTCCTAATACAACACAAAGAATAATTCCCATGTACCATCCCAGAATCCTCAGGGCTCAGTCCCACCCCCAAACTGAACACACAACACAAGAGTGATTCCTGAAGGCTTAGGCCACTTTCTCCACATACAGGGACCCATGAGTCCCTCCATATCTCCCAATCAGAGCATAGCACCACCCTCTCGTCCCCACACAGGAACCCTCATGGTCCAACTACTTACACACAATGGTTCCCAAGGTCCAAGGATATGCCCAGCTATTCTGTATAAAGAAAGTAGCAATCCACTCCATCTCATCTACCTTCATCATCTCAATAAACTGTACTCCAAGCAAGCTGGCTCAGGAAGGTACTATCAAGGTCAGTGCTGTGTATGCACCTCTCCAAGTTAATGAGCAACAATCCATCCCCAGGGCAATGAGAAGCACCATTCCCACTCTCCCCCCACAACCATTATCTGCCTCCAAATGTCTCTCTTTCCATCCCTAACCCACTAAATACCTTATCTAACCTTCTAGGTCTCTTTCTTTCTGGGTCTCTCTTTCTTATTTTTTCCCCAGGTCTGTCTAGCTTTCTTGACCTCTCTCTGTCTCAGTGTCTCTGTATCTCTTATAAGTTCCATACCTTTTCTTTTTTTTAATTAATTTTTAAATTTGTTTTCTTGTTTACATCATTCATTTTCATGAGATTTTTGAACTACAAATTTTCTCCCCGTCTTTCCCCTACCCCAACCCCAAAACAGCAATCCCACTGTAGAGCCCCTC
>CM053594.1:53919025-54024194 GCA_028646575.1 Pseudocheirus occidentalis
CCCCGCCCTGTACCTGCAATCAGTCACACACATACGGTGCACAAGTCACCCAAAGTCACACTCTTAAAATAACCCCTCACTCCAGAGTCCTGGTGAATTTTCACAGCTGTGAAGGGTTTTGTCATCTTATGAATAATTCATAGACTTCATGAATATGCAAGTGGAGGCAAAGAGGGAGCTAGAGACCAGCCTCAGCTGGAACCCAGTCCAATTCTGGGCAAATGACAGTGTTGGGGGGTGAGGTGGGGGTAAGAGAGGATTAGAGGAGCTATCCAGCTTCCTCTCCTAAACTGGGTTTCCCTGATGTCCTAATTCTGAAGATATGTATATTTGAGAGGAAGGAAGGGATTACAGTGTGGGTATGTGCCATAAGGTACCTTTGTGGGGAAACACTTGTGAATGTCCATGTGTCTCTGTGTGAGAATATGTTTTTTAATGTATTTTTGTGGAGGAGTTTGGGAAGGTGCATTTCTGTTGATATGCATTTGTAGTTATAATACTGCTTTCTTTGCATCTGTAGTGTGTGTGTGTGTAAGAATGCAGGGAAGGGCTGGAACCAACTCGGGAGAGGGGTACAGGCTATAGAGCACAGGGAAATTTAATCTCCAGACTGGTGAATAGAGACGAGACATCCCCTGCCCAATCTCTCTCAGGTTACCACGGTCCCTTTAGAATCCCCTGTATCCCAGGGTGGGCAGGTGAGGATATTTAAAAGGTACCAGGACAAATCCTAGAGGTGGAACTGGTCACTAGCTAAGTGGGGAAATCCAGGGAGATGTTGGGGCCAAATTGGCTTCAGAAAATCCCAGGGAACTTCCTGAAGGCTGAAAGATATGGCCCTTAAATTCTGGGTTCTCCTTGGACACAACTGAATTACATTGTCACAACCCACGGATAATTTTCTTCACACACACATACAGAGTCACAAGCCAAGAAGCACATAAATTCTACACATACACACAGAGAGAAATTGAGAGCTGGAAGGGATCTAGAACTGCCTTTCATTTTTACATGGGAATATAAAGACTCAGATGGGGAAACTGAGTCTCAAAGAGGTCATATGACTTGCCCAAGGTCAGGAAGGCAATAAAGCCAGAATTCAAACCCAGTTTCTTTGATGCCAAGTCCAGAGATCTGTCCAATTCAACACAAGAAGCACTACCACACATCCTAACATATAGTCACACCCCAGCAGACATATCCCCTCTCACACACAAAGACATGGCTGCAGAGTCGCGCACACACAGTCACAACCACAGACACTCTTACTATGGTACCCCTCTTAACACACACGGACATACAATCATTCCAGATATGCACTTAGAGCCACGCAGAGATTAAGAGGAGGGATGGGGTGTGTGGGGGAGGTCGGGGAGGAGGGAGGGAGGTATGCCTTTAGAGAAGGGGTGGCTGCTGAAAGCTATGACCTCTTAGACTTAGCCTCTTCCATACTCTAGTACCCACTATTTTTCTTCTTCTGCCCCCATCCCCAATCCCATCACCCTCCCTCACCCCAAAACAGCGGCTTGAGAAGCCGAAGCAGCAGCTGCCCAGTCTAAGGAATCCACCCCTCCAATCAAAGCCACCAGCAGGAGGCAGACACACCACTGGGGAAGCCCCATAAGCGAACAAAGCCCTGGCTCAGTCCACTCCAGGACTTCTGACCAGGGGTACCCCGTGGAAGAACTGGCTGGTCCAGGCAGCTGGGAGGGAAGGAGGAAGAACGGTGATGGATGGAAGAGACCAGGTGACAATGCCTGAGCCCCTCGCTGGTCCTTTCAGACCCTTCCTTTCCCCTGCCCTCTCTCGTTGGTATTTTAGGGCTCTCCCCTGCCCCAATATCAACCCTTGCCTTCTAAACACGATATCCATCGTTGCATGGGGTGAGAAATGGAGAGGGTGAGAAGGGGAGTAGGAGAGTAGGCGGAGGGATACATTATACACTGTCCGAAGAGTCTCTCACTCGCATTTCCTCTGAGGCAGTCTGGACAGATTCTCCTTTTGGTAAACCTGTCCTTCCCGCTCCCAATGCCATCGCTGGAAGGGCACCCCGCTAGATGTGGCCTGAAAGGAAGGAGCTAGTGCACTTCATATTAGCTCCCCTCACACTCTCCACTTCCATCCCCAGGCAGGTTTATTCCATGTTCCCTATCCCAGAGGTGTTTTCTCCAGGCCCTGGACCACACAGACAATACAGACCACCTAAAAGTTCCTCCTTTGCATTGGTCTGGGCAGGGGAAGGAACTCCTGCTCCTGACCCAGTGAGGCAATAGGGTGAAGAATCCATTGTAGGAAGCTACCACGGTCCAGTTCCACCACGTCTGACCCGCTCTCCCACTCACCTGATCCCCGAATCCCAATCTGACCCCAGGGTCTCCTAAGTGTAGTCCTAACCCAAATCACCTAGGATCTTTGGTCACTTGGGTGTTGCCTTCAACCAGGGTGCTGCCCTCCGCTTCTTGTTCCCCGCTCATCATATTTGCTGCTCTCTCCCACTCTCTGGGGGCAATCAGCCGTATTTCCCACTCCCTGGGTCGCTGACCCTATACCCCTCCCTCAGTTCTTGTTTTAACAATCCCAAATTCCCAAACTCTTCTTCCTCTCCTCCTTCCTACCCCAATTAACTGGCGGGCTCCTCCATTTTCATACCGCCTCCCCCCCCTCTCCCCGACCCTTGAGTGCACTGACAGGGTAGTGGGGAGGAAGAGAAGACACGGCCCAAGCTCTCCTCTTCAAGAGGAAGACACGTCAGGGGTACTAACGGGATGGGGACGAAGAGCGCCGGTCACGGGTCCCAGGAGTCAGTCGCCTCCAGGGACGGGTCGGTTGTCAACTCCCCTTTTCCCAGGGTCCCAGGAGAAGGAGTCAGGGGTTGCAGCTGGCTCAGATCTCTTAGAATTCCCACCGCCAACACCCCTACCCAGGTCTGGCAGAGCTGGCAGAATTCAGCCGGCGGCCAGGACGGGGCGGGCGCAGGAGCCCGAACCTTCGTTGTCCCCCAAACAGGAGGACTCTGGACGTATCCCCACCGCCCCTCAGTCTACCCCCCACTCCCCTCTCAGGCCCAGACCCGGGACGAGCACCCACCTGCGTATGGGCTCCTCCTGCTGCGCCGTCCGTGGGTCCGGCCGCCCGCGGGCCAAGGGGGCGGCGGCACCCGCTCCTAGCGCCGGCGCATCTCCGCAGCGCCTGCGAGGCGGAGCGGTGCCCGGGCGGGTAGGCGGCTCCGCATCGGGGGGAGGGAAGAGGGGAGAAAAGCGAGCCAAGGGGAGCCCTGCACAAAGCGGCCGGGGCTCCGGCTGCGCTCTAGCCGGGGCGCCCGCGGCCGATGCACTGCCTCCTGCCTGTCCGCCCGCCTGGGGCCCAGCTGGCTCTCAGCTACCTCTGCACTCCCCACTCCCAGCAGGTGGCCGCGGCGCTGGGGGCCTCGCGTCCCAGGTTTCGTAGCCGCGGTTTCCTCGCCTTCTCGCTTTTTTATAAAGAGGATTCAAGACTGGAGTGCGCATGCGTTGCCAGTTTTGCACGCCCCCCCATACCCCCTCCCCATTCTAAACTCCCCCTCCTTCTGTTTTTGTTCCCCCCACTTCTATCTCCTTGCAGTCCAGAGACTTCTCTTGGAGATGCTCTGGAAGTGATGGAGAGACACCCCCACCCAACTGTCCATCAGGAAGGACCGAATGTGCTTGTCCACCCCTATCCCCCAATTCAATCCATCCCCTCAATTGACCTGATGTTGGGGTGGCAGAGGGGCTAAGACCCAAACTGGAGGCTTCCCTAGTCCATTATTGGGGTTTGAAAGGAGGTAAAAAGACAAAAGAGGTGGATGAGTGGTTGGGTAGGTGTGTCTACCTTAAGGCCAAGCTTGATAAAGCTCTGAGGACTGAGCTTGAGAATTCAGGGTCGCCTTCACTTTTACTGGCCCCAAGTCCCACGGAGGGAGCCTCATTATCACCCCTTCTAAAGGAGTGCTGTGTCTCTGAGTCTATATGTAGAAGTCTTGTTGTGTATTAGTGCTAGAGCACATGTGTGGGTTATGAGCCTGTGTCTGCCAGAAAGTGTGTTGTGGAGAGAATAAGGGGAGTGTTTGTGTGTCTCCTGCCTTGGTGTGTGGAACAAAGTCTGGACTTTTTTTACACAGCCACATTTACCAGTCCTGTGACTGATCTTGATGTGTTACTTAACTGCTCTGGCCTCAGTTTGCTTCTTTGGAAAATAAGAGGGTTAGATTAAATGGTCTTCCAACTCTGATATTCTAATGTTCTAGAAGTCTCTTCATGGCTCTCTGCAAAAGTGTAAGTCAATAGAAGTCCAGGGGTGTGTCTGGATCTGGGTGAAGAAGGGAGCTTGCAGTCTTCTCTGTTGTGAGGAAAGGTATTTGACTGAGTGTGTGAGAATATGAGAAGCTGTGATACCTCTCCTGATCCCCTACCAGAGAGGTGGTTAAGATTTCAATCTAGGAAGAGATGACAGCCTCCTGCCTGGGTACCAACTTCCAGAGCTCTCTATTGTCACTTTCAGCCCTGACTCTGGTTTTCCAAGCATTTTCCCCTTCCAGGATATTTCTTTTCCATCTCTATCTTCTCCTAGTTCTCCCCTCCCCCAGCACTTGGCAGGGACACCTGATGAGATGGGAGGGCAAGAGTAAGAATGAGAAAAGGTGGATGCTAGCTTAGGGGGTAGGGAGGGTGAGACTCCCAGCTCTGGCCTATAAATAGCTCATTGAGTAGCATCGGTTTTTCAGCATCACTCCTCCCCCTTCTATGGCTAGACATTCTTGTCCCTGAGCAACAAGCTGGCCCCCAGTGCGACTGCTGAAGGGCTCTGTCTTTCCCTGGGGAGGGGGCTGATCACCCATTCCTTCTGCCACAGAACTCTCTTCTGGGCTGCCTGAGGCTCCCAAATCCCTTCCCTAGAAGGGGGTGTCCCCTGACAAAAGCTGTGTTAGCCTGCCCCTCCTCCAGTTCTGCCAAACTGTTAGCCTTGGCCCCCAGCCCAATTCCCAGGCAAAGGCTTGGCGAGGGATGGAAGGCAAAGTCCCAGAGGTTCTTAAATAAGGAATATGGGCATCATGACTGACGCTGCATGGGACATTGTCAGCAGGTGTCTTGGGGATCAAGTGTCTTAAGCCCCAAACTAAGCCTGATCCAACAGGGAGAGAGTATGGGTCCCACAGAGAAACAAAATTTGCCTCCCTGCCCCAACACAGAAGGCCAATATGTTAGGAACATTCAGGTCAATTATCTTTTTGTTCACTCCTCCCCATCCCCCATTCTTAAATGGCTCCCTCTTTCATATCTCTCTGTTGCTCTACTTCTGCCCCTTCTTACACCTCAGGGACAAACAGTTACTTCACCCTGAACTGTACCTCTAATGCTCCAGAATGAAAACATCTTTTATTACACCTCTGTCCAGTCAGAGACTCTTTAAACCAAAGAATCAAAACTCCCAGGATCTCAAAAGCTCAGATTTGGAAAGGACCCCAGAGAACATCTAATCCAGTCTGCATGGAACAACATTTCTCCAACATCCCCTACAAGTAGTCAGCTAGTTTTTATTTGAAGACTTCCACTGAGGAAGAACCTATCACCTACTGGGGCAGACCATTCCCCTTTTGACTGGATCTAATTATTAGGAAGTTTTTCCTTCTGTTAAGGCTAAATTTCCTCTTCTCCACTTTCAACATTTGCTTACAGTTCTGGTCTCCAGGGCCAAGCAGAATTGGAGAGGCAATATGATGTAGTGGATAGGGCACTGGATTTAGAATCAGGAAGACTTATTTTGAATTCTGCCTCAGTCAGTTTCTAACTATGTGACCTTGGGCAAGTCACTCAAACTTTCTGGGCCACAGTATCCTCATATATAAAACAAGGTGGTTAGATTTGCTAGCATCTAATGTTCCTCCCAGCTCTAAATTAATGATTCTCCATAAGTCTAAACCCTCTTCACAATGACAGTCCTTATAGTACTTGAACATAGCCATTTACCAAGTCTCTTCTCTAAGCTAAAAATCTCAACTCCTTCCACCAATTCCTACTATGGTATGATCTTGAGACCCTGTCTCATCCTGGTTGCCTTCTTTTGAATATGCTCCAACTAATGACTTTCCTTCCTAAAAAGTAGTACCCATAACTAACCTGAGTGTTCCAGGCTTGGTCTGACCAGGACAGCTTACAGAGGGATTATGACCTAGGCTTCTTGTAATACAACCCAAGATTGCGTTTGCTTTCTTATGGGTTGCCATATCCCATTCCCTTGATTCATATTCAGCCTGCAGTTCACTAAAACCTCCAGGTCTTTTTCTAACACACTACTGTCTAGCCTTGCCTCACCCATTTTGTATTTGTGGAGTTGTGGGTTTTTTTTTTTGCCCCAAATCCCTATAAAATTTTTTCCTATCGGATTTGATTCAGTGTTCCAGGCTGTCAAGCTCTTTTTTTGGATCCTTACTCTGTCATCTAATGTGTTAGCTATCTCTTCCAGATTGTACCATCTGCAGATCTGATAAGCATGCCATTTATGAATACATCCAAGTCATTGATAAAAATGTTAAATAGCACTGGGCAATGCCCAGATCCCTGAGGATCTCAGAATCAACAAATGTTTATTAAGCACCTACCTACTATATGCCAGGCACAGTGCTGAGCTCTGGGGATGCAAAGACAAAAAGCAAAACAGTCCTCCTCAAGGATCTTACATTCTAATGAAGAGAATGACATGTACATTTGTAGGTAGGGATGTGTATTGTTTAACAACTGGCTTTCTGGGGGGGGCAAATGTATGAACAGCCACTTTTAAGTTTAATCTATATTAACATTTTCTCTATCATTCTTTTAAGTCTAGTATAACAGCAAGCACTCTAGCATACCCAGAACGGCTGCTAGCACAGGTTCTTTGATCTGCTTTTCTAAAGGAAAGCAACTCAAAAGGGGTCAACAATCTTACTTTAATCAAACATACACACACAGGCACATGTGTAAAATTTACTTAGTTCAGGTGGAAAAGTCAGCACCTTGAACTTCAGAGAAAATACAAACAGGAATTACAAACAGAAATTACAAACAGAAATTTCAAGCAGAAATAATAGCATAAAGACCAACAGGCAGGGCTTCTAACCATCTGACCAAATAATACATACATCACAGATCAACAAACAGATCCAGTTGTCTGACCATTACATATATAGTTACCAGAGAGAGAAGCACCAGCATTTGGGTTTTCAAAGCTGGGGGGCCCCTTAATGGCTACCCAGAGTCTCATCTGAACAAATCATACGAACACTCTTCCAGTGAGTGAGCCCCAAAGCAAAATGCTAACCTCAGAGTATATATACACTTCTTCAGGGTCAGAAAGCATCACAACCCTCGACCCACTGCCTAATTGAAAAATAACAAAAGGTGTGGGCCTTCCTGAAAAATAAGCCTCCCTTAATCAAACTTCTCTTCTTGGGCTCCATGTGAGGCTTATTAATGGGCGGAGAAGATCTACAGCTCCCATTAACACTGCATCTAGATAGCCAACAAAACAGTAGAACAAGTCCTAATTTGTAATATTTGCAGATTTTTCTGGTGCAAATGTTCACACTGAAAATTTAACAGTTGTATCTCTCTAACATATCACTGTATATAGGTATATTTGCTGTTCAGTTGCATCAGATTCATTGTGACACCATTTAAGGTTTGCTTGGCATTTCCTTCTCTAGTTCATTTTACAGGCAAACAGAGTTAAGTGACTTTCCCAGGGGTCACAAAGCTAGTTATTGTCTGAGGCCAGATTTGAACTCAGGAAGGTGAGTCTTTCTGACTTGATCAGCACTCTATCTACTGCGCCATCGAACTGTTTCTCTCCCTCTCATGAGAGTATTTGTCAAACGTTTTGCTAAAATATAAGTAAATTATGCCTATAGACTTTTCCTGATATAATAGTTTGGTAACTCTGTGAAAAAGAAAGTAAAGTTAGTTTGACATGACCTGGTCTTAATGAAGTCACACTGCTTTTTTAATGATCACTATTTATTTTTATATATGTTCATTAGCTATCTCTTTAATTTTAGAATTTAATTGTAGAATTTTTCGAGGAATCAAATTCAAGTTCATTGGCCTAAAGTCTGAAGACTCTGTTTCTTTCTTTCTACCTCACCCTAATTGTAGTTTGTCCTTTGTTTTCAAAGAGGACCAATGATACCATGATGTTGGGGTAAAATAATGGACAACGGGTGATGTCTTGACTTACACGCATGAATTGGGTTTAAGTGAGGTAGATTTGCATAGAGTTCTCAGCCTCACTCTCTCTTCCAGAGGTATCAAAATCCAATGGCAGGACAAAATTCAAGATGACTGGTGAAGCCCTGGGATACAGTGGATGACCTTGGCATCTTCAATGTGTGATCAAGCTTTAAGTGCTCCGCAGCACCTGCTTCAATCATCCTTATGGTCATTGGAACAATTGTTCTCATCTGCCCATTCCACCAAGGAAAGTCTTCATGTGCTTGGGGTAGATATCCCCCTAATTCACTTACAGACTTGAGACCTCTAGGTTACCCTCAACCTCGTTTAGCCCTCCTGTTGAGATGGTTTTGCCAAGGTATAGCTGCTATGCATGCTACATTTTCTTGGAGCCACAAGTGAGAATTGGGTGATAGGTAGACACCAAATATGGATGAGAAGCCCTGAAAAAGGCTCAACAATCCCCCACACCAGAGGTTCTAGTCCTCCCTGAACACTCCATACACCCCAGTTAACAGAAGGCTCAAATAGCTGAATTGAATCAATCAATCAAATGTATAAACTAAGTATGAATGAGTCTTTAATAAATTTTGGAGAAGTCCTTTGATTATCAGATGAAAATAGACAGGAAAACATCCGGTGATTGACTGAAAAAAACAGATGCATCTCTGGGCTAGGATATAACACAGCAAGTTAGTTCAATATTGTGTATTCCAGTGCCAGTTACTTGACTAGTGGCTGAAGCCAGTGGTGAAAAACTTCTGGAAGGCAATTGCCCTTGGGAAGCACATATGAGTTTTTCTCTTCCCTCTCTACACTCTCCTCCTCTTCCCCTATTGTCAAAGTGACAGCCTTGTGAATTTCAAAAGGATGGAAGATATGGAGTCCCCATCAGTAGAATCTGGGGATGGCTATATGTGCATCTGGAACTCAGAGAATCACCAAAGGCAAGCTAGACACATTGAGGAAAGATCTCTACAGAGGCATTGGCTTTTGGTGCCTACAAGGTTACACCTAAGGGGAAGACTCCATTAAATAATTTCTAGGAACTGGGATCTGTGAATTTACCTTTTGTCTACATGCATTCTCTAAATCTGAGCCCACTCTCCTAGGGGATCTTGTGTGTACAAGAGGAGGGGTGCTCCTGATGTTTCTGTAACAACTGTCCTTGCTATACTTGCTTAGTATATACTTTTTCTAAAAACTAATTAGCTCTGGCTGTTAATCAATGGGGAGTACATATAAGGGGGCTTATAAGTGACAATACTGGAGACCTGAGCCCCTTCCTAATTCCTCTATCCTTTAATACTCATAGGTTGGTGTATCTGCATGTGGGCAGACCTGCCTAGAGATGGATAGAGGAGCCATGTCTCGGTTCCTAAGACCATCGGAAATATGTGTTTTCTGATGGTCTTACGTGACCCCTGTGACCCCTGTGAAAGGGTCATTTGACTCCCAAAGGGGTTGTGACTTACAGGTTGAGAACCATTGCCTTCAAGTGAGTCCTAAAGCCCTGAGGGAAGAAGTAGCCAGCCTCTTTGTAGAGATTTGATCAGTCCTTGTAAAGGGTAGTTGGAGAATTTGTCCTGAAAGGGGTGCTATATTTTGTAGAAAATCAAGACATTTGTCCTTTTCAAGTCCTGTGGTATGTTTTTTTGTGCTCCACTATCTTACAAAGACCACTGACAAAGGCTCAGTACTTTCTCCATTAAATAAGGTTCATGGAATAGATGAACCTAAAATCTGTCCCAGCTCTGATGTTCTATGACAACAATGGGGTGAAGACAGACATGCTGGTGATGATGAAAATGATAATGGATTTTTTTCAGCAATCAACATTGATTAACCACTTCCTGTGTTTGGCGCCCTGTGTTCAGTATTGGAGGAGACAAAAATTTGGAGGAGATAAAATTAGTAACAAAATCATTTCTACTCTTGAGTGATTTACAATCCATGGAATGGGAGAAAGTACTTATACAAGCAAGTGGTGTTTGTCCTTTATTTTTGAAGAGGACCATGATGTTGGCAGGACAAAGATTAAGATGGCTGGTTATGGCCCAGGATACAGTGAATGATATGCAGCATCACTTGGTAGTTCTAAGTTCCTGTTGCCTGCTTTAGCTACCTTTATGGCCATTTTTGTTCTCATCTGTCCATTCCTTCAGTAGAAGCCTTCACATGCTTGGGGTAGACCTTCCCCTAATTCACATAATAGAAGCAGTATGGGAAAGGTGGAAAGTGTTTGGGGGCTTGAGAGGAGATATTACTTTTGGCATGTGGAAGGAATATAAAGGTCTTCCTGGAGGATGATGTCAATGATAGTGGTGAAGATGGTAATATCTTTGTTGAGGAAAGAGGAAGGCAAGTGAAGAAAAAAGCAAAACCAAAGACCAACAGTTGGGAAAAGCAAGACAGTGAAGACAATAAATAGCATGGGAAGACAAGAGTCTCATCCTGACAGTGGCAAGGCTTGAGAATGACTCCCAGGGGCTAAGGTTTCAGCCAACATGTTGCATTGGCATCTAGCCTAGACTCTCTCCCTTCAAGTTCCCTGGGCCATGCCCCAGAGTCCTATTTCCATCAGACTGAATCAGGGAAGAAAGAAAAAGTTGGTCTTCTGAGGTCTTAATCTAGGGAACTAGTCAATTGTCTAGAGTTTTCTAATGGCCAGAGTCAAGCAGGAATTTTGGAATGTGTAACATGCATGCTCCTACTTTCTTCTAAGGCAGGGGGGAGACCCAGAGGTCAGAGCTCTGGGGCTAGAGTCAAGAATACTGGGTTGGAATCCTGTCCATCAACTTGCTATGTGACTGTGGGCAAGTCATTTCACTTTTTAGAAATTCCCTTTCCTCATCTGTAAAATGGGGGTAATAATCTTTGTATATTGCTGACCTCGCAGAGTTATGAGGAAGTCACTTTGTAAACTGTAAGATATAGAAATGTAAGCTATTTTCATTATGATCTATGCATAGTAACACAGAGAATGACTTCCCCTTCTCCAGTACTTTGAATAATTATTAGACATCTACTGTGTGCAGAGCTCCAGGCTAGGTGTTGGGAAGATAAAAAGTTCAGATAAAATGTGATCCTTGACTTCATAGACCCATCCTTCCTCTCTGCCTTCTCAGTAAAGGGATGTGATGCACAGAAAACTCTGTTTTTGGGAGAGGGGTAGGCCTATGACTTTACTGAAGTAGGCCTGTGACTTAGTAAGGAAACTCCTGCCACTGAGGAAGACTGCCAACTCCTCAGGAACCAGCGTTCAATATGTACAAAGCACCTACTATGAGTCAGGTTTTGTGCTAGGCCCAAGGGATGTAAATACAAAGACTAAAACAGTCCCTGCTTGCAAGGAGTTTTACATACTTATAGGAAAGGCAGATACATATAAAAATATACGCAGTCTAAGTGTGGAGTGAATAAACAAATAAATGCAAAGTAGTTGAATATATGGCATTTTTGGAAGGAAGTCTTTAGCACTTGGAAGAATCAGGAAAAGCTTCACGTGGAAGGTGGTATTTGAGCTGCATCTTAAAAGAACAGGGGGAATCTATGAGGTGAAGGAAAGGAGGGAAGGCATTCCAGGCACAGGGCACAACCAGTGCAAAGGTGCATAGATAGGAGATGGAGGTGTGTGTGTGTGTGTGTGTGTGTGTGTGTGTGTGCATGTGTGTGTCTATGTCTATGTATCTGTGTGTGTGTGTATGTGTGTGCATGTCTGTGTCTATGTGTCTGTGTCTGTGTGTGTGCATAACAGAGAGAAGGTCAGTTTGGCCAGATCGTGGAGTGCAGTGCTATATAAAATACCATACAAGGTATTGTCACTATTTTATACACACACACACACACACATGCATATGTTTTAGGTTTTGCAAAGGCATATTTATTTCAAAGATAGAATAATCACAGAAGTACAAACATTTTTCCCCAATTTACATCCAGCTTTAGGGGGTTGCTTGGGGCACTAAAAAGTTAAGTGACTCAGAAAATTACAATAAAAATTATATAGAATATGTACTCAAGAGAGTCAAGAGCACCGCGCTACACAAGGGCCACAGGGGACAGGTCATTACTTACTAAAGGAATCAAAGAAGACTTTTTGGAGGAGTTGGTATTGGCATTCAACTTGGACTTTAAAGGGAAAGAAAACTGAAACTGAAAAAGTGGGGCTGGTCACCTAGTGAGAGAGGGAGGGATATTGAATGAGTAACCAGCCAGTTCTCTGTTGGTATCTTTGAGATGTCGAGAGAACCCAAGGAGGGGCCCAGCACATGGTAGCAAACTTAGGAGAAGAGGTAAGAGGGGCAGTGAATGGCATCAGTAAAGGGAACAAGCTCATGGGTGAGATCTTAGAGCTGTTAGAGTTTGGGCGTATTTGGAGAAATGCAAGAGGGGGTGGGAGAGATTGAGATGCAGGGGCATTTCAGGCAAAAAGGCAGAAAAGTGGGAGAATGAAGGGGGTCTGTGTGGGAGGGCAGCAAGTCATCTGGGGAAAAGGGAAAAGGAAGGGAACCAGCATTTATTAATCATCTACTTTGTGCTCAATATTCAACAAATATCATCTTTCTTGATGCTCACAATGATCCCTGAAGGTAGGTGCTATTATTATCCCCATTTTAAAGTTGAAGAAACTGAGGGTATGCCCAGGGTCACACAGTTAGTAAGTACCTGAGGCTGGATTTGAACTTAGGTCTTTCTGGCTCCAGGCACAGAGGTTTGAAGTGCCAGGTTTTGACTTGGTAAGCAATAGGGAGCCATTGAAAGGTGTTGAAGAGAAGCTGGTGTGACCGAATATATGCATAAAGATCAGTCTAGCAGAATATGAAGGATGGATGGGGAGAGTTCAATGGAGGCACCTCCCTTAGAGTATCCCCAGGCCCTGGCTGCCTCTCCTGGTGCTCCCCACCATACAAATGGGCTGCATTGTGAGTAGCCGACTCTGATCCATCCAATTCCCCTGGGAAACAACAAGCTCATTCATAAACTGAAAGAGAGGCCAGGGAAGCTGTTGGCTCCTGCCATAAAGCCAGGCATACAGGCCCAGGAAGCTATGAGGGCAGGAGGATGGGGGTGGGGGTTGTTAGGCCTAAGCAGGCGGGAGGGACAGCCTGGCTCCAGCTTGCCCATTTGGGCTAGGCATGTGGATTGGGGGTGTTCAGAGACTCAGAATGTTTCCCACCTGGCAGAGGTCCAAGAGAAGGGGGTTTTGTCACCCCCACCCCCCCACTGCCCAGGCTCCCTCAGAGTTCTCCAGAAGAGGCTCCAGCCTGCATTACATCTAACTTGCAAGGCCTGTCTGGCTTCCCCCATCTGAGGCCTGGCCTCTGTCTGTGGCCCTGGGCAGAGAACCAGGTATTGAGATGAAGACCACATGGGAAGAAATGTGGGGGCTCAGGGGCTGGCACTGTGGACACAGTACTGGGGGACAATAGACCCTGAGATACTTGGGAGAAATAGGGGAGAGGGCATGGGAAAAGTTGCTTTTCACTGAGATCTGGATCTGAGCATCTTAAGCAATGCCCTGTGACCACTTTCTATATTGGTTTTATCATCTTGCCTTGCCTCTCCATTCTTCCAAACCACTGGAGCCCACAGCTGCCCACAGCTGGAGTGAGCAGGAGCAGACCTTGCTCACAGCTAGAGCAGCAGGCAGCCAGAGGCCAGAGGCATTGATCCATAGAGATAAGTGGTTGTCAATTAATAATGCCAGCTATTGGCTGAGATTAGGGATCTAAATTCCAGAATAAAGTGGTACCCAGACCCTGGAGAGCATCAATAGAGCAGTACATACAGAGGGGAGAAAAATGTATTAGGATATATATCTCCAGGTTCAAGGGTCAGTGAACAGATAGATTGGGCATAAAGGGATCTTGAATGTCCTAAGATAATCTTCCCATCTGGAACAAAAGGATGCTGAGACAGACTGTCTGGAACTTCCTCTGAGAAGCAAGTAAATCTATATTCTCTGTGGATGCAAAGACCCATTGTTATCCCCCATGTTAACCTTTGTCTTTCCTAAAAAGAGTGTGGTGGGAGGTAACCAAGGCTGGATACTTCTTTAACAAAGGGAAGGAGATTCAGGAATATTAGTGTGGAAGGGAAAAAGTACCAAGGAGTCAGGAACGCACTATCTCTTGATTCTAGGTTTCAGGAAGCCCCAAGAGCCGCAACAAAGCCAGGATCTGTTCTCTGGTCTCAGTTTGGGGCATATCAGCTCCCACCTCCCCACTAGGTCTCCAAATGCCCAGAGAACCACTTTACTTCCAGGCTTGCCCTAGTAGCTCCAGGACAGAGCAGCCTCCTGACTAGGAACACATACCTCCTGCTTTTCTCTTACACAAAGTAGGCTACCAGACAGTTCTTGGAACACAGTAACATTTTAAGTTGGGCAGCTGAGGGCTGTGCCAAGACATGGCATCTCCCTGTGATTATACACCTCCAAATACCAAAGAATAAATCCACCTCCCCAACTCAATTGCCCACTCCCTCATTCTTGTCCATCTCGATTCTCCTGTTCCCCTTCCTCCAAATGTTGCACTACAAATGTACGTCATTGTACCCTCAGGAACGACAGCTCCATGATATTACTTGGTTAATCATGGACTCTTCCCTTACACATAGATTCAAAATTAATAAATTTATTTTTAGTTTTCAACATTTGCTTTTATAAGATTTTGAGTTCCAAATTCCACCCCCAAGGGGCGGCTAGGTGGCGCAGTAGGGGTGGCTAGGTGGCGCAGTGAATAGAGCACCGGCCCTGGAGTCAGGAGTACCTGAGTTCAAATCCGGCCTCAGACACTTAACACACACACACACACACACACACACACACACACACACACACAAAAACCCTAGCTGTGTGACCTTGGGCAAGTCACTTAACCCCAACTGCCCTCCCCCCCCCCAAAAGGAACAAAATAAAAAAAACAAATTCCTCCCCCCACTCCCCTCTTCCTAAGACGGCATGCAATATGATATAGGTTATACATGTACAGTCATATTAAACATATTTCCACATTAATCATGTTGTGAAAGAAGAATTGGAACAAAAGGGAAAAACTATGAAAAAGAAAAGCAAAAAACAACAAAAGAAAAAGGAAATATGCTTTAATCTGCATTTGACTCCATAGTTGTTTCTCTGGATGTGTATAGAATTTTCCATCATGAGTCTTTTAGAATTATCTTAGATCATTGCATTGCTGAGAAGAGCTAAGACTATCCAAGTTGTCATTGCACAATGTTGCTGTTTCTGTGGACAGCGTTCTCCTGGTTCTGCTCTATTCACTTACCATCAGTTCATGCAAGTCTTTCCAGGTTTTTTTGAAGTACACCTGCTCACCATTTCTTATGGAACAATAGTATTCCATTACATTCATATACCACAACTTATTCAGTTATTCCCCAATTGATGGGCATCCCTTCAATTTCCAATTCTTTGTCACCACAAAAAAGAGCTGCTGTAAATATTTTTGTACACGTGGTCCTTTCCCCTTTTTGGTGATCTCTTTGGGATACAGACCTAGTAGTGATATTGCATAATGGTATGCATAGTTTTATTTGGTCATAGTTCCAAATAATTCTCCAGAATGGTTGGATCAGTTCACAATTCCACCAACAATGCATTGGTGTTCCAATTTTCCCACATCTTCTGCGACATTCATCATTTCCCTGTTTTGTCATGTTAGCCAATCTGATAGGTGCGATGGTATCTCAGAGTTGTTTTAATTTGCATTTTTCTAATTATGCATTTTTATATGACTATAGATAACTTTAATTTCTTCATCTGAAAACTAACCATTCATATCCTTTGACCATTTATTAATTGGGGATGACTTGTATTCTTATAGATTTGACTCAATTCTCTATATGTTTTAGAAATGAGGCCTTTATCGGAGACACTGGCTGTAAAAAATTATTTACCAGACTTCTGCTTCCCTTCTAATCTTGGTTGCATTGACTTGGTTTGTATAAAACCTTTAAAATTCGGGGTAATCAAAATGAGCCATTTTGCATTTCATAATGTTGTCTGTCTCTTATTCAGTCATAAATTCTTCTCCTCTCCATAGAGCTGACAGGTAAACTATTCCTTGCTCTCCTAATTTGCTTATAGTTTCACTCCTTATGTCTAAATTGTGTACCCATTTTGACCTTATCTTGGCATACAGCATAAAATCTTGGTCTATGCCTACTTTCTGCCATACTCTTTTCCAGTTTTCCCGGCAGTTTTTGTCAGATAGCGACATTATCTTATCCCAGAAGCTGGAGTCTTTGGGTTTATAAAACAGTAGATTACTATAGTCATTGACTACAGTATCTTGTGCTTTGTGTATAGTGTCTTGCGTACCTAACCTATTCCACTGATCCACCATTCTATTTCTTAACCAGTACCAAGTAGTTTTTATGATTGCTGCTAAAGTTTTAGATCTGGTACAGCTAGGCCACCTTCCCTCGCATTTCTTTTCATTAATTCCTTTGATATTCTGGATCCAAAAGGACATTTCTTTCTTACTCCTCTAATTTGTTTATGAGGTGACCTTTTAAATTTAGGTTATGTATACTTTTGGAACTTTTATTGGTATATTGGTCTAAACCTAATTTGTGCCACATTGCTGCCTACTTTTCCCAGCAGTTTTAGTCAAATAATGAATCCTTCCCCTAGGAACCAGTCTTTGGGTTTTTCAAACCCTTTGCTACTGTGTTTGCTTCTATATGTTTTATACGTGATCAACTACCAGGGTGTAACCATCTCAGCAGACACACGAAACCAGGTCAAGGGTGACTGACAGGCCTTAAACCTGTTGGTGAGTTAGGGGGACGTCCACCTCAAGCATGTGAAGATTTCCTCTGGCACAATAGACAGATGAGAACAATTTGTTTCAAGAGCCTCATGGCTGTTGTACATTCTTTTCTATCCCCATTCAATAACCACTAAAGAGCTGTCATATTTAACTTTTCTAAACTTCTGTGTGGGGTATGGGGACCCCAAGAATCCCCTACCCAAGAAAAATCAAAAGGCAGAGGCATCTTGAGAAAGGAACAGGAAGTTTTATTCTCTTCTCCCACAGAAAGAGGGCGGTCTTCTCCATGGCAAGGACAAGGAGAGAAGGTGTGTTACAAAAGACAGAACAAAGATTTATATCTAACGCAGTCAAACCCCTCTCTCCCTGGCTGTCCCTTCTCCCATTGGCTAGGAGGTGGGCTCTCAGGCTTGGCGTGAAATCTAACCCAATGGCGGATAACAAAGAAGCCTGCCACTATCTCCTATTGGCAGGGAGGTGGGACTGTCCTTATTTGGTAAACGCCAAGCAAGAGAGGGAAAAAGGTCACAAGCAAGGGTGGAGGTCAAAAACTCCTGAAAGGGGTCTAATGCTGATGATAACAAGGGAAGGGGGGAAGGGTCCTAGGTTGTGTAATTTCTTAGGAAACCCAGGCCTCAGGTCTCTCCAGTCTTACAACAATCTATCTCTGGTTTCCAGATAGTTTCTGTCCCTTCTCATTCTGAGGAGTCTTCACAGAGGGTGCAGAGTGTACCCCACTCACTTTTCAGGTGGCTGAAGCAGGTGCTGTACTTAGAGCTTGGTCAGACATCGAAGACACTAAGGTCATTCACTACATACTGGTCATCTTCACTTTTGTCCTGCTGCTGGCTTTTGGTGACTCAGGAAAAGTGAGGCCAAGGACTTTGTGCAGCTCTGCCTCACCTAAATACAATTCATGAGCAAGTTAAAGCATCACTTGTGATATCATTGGTTCTCTTTGAAAATGAATGACTAACAACAACACCACCTAATTAACTTACTAGGTACTGAATGACCTCTCTTTTTCAAACCAGTGCCTTTTTGATGGTTTGTATTATACTTTGAGACCTGGTACTGATAGATCCCCTTCCTTCATGCTTGATACTTTTTTTTATTATTACCCTTGAGATTCTTGATCTTTTGTTCCTTAGTATGAATTTTATCATTTTTTTCTGGCTCTATAAAACCTTCTTTTGTAGGTTTGATTGGTATAGCACTGAATACATAAGTTAAGTTGGGTAGTATTGTCATTTTTATGAGCATACATATGATATACATACGAGCAATTAATATTTCTTTGATTATTTAAGACTATCTGTATTTCTGCAAAGAGTGTCTTAGAGTTAGATTCATGTGAATCTTGGAATATACATTCCCAGCTATTTTATAGCTTCTATAGTTATCTTGAATGGAATTTCTCTTTCTAGGTTTTGTTTGCTGGAAGCCTTTTCTGGTCCCCCACTCCCCAGATGCTACTACCCTCCCCTCTTAGATTACTTTCCATCTCCCTCTCCCTCTCCCTCTTCCTCTCCCTCTCCCTCCCTCCCTCTCTCTCTTTTTTTCTCTCTCTCTTTTTTTTTTCTCTCTCTCTCTCTCATGCTTATTTGTTTGTATGTTGTCTTGAAGGCAGGGACTGTTTTTTGGCCTTTGTAATTCAGCACTTACTTGGCACTTTGTAAGCATTTATAAATGCCTTTTGACTGACAGCAGCCCTATTTGGTAGATGTTGTTACTACCCCCATTATATAGATAAGTAAACTGAGTCTTGAGAGGTTAAATGATTGTCCAAGGTCACACAGTCAGGATTTAAATTCAGGTTTTCCAGACTCCCAGGCTGAAACCCTCCACTACCCACTCTCTCACCAAGCTAGAACATGTCCAGAGGAGGTCAATCAGGATAGTGACAGGGTTGGAGAACGTTATTCCAGGAGAATTAGTTGAAAGAATTGGGGTTATTTCCTTGGGGAAGAGAAGAATTGGACAGGTTTGGAGGGAAAAGAGAAAGTCGCTATCACTCTCTTCAGATATTTGAAGGATTGTCATGTAGAAGAGGGCAGACTCGGGCAATGGGGAGAGGTTGCAGAACAGCAGATTTAGGCTTGATCTAAGGAGCAGTTTTCAAAAACTGAGAGGTATCAAAAAATGGAATGAGCTTTTCCTGGAGGTCACAGGTTCCTCATTACTAAGAGCTTTTCAAATTATGGTTAGATGACCATTTGTTGGGAAGGTTGTAAAGGATATTCTTTCTTCAGGTACAAGTGAAAACAGATGGTTTTTTGAGCTCTATCCTACAACTGGGAGACCCCTGACTTTAAGACGGTAGTGCTGTATCTGACTTCATTTTCCTCATACCAGTCTGTTAGGCTCAGAATCACAGAATTTCAGATTTGGAATGGACTTCAACTGACATCTAGTACAACCTCTTCCCCCAATATAATTCCTCTACAATATAATTAATCATCTGACTTTTTTTTTTTAAAGACTTCTAGTGAGAAGAAACCAACTCCCAAGGCAGACAATTTCACTTTTGGATAGCTCTCATTGTTAGAAAGTTTTCTTTACATCTATACCAAATTTGCTTCTTTGCAACTTCTGCCCATTTCTCAGTTTTTCCTTCCGGGGCCAAATAAAACAAGTTTAATACCTTTTTCACATTCTAACCTTCCAAGAACTTGAAAACAGCAATCATGTTTTCCCTGAACTGTGTTTTCTCTGAGCTAAATAACTGCAGTTCCTTCATTAATTCTTATATGAAATGTGCTCAAATCCCTTCATTATCCCAATTTCCCTTTTCTGGTTGATCAAATCAATCAATTGATAAGTACATATTAATCATCTCCTACATACTAAGCATTGTAATTGGCACTGCACATACACAATCATAAATGAAATAGTCCCTGCCCTCAAGGAATTTACATTCAATTTTGAGAGATCTCTAGCTTATTAATCTTCTTCCTAAAAGTTGGCACCCATAATTAACTGATTGCTGTAGCAATCACTATCATTTCTTACACTACATCAAATATTAGTGGTAATCGTGAACCACCATTTACCTCTAATATTATTGGAAAGGTCCCTAGTTTATTCACATTACATTAAAAAAAACTGCCTCTTGGTTTAAAATAGATACGACTTACCACATTAATGAAAAGTTCGTTTCTTCCATTTTTAAGTTTTTATTTTAAACAGAAATGGGTATTATATTTTGTCCAAAAGCCTTTCCTGAGTCTATTGATAGAATTATATAATTTTAATGATCTAATTATTAATATGATTTATTATATTTATAGTCTTCCTAATACTGAATCAATCTTGCATTTCTGGTATAAATCCCACCTAGTCATAGTATATCATCTTTTTTGATATGTTGCGGTAGCCTCTTTGCTAAAATTTTATTTAAAATTTCTGCTTCAGTGTTAGAGATTTTGATCTATGGCTTTCTTTCTCTATTTTGACACTTCTTAGTTTGGGTCTCAAGACCATATTTGATCATAGAAAGAATTTAGTAGGATCTCTTCTTTTGTTATTTTTCTTGCAAATAATTTGTATGTAATATATAATATTTATATTTTATTAACATTATATAATTATATGATGTAAAATATACATCTGCATATAATACATAATATTATATGTAATATTATAATTAATTATTCTTTGAATAGTTGATAGAATTCACTTGTAGATCCATCTAGTCCTAGGTTTTTTTTTCTTTGTGAATTTACTTATGATTTATTCAATTGCTTTGTCTGATATTGGACTATTTAAACCTCTATTCATTGTTCTGTCAATATGAACATTTAATATTTTTATAAATATAAATAATATCAATTCCATTTTAATTGTAAGTTTTATTGGTATACAGTTGGACAAAATAGTTTATAATAATTTTCTTCATCTGTTGTGAATTCTTTTTGACATTGATAATTTAGTTTTTCTTTTTAAAAATCAAATTAGCTAATGGTTTATTTTTTTTAAACTCTAGCACCTAGTTTTATTTTTTAATTTAGTAGGATTTTTTCTTTTGATTTTATTAATTTCTCCAATAATTTTCAGAATTTCACTTTATGTGTTTAATCAGATTTAAAAATTGTGTTGGTTTTTAAAGTTGCACAACCGATTCATTGATCTGTTCCTTATTTCTTCTGTTGATAAATATGTTCAGAGATAGGAATTTACCTCTATGAATTTCTTTGACTGCATTCTCAAAGTTTTTGTTGTAACATTATTTTCATTATTTTAAATGAAATTATCTATTGTTTCTTTGGTTTGTTCTTTGACTCACCAGTTCGTTAGGATTAAGTTATTTAAACCTCAAATACATTTTTAAGCCTTTCTTCAGTTTTTTTTATTGAATGTAATCTTTATTGCATTGTGGTCAGTAAAAGATGTGTTGATTTCTGCTTTCTTGTATTTCTTTGTGAGCTTCTCCTGCTCCAATTTATGGTCAGTTTTTGTAAAGGTATGCAGCTGAGAAATATGTACTTTCTTTTCTATTCCCATTTGATAATCACTAAAAAGCTGTCATATTTAACTTTTCTAAACTTCTTTTCAGACGCTTAACTTATTTCTTGCCTATTTTAAAAAATTAGATTTGTCTAGGTGGTGCCCATAATTGAACATAAGACTCTAGATCTTGACCTCTGGGTCATGATCCCCTGGGGGGGGTCAAATGACCCTTTCACAGGGGTTGCCTAAGACCATTGGAAAACATATTTTCAATGGTCTTAGGAACCGAGACACTGCTCCTCTATCCATCTCCAGGTGGGTCCGCCCACATGCAGATATGTCCACATACGCGTATTAAAGGGTCACAGCATTAGGAAGATTGAGAACCACTTCTCTAGATATAATCTGACCAGGAAAATGGATAGAGGAATTACCACCTCCTTATTCTGAGAAACTATGTCTCTTAATGCAGTTTAACTTTACATTAGCAAGAACTTCTCTAAGAATCTGTCTCAAGAGAGGGTTCCGCTTCTTAGAAAGCATAGAGGAAATCTATAGAGAAGGAATAAGGACTCCTGGTCCTAGGAGGGAGGATCTTGGTATGGTGGTGGGGAGACTAAACTAGACTGTGGCAGCCAGAAGGGTGTAGGTGGCTAATACCTAGGGCTTGTGGGAAAAAAGACAAAGGGGGAAGGGAAAGTCAGTCCTGAACCAAAGGGGTGTCTCTTAGGAATTAAAGGCAGGAGCCCCAGGTCAATGACAGGCTTCTAATGGAGTTAATTAGTTGAGATTCAAGCATTAGCACTAATTTGGAGATTGAGACCATCTGGGTGGCTATTATCCAACTCCTCCTTTCTTTTCCTTTTCCCTTTCCCCTTCCCACTCACTCCTGCTATTCTCCTGCTCCTTTCCCCTTCTTCCTTTTCTCATGCAGGCATCCCCACCTTTTCCTCTTTATTGCCCCTCTCCATCTTTCCTTCCTATACCCTTCTCCCTCTTGACAGGCTTGGCTAGTTCCCCTCCTCCACTCCCTGGAGCAATGTGATTCAGTGACAGACCCCAGATGGTGAGGAAGTCACTGGAGCTGAGGAGTGAATGAGCCAAAAGGTCATTGATTCCCTGCGGGGCCATGGGCTCCTGCCAACAGCCCTGTGGCCTCTCAACTTCTTTTTGCTCCAGCAAACAGTTATCTTGCCTCTGGTGATGGAGAACTCAATACCTCAGTCTACATTTGAACAATTCATCCTTGGAAGGTCTTTCTTCTATCTAACAACCATTTTTCTATTTGGTGTAATGGAAAGAGCAATGAATTGGAGTCACAGGATCTGAGTTTGAATCATACCATTACTAACTATTCCCTGTGTGACCTTGGACAAATTACTTAACCTCTTGGGCCTTCAGTTTCTGTATTTGTACAATGACAAGATTGGACTCTGATGAGCTCCTAGGCCCCTTCCCACTATAGATCTATGATTTTGTCACATGCCTTAATTTCTTCATCTGTAAAAGAGGAGGGGGGTTGAACTTGATGACCTCAAATGTCCCTTCTAGATCTAAACTATGATCCTCTAGAACTCTGACCAACTGGCAGAAATGGCGTTGAGGGAGATTTAGGGAAGAGATGTCAGGAAAAGAGAGTGGATGATGAGAGCTTTTCAAAAGTGGAATGTGCTGCTTCTGAGCTGGTGGGATCCTCTTCCAGTAGAGAATGAATAATGGTGTGCTAAGGATGTGTCAAAGGGAATTCCTATTCATGTTTATGTTAGACTAAGGGAAGCTGAGGGCCCTCCCAGTGCTGAGTTTCTCTGATGCTACAGAGTCTAATTTTTCCATCTAAGAACCCTTCCCAAAATAGCTAGCATTTATATAGTGCTTTGAGGTTTGAAAAATGATTTACAAATCATCTCATCTTATCCTCACAATACAAATATTGTCTCTATTTTAAAGATTAGGAAACTGAGGCAGACAGAGGTAAAGTGACTTGCCCGAGGTCATATAGCTAGGAAGTGTCCGGGGTCAGATTTTTAACTCAGGTCTTTCTGACTCCAGGCCCAGTGTTCTATCCATTGTATCAACTATCTGCCCTCAAATACCTTTTGATACTTATAATGTCTGTCCTAAATCTTCTCCAGGCTAAATACCTCCAGATTCTTCCATAGATCCTCAAAGGACTTGGTTCCCCCTCCCTTCCTTTCCTGGTTACCTTCCTCTGAACAAAGTTCCTTAGTCAATAGCCTTCCTAAAATGAGGTGCTCAGAACAATATGACAGTAGCAGAGTCTAAACTCTGGGAGGTTTAACACTGAAATGGTCAGGATTTGAGGACTGAACAAGTTATGTACTCAAACTAATTTCTCGGGGTGAGTCGTTTAAGTATGAAGCCACCAATTCATTGGCCTTGCAACCTGTGAAACAGAAAAATGCAAAAGGGTAGTCTGTATAGTATGGCCCCCTCTGCTTCTGTAGGACTGGTGGCAGAGTAGAGGAAAAAGGGATAGAGGAAGAAGAAACCTAGAACCTTGGACAGAGGACTAGCTTAGGAGACAGGGAGACCTAGGTTCAAGGTCAGATCCAGTCACAAAGTCCCTATTACATTGGTCCAGCAGCTTTACCTCCCCCAGGCAACTGTCAAAGACTACGTGGTCCCGAGGTAGCTCTTATCTGAATTGGGAAAGAAAGCTCTGTTCTTCACCAGGTACTCCCAACACTAATGAAATCAAAGGAATGGGGTGGAGGGTCCCTGAGGTTACTAATCCACAATTTCTAAATTGTCTGTGAACATTAATTTAGCTGTTGATACTATAAATGGGAGCTCTTTATCCAGTGGCTGAGAGCCATACTACTGGAAAAACAAAATCATATTCATCTTGACACCCTCCTTATACATGAAACCTGGAGATAAAAGGGAGTTATAGATTAAGTGGGAGGATTGATAAAATTCAGTCAACATCGCTAAGGCAGGCAGTATACTGGGACACAAAGACAGAAACAAATCAGTCCTTTCCCACAAAGAGCTTACATTCTGCTCTAAGGCCCTATATAGATAAGTAAATTATAAGATACATACTGGGTAATGAGAAAAGAATTGTAGGTACTCAATGCAGTGAGTGTCAAATGCCATGAAAAACCTAAATTGATTATATTTGAAGGGGCAGGAAGTGACTGGTTACTGATGGTGGAATAGTTTCCGAATCAGCTGACTGTGTACAGCCTTACCACTGACTTGTTAGCTCATAGATTGAGATCAATAACCAATTAGAAGAAAGAATAGAAGGACAAAGAAACAAAGGCCCATTTTTTTTTAACATTAATATTCTTCTGATCATACTGTAAGTTATAGAGTATCATGGTCTCTGAAGAATTAGTTGCAGGCTGGGAAAAGAATAACAGAGAGGCATATATATATGGATAGAGGACGGGGCCAAAAGTCAAGAAGACTCATCTTCCTGAGTTCGAATCTAGCCTTAGACACTTATAAGCTGTGTGGCCCTGGGCGAGTCACTTAACCTCGTTTGCCTCAGTTTCTTCATCTATAAAAGAAACTAGAGAAGGAAATGGCAAACCACTCCAGTATCTTTGCCAAGAAAATTCAAATGGGGTGATGAAGAATCAGGCTTTACTTAAACAACTGAACAAGAAAATATAGATTGTGGAGTTGTACTTCCATCAAAAAAAAATGAAACCTAGATTCTTAGCCATTCTCAATCTGTGAGTGATAGATCCTAGGACTATAAATTTACTGCTTCAAGAAAAGCCATCTAGTTCAAAATCCTCATCTTACAGGTGAGAAAAAAGGTCCTCCAAAATCAACTACATTTCCACATAACAATAAGAAAATCTAAGAAACAGTAATAAAAAGGAAAACCCCATTCCAAATAACCATAAAATACATAAAGTATCTGGGTGAGTGACGGATCCTAGGACTGTAAATACATAAAGTATAATTACATATTGTATTATATATAACACATAAAGCTAATATATTATGCAACATATAATTATATTTTATGCATTATATACATAATGTATATAAGCCGTTAGCTTAAGTCTCACAAGCAACAATTATCAGAGGCAGAATTTGAACCCAGGTCCTATGATTCTGGAAGCAATGTTCTTTTCCACTTTATCACAAAAAGGGTAAAAAGAGATGCTAGGGCTTTTGTCTTGTCTTCTTCTACAAAAAGTGTTGACTCTTGCCCCAAAGCTGGCCAAGCTGTGTAGCTTCACACAAACCTCCGGGGAATCTGAGATGCACATTGGGAAGAAGGTGCCTGAGGGATGGGAAAAATGACATTATCAGATTGTTAAACTGTTATTCTCGTTGATACAGCAGGACAGGCTGCTGTCTGTGCTGTTCATTATACCAAAGCAGCCCCAGGGGGAATCTCCATGATTAGGAACAGAATTTTATTCCTCTTTGTCATCTGACTGTGCCAGTCCCACGATTCCCCTCCTTTGTTCTTTGGCCCCAGCCTTCCTCTGACACTGCCCCTAACACATCCAGGTATCAGACACTCAGACTTTGAGCTTTTTAGTTTAATCGGCATTATTAACATTTTCTCCATCCCTTTCTTAAGCCCAGACAATCAACAAAACAATAAATCAAGCCTTGATTTGTAGTGCTGGCTGATTTCTGAGGTATAAATGCTCACAGTGAAAATTTAACAATCACTCTGGAGAGCTAATACTGTGGGTTCTGATACAATCCTGCCTATGTCTCAGCTTGTTATTAATTCTACCATTAAAAAATCTAGGTAATTGGGAATACAAATATGAAAAAATTATACGTGTTCTATCCTCAAGGGACTTCTAGTAGAGAGGCGAGAATCATACATTTATATGGATTTTTCATTCAGGGCTGACACTCCCCTCTGGTCTATTGGCTATTTAGGAAAGGAGTAGCAAGGGGAGAACATGGTAGAAGTGAGGGCACATGTGCTGCTCTATGGGAACCATTCTGTGACTACTTCCTGGATGATTTTAGGACGTGGGTTTTTAATCTAGGGTCCATGAATTTAGTTTTTTTTTAATTATGGTAACTGGATTTCTTTGTGATTCCATATATCTTATTTTGTTAATTTAAAACATTCTTCTGAGAAAGGGTCCATAAGTTTCACCAGAAGTCCATGACACCCAAAAAGGTTAACACTCCTTGCTTTAAAGCATAACAGATCAGACACCGGGAAGGGGCCTTAGAACACAGATCAAAGAATGTTAGAACAAGGGAGGGATGATAGAATATATTTTGATGAATTCCTATTAGCAATGTGAGTACTTAGTTGCTTCATATTGTCTTGTCCATGTCTTTCCATATATCTTCCATAAAAGTTCAATCCAGTGCTTGTAAGATTTCCGATTCTTTTAATATTTTATCTATACCAATGCAGTCCTTGCAGTGACCTGTTATCCCTCACTCTTGCTATATATCTGGTCCACCTCCTTTTCCAGTCTTTGATGATGTTTTCATGACATTTTTTATCTACGAGTTAATGGTTGATGAGATGCTGCAGTCTATTTGCAGATACCATTGTTCTATCTGTTGCAGTTTGGGTCATTCACTATTTTGACTATTCTGAGATTGTATTTTTCCATGATTTGTAGCCATCTGACTCATCAAAACCAGGAAATACTAGTGTTAAAAAAAGAATGATTTTGTGACAGTGTGTAGCTTGGCATCATTGAAAGTACTTTGTAATTTCTCAAATGTGATCCGGTTTGTTCTCTCCTCATGTCTATTTATGGTTACTTGGTCAGTCAATGAGTATTTATTAATAAGCACCTATGTGCTAAGCACTGAGAATAAAAAGAAAATGAAAAAATAAAACCAGTTCCTTCTCTCAAAGTGCTTACCTTTTAATGGGGTGGCTCATCATTAATCTACAGTACTCAAGATATGTGTACTGATAGACTGACTCAATGAATCTGACTATACCACAAAATCTGGGGAATCGATATCGTTCATCCACTTGGTCTTTCCTATGTGAATTTCTAGGCTCATCTGTCACAAGTGATTATGGATCTTGGTGGGTAGCCATTTAGGGACTCAATGCACTCAACCCAACGTCATCTGCAAACATGAGTATTTGGAGGGTGACTTCGCCATCCAGAATAAATTCTTCTTCCATCTGGATTTTGAGCAGGACATCCTCTATGACAGTGAAAAAAACCTTTGGCAATATATATCTCCCTATTTTATAATTCACTTGATGTTGATAACCAACAACATAACATGAAGGGTAGGACAAAATTAGTTCTCTTTCATCTGACATAGAATTTTATCTGATCTTCAGATACTCTTTGGTTCAGCCAATATTCCACCCCCCCCCATCTCAATCCCTTTTTACTGGCTGTCTCCCATGCCAAGAATGCACTTTCTTCTTCATCCCTCACCATCTGCTAGAATTCCTAGTGCCCTTCAAAGCTTAGCTCAAGTACCACCTCCCTCGTGAAGGCTCTCCCAATCCTCCCAGATATTAGTGCCTCCCATCAAAATTACTTTGTATTGTGTGTTGTTATTACTTGTTATTACTTGTTAACCTAGGTATAAATGCTCACAGTGCAAATTTAACAATCACTCTTGAGAGCTAATACTGTGGGCTTGTTATTACTTATACCATCAAAGGATCTAGGTCAGTGGTTCCCAATCTGTGAGTTATGTTCAATTTGTAACAATGAAAATACATCCTGCATATCAGATATTTACATTACGATTCATAACAGTAGCAAAATTACAGTTACGAAGTAATAATGAAAATAATTTTATGGTTGGGGGTCACCACAACATGAGGAGCTGTATTAAAGGGTTGTGGCATTAGAAAGGTTGAGAACCACTGATGTAGGTAGTTGGGGATACAAATATGGAAAAAAATCATACATGCTCTGTCCTTAAGGAACTTAGAGAAGTAAGAATCATTCACTTATACAGATGTTTCATCCAAGAGGGGTATACTCCCTTCTTTTGGTCTGCCCTACTAGTATACACACATAAGCATATACATATACATATACATAATACATATGCACTATATCTATATCTTTCTATATGCCTGCATAGTGCCTGGAACATAGAAGGCACTTACTAAATGTTGTTGTTTGCTAGTGCAAAGATATGGGGGTGGGAGATGGAATAGCAAAGTCAGAGAATAGCATGTAATATAAGGAGAACAGCAACTTTGTTATGATAGGAGTAAGACAAAGGCCATCAGCTTTATGCAGCCTCCTTTCTGCTGTGCGAGATTTTCATGGACTACAATTGCTATAATTGTAGTAGAAAGGAAGTGAAGGGAATTTTCTAGTCCCAGGTAATTCAATCAGCTAATAAACATTTATTAAATGCCATGAACTGTACTAAATATTGGTAAACAAAGAATGGCAAAGACTGTCCTTGCCCTCAAGGAGCTTACCTTCAAATGGAAGAAGATAGTAAGCCAATATATAAAAGGAAGCTGAAATGAGGGGTGTGTCACAATGGAGAAGTCCAGAGGTGTGTAGCTAGGTGGGAAATAAAGAGAACAGGCTTGAGCAACCTTCTTAACTGAAAGTCCTGGGAGGAGTTGAGAAGCTCTCTACCTTCTGATAAGAGGGAGCCCTTCTTCCCCCAATCTATCACCCAGGATACTGATGAGATGCGAGTTATGGAGCTGAGATGAGATAGAAGATTTGGCCCAGAGAGTGAAAGGTTAAGTGTACACAGAGGAAATGCAAAAGATAGACCTTAATATCTAAGGGCTTCTATAACTAGCTGGCTAGGTGCAGCTGGCTGGGTTCTACATAGCAAAAGACTTGAAACAGCCCCTTGGGCCATGAGCAAAAAATAAAATAAAATAAATGCTGATACTTCCTTCTAACAGGTAAGAGGTCAAATGGCATTTGAAATTCTGCAGATGGCAGCATAGAGCAGTAGTTCAGAGGAGACCATATTAACAAAGATGGAAGAAAGAACAACTTTTTTTTTTTAAAGAACAACTTTTTAGATGATACTGGTACTAAAGGGTACCAGTCAGTCAGTCAATAAACATTTATTAAACACCTACAACGTCCCAGGTACTTCACTAAGTGGTGGAGATACAAAAAGAAGCAAAAGCCAACCCCTGCCCAAGGAGTTACAGTCTAATGAGGGAAACAGCATACAAACACATATATCCAAACTATATACAGAATAAACAGGAAATGATTAAGAGAGGGAAAGACTTCCTGCAGAAGATGAGATTTTAGTTGGGGCTTAAAGGAAGCCAGGAGAAGGAGATGAGGAGGGAGAGCATTCCAGGTGTGGAGGACAGCCACAGAAAATGCCCAGGGCTAAGAGATTGAGCATCTTGGTCTGTCGTTGAACAGCCAGTAGACCAGTATCATCCGATCATAGAGTAAGGTATAAGAAGACTAGGAAGGTATGGGGGTGGGGTGGGGTGGGGTGGGGCTTAGCTAATCGAATGCCAAAAAGATTTTGATTTGATCCTGAGAGTGATAAAGAGCCACTGGAGTTTGTTGAGTGGAGGAGTGACATAGCTGTTGGACCTGCACATTAGGAAAATCACTTTGATGGCTGAATGAAGGTTGTATTAGGGTGGGGAGAGACTTAGGCAGGCAGACCCACCAGCAAGCTATTGAAATTCACAGCAATGTGTGACATTTATCCAACTAGCCACTCATAATAATGAGTAAGGATTTACTTCATAATAACACAAAATAAACTTCTGTGAGAGCACACCTATTTGTATGTGTGGGGACGTTTCTCATCACTGATTATGCAAAGCTATTTGAACTAATATATCGTCTGGCTGGCACAAGAAACAAATCACCGGAGACAAAGGCAATAAAGTTTTGAATGGATATTGACCCACAAAACACTTTTGATGTGGGGCATCTTTCAGGGGACCCCCATGTACACGAGGCTTCCTGTAAATCCAAGCAGAAAGATCATCAATGTCTGTCATTCTATAGCTAGTTTGAAAAAAGAGGAAGTGGCACTGATTATATCAGGCAAAATTAAATCCAAAGAAAAACACTCTAAAAAGGAAAATGTGAGGAAATTATATATCCCTTTCAAAGGCACTATTCAAATAAATATTTTGAAGATTTATGCACCATATAATTTGGCAGTAAAATTGTTAATAGAAAAGCTTGATGTTTTCTAAGAGACAATAAGTAAATGATTAATACTGGAATATTTACCTAACTACAAGAATATGACAGCTATAAAAGAAAGATAAAGAAAACAGAGTTAAATATAATGCTAAACAAACTAGATTAAATAGCTACATGGGGAAAACTTAATGGGAAAGTGACAAATAAATACAATTTGAAATTATGCAAAGTACAAAAAATTATTATTTGCTGGGATCATGGAGAAGTCATGGGCAAATGAGAAAACTAGACTGACTTAACTTGCTAGTAATCCTGTGGAAAAAAGAAAGGAAGGAAGGAAAGAAGGAAGGAAGGAAGGAAGGAAGGAAGGAAGGAAGGAAAGAAGGAAGGAAGGAAGGAAAGAAAGTCTATTATGAGCTGTCCTTGATGTAGCCTTCTGGTTACACACATTACTCCTTTTTCCAGATAGTCATAAACCATCCCTTTCTTGAGTACATTCTAAATTCTCCCCAGGAATTGAAACTCATCAATCTGGAGTTTCCAGACACTTCCTTTTTTTTTTGAAAACCAGGATAACACTCCCCTTTCTCCAGTCCTGGCAGGCATTTCTATTCTTCCTGATCTCTAAAAGTTCATTGGCAATTACTTAGGAAACCTACCTATTAGTTCTTTCTGGACTCTAGGAGGCTATTAGCAGTTTATCTGGAATGGGTGATTTAAACTCATTGAGGGCACTGAAGTGTGCTCTTATCTCCTTATTTATTTTTTTCCAATCCAAAGAGTGTTTTCCTTAACAGAGAAAGCAAAATCAAAATAAGATTTAATTCTGCTTTCTCGCCATCACGTACTATCATTATAACATCTATCCTAAACAGTGGTCCTAGCCTTTGTATAATTCCCTTCCCTAGCAAAGCCAAAATGTCATACTTAAGGAAAATAGATCCTGAATTAAGTAGTGCTGAGAGCAGTAGTAATGGACAGATTCAAGAGATGCTGTGGAATCAACAGGACTTAAGAACTGATTTAATACAGGGAATGAGGAAGAGCTAAGGGTAGAAAATGGCTTTAAGAGTGTAAGCCTTGAGTGACTGGAAGGATGATGGTTCCATCAACAGAAACTGGGATGTTGGGGAAAGGGACAGATTTAAAAGGGAAATGATCTATTTATTTATTTATTTATTTATTTTTGCTTTCTGGAGGGCAACTGGGGTTAAGTGACTTGCCCAAAGTCACAGGGCTAGTTTTTTGTGTCAAGTGTTTGAGGTCGGATTTGAACTCAGGTCCTCCTGACTCCAGAGCCAGTGCTCTATTCACTGCTCCACCTAGCCACCCCAAAAGGGAAATGATGAATTTAACTTTGAACATGTTCAGTTTGGATGTCAGTGGATATCCAGGTGGAGATACCCAGCAGTCAGTCAGTGATGTGGTAGGGAAATCCTGGGAGAGATTGGGGCTAGAAAAAGAATACTCTGGAGGTCAACTTAACTAATGAATCTCCAAGCAAAACATATCTAGCATTAAAGTTATGAGGAACAAAGCTATGACTGTATATGTCAAAAGAATTATTAGCATTTTGATTAAAATGTCCATGCCCTTTAACTTAGAGATTCCATTGCTAGGGTTTATACCTCATGAAATCAATGACAAAAAAAAGGCTCCATATACAAGCATATCTTGGAGATATTGCAGGTTCAGCTCCAGTACACCACAGTAAAGCAAATATTGCAATAAAGTGAGTCATATAATTTTTTTTGTTTTCCTGTGCATATACAAGTCCTGTTTACACTATACTGTAGTCTGTTAAGTAGTATATCTAAATAAACAATGTACCTACCTTAATTTAAAAAATACTTTATTACTAAAGAATGCTAACCATCATCTGAGCCTTCAGTGAGTCATAAGGGTGGAGGGTCTTTCCTCAATGTTGATGGCTGTTGACTAACCAGAGTAGTGGTTGTTGGGGTGGCTGTGACAATTCCTTAAAATAAGGTAACAATGAAGTTCGTTACATTGCTTGACTCTTCCCTTCCCTTGAACACTTAGAAGGCATTACAGGGTTGTTAATTGGCCTAATTTCAATAATGTTATGTCTCAGAGAGTAGGGAGAACTGAGGAGAGGAAGTGAGATAGAGAATGGCTGGTCAGTGAAATGGTCAGAGCACACACAATATTCGTCAATTAAGTTTGTCATCTTATATAAGAGTAGTTTGTGGTGCCCCAAAACAATTATAATAGTAACCAAAGATCACTGATCATACATCATCATAACAGATATAATACTACTACTAATAATAAACAAATTTGAAATATTCAGAAAATTACCAAAATGTGACAGAGATATGGTGTGAGCACATGCTTTTGGAAAAACAGCACTGATAGACCTGCTTATGTAGGGTTGCCACAAACCTTCAATTTGTAAAAAAACCACAATACTTGCAAAGTATAATAAATCAAACTAAAATAAAATGGAGCATGTCTGTATACCAAACTATTTATAGCAGCAATTTTTGTGGTAGCAAAGAACTGGAAACAAAATAGATACCCATCACCTGAGAAATAGCTAAACAGAGTGTGGTATATGAATGTAATGAAATATACTGTATCATAAGAAACAATGAACATAATGAATAGAGAGAAGCATGGACAAACTTACATCAACTGATACAAATTGAAGTGAGCAGAGCTAAGAAAATAATACACAATGGCCACAATAAAAAGAACAGCAACCACAACATGAGCAAAACTGATGGTTGCCAAATTACAAAGAGCTTAAATGTGGTCCCAGAGAAGAAACAGAAGAAGAAACCTCTCCCAGATCCTTTGCAGAAGTCAGAGTCCTGGAGGATGAGACATTCATTACACATATTGTCAGATGTTTTTCATTGCATTGATAAGTTTTGCTGATATTTTTCTCTTCTTTTTCTTAAAAGAAATTCTTTGCTTTTTTTTTTCTTTTGCTCTGGGAGGAAAGAAGAGGGATAAAAGAGGAAATCTAGGAAATGTAAAACAAAAGATATCAATAAAATTCCTGGAAAGACTTAACATGAACTGATGCTAAGTGAAATGAGCAGAACCAGGAGAACATTGTACACAGTAACAGCAATAGTAGGAGGATCAGCTGAGAATGACTTAGCTATTCTCAGCAGTACAAAATGACCCAAGACAATTCCAAAGAAGTCAGGATGAAAAATGCTATCCACATCAAGAGAAAAAACTGATGAAATCTGAATACAGATAAAAGCATACTATTTTTTTATTTTTTGTGCACTGTTTTTTGGTCTGTGTTTTATTTCACAACATAACTAATTTGGAAATATGTTTTGCATAATTGCACATGTGTAACCTATATAAAATTGCTTGCTGTCTCATAGAGGGGGAGTGGAGAGAGGGAGAGAATGTGGAACTCAAAATTTTAAAAGTGTGTTAAAGTTGTTTTTACATGAAATTGTGAAAAATAAAATATTATTTAAAACAAAAAAGATATCAATAAAATAAATTTTAAAAACTCCCTATCAGGTGGACAATATTATGCAACAGAAACATGCCATTCTTCATAAATTAATAGATAAATTCCCATACTAGAAGTTCAGACCCTAAACTATTCTCGAGAATTCAACAAGTTTTATCAGAATTGAGTATTACACATAAAAATCAGTTATTTAATTTTAACACTAGTCTATAAAAAGCTAATCAGTCCTTCAAAAAGATATTGCCATGTTGAATATGCATAATCTCCATTTTATATAGAATGAAAAGCTTTCAAAATGTGGAGATCTAGCTGAAGAAAACCATTTGGGAGCAGGATAAGGTACATATTAGCCTGGCCATTCCATTTGCTACTAAAATTGTCCAGAAGGTGCTTTCAGTGTACCTACAGAATATAAACATACATTCTAAAACTTATTTTTTTATAAAAGATGAGTTGTTTTATATACTTGGGCAATAGTTTATAGAACATTACATTACAGATAAAAGAATATTAGCAAGAGAATGACTTATCCCATGATAATTTCTGACTAAAATTCATTTTTTAAAAAAAGATGAGAATGAAATAATAGCACAATCATAATAGGCTTTGAGATTTGAAAAGTGCATTACACATATTATATCATCTGATACTATCTGACATGTGCATTTCAAAGGTGTCTAAATGTAGAGGAGATAATTGAAACAATAGGAGCAAATGATGTCACCAAAGAAGAAAGTGTAGAGAGAAGTGGGCCAAGGACAGAACCTCAAGGGATGCCCAAATCCCATCCCAGAAGGCATTTCATTAAGCTTTTAAAAAGCCAGTTTTATAATGCATGGGGCTCTATCCTCCCCTTAGTGAATACCTAGTACTCCTAAGTATAAAGATGAATTGTCCCCCATATTCTCTTGCCTGCAATGGTCAACACTGTTGACCATCCCCTCTTTCTTAATACTCTTTCCTTCTCAGGCTTCTGAGGTCTTTCTTTCTCCAGGCTCTCCTACCTGCAGGACTGCTCCTACTCAGGGGTGGGGAACCTGTAGCCTCCAGGGCACATGTGGTCCTCTAGGTCCTCAAGTGTGGTCCTCTAGGTCCTCAAGTGTGGCCCTTTGACTGAATCTGTTTTAGAAAAGGATCTGTTCTGTAAAACTTGAACTCAGTCTAAAGGCTATACCCAAGGACCCATGGTAAGTGAAGCCAGAAGAGAACAGATTGACTCTGCCCTTCCAGGAACAATGTTAAGTTGGTTTGATCATGTCTGTCATCATCAGTGTGATCATCACTAGCATTTATTTAGTGCTTTAAGATTTATAAAGAGCCTTACAAATATCTTATTTTATCCTCACAGAGACCCTTGGAGACAGATTCTGTTGCTATTCCCATTTTATAGAGGAATCAACCAAAGCAGACAGAAGTTAAATGATTTGTCCAGGGTCACATAACTAGGAAGTACCTAAAACCAGATTTGAACTCAGGACTTCCTAATCCAGGTCCAACACTCTCTCCTCTGCTCCACCCCAGAACCCCACCAGAACTACTGGGTGGATGACCAAGTATCTCATGAAAGGATGCTGCTTGTTGCTTTTGCCAACAACATGAAACCAGCTCCTTCAAATATTTTATTCCCTTTTCTGAGAAGAACCTGTGAGATATTGTTCATTGGATGTCTTTGTTTTCTTATCTCCTTTGAAGGGAATGTCATAAGATTGTACTGGTAAGGTTGTCTGGGACTTTAGAGAGTAGGTAGGATAAACTCATCTTAAAGCCGAGCAAAATGAGGCCTAGAGAAGGTAAGTGACTTGCCTAAGATCACACAAAGTAATAAATGGTATACTCTGGATATAACAAATAATTATTACATATGTTATATACAACATAAGTAATGAGTAATAACCCAGGCCTTATTACTCTATTTCCAGGTCTCCTTCTACCACATTCCAATTCCTCTTGCATATGGTCTACCAGATTCATTTTCTCAAAGTGAGTTGGGTGTGACTTTATAACTTCTTGGTCCTTACACAAAGATGAGAATGTTAAGAGCTAGAAGAAATGTTAGAACATGGAATGTTAGTGAGGAAGGGCCCTTAGAACACCGAGCAGCAAAGCTACTAAGGACCTTACAACCTAGGATGTCAGAGTATGGATTTCCAGAGCAGAAGTTTTTAAGAGCAATTAGAATGTGCAATGTCAGGATTTAAAGACACCTCAAATTAGTGTCTTGGAGACAGGAAGACTTGGATTCATACCCTGACTTTGACACAAACTGTGTGATCTTGGGCAAGTCATGCTCTGGGGGCCTCTGTTTTCTCATCTGTAAAAGGAGGGGGGTAAGACTAGATAGACTGTAAGGTCTCTCCCAGATCTAAATTGCTGGTCCTATGGACACAGAGTGTCAGGGCTGAAAGGCATCTTAAACCAACCTTCAGACAAATAGAAATGAGGGTCACCAAACCCTAAATAAGGATCTTGGTGGGCAGCATATTGAGTTGGTTTTAAAAATGTAATATTATGTTTTGTTGTATTTTTTTAAAATTGATTTTGTTAAATATTTCCCAGTTACATTTTAAGCTGAGTCGTTTAGGGTCCTGGCCTGACAGTATTTGACCTCTGTCTTAGAACATAAAGTGTTAAAGGCTTAAACTAGCTTAAACTAAAAGGCTGGTAGGCACACAGAAAAATCAACCTTTCAGTGGGCATTTATTAAGCCCCTTCCATGTGCCAGGCTTTGTGTTTGGCAAAGGAAACAGAAGAGAAACAGTTTTTGCCCTCAAGGAGTTTACAATCTATCAGGAAAACACATTTACAAGTGTAAAAAACACAAAGCTGATATCAGATAAATTGAAGTAGGAAGAACAGCTTGGGTGTGGGAGGAGATGCTCCTGAAGGAAGTGTCCTGGAACTGAGGGAATGGTGGGAATCATTCATGTCACAATCCCCCAGGGATCTGACCCTCCCCAGCTAACAGTGGGCTGACCTTTCCCTTAGCCCTTCCATCCACCCCCATAATCCCCCTCCACGTCCCACCCGGTTCCTTTCTTCCTCAGGAAAGGAGGTTTCCGTCTCACAGTGTATTATTCAGAGCCTGGCGCCGGAGTCCCCAGCCAGAGACGCCCCCTCCCCTCCACCCTGGCGAGCTTTGAGCTCCCGTCTTCCTGCCAGCTGCCTCTGGGTGCTGGAGGTAGGGGAGGGATGGGACCGGGTAAAGAGGCAGGGAGCCCAGTGTGGCGCGAGGCACGGGGCAGGAAGGGACGTGAGCTTAGGTGGGAACTGTCCAGGAGAGGGTTGTTAAATCTTCCCTCTCCCCTGTAACTGCTAGGGCCGGCTGGACAAAACAGAGTGGCTCTGGGCTCCTTTGGGCCACGAGAAGGATCGAGTTTTGGCTAAACCAGCGCTTGGCGATCGCAGCAGCCGGGAGAGTCGGCACGCACCGTGGTCTGCCCTCGCCACCTGGTGGCTGGAGAATGGGCCCATCCCTGGCTTTCTTTGGGTTGAACGGAAGACAAGTTCTGGAGACACAGGATTCCTCCAACTCGGGGGAGCTTGGGGTAGGGGCTGGTTTGTAGGGACCTTGGCTCCCTAGGAATTCTCCTGAGAGGCACCAGTGCCGGGGACGGGACGTGATGAGGGGAGAGCATGCTGCAGAGGCAAAGGGATTCTAAGGGTTTACACGGTCTCCCAGAGCACATGCTCACAAGGACACAGAGAACCTTTGAGAGACAATGGCTTATTGCCCTAGTGAGAAAAAAGATCAAGTCGGAATGTCTTTCTTCTCTTTACAGAATGTGTGAGATGGCAGGGATCTTGGGTTTCATCAGTCTTGGTCTAGACCTGTGATTTCAGCAGCATAGATGGCCCAGTGCATAGAGTGCTGGGCCTGGTATCAGGACTCATTTTCCTGAGTTCAAATCTGGCCTCAGATACTTCTTAGCTGTATGACCCTGGATAAGTCACCTAATTCTCTGCCTCAGTTTTCTTATCTGTAAAATTAGCTGGAGAAGGAAATGGCAAATCACTCTAGGATCTGCCAAGAAAACCCCAAATGGGGTCACAAAAACATGACTGAACTACAGTGAAGACAGAAACTCACTTCACCCATACAGAGCTGCAAACTATTCGAATGTCCCTGCACCTCCCAGTTACTACCCCTAGTTCAGGCCCTCATCATTTGCCTGAAGTCTTACAATAAATAGGCTTCTAACTGGTCATTGCCTCAAGTCTTTCCTCCCTCCAATCCATCCTTCACACAGTTGCCAAAGTGATTTTCCTAAAGCATAAATCTGATCATGTCACATACCCCTATTCAACAAACTTCAGCAGCTTCCTATTACCTCCAGGATGAAAAAGACAATCTTCCATCTGGCATTTAAAGCTCTTATACCCCCCCCCCCACACACACACACATACAATGGCCCCCTTCCTACCTCTTCTCTTATTCTTTTCTCTCCTCCACACCCTCTGTGATCTAGTTGCTCTGATCTACTTGAATTTTCTCAGATACATTCTGTCTCCTGTCTCCCTGTCTTTTTGTGGCTTTTCCTTCATGACAGGGTGTTTTCCTTCCTCACCACTGCCTCTGTTTTCCTTGCTTTCCCTAAGATTCAGCTTAAATCCCATATTCTGTAAAAGGTCTCTCCCAGTCCCTCTGAGATTACCAGCCAATGGCTCTGTGTATATCTTGTATATACCCAGTTATTTCCATACATGTACCCAGTTATTTATATATCCTCACCAGAGGAGTAGCTTTATTTGAATTGCTGAGGGGACCCCAGAGCGGAATGTTTTCTGGAAGATCAACCTTGTGTGTCTTCCTTGAAGGCAAGGATTGTTTTTACATTTCTTTATATCCCCAGTGCTTTGAATAGAGTAGATGCTTAATAAATGCTTGTTGACTGATGGGAAATTTGGAGAGAACAGTTTCTTTCAGTTGAATGATCAGATTGGAAACCAAATTGCAAAAGGTTGAGAAATGTGTATAAGGGGAAATGGAGGCAATCCTTTTCAAAGGTTTTGGCTGAGAAAGAGAGTAAAGTTACAAGACTTGAGATGAAAAGGTTTTTTTTTTTAAGACAGCAGGGAAAGATCCAGTAGATAGGGAGAAATTGAAAAATTTAAGAGGAAGTATGATTTGTGTATGTGTGTGGGGGTACAATCTGCTGAAGAGAATGGGAAATGTGATGGAGGGCACACAAAGTGTGGTTTGTTTTGGTAATAGAGGGTTACCTCTATTATCAGAGACTGGAATAAAGAGGAGAGAATAAAGTGTGTCATTGAACTGAGAGATAAAGGGGAGAAGAGGAACCTTAAGGTGAATGACTTCTCCTTTTTTTCATAATTTTCTTTTTATTATCAGTTCTACATTTTCTCCCTCTTTCCACCCTCTCCTCTACCCATTAAGAATGCAAGAAATATGACACACAGTCATACATTACATATTTCCACATTAGCCATGTCCTGAAAAAACAATCAAACAAGAAAAATAAAGAAAAAAATATGCCTCAGTCTACACTATGAGTCCATTAGAGGTGGATAATAGTTTAAATCACGAGTCCTTTGGAGTTGTGGTGGCTCATTGTAACTATGTTAGGACTAAGTAAATTATTTTACTGGTTCTGTTCACTTTGCATCAGTTCATACAGGTCTTTTCTGAAACCATTCCCTTTCTCATTTCTTATAACACATTAATATTCCATCACATTTGTATACCATGGTGTGTTCAGCCATTCCTCAACTGATGGGCATCCCTTCAGATTCTAATTCTTTGGCAACACAGAAAGAGCTGCTATGCTTCATATATGAGTCTTCTGCTCTCCCTTTTTTTCTCCTTGGGGTAAATACTTAGTAGTGGTGTTACTGGGTTAAAGAATATGCACAGTTTTTGGACCTTTAGACAAACATTTTTTTTCAGAATGGTCAGACCAGTTCACCATTCCACCAACACTGCATTAGTGAATCTATTTTCCTACATTCCCTCTAGTATTTGTCATTTTCTTTTTCTGTCATCTTGGTCAATCTGAGTGTAACAGGTAGTAACTACTTCAGGGTTGTTTTAATTTGCATTTCTCTAATTAGTGATTTAGAGCATTTTTTTTTTAACCCTATCTAGCTTCCCCTGGAAGCCCCATGTGGCTGCTTGTAAATCTTACACGCAAATTTTTCATAAACATTTATTTTGGGTGGTTGAGGGCCACCATAGAGCACAGCAGGAATGGGTCAGTGGGCAGGCATTTACGCTTGGGATACAAAGAAGGGCGAAAGACAGTTCCTGCTCTCAATCTAATTGCGTTCTCGAGGAGCTCCATTCTCACGGGGGAAACACTAAGCAAACAACTATGTACAAACAAGCTATGGATGGGAAGACTGGGAAGACTTACTATTTGGGTAGTAGGTGAGATTTCAGTTGATTCTCGAAGGAAAGCTGAAGGGAATGAGAAGGGAGGGGACTGCAGGCTCACAGTGAGAAAGTAAGGGGTCTGAAGTTGGGGGTCGTCTGCAAGGAGCTGCCCCGAGAACAACGTCACTAGACAAACGAGGATGGCAGCAGAACATGCACACTATAGGAAAGGGAGAGGAGGAAGGGTCCGGGTGAGGACGAATTTTAAAAGGACGACGGTGCATTTGACCTCCGCCGAGGTAACTGGGAGGCACTGAAGTTGGGGGAGGAGAGTGATTTCCGGTGTTCCAAGTCGTAGCCCCTAGAGGCTTTAAGGAAAGACCTTTCCACAGGGGCCACAGGCTGCTCACAACTGCAGCTGGAGAGGAGGGAGGAGAGCGGAAAAGAACGGGATCGCTCCGGAGGCCAGGGCCCTTTAAGGTCTGGGGAGGGGCAAGACCCGCTCTTCTCCGCCCCGTCCCCGGGCTGCACCAGGAAGCACTTCCGTTCCCGCGGCTCCTGGAGCCCCCAGGTTCTTACTCCTCCCGCCTGCGCCTGCGCCCTACGCCCCCTGGTCTCCGAGCTGGCCTGGTCTGGCTCCCCACGTGCAGGATCTCCCGACTGTGGGGAGGGAGGGGGCGCGGGGCCTTCCCACGTGACCGAGCGCGAGCGCTCCGGCTTCCTAGTCCTTTTCAAACTTAAGGTCCACTCCTGCCGCCGCCGCTCCCGGGCTGGAAGATCGGATGCGAGAAGGCCCACGGGAGCGAGGAAGCAGCAGGAGCCGCACAGGAACCGGGCTCTGAGGGCAAGTCATGCCTCTCCTGTGGGCCTCGCTGTCCCCATCTGTTAAATGCGGGGTTGGAAAGAAACTTTTCTCTCCTAGGGGCCGGGGCGTGGGGCCGTTTGCTGAGACGGCGGTTTCCGTGGGGGCGTCCTCCGGGGGCTGGTTCCCCAGGGCCCCTCTGAAGAGGGTGGGTGGGAGGGGACCTTTTACCGAGCACCTACTTCGTGTCAGGTCCCATGCTAAGCATGGTATCTCACATGGTCCTCATAACCTGGGAGGTAAGTGCTATTATCCACATATTACAGCTTGAGGTAACTGAGGCAGACATTGTGACTTGCCCAAGGTGTCCAAGCTGAGGCAGCCCCACAGTACCGGGCACAGCCGCTGGGGGGTAGGGTGAGGCTCAGTGGCTGATGCTGTTCTGCTTTCCCCGCAGAGAAGAGGTGAGCAGAGGGCTCCCAGCTATGACCATGCCAGTGCCTTTGGTCTGCAGTCAGACTGTGAGCAGGTAAGAAGGGCAGGGGCCCTGGGCCAGCTCGGGGTTCTGGGCCCCATCACCTGACGAGCCTACTCAACCTCATGTATCTCTACAGGGTGAGCTCTGTGCTCAACCGGGATGTGAAGCAGTTTGGGAAGAAGCATCTGTTTGACGGGCAGGATGAGACCTGTTGGAATTCAGACCAGGTGACATGGGCTGGGTGGAGCTGGAGATTACTTACAGGGGCCTCAGAAACCTTCCCTGTAGAAGAATCCTTAGACCATCCAGCTGTTTTTAGTGCTGGATTTTGAGTAAGAGGGCCTGGGATCAAATCCCAGCTCTGCCATTCACTGTGTATGATCTTGGGCAAGTCAGTCTCTCTGGCCTTCAATTTCCTCACCTATAAAATGTGGGGATTGGATTGGACAACCTTCAAGGCCTCTTCTAGCTCTAGTGCACCCTTTTAACACAAGGACCAGTTTTCTCTCTTCACACCCAGCATTATGACTTCCATTTTACTGGTAAACAGACTCATCAGGGTGCTTCCCCTGGGGATAGTCTGACATCCCCTGCTCCACAGCTCTAAAGAACAGGTCAACTCGGGAACCTTGTGTAAGTCTTTGTCTCTGTGTTGCAAACTGGGGTCTAGGGCCTGGTCCCTCCTTGTCCCCACCACACTTCATGGTAGAGTGCTGGTCATATACATATATATACTAACTTGATTGTCTTTGGCTGTCTGACCTCAGGGCTCCTCCCAGTGGGTGATGCTGGAATTCCCACAACCTGTCCGAGTGTCTCAGGTCCAGATCCAATTCCAGGGTGGGTTCGCAAGCCGCCAGGGCCGCTTGGAAGGTGACAAGGAGCCACAGAGGGGGGAAGTGGAGGGGAAGGAAGGTGGTTTGGTCTTTGCCCTCATGGCTAGGGCCTTAGAGCTGACTCTGTGGGACTGAGCCCTTCTTCCCCTTCTTCACAACAGGTGGCAGGAAGAGCGAGTCACTGGAGAAGATTGGGGATTTCTACCCCCAAGACAACAACTCCCTCCAGATATCCTTGCTGTTCTTTGGCAAGGGTGGGGCTCACAAGCTTGAAGCTAGGTTAGGCAGACTCAGGGACATGGAGGTGCCATGAGAAATTTCAGTGGGAGCTGGGGAGAAAAGCGGGGAAAGACAGGTCTATCCATATGTGAACTGAGGAAGCCTCCCAGCAATGGCCTCACCCTAGGGATGACCTAGGGATTTTCTTGTCCCTGCTGTGGATGTTGAGTACTCTGAAGCTGGTCCAGAGTGACAAAGGGTACGGGTGGGGCCATCCAAGTCTTTCCTGTTAACCTTAACAGTTCCTCAGTTACAGCTTCCCCCTGGCAGATGTCACACTGGATAAGCTCAAGGTAACTTTCGAAAACAGCACTGACTTTTTTGGCCGTATCATCATCTACCACCTGCGGATTCTTGGGGAGAAGCTTTGAGCAGCTTCAGTTCATAGGCCCAGCCTACTTCTCCTAGGAGAGGCCGCTGGAAGGACAGCAGAAACTGCACCTGGCTTTGGGCCAGAATGTAGAGTTATGGTTTGAGTGAACCAGCATGGTCCCAGCCCATCTTGTCTCTCAAGGATCAGGGAAGAGAACCCCAGAAGGAAAGAGCCTCAGAGGTTTGGTTTAAATCCTTACAGGAAGCCAGTCTTGATTAGTAAACAACATTGTCTAGGCAACTTTGAAGGACTTAAGATGCAAGAGGTTTTTCTGGCCTGGACACTTGGGAATTTGTTTTGCCCAACTGTGCACATTTGTTACAAGCATTTCCTTCCCTCCCCCCCCCCCCCCTTAAAAGGGAAAAAAACCCCACACTCTTAACTCACAATCACTTGGCCTGTTTAAATAGCCCCACCTGTTGTCAGAAAGCCCTCTTAGAAAGTTCTTCATCTGTTATGGAAATCTGTCTTCCTTATAACTGCCACCCCTAAGTCCATCTCCCAGAACAAAAGCACACCCGAGTCCTTCCCAGAATGACCTCTGAGATGGAGTAGAGTAGCTGTTTCTCCTCTTTTCCAGGCTAAAATCATCCTATTTCTTTTTAGCCAATCTTCCCTAGGATGTGGTTTTAAATTTTCTCACCCCTGAGGTTGCTGTAAGAGATGAGGAGGAACAGCCTATGTTCGCCCTGGTTGTTGGGGTAGCAGCTGGTTTTTATTGGTTATTTGTTCCCATTTCATGGGCTTGGGGAGGCAGGGAGGGACTATCAGGATGGCTGGTGTGGGAGCAGCAGAGGAGCCAGCATGGCTGGGTCAAGTGGGGCAGGGAGCTATTGTTTTCAGCCAGGGTAAGTCATTAGCCAGTAGCACAGTCCCTCCTCCCATGGTCCTTGGGAGGGAGAGGAGCTGCCTTGTTTCTGTTCAGTTTTGCCCCTTTGTGTCACACTGGACATGATCATTGGGCACTGAATTCTTGGGTGGCTCCCCAGAAGCTCTGTAGGTGGCTAGGAAAGATATACAGCCTTCAGCCATAGGAAGAGGGAGACCTCCTCTTGGACCTGTTCTCCCTGGCCATAGGTATTGAAGAACTGGTTTCTTTAGTGAGCTGGCCTTCCTGAGCACCAGATGGAAGGCAGAGGACCAAAGCCCAGTGTCCTAGGCCCCTTTCATTCTGTCTCTGGAAGCAGCTTGTTCTGAAAAAGCTTAAGGATATGGTTCTCCATCACCTGTTGGACTGAAGCCCAGAAAGGAGGGAGTGAGAGGTAAGAAAACTCTGGACCTACGGCCCCCAGGTCCAGCCCTGCCAGCACAAGGAGGCAGTATGGGGGGATACCAAGAACCAGGGGCTTGGAACTGGCACACCTGATTTAGTGTCCTGGCTCTGACACAGACCTGGCAGCAGGGCACCACCACTCTGAGGCCCAGTCTGCTCATCTGTATAATGGGGATGTGAAAGTAGATGACTGGCAGGGTAGCGAAGAAAGTACTTGGTGCTGACTTAGGGGGATGGCACAGAGCCCCCACGACCCCAGGTCTGTCTGAAACGGTTCTTTCTGGGGGAGTTGATGCAGATGGGGAGAAGAGGGGCTGCAGAGCAAGGCAGGGGCAGGGCTGGGACTGGACAGAGTCTTGGCATGGGCTAGAATGCCTGGGGTACTGATGGGGATCCTGATAAGAATTTTAATTTCCTGAGGATTTTAGGGCTTGGAAAGTACTCTCTTCATGGCAACCCTATGGGGTTGGGTTTGTGCAGGTAACAGGATCCCCATTGTACACAAGTGAGGGCTTGGAATTAGGATTCGATTCCAAATGAAGAGGAAGGTGTCTGACTGGGGCCTCAGAGCCAGTAAGTGTGGGACTGGAATCCTCTCCTACAGTGCATCATCTGTGGGCTACGTGGGGGCAGGGTCAGAGTTAGAGCTAGACCTTGGTATGAAAAAGAAGGAAACAGAAACCCAGAGAAGTTCAGATACTTGTCCAGGGTCACAGCAAATTCACGTCTGAGACAGGATTCAAACCTCTAACCACTACACCAGGGGTGGGGGGGGAACCTTTGACTGAATGGACTTTGAGGCCATAGGTCCCCCACCCTGCACTACTCTATACGCTGCCTCTTACTAGCTCTGTGATTGGGGACAGATCTCATAAGGCTCTGAGCCTCAGTTTCCTCATCTGTGAAATAGGAATAATACTAGTAGTACCTGCCTTAAAGGCTGGTTGTGAGTTAAAAGTGCTCTATAAAACTTGACTAGTCGTTATCTCTCCTCTCCCCAGGGGCTGTGTAAAGGGGCAGATAAACGGGAGTACTCTCCCCCCGACATTTGTAATATAGTTTGTTTTTACTTATTTGTGTATATTTTCACCCGGCAGAATGTGAGCCCCTTGAGGGCAGGGACTTTTGTTTATGTCTCTACCCTAGCACACAACTGAAAGCTGGCACGTAATAGGTGCTGAATAAAAAAAAATGCTTGCTGAATTGAAATGAATCTGTTTAGGGGTGGGGTGGAATCCAGATGTCACTGACAGCCTTCTGATGCAGGGATGCTTCTGATGGTGGCAAAGAAGAGTCTCCCTCTTACACACTGAGTATGCCCCTTCCCTTCCCCTGAAATGTACATACCCTTCTTGTGTCCCAGGGCCACAGCCAGGTCCATTGGGGTGTAGCCTGAATCTGCTTCTGTTGTCAGGTCAGCCCCTCTGGCTGAAAACCAAAGCAGGAAAGGGGGAGCAGATAGAGAAAAGGCTCAGTGCCATTTTTTTTTTTGCAGGGGGGTGGGGGCAGTCATATCCTCCTTTTCCCACCTTGGCTTCCCTGGCTTATTAGAATATAAGCTCCTTGAAGACAGGGACCTTCTCACTTTCATCTATCCCCAGTGCACAGCTCAGCGTCTGGCACATTCTAAGCCCTTGATTTAAAAAAAAAAAACAAACTTTTTTTGGATCAACATGGGCCTCCCCTGGGATCCTGCAATCTTTCACAAAGCCCCTGTGGGTGTGCCCTTGACTCCTCAGCAGGAATAGGCTCGACACAGGCTCAAGAGAAGCTGACCCAAAATGAGTGGAGTTATTTAAATACCAACAGAACAAGAAGTTCAGCTACGTGTTACTGTCAGCTAGTCAAATTCAGACAGAAACACAGGCCACCCTTCTGTACATAAAGCTCCCTGAAGTCTGCATACTTAGTTTTAAAATGTAACATCTATGTTTTATTGTATTTTTGTTTGCTAAATATTTCTCAGTTACATTTTAATGTTGTTTGGGCCTCACTTGGGAGTGTTATGGGCTGGGTGTCTGACATCTGTTGTCAGCCTAGCAAAATCATTGCCTATGAAGGAAGCCCAGTAGGTAATGGAGGACTGACAGGAAGACTTCTCCTAAGTCAGTAAGAGCACAGAAGGGGGTGAGAGTTGAAGAGTAGACTAATAGAGCCCCATCCCCCACCTTCCCTCCCATCCAGCACCAGAGCCACAAGTCCTGCTCCCTGACCTGGGGGTAAAGCGGCCCACACCTACCCAGAAGAGCTTCCACACACTTCACATGGTTCCCCCTCACAGCGTAGAGCAGCGGAGTCCCACCGTTCTGGAGGAGGGAGGGGCAGGGGGGAAAATGGCTCAGCATTTGACAAAGGCCTCCCTTACTGGCAGTATGTCACACTAGGTCAGGAACCCTGTCTCTGAATATCAAGGCCAGGCAGGCACTAAGGGCCTGGAGACAGTTACCACAGTAGATACAGTGCCCTCTCTGAGCGAGCCCCTCAGCTTCCTGGACACCTTATCCTACTCAGGGAATATAACGTTAGAATCTTGACGCTGAAAGAGATCGCTAAGACCTGGGGCTCTTAACCTTTTCTGGACCCCGTTGGCAGCCTGGTGAGGCCTTTTTGAACCTTTCTCAGAATAATGTATTTAAATGCATGAAAATAAAATACATGGGATTACAAAGGAAACTAATTCTATTGAAATATAGTTTTCAAGATATATATTTTTTTCAAGTTTATGAACCCCAAGTTATGAGCTGATTTAGTCCAACCCCTCACAAGTACATCACAAGATGGAGAAAGTGAGGTTTCAAGAAGGTCAGAGATTTACCCAAGACTTCCTCCCAAATTAGTGGCAGAGTCAGGATTGGAACCCAGATCTCCTCCCTCCCAACATAGTGGCTTTTTTGTAGCACCACACTGTTGGTGTCTCTGTTTCAGTTCCATGGGGAAAGGCAGTGTGTGGGGCATTGGGAAGAGTCAGGAGAATCCTGCCTGACACATTAGCTGTGGGGTTCTGGATGAGGCCCAGGCTCTGACCTCATTGGTACTAAGAGAATAATTCCCAGAGTAACCACTCTGAAGGGCTGTAGTGACACAGAGTCTGTAGTGCTCCAAGGACACATCAACTATTACTGAAGATGAGCCTCCAAAGCCTCCCTGACCTCCGCCTGACTCCTGAGCAGGTGGGGATTGAGAAGTGGAAGAGACTAGAGAGATTTCTATAAAACCAGAGGGTCAGAAGGAACAAAGACACTGAAGGTAGGGAAATGGCCCAAGGTCACCTAGGTGGTAAACACAAGAGTCAGGATTTGAACCCTTCTGCTCTAGAACCATTCTCCTAGCCTGCCTTGCCTTCTCTGGCCTTTTGGGACCTCTGGGCAGCAGCCCAGCTCCTCTAGTTCAGTCCATTCCAGGTGATGGGGACACCCTGATCCCCCCATGCTGAGGCCAAGTGCTCGTCTGATGACTACAGCAGTCACAAGTGAGTGTGGGAGGAGTCGAAGAGGGGTCTTACCCAGTCATAGCTGTTGATGTCCACATCCCGCTCTAGAAGCATGACCACAATATCTGTGTAGCCACCAGTGCTGGCCAGGGAGAGGGCACTCTCTCGTTCCTTGGCCAGGACATGAGGATCAGCACCCTGTGGGGCAAGAAGGTGGTTGAGCTGTGGGGTGGGACACAAGGCAGAGGCTGAGGGTCCAGGAAGGTCACAGACACAGGGATGAAGAACCCTGGTCACTGCCTTATGGTGGACTGAAGAAGGGAGGGGCAAGGGGGAGTCTATTTTGTCAGAGGTACTTTGGTAAGACATTGTGTCATTCTATTCTGCCTCTGAAGACAAAGTAAGGCACTTGCTATTGCTGGGCCTGTTCCCCAGTCTAGGACACATTGCAGAGTTAGACTCTCCAAGGTCTCCTTCAGGTCTGACACTGTTCTCTTAAGAGAAAATTCAGACTCTTGTGGCTTCCAAGGCCCTTCCCGCTTTGGCCTCCATTTACCTTTAAATGACAGCTGAGGAGTGAAGGTGTTGATGGCTCAGAGGACAGTAGCTTAGCAGAAAATACCACTGAATTCTGAGCTCCTGCCCTTTACTCCCGTTTTAAACAACTGTCAGGGACTGGGAATAGGGAAGGGTATGGTTATATCATGGCTCCCATGGGAAGGGGGCAGGGGAGGAGAGGGAAAGGGAGAGGGAAATTGGGAGAGAGGAGACAGGAGAGAGGAGAAAGGGAGAGGGAGAGAGGGAGAGAGAGAGAGAGAGAGACAGAGAGAGAGAGAGAGAGAGAGACAGAGACAGAGACAGAGAGAGAGAGAGAGAGACAGAGACAGAGACAGAGACAGAGAGAGAGAGAGAGAGAGAGAGATTGCTTAGTAATCCTGGCCCAGTTAGCAGACAGCTCTTCACAGTATCACCCTCAGCCATATGAATAAATGTCTAGTGTCCAGAGCAAGGGGAACAACCACTCACTTGTCTGTCTTAGCCGGACCCCATCTGGAAGGCCATATTCAGATCACAGGATTTAGGCCTGAGAAGGGACCTCCAAGGTCACTGAATGTAGCATTTCACCCCAGGCAAGAAGAAATCTTCCTCTGCAGCCCACCTGACAGATGAACAGCCCATCCTCCTGGACTCTCCAAAGAAGGGAATCTCCACACTCCCCAAGATGGCTCATTTAATTGCTGTATGGCTGAGACATTCTAGCACACGTGGAGGCCTCCCTGTCACTTCTATCTACTGCTCTCAGCTCTGGCCTTGCTCATCTTCTCCATGACATCCCCTCTGGTATTTAGAGACAGCAATCATGTCCCTTCTAAGAAGTCTTTTGTGTAGGAATATTCTCCACATGGTCTCAAGTCCTGTGTTTTCCTCTGGAGTTACTCCAATTTCCACATGATATAATTTTTTTAAAAGCCTCAGATTGGGGGTTGGGTGACTCCAAATGATCCAATGAATTGAACGCAATACTTCAGAGGAGGTCTGACTAGGGCAGGCACTAGTGGGACTATCACCTCTCCCTCTGGACAGGAGACATCCATTCCATTTATGTGAATGGCCTAAGATGACATTAGCTTTCTAGCTGCCAAGTCACACATTTGATTTATGTCAAGCTTGTCGTCAGGTAAGATCACCCTGACAGCCTGGGGTGAAATGCTACATACATTCAGTGACCTTGGAGGTCCCTTCTCAGGCCTAAATCCTGTGATCTGAATATGGCCTTCCAGATGGGGTCCGGCTAAGACAGACAACAGTGGGTGGTTGTCCCCCTTGCTCTGGACACTAGACATTTATTCATATGGCTGAGGGTTCAGTGATACTGTGAAGAGCTGTCTGCTTAAAGCAGATAGACCTTGTGGGTTGAGAAGACGTGCGTTCAAATCCTGGCTCAGATACTTACGAGCTACGTCACCCTGGGCAAGACAGCTAAGTCTCAGTCTCAGTCTCCTCATCTATAAAGTGGGAATAATAATAGCACCTACCTCATAGGTTTGTTGTAAGAATTCAGTGAGTTAACACACATAAAGTTTTTTTCAGATCTTAAAGCACTATATAAAAGGTACCTATTATTAAACTGTTTCCCAGCTACATGTTTTCTTTATCCCATGCTTGAACACTGATTTTCCTTAGCTAAGCAGATGAACGTGGGATAAAAAAAAAACAAAAACACCCCCTAGATGTTGGTACCCAGCAGCCTCTCCCACCCTCTTACCCACTCCAGCAGGAAGCGCACAGTCTCGATCTCTCCAAAAGCAGACGCCCAGATCAGGGGGGTGAAGCCACGCTCATCTGGCTTGTTCACCAAGTTGTCACCTGGTAGGATGGGAAGAGCTGGCTATGCCTGTAGCCAAGCCAGCCGTTAGGCTAGTAGGGGCCTGGACTCCCCCAGCTCTCCTGGGTGCAGGTGGATATGGAATCAATGGGGGGTGGCCAGAGAGGGGGGATCATCATAATACAAGTGACAAAGATGCTCCAGGCTCCCCCCACCCCCAGCCAGTGGTGACTAGTCAGTGGCCCCCCGAGTTTTGGCCTCAACAGTGAGGATGGACTGCATCAACACATTTCTCTCCATGACCAAAGGAACAGATGGAAGGAGGAGGTCACCTGATGGCCAGGGTGAGGTCTGAAGAACAAGTGGCTGGAAATTGGAAGACCTAGATTCTAGTCCTGGCCTTCCCACTAACTCACTATGGGGCCTCTCTGAGCCTTCTGTTTCTGTGTCTGGAAAATGAAGGGGGCAGAATAGGTGACTCCTTGGGAAATGGTTGTGTTCTAAGGGGCCTTCTAGCTCTGGCATTCCAGGTTCTCTAGGCTGGGGCAGAGGTGGTGGTGACCCATGACCTTAAAACAGAGTAAAGGTACCTGAGCTATAGCAAGCCTAGTTGGGCTGGCCTTGAGCTCCTTCCCTCCCTCTTCTGCCCTGCTCCCACTCTGTCTAGTACCATCTCCATTTGGGTCTCTGATAAAGTAGGCTGGGGCTGGCTGACCAAGTACAGTGACTCTTCAGGATCCTGGTCTTAGGGGTTTCATGTATCAAGTTTGATGGAGCAGGTCTGGGGGTTTCACTCGGGGAGAGGACTGCAAAGGTCAGGAGGGAGGCAAGAGCCACATACCTTTAAGAAGGTATTCTTTCAGCTGAGTCAGTTCTCCCTGAGCTGCAAGCTGGTGGATGGACAGAGCTGTTGTTTACAAAGGGGAGAGGGAAAGAGGCAGAGATTATAGGGGGATTTCCGGCAGGACAGTGAGAAGGGAGTATTTATATCATGGTGGGGGGAAGGGCACAGCTTCTGAAAATTCAAAGATAAAGCCAAGAGAAAATCCCTGGGACTGAGTGTCAAGAGAATGGGTTTCTGAGTCACCACTGATTTGTTTTGTGACCCTAAATACATCCCCTCCCCTATCTGGGACTCAGTTACCTCATCTTTACATTTCAGAGGTTGGAATAGATGGTCCCTAAGGTCCCCCCAGTTTAGACACTCTATATTCTACATTCTAAGAATCCATCTGGCTGATGGATTCTAGGAGTCTGATTCCCTCCATGACCCTGCCCTCCCTTTGTCCAACCTCTGGGCCCCAGGAGGTATACTCACAGTCCAAGGTGGCAGGCAGGGCTGAAATCTCATTTCCCCTCTGCCGGTTGGTTAGGGTGGTAGAGTGCTTCAAGGAACTGCCTGCTGGGATAGAAAAAGGAGAAGTCAGGAGTCACTTTCTCCACCATGGGAGAAGAAAAGATAAATTGGATTACTGAAGTCTAAGGAAAAGCACACCAGACAGGCGGCAGTCAGAAGGCCTGGGTTTGGATTCCAGCTCTGCTCTTTGCTAGCTGTGTCTAACAGTCACTCAATAAACATTTATTACCCCTTTATTATTTATGTACCAGGCATGGAATACAACTAAAGGCAAAAACACAACCTGTTTTCCAGGAGTGTCCATTCTAATGGAGGCCACAACATGTAAATGCTAGGACAATCATTAAATGCCTGGGCCTCCTCCCTGCTGGCACTGGGCTAAGTACTTTACAAATATTTTCTCCTTTGACTGGAGATATATGGAGCATACAAGGCAACAGGAAAGAGGAAGGCATTGCAGAAGATGGGATTAGGCTCTGTGATTGTGGACAAGTCAGCGGAACCCCTCTGAACCTGTTTCCTCCTCTGTAAAATGGGGACCAGTAACAGTGGCACCCCCTATCTCTCAGGGTGTGTGTGAGAGGAGGCAGTTTTTATAAACCAATGTTCCTCCCCCTAGACCAAAGCTCTCCCCCAGAGAGCACTTACTGTGAGGAGTGGCCAGGACCCCATCCAGGTCGGGACTCCCCGAGTCTGGAGTACAAGGATACAAGCGTAACAACACCGTGTCCGAGCCATCTGAGCTGTCCTGGGCTGCGTCTTCAGGCTGCGAGCCGAAGGCTGGAAGGGTGTGGGGCTCCTGGATTTGGCCCTCGGTCCCTAGGCTGGCCACAGCCCCTTCTGGCTCCATAGAGGGCACTTTTGGGTAGGCCAGATGAAATCAAGACATTAGGGCGCCCCCTCCCCTGGTCACTCCCTCTCCCTCCCTACCACTGCTTCCTCATACTAGAGAGGATGCTCCCAGTTCCCACGGCTTGTTCCTTTAAGGAACTTTGGTCCTTTCTAGTCCTGGCTTGCCGAGTGACCTTGACTAAGTCTCTTCCCCTCTCTGAACCTCAGTTTCCCCTATATGCCAAATGCTGCCCAACGCATGAGAAATACAGGGTCAAACAAACCCTTCAAGCCCCGCTGGATGCAATGACACGGGCCTGCATTTTGCACGGGGGGGGAAAGCCCACCTCCTCGGACCCCAGCCTTTCCCCTTCCGAGTTGGACGCTCTTCGCACCCTGGCCGGGGCCACGTCGGAGAGCGCCGCGTCCGGGGACTAAGCGCGCGAGGCTCTGTCCACGAGGCGACCGGGGGCTGACCAAATTTCTTCCCGCGTCCTCTGCTGAGGAGCCAGAATCCTTCTCCTTCCGATCCCTAGCCCCGGACTTCCAAAGCCCGAACCAAAAGTTAACTTTACCAAACTGCAGCGCTCCGCCCCCTCGCCCCCTTCCCCTAACCCGGCGGGGAGCCTCCCACAATGCACCTGAGCGCGGCGGGGGCGGGGGCGCCCCTCCCCCGCCTGGGAGCAGCTGCGCAGAGCACAGGGAAGGGAAGAGGAGCACTGGTCCTTTAAGAACTTAGCTTCGGCTCCCAGGAGACTAACCCGAGCAGGAGGAGGAGGGTCGGGCGGATGCCGGACGCAAGGAGGCTAGGTCAGAGGACTCTCAGTGCGCCTGCGCACCACCCGATCTCCTCCCGCCGGGACCAATAGACTAGGGGTTGGGCGGGACCTCGTCGGCTGCGGAATTTAAAGGGACGGTGTCGCCCATTTCCATGTCACCCTTCCGAGTGGCGAGTTTACCCTGCTTTAGGCCCGTGCGGGGACCTGGGGAAGGCCCGTGCTTGTGTGTGGGGGAGGGGAACTGCGAGACGGTCCATTAAGTCAGAGGTGGGTCTGTAGGACCTCTCTCCCTTCTCCCCAGTTCAGGCGTCCCCTCTCCCAAGGGAGCCCCTCGGGAAGCGTTCGTCCCACCTAAGGCCAGGAAGGTAATCCCTCCAGTCTTTCGCCCAGTCCCGGGCCGAAGTCGTACCCCCAGGACTGGTCCTCCCTGCAGCCCAGGGTTGGGGCTGGGGGGAGCCAGACCGGAAGCGGAACTGGAGCGGCGCGGCCATGAGTTTCAGCCGGGACGGTCGAGGAGCTGCACCTATCCCCGGCCCCCCGAGACTTCCCGTCGCCACCAACCGCCACTAACTGCCACAAACCGCCGGCTCCGCGGAGGCGCTATGGAGGAGGCGGAGATGCAGCTCAAGGGGAAGAAAGGTGGCAGCGGGGCGGGAACTGGGGGCCAGGGAGCGGGGTGGAGGTGGAAAAGCGGAGCAGGCTGGAGACGCCACTGTGTGTTTCAGGCCAGTGTCTCCCCCTCTCTGGGTCCGACGGTGCCTTCCTGGACAGTCCGGGGTCCTCATCCGCAGGCCATAAGCGTCAGGGAATCCGTGAACTTCGATGGGGCCAGAACAGTCCTCACTTTCGCCACCCTTTGATTTCCTAGGCATTTTATGTTATGCATTTGGAAACGTCTCTCGGAGGAGTCCCTAGGCTTCCCCAGGGCGGCAGCCAAAGGGGTCCGGACGTCGGCAAGGTAGAGAACTGCACCCTCGAGTTCTGAGGGCCCTTGTGATGCCATGTCCTGGGAGGCCTCCCACAGGAGAGAGCCCTTCACCCCTTCTCTGATTGTCTCCCAGCTCATTGCCGGTTTTCTCCTCTGCCTTGTCAGTGCTAGAAGGAACCCACCTGGCTCAGTGCCCTCATTTTGTAGATGGAGAAACTGAGGCCCAGAGAGAGGAAGGGAACTGATTGACCTAAGTTGTGTCAGAAGAGCGGTGGAATTGCCTTCTAAACCAGTTGTTCTTTTCTACCCACCTCCAGTTACTTGTTCTTTTTACAACTCTAACAACCCCTTCCCCAAATTAGACTTGTCCTCCTATGTAAAAATGAAAAGTCCAATCCAGCACCTGTCTAGTCCAGTAGGTGTTTAGCCTCCTTTGGGGCACAAGGTCTGTGATTTTATGACGCCTAGGTATGTCCCAAACCAGATGTTTCACTTAAAAAGATGTTCCTTCTACCAAAGAAAAAGAAAAAAAAGGCTTATTTTCAGTAGAAATGGAATAAACATTTGTTAAACTTATGCTGCGTGCCTGCCAGGTATTAAAAATGTTATCTGACTTGATGTTCAGAACAACTCTTTGAGGAAGATAATATGATTCCAGTTTTACAGTTGAGATAACTGAGGCAGACAGAGGTTAAGTCACTAGCCCAGAGTGACACAGCTATTGAGTGTCTGAACTTGAACTAGGGTCTTCCTAACTCCAAACTCCAGACCCAGGCCACCATTCACCTCCTCTCTCCTCTGAGACATCTATTTCAGTTCTTCCCAATTTCCCCCCAAGGTCTTCTTTCTCTTTTGACATCAGTCCCCTCTCCCCAACATACTCAATATGCACTAGGTCTCTCCACATGATTCCCTTCCCTTTTCTCCTTTTTCCATCAAGATGCAAAGGGATTCAGAATCCTAATGTTTATTTAGAAACATGGGATTGGTGAGGTTGATGAGCAAGTGCCTAGGTTAACAGCTCCTCAGATGGGTATGTCTTCCCAGAAGGCAGTACTTCTCTCCTTGCCTCCTGAGACTCTGGGTTTTTAGTTTGTTTTGGCGTTTTAAGATTTTGAAATAGAATATGGCCAGAGCATTTATGTTCAGGGCTGGGTATTGCTGTTCTGGCCAATTGTAATGTAACACCTGAGTGAAGAAGGCCAGATCTTTATGTGCCAAGAGATCAATTTAAACAAAATATACATACTTTAGGCATCAGTTGTTTGTATTGTTGAGTGATGGTTCAGATGATTTCCTCCTTTGAGGATGCGGAAGTTGTTACTGTAGAATTCTAGTAAATTATCTGCCCTAGAGCTGTTCTTGGGTGGATGGTTGATAATGTTTGGGGAAGTATAAGAATTGGGGGGAGGTAATTTTCATTATTTTGGGATCTTTATATGGACTGCATCTTAATCATGGTCACTGGTCTCGGGTTCAGTTACAGACAAATTCACAGAGAGTGTTTATGTCCTGGCCAATGAACCATCTGTGGCATTGTATCGCCTACAGGAACACGTGAGGCGTTCCTTGCCGGAATTAGCCCAGCATAAGGTGAGTTTAAAGCCAGTAGCTGGCACAGTCCTTGTTTAAAGGAATAATTTCTCTTAAACTTGGGCTCAATGGAAGAAGCTAGAGACATTTTACCTTCAAAGAGATTTGGGGGTAAGGGGCAACATAAATCATTGCCATCAAAGTATTGAAAGAGTTGTTATAGAAAGAGATATTTATTCTTTGTAGCTTCAGAGGTTGTAACTAGGACCATTGAGTAGATGTACAGGGTGGCAGATTTCAGTTTTAGAAGCAACTTACTGATCAGAGGTGTGCCCCAGTGTTATTTGCTGTTTTTGGAAATAGTGAGCACTTTGTCACTGGAATTGTTTAAACAGAGAGGGGAGGGAGTCTTGTAGAAGGGTTCCTATTTCAAGTAGGGTTTGAACTACGTTTTTTAAAATTAATATCTTCTATTTATATTACCTTGGCTTCCCAAAATCTCTCTCTATATTCCCTTCCTCAAAGAACCAGTAAGGAAGGGTAGAGAAGGCAATTTAGCCAAAGTAAACACTTCAGTTGAGTCTGCCACTGTATATAATCTTCATACCCATCACACCCATCCCTGAAGATGATTTTGAAGGTCCCCTATAATTCTGAGTTTCTCTCTGTGATGTAGAGGAAAGAGCAGTACATTTGGAAAGTTAGGACTGAGGTTAATTTCTAAAACTTCAGCTTCCCAGTGGGTAAGTCAGCTTACTTCTCTGTGATTGTTTCTTTAAAAATCAAGGTAGTCCTTTTCACAAGTCTTTTTAACAGTTAGTCACTGTTAACATTGTTAGCTGACTCTTCTTGCTTCTGGGGTTGATGCAAACCTGGATAAGACCCTACCTGCTACCTTTGTGGAATTTGAGTACTGGTTTGCTTTTCTGCAAGAATGGCAGGTTCCATTTTATAGAGTATTTAAGTACAGAAGAGTTACAAAGCATGCTGTGGAAATTCTAAGGAGGGAAAATTGTATCTGACTGGGGAAGGCTTCATGGAAGAGGTGGCATTTGAGCTAGGCCTTGAAGAATGAGTGGTATTTTAGCTGAGATGAGGAAGGAGGAATTATAGACTAGCAGAGTTGGGAGAAGCAGCAGCAAAGTAGTGTAGTTAATTTCTTAGAGGACAAAATGGATAGAGAAAAATGAAAGGGCTAGAAAGTTAGGTTGGCACCAACTCCCAGAGGATCCCACTTATTGAGTGGGGAAGTTTGTATTTTGTCCCATAGGCACAGGAGAGAGTATTGGGGTATTTTAAGCAGGGGAGTAACATGGTCAGGACTGTATATTAGGGTAAATCACTGGACATTGGGGTGAAGGATGGACTCAGAGAAGGGAGATTGGTTAAGAGGCTTGTCAGTCATGTTGGTCAGCATAGGAACCTGGGGTCGGGGAGGTCCAGGTGATTTTGAACAGTCTTGGAAAGAAATAGCTACCTGCTATTTGGACGTTGTCATCTGCATGTTGTTTCCTCCATTAGACTTGAGGCCACAGAAGCTTGTAAAGCAGGACCTAGCTTTACTTTTCTTTGTGGACTTAGCACAGTGCCTGGCTCACTGCTTAATACAGGTTACGTTGCCTGGCAACAGCTTTAGTGATAGTAAGTAGGAGAGCTCCAAGTTACTATTAACATAAAATAAATCTACCTGCTATTCCAGATGTGAACATCTGACTGTCCTCACAAATCAGACTTTAATAGTAAACCCCTAAGACTGGCATGATTGAAATGCTCATGCATTTCTGTCCCATGGGCCAGGGCTACAGCTGCTGAGATATCTGATATCCACATAAAACACAAATTTTGGAAACTGTGAATGTTTTTAAACTTTGAGCAGGATTGGGCTCGTGGGGTTTTACCTAGATACAAGTTCAGTGAAGATTTCACCTTGTTCCTTTCTCTTCTGCTTGAGAATTTATTTCTCTATATAAACATGAACAGTATTCCGTTTTCAAACTTGCTTTTTTTTTTCTCATTGCCCCCAAGTCTTGGAGTCTCTTTGTTGTTTTTAATCCTCTCCCAGGGGTTCCATTAGTATAAACAAATGCTAGTCTTATAGAATCAAAGGATGTTGGTGCTTGAAGGGTCCTTAAGATATAGAACACAGAATGCCAGTACTGCATCCTGATATTGATGTGGCACTTTCAGGTTTACAAAATACTCAGCATGCATTCTCACATGATCCTCAGGACACTCTGTGAAGTAGATACCATAGGTATTGTCATGGTTTTATAGATGAGGAAACTGAGGCATAGAGAATTATTTACCTAAGGTCACACAACTTGTGTCAGAGTTAGGATTTAAACTCCATTCTGTGCTGAAGCTAGGTCCAGTGTTCTTTTCTCTGCTTACTTCCCTCTAGAACAGGGGTTCTTCTCAGGTTCTTGAACTGTCTCCCCATGCCCCCCATCCTGATTTTGATAACTGTATTTCAGTATGATTGGTTTCATTCCTGATGAATTTAAAAAATTTTTCAGTTCCAAATTCTCTCCATCCCTCCCCCAATGAGAAATACAATTCCCATTATACATATGAAATCATGCAAAATATATTTCCACATTAGCCATATTGTGTAGAGGGGGTGGGGGAACCAAGAAAAATTAAATGAAAAAAAAATACTTCAGTACACAGGAAAGTAAAAAGTGTATGCTTCAGTTTGCATGCAGACTCTATCAGTTCTCTTTCTAGAGGAGGATAGCATTTTTCATCATGAGACGTTTGGAATTATTTTGGATCATTATATTGATCAAAATAGCTAAGTCTTCCCCAGTTGATCATCATTACAACATTGCAGTTGCTGCGAACAGTGTTTTCCTGTTTCTGTTTAATTTACTTTGCATCAACTCATCTAAATCTTCCCAGGTTTTTCTGAAACATAGTTTCATCTGTAACCTCATGTATTTTATTTTGTACATTTAAAAACATTAATCTGAGTAATCCTTCAGTTTTACCAGATTGCCAAAGGGCACATGATAGTGGAAAAGGTGAAGAACCCTTGCACTAGAAAGAATCTCATTTATCTTATTTATTTGGTAAATTTTGTAACTGGCAAAGTCCTCTGTAAAATGTGTATATGAGTATTTCTAAGTCCCAAGATGATGATTTCAGGTGTTCAAGTGATTTGTTTGCATGAAAAAAAAGTAGCCTCTGCATTAATTGAACAGGCATTTTAAGTAGCCAAAGTCCCTGCTCAGCAGAATACCTTAATGAGGGGTTTCACTATACCAACTCCCAATTCTTCCTCTCAGCTCAGTCATTCCTGGTTTATGATCAGTGGTTCTGTCAAGGTGCAGAGAGCTTTAGGATGGTTAAAGAGAATCCTCTGCATCATTGGAAACAGGCAAGAGAAGCACCAACAACGTGAATCTTGGTAGCTTTGGCAACTCTATAAATACTAATGTCCCTAGTGATTAAGATTAGAAGAAAACTGTGCAGAACCTTAACATGGTAGGAAGGGAAGGGCCAGCTAATCTTGGGTCATTAAGTACAACCTCAGAAGATCCCTTCTTAGGCTGGTGTGATAAATAGAAAGTGTTCACCCTGTGTGATAGAAGAGAAAGTGCAGGATGTTAGGAGGGGATGATTGAGCCTTGTATTGATGATCACCTATATAAAAGAGGCAGTGTGGTGCAGTGGGTATGGGATAGTATTTGCAGTAAAAGAACTTGGGCAAATTCTTATTCTTCCTTATTATTCAGTTTTCTCCTCTCTAAAATGGGCTTAGATTCAGTGACCTCAGAGATTCAATTCCAGTCTCTGATCCTCGAAGTAAAGAATGGGGATGGAAGAGAGGGAGATAAACAGTGACTATAAACTATAATCTTCAGTAGTAGTAAGTAGCAGTCCTAAAAACCTTACACACTATTAGGTTACTCTTGAGGTGTTCAGAAAGAAGAGGGTATTAACAGCATACTATGGCCTCTCTTGGGCAGGCCATATCTAGACGACAGGAAGTCTGGTGGAGGAGGAATGACATATGACATCATCCCAGATGAGGATCTGTTGAAATAACTGAGAATGAGTAGGAGAGATACATGGTCAAGTTCCACATGGCTTTGGCAGTATTCTGTAGGATGGACAAGGGTGGGGAGAAACTTGAGGCCAGCACAGGGGGTCAGCAAACTTTTTTCTGTAAAGGTCCAGATAGTCAGTATTTTAGGCTTTTTGGACCAAGGGGAAAAATCAGTGATATTATGTAGGTGATAATAAGACAAAACAAATTTTTAAGTGGTGAAATAGAATTAAGTACAGTGTTTTGTGGTCCAGGTTTACTAATGAAAAAAATAGGATACTTTGTTTGGGGAGAGGCATGGGTGTAGGGAATACCATTTTGATTCATTTGGGTTCGAAGTTAGTGTTCTCTGTCATAAAAATTATAAATGTTCATCTGTTAGTGCTGGTCTGTAATGAGATTTTACATGTTCCATCTTTGAAAATGCCCTTTTGTACAGATAGTTACTGCCAATACTGACATCAGTCCATGAGCAGGTGATTTGAATTGAGCATATTCATCATTTGGAAGGCATTTCTAGAACTGTTAGATTCTTCTCTTGATATTTTGCCTTTTAGCAGCTAATTATATTGCAAATTAATCACTACCAGTTGAAGGTTAGGTAGAGGCTCCTTGATTGCAGTTAAATGGATTTTGAAATATGGAAATTCTTTTTGCATTTGAGCTGAGGTCTGAAAAATGCTGCTGGAATCATTGTTTGAGCTTAGAAAATCTCTTCACTGCCAATTTGTATGGAAATGGAAATTTCCCTTCTTGTTTTAAACGTTGAAAGCCCAGGAAATGGATAAAGCAACTTGACATAATTTGTGGTTCAAATAATATTAGTTGTCACAGAGTTGACTCTACTGCAGTTTAAGTTTTACATAGAAGCACTGTTTTGCCTTGTAATTTTAGGTTGGATTCATTAAGAAATATTATCAAGTCTAGCAAAAGCTAGAGGCAGCTAGACAGATAGCTAGACAGCTAGGAAGACTCATCTTCCTGAGTTCAAATCTGACCTCAGATGCTTACTAGCAGTGTGACCCTGGGCAAGTCACTTAACCCTGTACCTCTATTTCTTCATACGTACAATGAGCCATAAAAGGAAATGGCCAACCACTCCAGTATCTTTGCCGAAAACCCCAAACCAAAAGGGTCACAGAGTCAGACATGACGGAATAGCAACAGCAGAAAGAGTTAAATAAAGCCTGAGTTCAAATCTGGCCTCAGACGCTCCCTAGCTGTGTGACCTTGGGTAAGTCACTTCACCCTCTTTGCTCCAGTTTCCTCATCTGTAAAATGATCTGGATAAGGAAATGGTGAACTGCTACAGTATCTTTGCCAAGAAAACACTAAATGGAGTCATGAAGAGTTAAACACAATAGAAAAAGAACTGGACACAGCAAAAGCTAATTCCCAAAGCCATTCAGTGATCAGTGATAGTGGTTGAAGGCAGCTTTTTTAATTAAAAAAAATTTCAGTTTTGGCTCCAAGCTCAAAAAATCATAAGACTTTTTATTTTCCTCTTCTTGCTTTGATGTGATGGGGATGCACTAGTAATTTTTTTTAATGTCCCATTTCGACAATACATGGGACATTTGAAACCCTGTTAAGATATAACTGTATGTCTATAGCTGCAATGTGTAATGCAGTGGTGGGGCAGGGCAGTGACAGTGGCCGTCTGTCTGTCCCAAATACTGGGTTCTGTTGTAGCACGAAAGCTGATGTAGACAGTACATAAGTTAACCAGTGCAGCTGTGTCCCAAGAAAATTGCATTTATGGACACTGGAATTAGAATTTTGTATAATTTTCATGTTGCAAAGTATCCTTTTGATTTTTTTTTTTTTTTACATTTTTAAATGTAGAGATCTTCCTTAGCTCACTGGCCATACAAAAATAGGACTCCAGCTGAATTTGGCCCAGTAGTTTGCAGACCCCTGGGCAAGGAGACCAATTAGGCTGTTAAAATAATCTGGGAAGGGGGAGAGACACAGACAGATAGATGGGGGAGGGGGCAGGAAGAGAGAGGTAGACAGGAAGAAGGGAAACAGAGAGAAGGAGAACATGAGAAAGAGCATGGGGAGGGGAAGGAGACAGGGAGGGAAGGGTAGAGAGAGAAAATTGGTGGAGCAGATGAGAAAGAGAAGGTGGCTTAGTTTGTCACTGTGCTTTTAACTGAGGCATTGTTATTTAACCAAAGAATGATGTGAGGGAGAAGTCAAAGCTCTATGCTCTCCTCAGTTTACTTACCTATCAACAGCTTTTAAAGATTCCTTCTAGAAATTGGGATCAGAAGAAACCTGAGTTCCAATCCTGGCCCCAAAGACTGGTATTCTTTTTATTATTTTATACTTTAGGGCTAGTGTAGATCTTTGAGAGTTTAGAGTATCAGAACAAATGTCTGTACCAGATTAACCTTGGTTTCTTTTTAGGTTGGTTTATCAGACTAGCAGGGGTAGGAGATGCTGTAAATGTTGGTCATTATCTGAAATCTAGGCATACCTTAAACTAATATAAGGTAGCATGAGTTAACTCCCCTAAGACAGCACTTCTTAAACTGTGGGTCTCAGCCTCGTGTGGGTTGAGAGTGGAAGAGGTTTACAAAGCCTTACTCTAAGGGGATGTGTGGACTTCTGGGAGTTTCAAGGAGGGGTAGTTCAGTTGTGCAGTTTGATCTGGTCTGAAAAGGTCTTGAAGATAGGCTTTCAGACCTGAAGACTTAGAACATCTTGAAAGTCTTATAGTTCAACCGTCTCTAAAAATGTAGTTGAAGAAACAGCCCAAAGAAAAGACTTCCTTAGGGTCATAAAGCAAGTTACTTTTTTGTTTTTGTTGACTCCCTCTTTGTGAGCAAAGAATGATGTGGGGCTCTCCATATGTTGTCAGCCCAGCTACCCTTGACTCCTCTTGGTAGCCAGAGTTGTTCTTAGGAAATTAACAGGGACTTTTCATTTTATTATTAGTGTGCTATCAGTCAGTAGCTAGCTTTAGAGTATAAGCTGTACCCCTTTTCCTTAGTTGGATGCTTGTCAAGCACTTTGGAAACCTTAAAATGCCCTCATAATGTAAATTATTGCTTCAAGAATTTCTTCCCTCCCACAGCATTGGATTTCAGTTTCTCTTTTACTTAATATAAGATGAGTTGAGAATGGCTCCATCTTGGAAAGCCTTGTCAGACTTTATGCTCATCCAACAACCAGGGGCATTCCTGTGTCACAATGAATAGTAATGACAACAGATATTTTAATAGTGTTTTAAGGATTAAAAAATACTATCTGAGTGATTCCTTGAAACCACCCTGTGAGGTGAGTATCATAAGAGGCTATTAAATCAGGAAACTGAAGGCTCAGAGGTCTTGAGGGGTTTGTTGGGGATCACATAGTATGTACATATCAGAGATGTTATTTGGACCTAAATCTTTTCAGATTCTTAAGTGTCATTCAGAGTAGGACCTTAGTGGAAATAATTATCTTTCAGAGGGTAGGTGCTTTAAAAGATAAGCTGTTTCATGTAAAGCTGCTCCTTTCTAATTATGTACCTGAAAGCTTCAAGAAATAGAAAAAGATGGTGGTGGTAGAAAGCAAGGGTATAGATTTAAAAATTTTCAAAACATCACATTTAAGGTCATCCCTGGAAAACGCCTTTGCTTTAACTAGGCAATAAGACCCTTGCTGTCGTAAACATTAGTTTTCTAACTCCTCTCAGGTCCCTTGGACTCTCAAAAAATTGTATATATTCTTATAGCAAATCTGAATCTCTTGAGGTTTGTAATTGATTTAGGGAGGATAGGTTTTAGGATTTAGGGAAGATCCAGGTTTAGGCAAACTTTATATGCCTTAGTGTAAACCATTTATAAAATGTTGGTGCTGGAAAGGGCCACAGAATAGACATCTGTCTAGTCACTCTGAAAGATTGTGGTCCAGTAGTTCAGGAGGAGAGTGGCAGAGCTGAGACTGGATTCTTGGTCTTCAGGTTTCCAGGCCAATTCTCTTTCCATTACAGCACACTATTATTCTATCCAAAATCTATATTTTAATCAACCCTTTCTCTCTGAAAAAAAAAAGAGAAAAAGCTTTCATTGAATAATCTCTAGCATTTCTTTTCAGTCTGACATGCAGAACTGGGAGGAACAGAGCCAGGGAGCCATCTATACAGTGGAATATGCTTGCAGGTAAACTTAGAAGCCTAATTTTCATTTTTCTTTCTACATTTGCAAACTGAATTTGATCTCAGAGCTGAGGAAGAAAGGTTAGTTGTTTCCCCAGAAGGGGACACCTGTGCCTGGCCCCAGAGCTCATCACTCAGGTTACTTTCAGTGTATGTTTCATGTGATGATTCATTCTTCTCCATGTACTGCATCAAATATTGGAGATGGAGTCTGGCTCTCAGTTCAAGTCAATAAACAGTTGTTGTGTCCCTACCCCAGATTTGGGCCGAACATAATTTTAGCAACTCACATATCTTTAGTTCAAATACTTTTTACATTCAAGTCACTGTGCTAGGTACTGGGACCACAAAATATAAGCATCTTAGAGCATCTTGAAATTCCCTTAAGGAGCTTATATTCTACAGATAAGTATTACACAAAGCAGGGGCAAAAGAGCCAGATGAAATGCTCGAGGACAATTTAAGGGGAGGCATATAGCTTTGGGTGAAGTGGATGATCAGGGGAAGGCATTCCAGAAGAGACAACCCCAAGTCCTGCACTCATCCCTAAAACAGCAGTGACCCCATCATCCAGGCATGTAGATGGATCCTCCATTAAGCTGAGAGCAGCCCTAGAGCCCTTAGCTAGTCACTGACATGCTTCTTACCAAACCCATCCCATACATTGTGTTGGTGGGTGTGGGACCGACAGACCCTGGTAACTGCCTTTCTTGTTCTCCTCTCCATCCGTCCCTGTATTTCAGTGCTGTGAAGAACTTGATGGACAGCAGCATTCATTTCCGAAGCATTGAAGGCTTGCTGAAACAGGCCATTAGCATCAAGGACCAGCTGAATTCTTCTCAGGGTCGAAGGTAGCTCCTGAGAGCGGACATTTGCACTATATTATCTAAACCACTGGCTCTTATTTAAAGATCTGCTGCCCACCGGGAATATTTTAGGGGAGAGTGCGTGAACCTGTAAGTTAGCTGGATTCAGAACAGTGCTTCCCAGAGCAATGCAGAAAATCTCCCATTGCTTGTGTTAGTCTTCATGTGATTTTTCTTTGTTGGGCGAGAATACAGGTAGAGTTTTCAGATATTGAAACTAAAATAACTCATTTTCATATGTCTGGAAGAATGTTTTTGGCTAATATGTTAGCCGCCCCCCCTTTTCTGTTCATCTTGCTAGCTAATACGAATAGGCTAATGCTTTAATCCTGAAACAGACTCCTTTTTTGGATGCTTCTGGAAGCCTTTTCTGGATTGGTGGTTCTAGGGGACATCGTGAAATACTCCCCACTTCCCCCACACACCCCAAGTGGCAGAGTCCCCTATTTGCTGCCTCTTGACACAGGTTGCTAAAGGATTAAGGCTGCTATCAGTTCCTTCCTGTTCCTTCTGGGAAGGCCAGTTTGAGGGGATCAAATAAAAACGATCTTCTGACAAAATTGCAAGCCTGGTTTTTATTTAGAGAGCTTAACTCTTGTTAAGTCTTGTCTTGCCTAGGTTGCTCCAGTTGGTTGATTTTTACAGGATTTAGACCTACCCCCTACTTTTCCAACTAAGATTCATGACTCTTAAGTTCATTGTATTGGAAAGAACATTGGAGTCAGGAAGACCTGAGTTCTGGTTCTAGTACTGCCCTAACCTGACTTGGTTAAGGTCCAGCCTCTGGGCCACAGTTTCCCAAGCTGGTTCCTGCGAATAGACAGTGATAGTCACAGAATCACAAAATGTCAGTGGAGCGAGAACATTATGCATTATTCCACTGAACCCCTTCATTTTACAAATGGAAAAACTGAGGCTTAGGACAAATGCTTGGCCCAGAGCTGGCCAGCATATATCTGTGTTTCTGCTGAAGTCTCAGAGATGGCTCAATGTGTACACATATTTAAATACCTCCTTAAAGTCTTGGCATTCGGGGCTCTTGTAGGAGCTTTGAATTTGAACTTGGTTCCTTCATGATTCTTTCCTGGGAAGGGAGGAGAAGAGATTGGGCTTTGTTGGGTTGGTTTGGTTATTTTGGCCTATGTGATGGTCATGTTTTGTTACAGCCCTGCTGACCCGAAGTCTCCTTCCTTGGCCTGATTTTTGGATGAGGCAAATCTTTCTCCACCTTCCCAGGTCAGTGTAGAGAGGGGGGTGATGCATACTACTGCTCTAAGACTAATCTTGCTGCCTTCTGTTTCCAGATGGAAACCTCACTTTTCTAACCTATCCACAAAGCTCCTCACATGGTCATCAAATGTAATCAGAGGGCTCTTGGAATCTAAAGTGTCAAGATGGGAGGGCCCACAGAGTGTAGCCAGACACATAGACCTGGGATGTTAGGCCGTGGAATGGGAGAGCTGGAAGGGACCTCTGAGATCATGTCATCCAACCCTGTCACTTTATAAGCAAGGTCCTTGAGGAAGAAGAGACTTAAAATTAAAAAAAAAAAAAAAGAAGAAGAGACTTGCCTCAGTGTGCACAGGAAGAGGCAGAGCCAGGATTGGGTCCAGAGTCTGGCCTCTGATGCTCCAGGTACGGACTCCTGCTGTTCCACGACTGAGGGTCATGGGAGTCAGAGATGAGGCTTGATGGTCTCCACAGTCCTTTGGCACTTTCCGCACACCAACACTGTCAGAATTATCTTTGTTTTACAAATGAGGGCATTTAATCCAAAAAGCAAAATAACTCATCTTTGGCCATCCAGGCACTAAGTAACAATACTCCGTTTTCAAATACTTTGTTCTTTCTACCTCAGCCTGCTACTGCTGCTAGCTGTCCAGCTGTTCTTTCTGTTAGTCTGTCATTACTTTGCCCCATCTCACCAGGTAATCCATGTGTTCCAGGCAGCAGAGGCCCCCAGAAGACCAGTCAGGCTCAGAAGTCAGAAGCCAGAAGCACCAAGAAAGAGAAAAGCTGTCTTATCTTACCAGCACTTGTCTCAACCCCACCTTGACTCAGAGGTTCCTGTGATCTCAATGGCTGTGTGTCAGATTGGTCCCTAATATGAGCAGAAGACATTTTTGAAAACCCTATGACTCTGGCTCTTTATCTTAGGACCACCTCCTGATTTCTTAGCACTAAATGAGAAGACTGACGTCTTTCTCCTTAGGGTCAGCTTTCCTCTGTTGGGGGAGCCAGGGCATATGGTTTCCTGGTCCCAAAGGTTCATCTGGGAAATGTTGATTTCCTTTTTGTACAGTATCAGAGAAGGGACCTTGAAGGTCATGTAAAAAAAACAGGTCAAGACAAGAGAAGTGACTTAACTTGCCCAAAGTCAGTCACACCATGAGTCAGTGGCTGAGGTGGGCCCCAGAGCCTCAGTGTCCAGACCCTCATGTGTAGTATTCTTTTCATTTCATACCACAGCGATACAAAGGCTCGTGAAGGGACTGGTACAAGGGCATTGAGTACTGGCCCAAGTGGGCAGCATGGGACCTTGCTGTATTTGCTAAATGGATGAGGACCCTAGAGCAAAAGAAACCCAAGACAGGTTGCCAGAGAATGCTCCTGATCAGCCTGGACTTAGGGCCGAGAAAGGGCCTGTATAGGCTGGACAAGGTGGGGATGGGACCCCAAGTTTGAGAGCCCGATCACATCTCTTGAGTGGAAGGGGCCGCAGGTCAATTGTCTTGTCTTGTTCAGTCATGCTCAGTTCTTTGTGACCCCATAGATGTAGCACATCAGTGCTGTTCATGGGCTTGGCAAAGATACTGGAGTAGTTTGTCATTTCCTTCTGTAGTGAATTAAGGCCAACAGAGGTTAAGTGCTGAGGGTCACATAGTAAATTTCTGAGGCCAGATTAGAATTCGAGTCTTTCTGACTCCAAGGCCTAAGGCCCTATCAACTGAGCCACCAAGCTACCTTATTTTAAGTAAGAATTTTTTTTATAGTTTCTTCAAGTGGCTATCAACCTCCACTTGACTTAGAGGTTACTGACCCATGTCCTTGGAGATGACAGTTTTATGTAATGGAGAGAACCCTGGATTGGAGTCAGAGGCTTGAATTTTGCCCTTAGATACTGTCCTGTGTCTGGGCAAGGCCCTTTTGTGGGCTTCAGTTTCTTCATTTGTAAAGTAAGGGGCTTGTGGCATGGTGGTAGGGAGGTGGGGTGGTCAAGAAGTGTGGCTCGGGTAAAAGTGCCTTCTAGTTTACATCTTGGGATTCAGTTTAGTTCTACGATTTATCAAGGTTGCCTGTTCTGGTCCTGGACGGTATTCAACTTCCTGCAGATTCCACCATTGACTCCATTCTGTACTTCTGGCACTTGGTATTTCAGCCTTTTGAAACTCAGAAGGTATCTCCCAATACTCAAGTCAGGAAAAAGTGACGGCAGAGAATAGAGGCCTGTATCCATAGGCCACCAGGCAGCTGGAAGCAACAGCCCTTTGCAACCATGGCTATTTTCTCAGCAATAGCACTTTATGCTGGCTCTGGGGCAGGGAGGCCTCAAAGACTTTTCCTAACCCAGAAAGACCACAGCAGCTCATCTTCCTTGCTTGAACCCCAACCAGGCAGGAAAGAAAAACTAGTGTCTTTCAAATGTATTCTCATCTTCTGGATCATCCAGTCAAAAGGATTCTCTTCTCAATATGGCAGAAGAGCTAGGCCCTTCATTTACTGTCATCACATACACCTTTCCAGAAACAGGCTCCCTAGCCTTTTATGGACTAGAAGCAGATTGAGCACACAGTACATTGTCTGAGGATGAGGTCCCACTGGCCAGGTCCAGTTACATTTATAATTGCCTTTCTGTTTACGTATCTTCCACCCTCTCAGTGAAATGTAAGCTCCTTGAGGCAGGGACAGTTTTTCATTTTTGTCCTTGTATCCCCACTACCTAACCATGTTGCACTTAGTAGTCATTTATAAATCTGCCCTAAGATACTAGCTCTGCCTTGGTTTCTTCATCTCTAAAGTGAGATAATAGCACCAGCTGTGAGGACAAAATGAGATAGTATTTGTAAAGCACGTAGCATAGTTCCTGGCTCATAGTAGGCACTGCATAAATGTTAGCTGCTCCGATTCCTCTTCCTCCTCATACTAAATGCTTGTTGGATTGATTTTCATTTAACGCAGAAGGAAGCAACTTTTTGTTCTTCAAAGAATGATCAGTGTGCACCATCTGATGCCAGTTGGCAAGGGGTTATACACTAATGGAGGAAGAAGAGATGAGCTGTGGTGATTGGTCTCTCACACTGAGAGGGACCAAGGCAGTTATATTTGTCTTCCGTGCAGAAACAATAGAGAGGCCTGCTGTCTTCTGGGGAGGTTCACCCAGCTCGTTAAATCCGTGACTCCTGTGGCCACACATGATGCTTCAGAAAGGAATCTAGAAAGCATTGCTAAAGCTTATGAAGTCTTAGGCCACAAACTGAAGACTAAGGGGCCACAGTGGATGTTTTCATCACCACTGCCAATCACAGGCAAGGATTTCAGAAAATACAGGCATATTTGGAAAATGAGTATCTTGTTAAGGAAACGGTATTTGCAACAAGATTTGGATTTTGGACCACAACTTAAGATTTAGAAATAACATTTTGCCTATGGTTGAAGTGTATTTAACAAGCACTGCTTAAAATGTAATTGGATAGACTCTTGCAAACCTAGTTGAAAAGGTTTTAAACTAAAAAGGAAAGGAAAAGGAGAAGGCTGTCTAGATACCATAATGAGTGGCTGAAATGGAAGAAGAATAGCAGTAAAGCTACTTAGGAATTCACAGGAGACAAAATCCAAAGAGGGAAAACATCAATAAAATACATGAGCTCATGTATCTGTACATAAATGCACAAAACAGAGATAAGGACCTAGATGTTAAGGAAGCAAATTTGACTTCATGGTATAATAATGCTAAAATAGTAGTATTTACATGATGCTTATGAAGGGTTAAAAAGTGCTATACTGACATTTTATTCAATCTGGTAAAATCATGCCCATTCAAAAGAAGAAAGGTAAAAGAAGGGAGGAACAACTTTTAGGACCTTCTGTGTATACTTTGTTGTCTTCAGAAGGAGAAAGAAAAATATAACCAACATCCTGAAAGTGACTGACCATTTTGTCCAAAATGCATAGGAACCAGAAAGCTTTTATAGTTGCTAAGGTGCCATAGGATGTCTCACTCCCAGCATAAGGTTGATTACATCTCCTCAGAGTTCTGGGGATAACCCTGAGGAGTTAGGATTGTGTCTTTTCTAATGTGGTCCACTAGTGATTAGCAACACATTTTCTTTTAACCAATTACCATTAATTAGCTTTTACTGAAGACATTTCCTAAAAAGACAACAGTAGCATAAACATTCCCCTGCTCCAATACCAAGGTGTAGATTATTCCCAAAGCTACCTAAGGCTTAAAGTTTCTATATATGGTTGCACCAAGTTTATGTAATAACTTATATGTGCTCCAGATGGGATCTAGTCATAAAGTGGGGTATGAACACCTCCACCCTTTCAGTGGCTCCCTAGCCTTTTATGCACTAGAAGCAGATTGAGCACACAGTACATGCTCTGAGGATGCCCACTCAGTTTTAAATTCCAAGAGATAGGCCACCACCCCTCAGTTACACTCACACTCAGTGTCCTGGGGGTAATAACCCTGTTTAGGGGAAGTACACATGCCCTACTCATCACTCTAGTTTTTGAACCCCTCTGATGTTTTCTAAGCTACACGCTTAGTTATTCATGAGACAATGCAGTCAGTCATTACATCTTTATTGACCACTGTGTACCAAGTGCTGTGTTCATTGCTGGGGATAGAAAAAGAGGCAAAAGATAGTTTGTGCCCTCAAGGAGGTCACAATCTAATGGTAAGACAGCAAGCAAACATACACACAAATTTTGTACAGGATATATAGGAAATGAATAATTAATGAAAGGCACCAGAATGAAGAGCGATTGGGAAAGATTTCCTGTACAAAGTTTAGTTGGGATTCAAAGGAATCCTGGAAAGCCAGAAAGAAAAAATGAGGGGGAGCATTCCAGACATGAGTGACTGTCAGAGAAAATGTCCAGAGCTAAGAGATGGAGTTGTCTGGTTCATGGACCAGCAAGGAGGATAATGTTACTACATCAAACAGTACTTAGCAGGGAATAAGTGAAAGAAGCCTGGAAAGGCTTGAATCCCAGGGGAGTAGGTTATGAAGGTCTTTGAATGCCAAACAAGATTTTGGATTTGATCCCCTGGAGCTTACTGAATAGGGAGGGGACATGGTTGAACCTTTGATTTAGGAAAACCGCTTTGGTGGCTGAATGGAGTATAGAGTGAAGTGGAGACAGGAGGTGGACGAGCCTATCAGGCTGTTGAAATTTACGTAGTGTAAGTTACTTATACAACCAGCCCCTCCTAATAGTATTTAATAAGGCAAAATAACCAATTTTATGTATATATACATATATATGCAAATGCATAAATAATAAAATAACACAAGACATCTACCTCTGCCACTCTCTGCCACCAGTACTCTATAGTGAAGAGTGGTCGCACACTTAGAGGAAATTGGCAAGGAAACACAGGAAGAAAAACTCATGGACTTGGGTACTTTTACAGCTTTAGCCAGCAGGCTTCCGTGGCTTTTGGTCCATTCAGGAACATCTGCATCACACAAAACTGCTTCTCTTCTCACTGCTTCACTGTTGATCCTTACCAGTCCTCAGCTGGGGAAATCCTACTCTCTACCTGAACAGCACCTTTATTAGCTCTTTCGGTGAACCATCACCCTTCAGAGGGCATTTAGACAATGTCTTAATGTGAACAGCATTTCTCTCTAACCTAAAGAACTGTGAAGCTCATCTCACTGGTTGTCCCTGGGCAATACAAACTAAACTGGCCATTTATTCACTCCCCAGGAGGCTGTGCTGTTCAGTTAGTGCAGAGCTAACAGCGACACAGTTCCAACTCACCAGGAACTGCCTTCTGCTTTGCTTTTTTTTTCAAGCCCTATTTGGTGGCATAGAACAAACCCTTATATGAAGCATTCCAACTCTAGGTGTCACTGAAGAGCAGTGACTTCCAATCTTTACAAAGACTATCAAGGAGAGAAGAGTTAGATCCAACTGATGAGTAGTGAGGGTCAGCAGTCCAGCTGAACCTGGAGCTATTGGTTGGTGACTTCAGTTCTTTCTGACTGCCAAAGGAATCATTCAGCTGAAGCCTTCTCTTGGTTGACTGCTTCTAAATGCCACAACTACAATGGGGAAGCTTTTTTAACTCCTCTCATCTTCTTACTCTCCTCTTGCTCTTCTGGAAGTGTTTCATGTTTAATGTATTAAGTGAGGACCTCCTGACTCATGACTCATCTACTGAAAAAGTCACAACTCCCTAGGTTTCCCCTATCAAATTGATGTTGTTGTTTTTTTTTTAGAATCACACCTCAGTCTCCAAATCCATATGTTCCTCATATTTTTAGTTTTAGAGATAGCTGAATAGAGTGCTGGGCCTGGAATAAGGAAGACCTGAGTTCAAATTCAGCTTCAGAGACTTCTTAGCTATGTGACACAGGGCAAGTCACTGGGGATAATAATAGCACCTACCTTCCAGGGTTGTTGTGAGGATCAAATGAAACAGTATTTGTAAAACACTTAGCAAACTTTGGTGTGCTCCTGCTCCTCCTTGCCCTTGGATTGTGACCCAAGACTTTGACCCAGATCCGTGTATGGGTAATGTAACAGAGTCCTGCACCCAGTGCCAGAAAAGGGTCTGCTGTAATCTCCTTCATACCCTCTTAGCATCTGTGGGCTGAGAACTCTGGAAACCACTGCTGCCCATTCAGTTGCCCCCAAGGCCTGCTGCTCTCTTGGTGGGGAGTTGCCTGCCCTGGACTGTGTTCCGCTCTCACCTTAGTGCAACACACCTTTCCTGCCAACCTTCTCAGTTGTCTTCAGCTGGAATCACCCCATCGTTTTGTGAGTTCTGTTCTCCAGAATTTGTTTTGAGGAATTATTTAAAGTTGTCTGGAGGAGAATTTGGGAGAGTTCAGGCAGGTCCCTACCTTTTCTCTGCCATCTTGGCTCCTGTGAATTTTCTTGATGTCTGTTCTATCCTGGTTTTCCACTTTCTGGCTCCACTGCTCCTTCTCAGTCTCCTTTATTAGATCATCAGCCAAATCATGCCTGGTAACTGACTGTTCACCAACGCTCTCTCTAGCCTCTCTTCTTGTCTCTCTGTGCTTTCTCATTGTGCTAATTTTGGCCTAACAGTTAATACCCAAGAAAACAGATTCTCCATCAGCAAGCACCGTGCCATTTTGAATGGAAAAGAGAATTTACCTCTCTCCTGAACTTTCCTATTATGGAAGGAATCATCATCCTTCCAGTCATCACCCAGGTTCCCAAGCTTGATATCATCCTTGATTTCTCAGTCTTTCACCCCACATGTCTAATCAATTGCCAGGTCTTGCCATTTCTTTATCTATAGTATCTCTGGCATATACCTTCTTCCCTACACTCACATCATAATCTATTTCAGGCCATTATGATCTCCTGCCTGGGCTATTTCAATAATCTAATTGGACTCCCTGCCTCAAGTCTATTCCCATTCCAATTTATTCTCCACACCAAAGTGAGTTTGCTCAAGCATGGGTCTCATCCTGTCAACTTCCCCTACTTAATAAACTCCCATGACCTCCAGAATTAAATATACATTCCTCTTTTGGGCATTTAAAGCTTTCCATGACCTAGTCTCTTCCCATCTATTTGACACATTGCTACTCTTCATGCACTCTGTGGTCTAGCCTTACTGGTGTTCTTGCTGTTCCTCGCATATCAGATTCCATCTTCCATCTCTGTGCTTTGCACTGGTTGTCCCCTATGTCTGTAATTCTCTCCCTCTTTACACTGCCTCATAATATTCCTGGCTTCCTTCAAGACCCATCTTGCTGTGGGAAGCTTTTCTTAGTTTCTTCCAGCTGCATGTGCTCCCCTCTTCAAGGTTACCTTGAATTCGATGCGTATGTATTGTTTATATGGTAGATCTATGTGACAGTCATTCAGACAAATTTTGGGCTGGTTGCCTTGTCAGAGGCCTAAGTTGCTAAAGACTGGGAGTTATAGTTTTCCCATCTTAAAAAAAGGCAAAGTGTCATGGACTTGGAACTGGTGGGTGGAATTTTCTGTTGAAGCAGTGGTTTAAAATGCTCTCTGAGAGATGCAGGAAGGGATCCAAAGAAGGTAATCGGGGCAATAGAGAGTGGAGACTCCAGTAGTATTGAGTAGCAGTGACTAAGTCAGTCTGCATTCCAGGAGAACTGACTCTGACCCTTGTAAAGGCTGGAGCCTTTTCCTTTCCTTGCCCCCCAGCTCAGTTTTAAAATCTAACGGGGAGTGACTAAACTACCCCTATTTGAGTGAAGAGCTAGAAGGAGGGTCAATTTACTCCACTCTGTGCCTCTTTCTTCTGTTTTATTGGCCCATGTAATGGATGGCATTTTTTACTAATGGTTCTTTGTTTAAATTTGCTTTTCTGTATTAAGAAAAGTCTTTTATAGATGAGGGTCATTTTAATTGCATTCTGTGTTAGTCTTTGTTAAAGAAAATGTGTATAAGGCAGGGAAGTCAATGGATAAATGGGCTACACAGAATCTAACTGGCAGGCATGCCTCATTTCCAACCTGGCAACAAGAAGATTACCTGGGACCTCAGAGATTTTATGAATTTTATTAATAGTCTGTATTTTTAAGATTCTTCCCCCTTATTTTTTTTTTTTTTTTTTGCTTTTTGGAGGGCAGTTGGGGTTAAGTGACTTGCCCAAGGTCACATGGCTAGTTTTTTGTGTTAAGTGTCTGAGGCCGGATTTGAACTCAGGTACTCCTGACTCCAGGGCTGGTGCTCTATTCACTGCGCCACCTAGCCACCCCTCTTCCCCCTTATTTTTGAAGAGAAAAGAAGCCACATAGAACAGTGCCCCTTGCCCTAGAGCTGTGGTTCTCAACCTTTCTAATGACTCAACCCTTTAATACTTATATGTGGGCGTATCTGCATGTGGGCCAACCAGCCTGGAGACAGAGGAGCGGTTGGTTCCTAAGACCATTGGAAATACATGTTTTCTGATGGTCTTAGGCGACCCGTGTGAAAGGGTTGTTAGACACCCAAAGGGGTCGCAACCCATAGGTTGAGAGCCACTGCCCTAGAGTAAAACACTCTAAAAGTTAGACTCTTTATCTCCCAACAGACAGGTCACTTGGGTGACCTCTGGCTTTTCTCCATCCTGTAGATACGGGCAGCCTCAGGGGATAGAGCCTGGAAAGGTCAGAAAGAACGAGTAGCACCTATGTCCTGAAGGGAGTGCCCCTCAAGTGAACTTGTCTCCACAGTGACATCAGGAGGTTCTACCTAATATATGTATTTATTATTTTTTGCATTAGATTGTAAACTCCTTGAGATCAAGTCCTGTTTTTGCTTCTATCACTGTTGTTGGTCCTTTGTTCTCAAAGAGGACCAATGACATCATGAAGGTGATGTCTTGATTTTACTGTGAATTGAACTTAAGTGAGGCAGAGCTTCCAGAGTCACCAATCTCACACTCCTCCAGAGTCATCAAAGTTCAGTGTTAAGACACTTGGTGATGACCTCAAATGCAGTGGATGATCTTAGCTTCTCTAAATTAAGGTCTTTCCCAGGTGTCAGTTTGTCTGAGGCAATGCCCATTTGCCATTCAGTGACTAAATTCTAGGCAAAAATTGAGACAGAAGGTGGCCTAATTTGTCATCACAAAAATATTAGTCTGTCAGGGGAAGACCTTCAAAGTTTCTGGCTAAAACAGCAACAATTGCTATTTACACTCACTCTAAGCCATCAAAACTAAACAGTAAGCCATAGAGGCTTGGCCTGGCTCAATGAAAGCCAGAATGATTTGGCTTAAAAGGTATACTCAAGTAGTTCCATTTGAAACACAATGAATTGATCCAGAGAATCATTGGGCTCCTTTAAAACCATTCTTTTTTTTAAAAGAGCCTGTTTTTTCAGAGCTATATTTCAAGAAATCATAAATTAAAACTGAACAGGACAAAAAAGTAAATTGTCCCAGTTTTCAGGAAAAAAATTAGCCCCTAATCCCAAAATATCTTACAAAATATAAACAACTAAAATTATATTCCTACAGAGTACCTACATTTAAGGAAAAATTCCCCAAATAGAGAGAGGGACCACATGTAGTGAGAGGTGGTAGTTGTGTGTGGCTGCAAGGGAGGCAGAACAGAAATCTTTAGCCTCATCTTCCCCCATCCTTCTCTAAGAAAGACTCATTCCTGCCAGGGAATTTTTTAAAAGAACTAGTTCTAGGAGTCTGCAAGCCCTCGGATCTTACAAGGTGGCATGATCCAAGGAGAGACGTGGTCATTGCTCTCCTGGCCTGTGAACAATCACAAATAGTCTTCTCTGTCCTGTACCTGTGACCAGGGCCTATAAATGTGGATGATAATAATAGCACGTATCTTCCTATGTCGACTGAATTAGCAGGGGCAATCAAATCTGCTGCAGTATATCCCCAGTGACAAGCACATAATAGATATTCAATAAATTCTTTTGTTGATTAATTAATTTCTTCCCCCCACTACTCATTCATTTGAATGGGAGATCCAGAGACTATCAGGGAAGAGGACACGGTGAAGAATAATGACTGAGTCCTATGTAGTCTCGTGGAATTTCTTTAGAAGAGTCCCTTGAAATGGATTTTGGAGACACTAGATCCTCATAAAGGGTTAAATAAGAATTACAGGGTTTTCTAGCTCTGAGTCAGATAGAAATTTAGGAGAAATTTTAATCCTGCCAGTAGAACTTTAGAGTTCAGAAAGACAGACTTAAATGCCCCTGGATTCCAATTGGCTGACTTCCTGTTTTGTGTTGCAAAAGGGCTTTGCCACGGGAAGGCTCATAGACCTTGTCCTTATGGAGAGATAACTGGGTATGGAAAAGGCCTGCCTTTTTCACTGAAAGGGTAGAAACTTCTTGTCTCTCAAGAGAGATGGCAAAACCTACTATTGATGTGGGCAAGAGGAAGCTCCTCAGCTGAAGACTCTAGCTGAGTCTCAGTAGGAGTTAGCTGTGGGAAATCCAGGAGAGAGAAAGGTAAAACACTCAGTAGGGATCAGCAGAGACTGATGTGTTGTCCTGGTGCCTTCATATATCTTTTAAAAACAACAATAACAACAATAATTCTAGATCAGATCCTTTGAGGATTCTTTCAGCTGTGATATTCAAAGATCCCATTTCCATTATTAATGAGGTTGGGGCTGGAAAGGAGTCAAGGGTTTTGAGAGCTGAGAGGGTGTGCTTTTTTTTAATGTCCGTTAATAATAAAATATTTTTACAGAGACCAAAAAAGTCAAAATAGTGCAAAACATCTCAATTTCATGCATCCATGATCGATTTAACACTTTTGTTCTGGTTCGTATATTTACAGAGGAACCCAGGGCATCATTGCTGTCCCAGGTGGAAGGTGTTTCTTTTGAAGCCACATGCCAGAGAAGTCCTGTAGCAGGGACAAACATTTGTTTGAGGAACTGTTCTTGGGGCTAAGGGTTGGGGTGTGGTGGGGTGGGGGCACACCCTCCCCGCCAAATAAAGCCTTCTTTGCTCTAGTCTTGGGGCCCAAGTTGTTACGAAAGGGACTGAGAGGCATTAGAGAAGGAGGGAAGCAGTTCAGAGAACTCTGGGCTGGGCATCCATAGACCTGGGCTCCAGTCCCAGCTCTGTACCCTGGCTCAAAGTGTGACCTTGGGCAAGTCCCTTATCTTGGGGCAGAAATTTCCCCTCTCTGTAAAAGGAGGGGTTTAAGCTAGAGCTGAGATCATTCCAGCTTTAAGATCCTGTTACTGAAGGCAGCAAACTAAATGCTTGTCACAGGGGGCAGTGGCTGGAAGTGGGTGAGAATAGGGTTGAAGGAGGGAAAGTTTCCTCATCTGACACAGTTAAGTGCTCTTCTCTAAAAGGCAAAGATGAATGGAAAACAGGTGCAATGTCCTACAACTTTGGTCCTTGGCAAGTATTAGAAAAAGGAATGGATGTTGAAGAAAGGGGTAGGGGATGGTCTTGTGGTAACAGAAAACTGGGGCTTCCCCATGTATGATCGCTTGGTGCAGCTCCTTCTCTCCCGCCTTCCCCTCACCCCACCCAGCCGTTTGGTCCTTGTGGATCCTCTGCTCTCCCTCCCACCCACCCCAGCTCTCCATCTACCTGTCTCTTTTGTGCTGTCTCAGTCTCAAGACTCCAGAGCCCTGGGTTTCACTTAGAAGATCATAGTTTTATTGCTGGAAGGAATCTAGTCCCAAGCTCATATTTTACCAGATGAGAAACTGAGACCAAGAGATGTTAGATATTCACCCGTAATATAAGCTGTGAGAAGCAGGACCAGGATTTGAACCCTATCCCCTGTCACTGGCTCACCGTGTGACCTTGGCCAAGTCCCTTCCCTCTCAGCCCCTCGGGTTTCCCGTCAGTAAAACTAGGGAATTAAGCTAGATGGCTTTTAAGGTGCCTCACAGCTCTAATACTACCCCCCCCCTTTTTTTTTTTTTGCATATTGCATTTCTAATCCTAGGCCCTAGTGGGAGAAAGAACCATTGGCTTTAGGAATATCCCTGTCTTTTAGTAAATTAGGAAGGGATAGAGGAAAGAGAAGATATCCTACTTTTGTTTTTCAGGTTTTGAACCTCTCCTCTGGGTAGGAGGAGAATCCAAACTCTGTTAATCTGGCTCTTTTCTGCTGTCTGTCTTTCTGTCATCTCGGTCTTCTTTTTCTACCTGCCTATCAATTCCTGCAAACAGATGACACTGTTTCCTTACCCAATCCAGGCTGAAGACAGATGGCTTCCACGTTGGGACCCAGGAGACTGTGAGGGGAGCAGGTTTGACCCCTTCAAGACATTTGGCCTAGTATCACCCACCAGCAAATATCTTTGGGTAGTTGCTTTCCAATAGGCAGGTCCCCCTTTGAGCAAACTGGCTAAATGGACATTGGGATTCACTGAAAGGCTTCGCTGGAATGAGTTGGGGAAAGTGAAGTATTTTATAAATGAGCTCCCCTCCGGTGAAGATAGTATCTGGCTTCTTCAGGGGGCTTTCCCACTGTGTAAGATGAGGTCTGCCTTATTCAGGCTTAGTATGCCCCAAGTGCCTTCCTGCTCCCAAGGAGGGCACAGACTGCCTGGAGCCACCCTCACCCAGGCCTCATGTGATGAAAGATGAGGGAGCCTACACCTTCCCTGAGCTCAGCAGGGCTGATTGGCTGATGGATCCTGGAGTGACTTTTCTTCCCTTCTCTGGGCCTCAGTTACCTCATCTGGAAAAATGAGGAGGCTGGAGTAGATGCTTTTTAAAGCCTTGCATTCTGCATCCTGAGGTCCTTTCTGTCTTTGCAATTCCATATTCCAAGAGCCCTCTCAACTCTGATATTCTCCATTTCATTCTATTCTCTTTTTCTTCCTGCTTCTTACCAAATTAGGACCATGGACCTCCCCTCCTCTCTTATAAAAGTATCCTTGCTTTTCCTCCTCTCTTTTTACTCTATGACTTTCCTCCCCTTCTATAAAAAGATGAGTTCTCAATCCTGTCTCTCCTGCCCCCATCTCTCTGGACCCTCCCTATTGTCTGGGTTCCTCTCTTCTTTCCATGGAGGTCCTCTGAGATACAGGCTGGAGAGGCAGGAAGATAGGTGCACAGGTAGGAAGTGAAGACGGGTGCACACTTGCTCACTCACACAGACAGGCACACACATGCAGATAGGTGTATAGACACGTGCACACACATGCAAGACAGGCACACAAACTCATGTGTTGGCAAACATGCATGCACACAGACATGCTCATTCACACAGACAGCCACACATTGATGGGATATACAGGCACACACACAGAGGCAAATGGTTACACAGTAAAGCACGTAGACATAAGTACAATCTCCCATCCACATGCACAGACAAGTACACACAGATGGGCAACGAATGGACATGCTCAGAGATGGGTCATGTGTCCCCTCCAAACAGAAAGGTCCCCCAGCCCACAGGCACATAGCCTCTTGCTTTTTGTTTCAGTGGCCCATGTGGAGGAACAACTGTTGGAAGGCAGAGGAGCCCCTACTTGGAGGGAGAGGAGAAAGAAGGAAGTGGCAGAATGAATTTAGTGACTGGGAACAGTGTGGCCAGGCAACTTCACTTCTGACTGATCATGTACTGTACTGGGGGTGAGGAGGGGTGAGGAATATTGGTGTTTTGAGGGCTAATAGGAAGTGGCAGATGGGAGTATCTGTTCCCTGGGTAAGTTTAAGGGCCTTTCAGGAGCAAAGAGGATTGTATTCTCCCTCTCTCCCCCTGCAAAGCCTTTCCGTACCTCCTAGGCCCCCCTGGCTCAGTGGGTGGGGGAAGAGGAAAGGCTGAATGGGGTGGATAGAAGAGAGGATAGAGGAGGTGCCAGAGGAACTTGTAGACTAGTGGCAAACTCCCCTTGCTCTGTCCTCCAGGTGACATGAGGCTAAAGAAGGGAACAGTGAAAGTTCTCCAAGGTTGGGGGAGAAGACCCCAGTGGGGACTTTTAGCAGCAGCTGGAAGCAGGGGTCTGAGGTGCAGCCCCTTGGGGCCCCCCTGGGGAATGGTGATGGAAATGGGATGGTTGTGGTCCTGGTTCCTCCCTTCCTGGATCCCCTGTCTGAGATAGGAAAGAGGCTGGGAGCAGGGGCATCCAGAAGGCAATGGGGAGGGGAAGAGGAGCCATTCTGGGCCTGGACCCAGGAGCTTTTGAGAATCAGAAGGGGAGCTATATCAGCTTCTATCCAGAACAGGCTATTCAGTGCTCCCCTCCAACTTCCACTAGCCCTGGCCCTGGATGCTCTCAGAACCCTGAATGGAGTTGGGTGCCTGAGGGTTTGTGTGCTTTTAAACGTCATTTTTTTTTTTTTTGCAAACACCAAACCTGGGGGTCCCTCCCCAAACCCTCCTCCCAACTTGCCTTTCAAAGGCCCAGCCTCTGAGTATCCCCCTCCCCCCTCCCTGAATGGCTGGGGACCTCAGGCCCCTGCCTAGAGTCCTGACTCACCGTCCCCGGCCCCATAAAAGGGCTCTGAGGTCCTCCCTGGATAATTGCCCTGCTCCCCTTCCCCCACCCACACGCCTGGGGGGTAGGGGTATGTCTGGTGGTGATATAGGGCAGACGACCAGTATGGCTTTTCTGCAGGTGTGGGTATGGGTCCCCGGGAGAGAGGAATATCCTAGGGCTGCCCCTCCCATGGCATGTCTTCCCCCTCCTAATCTGCCCCACAAGCCCCCTTGGGGTGGGGCTCTGACCTTCCCAGTCTCTTAGCAGGTAGGTCTCTGGGAGCTCGAGACAAAACCTAATCTCCCCTACTCCCTCTGTTCGCTGCCCAGCGGGACAGAGTGGATGGAGTATGCTGTGAAACGAAGGCTCGAAGGCCTCTCCCCCCAGTCCCTAGGGTGAGATTGAGTGGGGCGCTCCTCATCTCTTTCAGCCCTCCTAACCCCCTAGTGGGGATGGCAGGAGCAGAGGGACCGTCCCCCTCCCCAACTCTCCCTGGTGGGCAGGGCTGGGGCCAGTGGGAGGAGGGGCCTCCCGGGCTGCCCAGCGCCCGGAGAGAAAGAGCTTCCCCAGGCCAGGCCCGGCCCGGGGCCCCTCCCCGTCAGCCCAGCCCAGCTTCCTAGGGCCCAGGCCCCTGACCAGACCCGGGCCCGGGTCCGGCTCCGCCCTCCTCAGCTGAGCGAGTGTCCGATTTGAGTTTGACGAATTCCTTGGCCACCTCGTCGTTACTGCGCTGCGAGAGGATGCGCAGGACGGTGAGGCCCGTGTCGTCCATGTGGATGCGGCGGCCCAGGGGCAGCCAGCAGGCGCAGCTCCCGCGCTGTAGAAGCTCCTTGAGCTGGAGCACGGCCAGGCCCACCGTGCGGTCCTCGCGGGCGAAGCAGTAATCCTTGACACACACCTGCAGCTCGTAGCACTCAGGGCCGGCGTCAGCGCTCAGCGTGCTGCGGGGGCGGGAGAGCGAGAGAGTGTGTGAGTGAGAACCGGCAGGCCGGGCTCGAGCCGCGCCCTAGCGGTCCCAGCTGCGCCCCCACCACACCTGCCCTGGGCGGGCACACCTGCCCCGCGAACGCCGCGGTGGACAGCTCCCTCCTCCAGTAGATAAATCGCGAGGGGGCTGCTTGAGGCACACAGAGGTTGTGTCTTGCCCAGATCCGCAGTATTAGGAAATTTAAACCCAGGTCTTCCCGACTGTAAACCCAGCCCCCTCTATTAGGTAGCTGTTAATTTTGTTAATTCGAGAAAAATGGGATTTTCGCACTCATAGGCTTGCTGTACTGATAGTGCCCCTGTACCAGTGCTATTCTTGTGCAGGTGTTTTCGCCTGCACAAACCTTGTACAGGTGTTACCCCTATGCAGATGCAAGGCAGGTGCTCATGCCAGTACAGATGTTTCTGCAGTGGAGTTCGTTAGGGCCTACACAGGGCAGATGTTGCCGCCACCTTGATGATTATGCATGCACAGCTCTTACATCTGCACATATGTTTGCGTAAGTGTTATTTCTATGTAGACACTTAGATAGAATGAATTTTGCACCTGTGCAGGTGTTATTTCTCTGCAGATAGTTATGCCCAGGCAGATGTTTCCTGTAGAGCTGCTGCTTTAGAGCAGATGTTTGTACATGTTACATTTTCAACTGTTTATGCCATGCAGATGCTACTAGTAAAGATGTTAAATACTTGTATGTGTCCTCCCAACCCAGTCCTACTCACAACTGGAAGGTCTCGTTGTACTTGGGAGCCCAGCTGTTGTTCTTGGACTTGGTGGCAAATTTCCTTTTCTTGTCACTAAGCTGGGGCCCAATGATATTGACCTCAATGAAGGGCCGGAAGATGCCTGATGTCTGCCACTTGAGGTCATTGGCAGCCACAACTGTTCCAGAGGAAGGAGAGGACAAGTGAGGCTCCACTCAGATGTACCAGGTCCTCCCCCTGATCTGGCCTCCCAACTGAATGGGTTGAGGGCCTTCTAGGGGACAGAGGTGAGGAGGCTCAAGCCTGCATCTTCCCACTCACACTTACCTTTCACAGTAACTTTGTGTTCCCCAGTACCTGGGTGGGTGAAGAGCTCCACATGGACAGAAACCTCACCAACAGGGTCATCCACTCCTGATCCTGATGGTGGTGGGGTGAGAGGCAATGGGTATGAGTTCTGCCCTCCACTTGGAGACCACAAGCAGTGTTCTCCACATATCCCACTCCAACCCACCCACAATCCCCACATATGCTGGCGGCCTCAGGTCAACCACACTAATGGGGCAGGTCATTCAAGAGGGGAATGGGGAGAGGAGGCAATGAAGCGGGAACAGGAAGAGTACTGGACTAGGAACATTAGATAGAGAGAATGATGATGAGTCAGGCATGCAGCTCCAGCTTTAACCCTGTCTTCAAACTCCACCTCTAATACTTACTAAGAAACCATTGACTATTTACTCAACCTCTCCAAGCCTCAGTTTCTCCATCAGCAATTGAGATAATCATACCTGTATCTCACAGGGTTGTTGCAAGGATTAAATAAAGACCACAAAATCTCAGAGTTAGGAGGAATGTCTGAGGCCATTTGCCTGATGAGTACTGGGGATAAAACCCTCACTATAGTTTGCCCATCGAGGAGTTACCTAGAAGCTAACATTGAAAGGTCTGTGGTTCTTATTTTAAATGATTGACACCCCTTTTCCTACTCTGCTTAGTACAATTCCATTATCCAGCCAATAGAAGAAGTGTTTGAGGAGACAGTGGTCCTTAGGGAAAGCCATGCAGATTTCTCCAATAGAATGTAAGTTCTTTGAGGGCAGGAACAGCTTCATGTTGCTTTTGTCCCCTGAGCACCCAGTGGTATGTAGAAGATCCCCAAAAAATGCTTGCTGAAATTAATTGCTGAACTTACTACACCCTAATGCAGCTGTTACAGTTTTAGGGAGTTCTAATTATTCTAGTTTCCTCCTCTACCCCCTTATATCAATCCTACTTGTTTCTTTCCAACACCCACATGTTTTTCTTAATTCTGCCTTCTGGGACCCAGCAGAGGACATTTACTCTCTCTTCCATATGACAGCCCTTTAAGACCTTGAAGACAGCTCCCATGCCCCTCCAAGTCTTCTCTTCTCCCGGTTTAACAGCCTCAGTTCTTTCAGGCGTTCTTCATGCGGCTTCCTTACCATCCTGCTTGCCCTGTCCTCTGGACACTCTCCCACTTATCAATGTCCTTCCTAAACTGTGACATCCTGAGCTGAAGACAGTGCTCCAGATGTGGTCTGACCAAGGCAGAGTGTGAGGGACCTATCACCACCTGCCTCCTGGAAGCTGTGAATCTTTTAAAGCAGACTAAGATCAAGCAGCCTTTTTGGCTTCCCCATCACACTGTGGACTCACATCCATATTGTGGCTGTCTCATATTGAACATGTGGTCCACTAAAGCCACTTGATCATTTTTAAACAGCTATTGGAAATAATGTATATAAAATGCTTTACACATCTTAAAGCAGAATATAAATACTGACTGTTCTATTAATGATAGTTTACATTTTATATAGTACTTTACGGTTTGCAAAATGTGTTGCAAATATCTCAGTTGCTCCTCACAGTGGTCCTGTGAATTAGATGATATTATTTTCTCCATTTTTTTCAGTTGTATCTGACTCTTTGTAACCCCATTTGGGGATTTTTTGGCCAAGATACCGGAGTGGTTTGCCATTTCTTTCTCTTGTTCATTCTGCAGGTGAGGAAACTCAGGCAGACAGGGTTAAGTGACTTAACTTGCCCAGCATCACCCAGCTAGTAAGTTTCTGAGGCCAGATTTTGACTCAGGAAGATGGGTCTTCCTGGCTCCAGGCCTGGCGCTCTATGCACTATGGCATCACCTAGTTACCCATCCCCATTTTACACATGAGAGAACTTGGGCTGAAACTGGTTCAGTGACAAATTCAGGGTCACACAGCTACTAAGGGCAGAATTTTCAGTGGTTCTTTATTGCCTTCAGGATATGCAGCAACTAAGCAGTACAGTGGTGTCAAACTCAAATGGGACCACTAACCTGCATATAAGGATCCCAACTGACTGTATATGAACTTAGGAAACCACATATTAACATTATCTATAGTCTATTGTATTTTTATTTTCTTAAATATTTTCCCATTACATTTTGTTCTGGTTCAGACCGCCGTGCTGGAGTGCTAGAGGCTGTGCATTTGACATCTTTAGTGTATGGAATCTGGAGTCTGGGAGATAAGAATTCAAATCCTTCCTCAGATACTTGCTAGATGCACGACTCTGGGCAGGTTATTTAATCACCTCATCCCCACTTTCCTCTTCTGCAAAATGGAGATGATAATATTTGCTTCACAAGTTTATTGTAAGGATCCAGTGAGATAATATGTATAAAGAGCTATGTAAATATACTAGCTATCAACATCAGCGTCATTAAAAGAGCAACTTCTCGGTCAGTATTTAAAGCCCTGGACGGTCTGGCTGTCACCTACCTGTCCAGATTTATTCCGTGTTGCTTCCCCTTTATAGACTCAGTGCTTTAGCCTGCTTGCTCTTCTTTTGGCTAGAGTCTAGCCTCCCATTTCCCACCTCCATACCTTTGTACTTACAAGCTGTCTCCCATGCCTGCAGTGCCCCCTTTGCCTCCGTCTCTTAGAATCCTCAGTTTCAGTCAGGCCTCGGCCATGTTTTTCCTCTTACGAGACTTTGTGCAGCTCCCCGCCTGTTAGTGCTTTTTTCCTCTTAACGGTGATTTGCTTGTGGCACCCTTCTACATACCCATCCCTACCCCCGGCAGAATCTTATTTTGTCTTTATTCTCCAATGCCATAAATACCTAATGTATGCTTGTTGAGTTAGATTGGGAAAACACTCCCCAACGGCAAATATGTTATTAATATAACTTGGATTTTTTCCTAAATTGCATCAGGAAGCCATGGCCTCTCCCTTAAAGAAGAAAGAATTAATTTGCTGTGTAACTAGGGTCACGTGCAAGGCATTGTGGGGTAGTGGATAACGGATAACGCACTTGAGCTTAGAATTGAGATACTTAGACTTGAATTCTGCCTCTGACACTTACTAGGTTTGTGATCATGGACAAGTCATTGAATCATTTAGACCCTCAGCTTCCTTGTCTATTAAATGGGAATGATAACACTTGTACTACCTATCAGATGGAGTGATCGGGAGGAAAGCATTTTGAAAACCTTGCAGTAATAAACATAGAAATATAAGTTGCTTGGTCTTCAGCTATTATGTTAGAATGAACATGGTCACATGACACAATGGGAAGACCTCTGGACTGGGAATTGGGGTCACAAATCCCAACCTCTCCTTCGCTTCCCATCTTGTTCCATCTCTGGGTCTCACTTTTATCAGCTGTGAAATAAGAGGCTTTGACGAAATAATCCCTAAGTTTGCTTCCAGCTTCAGCGCTTTATATTTTAGGCACCATCAGCTCTAAGATTCTATGTTCCATGTCAAAGAATCACCTTGAAGCCTGTCTTACTTTGTTGTGATTCTACAGTTTGACATTACTGCAGAGGATTAGGGACAAGCTGAATACTGCTTCTCTGAGGGAATGGGAGAAAGGATCTTTTCTATTGCAAATTGTGCTCCCCCTAGGGAAGCAAGATGAGGAAAAGAACCTGCTTAACTTGCTGTCATCAATTATCTGCCAGTACATAACCATTTCCTCAGAACATTCCAAAACCTACCACTCAGCAGCTAAACCTCACTATTTTGTATACTCTCATTTTTCCCAACTTTGTCTGCCTTAATCACTTCATTCAGCACAGTGTCTGGCATGTAATAGGTATTTATAAATGTTTGTTGAATTGAGTTAATCAGCCTTCTAACCTGTACCTTCCCCTCCTACCATCATGTTCACTTTATTTCCCCTTCCTCTGTTCTCAAAAGATTACAAATATCTAGACTATGCTCAGCTTGGATGAAGACTTGGACCATGGTTTTCTCTTGTAGCCACAAGTAATAGAAATGACTTTAAGTCAGAAAATGCAGAGTTACTGAGTCAGTTCTCAAACAGTATTCCAAGGCTCCTTCTAGACCTGGTATTCTGTGCTCCAAGGTTCCTTCTAAGTCCTGACATTCTATGTTCTAAAGTCCCTTCCAGTTCTGACATTTTGTTCTGTTTCAAGGTGACTCCTAGGTCTTTATTTCATGTTCTGTGTTCTAGGGTCTCTTCTCTTTCTGATTTCCCATGTTCTAAGGTCCTTTCCAGCTCTAACATTCTGTGATCCACATTTTCATCTTTCTGGGAAGTTGCTTCAAGCTCCTTGGTGTCTGGTATTTTGGTCAGTCTTTTTGGAAATGTCTTGAATGGACCATTCAGGGCCTCCTCACCTTTGAGTAAATCACATAACACTGAAGCCTAATACTGAAAGGTAGGCCCTGGGGCCAGTGGCCATGGCACTGATGTGGTCCCCAGCCAGAACACTCTTTTGTCCATCCCAAGCAGCTCTGAGTTAAACACGGCTGCCCTGCCATGTTGATGGCTCACATGGCATCTATGATGAACTAACATCCATAGGACCATAGGACTTCACAGCTGGAAGAGACTGCAGAAGGCAATTCTAACTCTGGCCTAAGCAGGAATCTTCTCAATAATGTCCCTGACAAGTAGTCATTTAGTTGCTGTTTGAACACCTCCAGTGACAAATAACTCACTACCTACAAGGCATCCCTCTCCTTCCATTGGTAGTTTGCTCTGATGATTAGGACATTCCTCCTTACACTGATCCTGAACCTGCTCCTCAATGACTTCTACCCATTGCTCTTAATTCTTCTTGGCTTTGGGGGACAGGAAGAAAGAAACAAATTCTTCCTGTACATAATAGACCTTCATATGCTTGAAGGCAGCTAACATGTTCCTCCTAAGCCTTTTCTTCTCTTTTGACAAACATTTCCAGTTCCTTCACATGATCCCCATGATCCCGAAGTCCCTGCTCTCTCTCCTTTGTAGTTGCTCAGGCATGTCTCTGTCCTTCCTAAAATATGATTCCTCAAATATAATATCCAATGTGGTCTAGAGGACAGATAGAGTGACTACCACCGCTTTCGATCTAGACTGTAGTACTGGCCCAGGGCTGTGTTTCAGGACATGCAGCCTTTCCTTGCTGCATGTCAGCATGGCCTTGTGGAGAAAGAGAGATCAGGACCTACCTTCAAGTGGGACCAGTGACCGCCCAAAAGTGGGACCTGTTGCCGCCAGCAATTTGGGCCCCAGTTCATCTCCCAATTTGCCCACCGTCCCCCCACCCTCCACCACACTGCAGGCAGCTCCCCATCCCCCATGAGGGCAGGCTTGCCAAATGGGACATGCAGCAGGTGGCTGGGACTGAAGGAGGTGGCGGCTGTGAAGGGGATGAGATGGGAGTCATTTATTCCAAGCAGAACCATACAAGGCCGGCTTGGCTGGGGGCTAAAGAGAAGTAGATCCAGGCTGGGGGGAGTCCTTGGATCTCCCTATCCTGGGGGCTCAGATGCTGAGCCCCTCCCCCCACTCCCAACAAGTCACATGCTCAGCTTCCTCTCCCTCCCCTCTGGAATCCGATGCTTTTTATGCAAGCGTCAAACCAGACCCAAGGGATTTTAGGGTAAGGAGTGGAGAGGGTAAATAGGGAGGTTTGGAGGGTGGGTCACATATCGGGCAGGGCCAGGCCCCCAAGGCAAGGGAGAAAGAAGTGCTGGGTCCCCCACCATGGGATTGGGGGAGTCAGAGCCTGAGGCCCACCCTGTTTTGCTGGCTCCAAGGGGAAAGGCCTTGCCAAGCTGCCCCTACCCCCATATTGAAGGAAATGATGGGAAAAGGCTCATTCCTTTCTTCAGAAGGCCTTGGATCCCACTGGACCTGACGACTAGGGATCTGAGGCATGTACCAAATGAGACCATGGGTGATGCTAGGATCCAGACTGATAAAACTGGTATGAAAAAAACAAGGTTCTAGCTCAGAACACGAAGGATCTAGCTTAGGAGAGAGTTGAACTGGTCCAAGGAAGGACAGGACCCACAGGTCAGTTCAGTTCAGGAGAGTACGGAGCTAAAATTCAGATCAAGAAAACTGAAACTGGGATCAGCTCTTGGAGAACTAGGACTCCTCTCCCTCGACTTCTCCCTCCTCTTCTCCCCCTTTCTTACATACATCTAAGTTTTCTCCTCTGTGAAATGGGAAGATTCAGCTAAATGGTTTTTTGTGTTCCTCCTAGCTCAGGCATTCTATGATTCTAATTAGGACTGTCTTAGTTTAGGAAAAATGCTTGCACTTGGTTTAAAAAGTTTGGGTTCTTAGGCCCTGGGATTTCTCCCCAGTGGTTCCTGGGCCAGACTGGTGGTGAGATAGCCTTGTTATGTCCTGGCCCAGACCCCTTCCCTATCCTACCCTCCCCTTTGGAACCAGCAACCTGCTGTGCCCTCCGATCCCCCAACCCTCCTGGCCCTCCCCCAGCTCAGATCCTAAATCCCTGGCCCCATGGTGGAGAGGGGGAAGTTGGAGCTGGGGTGGCCAAGGTGCACCCCGGTGGGTATGAGCATAGCAGGCCTGGCTCAGCCACCAGGCCAGCCATGGGGACAGAGGGAGGGAGCAAGGGATGGGGCCTTTTACTAGCTGGGTCATTGGGAAAGTGCTTCAGGGAGTGAGGGGCAGCGACCAGGGCACTGAGAGTGCAGGGAGAGGGTACCAGGGACGGGCAGGCGGGCAAAGAGACGTACCCTTCTCAGGATAAATTTCTTCACTAAGAGTAAACCTAATACCTTTTCCACCATGAACTAGTAAAGGGCGAAAGGAGAGACACAGAGAAAGGAAAAAGATAAAGAAAGAAAGAAATAGGGAAACAGAGACAATGAGGGAAACAGAGAAAAGTAGAGAAACAGGAGACAGACAATTAGAGACAGGCAGAAAGGTAGAGATCATGAAATAATAGAGGAAACCCCAATGGAGACAGAGAGACACAGGGAAAGTCAGAAAGTCAATGAGACCCACAAAAGAACATAGCGACAAAGATTGATAAACAGAAAGAGAGACCCCAGAGACAAGGAGACAGGAGAAGAGAGACAGGGGAAGAACAACAGTGTCGTAGAGGGAGAGAGGAGATTGAGGAGAGGGTTGGGAGTTGAAAGGAAGGAAAAAACAAGAAAGAGAGAAACATCAGCTCCCAACAGACAGACAGATAGACAGATGAGACAGACTGGCCCCTGGGGCTGTGAGGGGCAAGAGTTAGGTCAGAGCATTAGAGTGGCAGGCAGAGGACGGGGAAGGTCCATGGCCCCCAGCCCTACTCCTCAGCAGTCTCTTCCAGATACTACTTCCCCCAAACCCAAGGCTCGGCAGGGACTTGTGGAGGGCATCTCAGTCACTGCTCCCTGGCTTCTGAGTTACACTGAATGTCCTTGTACAATCCAGGATTGGGCTAAGTCAGTTGAATGTCAAGAAGTCTGTCCTATTTAGCCTCTATCCCCCCGACTCCCAGCCAGGCCCAACCTTATCAGGGGTCTCTCTACAGGTGTAAGGAAGTCATACTCAACAACGACTACTTTAGAAGACCATTCTAAGATGCCACCCTGTGCTCATGCACTTCTATCCCCTCAAAGGTTCTCTTTAAATGCATTTTTGACATGGAAACTGGCACTTTGAACAAGAAGACCTCCAGAGGGTCAGTGATCCATCTCAGAGTAGAACCAAGGGGTCTGCTCAGGCCCCCACCTACGTGGACCTGCCTCCCACTAGCCACTAACTAGTAGTTAATGATGTGGGTGTAGAAGCTCCATGAGGCAGCCTGGGGCCTCTTTCATGGGCAGACACGTCTCCCCTTTCCCACAACCCAATCACCTCAGCCTTAGGCACTGACCCAGAAATGGACCAAGAGAGAACAAAAAGTTAGAGAGGAGGCCAGAGACATTAACCTTCCTCCCCCTCCCTTCTCCCTAACCCAAGTCAAGGGACATGGGAATTCCTGTTTCCTGGCAAAAGAGCTCGGCACCTCCTCCCCACCCCAAGGGACTGTCCAACTTCCTTCACCCACAATGTTAAACTCTAAAATGATGTTCCTATGATCTCTGAACTGTGTACTGATATCCTATGGATCTTTCCCTTTCTCTTGTGGTATCATAGAGCCTCTTACCAAACCTCATTCAATGTTCCTTCCTCCTCCCACCCCCATTCTATGACCCAGCCTGGAACAGAGACCTTGAGGGTAAAAGAAGAAGACAGATGTCATTGGTTAGAGGAATGGACTGAGGGGCACCTGAGCTTCCTCTGTGCTCCCCAGTGCCTAGGCCTGGACACCAGGCATGAGCCTCCCTCCCCTCCCACCATACTGTGCCCAGCTGTGGGCAAGGGAAGGAGGCGGGCAGACCTTACCCTGAGCTGACTGAGTCTGGACAAAAGTTTTGATGAGCAGGTCTGTGGCCTGCGTGTAGAGAGACAGGGCATAACGGAGGGACTGCAGGTCTGGACTCTTTTCCAAGAAGGTCTTCTTGAGCCCCACGCCACCCGCATGGAAGTATTGCTGTGAAGGCAGAGGCTGGGTCAGGGGTGGCTCTCAAAGACTCCCTCTGAGTCTAGGAGCATCAAAGCCATGTTTTCCCAGGGCACCAAGATTGGTATGGTGGGCTGATTCCTGGAAGGAGCATCAGGATGTCTGGGTTCCATTCTCAGCTCTTGTCCCTGAGCTGAAATATGACTGGTGAAATCCCTACTGATCTCTGAGCCCCAGCTACCATATCTAAGTTACCATCTCACTCAATCAACCAGCATTTCTTCAGTGCTTTGTATTTTCCAGGTACTATGCAAGCCCTGGAGATAGAAAGAAAGGCAGAAGCACAGTCCCTTCCCTCAGGGAGCTCACATTCTAACAGAGAAGACTCCATATATGTCCAGAAAAGGCTGGGTTGGGCTGGAGGATCTACCAGGTATTTTCTATCTCTGATGCTCTACATGTTAAGTCCTAAACTACTTTCTAGCCCTGTAGATAAGTCCTAATCTCCCCTCCAACTTTAATATTTCATGTTTTAAGGTCCTTTCTAGCTTTGACACTGGATGGCCTAAAGCCCCACCATGATATTCTCCTTCCTTCCTCAATGATTTCAATGCCTAGCTCCAAGTCTTTCCACCTCAAATCTTGACCTCAGCTTTGACATTCCGTGTTCTAAAGGCCTTCCCAGACCTGACATTCAGTGTCCAAAGGGCCCTCCCAGAACTGATATTCCATGTTCTAAGGGCCTTTCCAGACCTGACACTCTGTGTTCTCAGACCTCTCCCACCTCTGACATTCTGTGTTCTCAGGCTCCTCCTAGCTCTGACACTCTGTGTCCTAAGGACCCTTCCAGCTCTCCTTTTCTCCTTCTGCCCTGTAGCTAGGGGTCCTGGGGTTGTGGTTACTCACCTTGATAGTGTCCAAAGCCAACTCCACCACAGCACACTGCTTGGGGGTTAAGCTCTTGGCCTCTTCCCGTACCATGTGGTCCTAGAAGAACAGAGCAAGATGGGGAGAAGGTTGAATGGCTCTGCCAGCTGACACTACCCGCAACTGACACACTAATTCAGCCCCTTGATGATCTCTATCTGCCCAGGCTTGGCAGGAAGGAAGGAGCCCATGGGCATTGGACTCTGGGGGAGGTTAAGGAGAAATTTTCAGCCTCTGAGGCCCTTCTAGCTCCAGCAGTCCGAGCTGGTTCTGAGCAGGTTCCAGGGTAATGAAAGTGGAGGTCAAGGATGGAACCCTTTCTAGACTCTGATCCTTGACCCCAGGCTCCTTCTGCATGGCCTGAAACCTGAACTAAGGAGGTCAGTATGAAAACTCCTGCCCCCAACCACTACCACGTGACCCCCGCCCCAAGTCTGTTCCCCCATGCTCCCAGTTTACCTTGAGCTTTGAGAGCTGGCCCAGCTCCTTGGCAGCATTGAAGATCATTTGAGTCCCCTGCAGAACACAGAGAGATACGCAGGGAAGGGGGTAAGGATATGGTTGCAGGGTCCCATGCCTCTGGGTCCCACCCCACCCTCCTGAACTGAGCATCACCCCTTTGCTCAACCTGGACTGAGCCACTTTACCCTCTACAGGGCGGATGTGCCCAGGGCCATGGTGGCAGGGAGTCAAGTCCCAGGCCTCCTGGCATTAGGCCAAGATTGGAGGCTGGCACACATGGCCACCTGAGGGAAAGGTGAAGGCAGGTCCATAGCTGGGGATGGACTCCATTCCTGCTCAGTCTCAAGAAACTCTGGACTCAGAGGATGCCATGGTAGGCCATTCTGAGGAGATCCCCAGAGCTTGGGGGATGGTGCTGGCTTTGATGGTTCCCTGCCCTGTAGGGCCAGTAAATCTAGGCAGGGGCTCTTGGGTTGGGACTGAACGTGCTGTGGACAGTGGTTCTCAGAAACTGCCTTCATCTCTAGGGTAGGATTTCATCTGGGGAAGTCATGTCCCCACCCCAGCAAATGAAGAGTCCTGAAAAGTTATACCCTTCCCCTCAAGAGCCCAAAGAACCAGAGGCAAGGAAGAAGATGAGGGGAGAAAAAAAAGAGTAGAGTCTGAGGGGAAGCAAGAGGCCAGACATTACTAGGCCCTAGGCTAGGCAAAGGCTGAAGGCAAGCTGGTCATTGTCCCAGTTCCTGGTTCTGTCTGGAGTTTCAAGTATAGGACATGGGGAGGGACTTCCAGAGAGGGAGGTAGCCCCTCCCATGTGGCCCCTCGGCTCTGTCTCCCTGGACAGGTACTGGAGTGATGAATTCAGGAGAAGCCACTGGTGACCTTCATGGAAAAGCACTTCATTTACCCTCTTTGTCCCCACCTCTGCCACCATCCCAACTCCTGGATGGCACAATAAGTGAGGGCCAGGCAAGGGGTGGGGTGGTCCATGGGAAGCAGTATAGTATACAGGGTGGGGAATATGCAGTCTTGAGGCCACATGTAGCCTTCTAGGTCCTTGGGTTCAGCCTTTTGACTGAGACACAATCCTCTTATTCAGGGGATTTGTTCTGTGAAGTTTGGATTCAGTCAAAGGGCCGCACTTGAGGACCTAGAGGGCCACACATGGCCTCCAGATTGCAGGTTCCCCACCCCTAGAAGAGAACAAGCCTGGGGTCCTAGTGCCGTCTTTGCTATGCCCTCATTGTGTGGCCTTGGGCAAGTCACCTCAACTTTTGGATCTCTGTTTCTCTGTCCCCAAAATATAGAGGTTGGATTAGATAGTACTCAAAGTGTCCCTTATGGTTCTATGATTCTTCAGCTAACTGGCTGTATGATCTCGAGCAACGCCCCTTCCTCAGTCAGAGAGAACCTCTCATCGTTCTTTTTTCTATCCAGTGGTGATGATAATCCTTGTCTGGCCTATCTCTGGGAAGGTGTTATGAGACTAATCTGATGAAGGGGTGTTGAAACAAATCTAGAACCCAGAACCAATGGATTGTGTTCCTTCTTTGGGAGACTTTTGGGGGTATTGGCCTCCGGTCTCCAGCCCATCCACTCCTCCTCCCCCCACCAACATGAATAAGTCGGCCAGCCGGACAGACAGAGAAAAGAGAGCGGACAGACAGAGGGACAGCACAGGGGTCCAGCTTTCCCCACCCTGGGGGGAGAGACTTTGGGGGAACACAGGATCACAGAGGCAAGAGGTTTGGGAAGGGAGTGGTGGGGGGCGAGGAGAGGAAGGAAGGGCATATAGAGAGGGGGAAGCCAGACAGACAGTGAGAGACCAACATCTTACGTCTGAGTGGCTGGGGAGTTTCACCCTGCCCTGTGGAGAGAATAGGAGTTCAGAGGTTTCGTTGACTGTTGGGGGGGGGTGGGGTGGTCAGTAGGACTCCCTTCCTATTCCCCCACCCTCTATCCTCAACCTGAGCACAGCTCAGGAACCTGCCCAGTTCCCCTGCCCATCCCCCTCATTCTCCCACTACCCACCAGCTAGATAGAAAATCCTTCTCCCATTCCCCAACCAATCAACCCTCTCATTCCATCCTTGGATGGGGGACTCAGGGCTCAAGGTTAACATTCTAGTTCTACTGGGTTCCTTGCTTGGCACCCAGGACTGTGGAGATAGAGTTGTCTTCCACATTGAAAGACTCTAGGCTATGAGACCAGGGCCAGTCCCCCACACCAAGGATGGGTGCTTTTTTCTCCTTAGTCCTTTTCTGAGAGGAGAGGCGGGGCTAACCAGCTCTCCCCAGCCCAACCCCCAACCCTAGTCCCCACAAAACTTGGCTCTGGACTCCTGGGGAGGGGGGAAAATTCCACAGTTTGACTCCATATACACAATCCTTCATACATAGTCACATACACCACAGCACACTTATCCCATACAGACAACACACAGCAATTTCTACAAAGAAGACACATGGACATACATATTCACATCCACAGAATCACAAAAACTCAAATTTTGAACCTAATTCCACCTGTCCCTGACCCTGACCAGGTCCCTCTGGTGGAGGACCTCCCAAGACAAGCAGCTCCCTGCTGGCCTCTAAAGGCTGCCTTTTCTACTCTTGGAGAGATCATTGTGAGAAAGCTGGTATTTATACAAAGCAGAATTCTGCGTTCCTGTCACCTCCCCACATCCCCACCCCTACATGCCCTTCATTCTTGCCTTGGAGGGACAAGCAGAACAAGTCTAATCCCTCTTACAAATGACAGCCCTTCAAATCCTGGAAGGCAGCTATTCTGTCCCTCTAAGTCTTCTCTTCTCCAGGCTAAGCACACCCACGTCCTTCCACTAATCCACAGCTCACATCCTCTATAGCCCCTCGCCATCCTGGGTGTCCTTCTCTTGAAATGCTTCCAGTGTTCTGATGTCCAGAAAAGGAAATGCCACCCAGACGTGGTCTGACCAGGGCAGAGGGCAGCAGGACTATTACCTCCCTCATGGGAGGTGGGGTTTTGTGCTTGTTTTTTGTTTTTTTAGTTCAATGAGGAACAACCATTATTGTTTTATATGTATGCTTGTGCTATGGTAGATAGGGACTGTATTCTCTGCTCTGCAGGACCAAAAACAGACAAATGAACAAACAAACAAAACCCTCCACATCCCCCAGACCCTGAAAAGCAGCTAGAAAGGATGAACAAATTCCGACAGAACACCCCAACACATACACCCTCATGGACGCTACTATTTTTTTCAATGCAGCCCTCATTGGTTGGTTGTTTTTCTGCCGCATCACCCTGTGTTGACTCATGCTGAATTTTTGTCCACTAACCCCCCCTGGCCTTTTTTATACGGACTATTATCTAAACATCTCTATCCTGTACTCGGTAGGTTGACTTTTAGAACCCGTGAGTCAGTCTTTATATTACTGCTACTGTTTCATTTTTACTTGATTTGACCTAATATTTTGGCCCATCAAGATCTTTGAGGATCCTGACTTTTGTTCTTAAAATGCGGTAGCTCTCCCTCCCAGCTCTGTATCATCTGCAAATCTGACAAACACATAATTTATACCTTTGTTCAAGCTACTGAAGAGAACAGAGACATAGACTCATAGACACAGACACTGACGCAGACATAGACACAGTAGATACATAGGTAAACAGAAAAATGTACGGAGCACAAATGTCAACAGATAAACCCCCATACCCCACACACAAACATATATCTGAAAATACAAATGATGCATGAAACAAACACAGAAACACATTAAGGACACAAACATATTCATACACACACATATCTGGACACAAAACAGGCAGCCCCAACTTTTAAACAAAACCCATCCCTGAAACTCCCGAGTGCCCAGATTGTCAGGACGCACTGTCCTGAAAGCCCACTCACTCCTGACTTGTTTCAGGAAGACACTAACAAAGCAGTGAGGGAGGAAGGTGAAGTTGAAAAGAGGGGTTGCCTCTACATACATGTAAGCAATGCACGCGTACACACACACACACACACACACACACACACTCCACTTTCTTCTCTGTAGGTCAAATCCCATCTCAACAAACCATCACCATGCAGATAGTTGTGTAAGAAATATCCCTTGGAAGCCAGAGGGACAGTCTAGTTGGTAGACCACTGCCTGATGCTGAAACATTTCAGCACATCCTGAGCGCCGTTGGGTGTTTGTTGTGAGGGGATGTAAATTATATTCAGTGCACAGACACCTGTATACTTCACACATACACACACACACACACACGCACACATCATACACAGAACTACCTCCTTACAAAGTTAAGCCCTGGTTGTCTGTCCTGTCTCTCTCTTCCCAGCCATCTGTACTCTCTCTACCCCATCCATCCTCAGCCTAACTCCCTACATGAGCACACACACACACACACACACACGCACACACACAGACATACAGCAGACACACAGGCTGAGCATGGGCAGAGCTGAGTGGGGGGGCCCGGGCCTCAGGTCAGCCGGGGATGGGCCCTCATTACCTTCTCTAATCCCTTGCCATGTTTTCTCAAGAGCGTTCCCTGTAGAAACAATGTCATAAGTCCATCAACTGTGCCAAGGGGTGTCATAAGGCTGTGTGTGTGTATGTGTGTATGTGTCTGCGTGCTCAAGGGTCCCGGAGCACAACGTGTGTATGTCTCCATGTGTATGTGGGTACGTCAAAAGGAATCTCTTCACATATGTTCGTGTGTTTATTAGAAGCGTGTGTGTGCTCACAGGAATTCAGGCATTGTCTTAGGTTTCTTTTGTGACCACCAAGCACGTTTAGGATAGTGTTAGGTATACACAAATTATGTGCTAGAGGTGGGATAAGCATATTTATGGAGCTGTGTGAATCTCTAAGTACCTGTATGTGTCTCTGTGTATAGAAGTCTATGCTTCTGTTCATATATGCATGTTTCAGTGTGTATATATGTGCGTGTGTGTCTGTGTGTGTGTGTGTGTGTGTGAATGGGGAGCCTGGGGTTAGCCTACAGGGGACATGGATGTTACTATTATGTTGGGGCCCCTCTTCTCCCTAAGCCTTCTCCCCCTTCCCCCTCCCCCATTGAACTGGTGGGTCTCAGATGGAAAGGGGGTGTGGAGCCTCTGGACCTGGGTCATTTAGGTATCCCCTCCCATGCTGGTTCAGGAAGTCTGGGGTTCCCATCTGACCAGGGAATCCTGTTTCCCAAGGGGCCCAAAGGCCTGGCTTGTAGGTGAATGGGGAGGAGGGAAAGGGAGAAGGGAACCCTTGAGAGGTGAGGAGAGGGAAGAGGAGAACCTCTGAGGCTGGGAAGGAGGGGGAGGAAGGCTCTTAGTGGAGATGGGAAGAGGACAGCTCTTAGAAGGGCAGGGAGAGGGAACAATTCTTTCAGTTCCAAATCCTTGCAGGCCAAACAAGTTTATGTGACTCTCTTGGAAAGGAGTTGGGGATGAGGGGTGTGTGGCGTGGTACTGGGCTATCCCAATAGCATTCTTTGCCCCGCCCTGTTCCTAGGTAATTTCTGGTCAGAGAGAGAAGGGGAGAGGAAAACTCAGGAGTAGCAGCTTCTAAAGAGGGATCCCCAGAATTGAAGAGAGATTATAGAATAATAGGTTCTGCCTCTAGGTTGTGTTGTTCAAAGACAGGGCTGTGGGCGCTACCCATGCCATCTTGGGCATGAGGAAGAGTGCGTAAGGCTGGGAGGGAGAGGGACATCCCTTCCCTCCCTCAGGGGTCCCCTCCTCCCCCAAGACAAACATGAGGCAGAATCCTTGAATGGCAGTGCCTGTGGTGGATACCCCAACTGGCACCAAGCAGTCCGGCCAGGCAGGGGCTCTCGAGAACATGGGGATTTGGGGGAGGTGCTGAGGCCAAGGCCAAGGCCGGGCTGGGGTGGTGAGGTGGAGTGCAGCCACACAAGACAGGGGACTGACCAACCAAGTTCGAACACTGAGCGGACAGACAGACAGAGACGGGCTGCTGTACTTACAATCATCTGCCGCAGGGGGATGGAATAATCAAGAATTAGAAAAAGATTTCCTGCCTCTAGGTGGCTGGGGCTCAATTCCTGTCCTAAACTGGACCTCAGGCTGGACCAATCTCTCCTATGAGTCTAAGAGTCAGTCTAAGGTGGTCTCTGCTGTGGAGCTAGTCATTCTGGGGTTGACCAGCAGAAGGCACTGTTTGCTCAGCCCTAAACCTCCTATGCTCTGGCTCCAAAAGTCTCAACTTTGGCCACCAGATTTGGGGTTTGGTCCCCAGTGGTCCTGGGGTCCCTTCTACCACTCTTAGCAGTTCTGCATTCTCTGCTCCCATTCAGACCTTTGACCTAATGATGCAATTCCCCTCCCCACCACCTATTGGGTGTCCTTAAGTCATAGGAACTAAGCCCTCCCTCCCCTAAAAGGGGTATCTCTCCAGTGCGGGAGTGGGAATCAGAAAATAAAGCCACTTTTGGGGTGGGCTCAGACAGCTTGCTAAGGATACAACAAAGGGCTACTGGAGGGGTCCCATCTTCCCCCAACACCCTCTCTTCTTGCTTCTTCTCTAGGGCCATTCTCCTTCCTTGCTGCCCCTGGGCCCCTGATGGTCTCCTTACAGCCCCAAACCCACGGCTGATGGAGGGAAATGAAGGCTCCAGTCTCTCCTACCTACCCTTAGTCCTTGATCCTGGCCTAGCTATCTTGGAGGTGCCCTTTTGAAAGAAGGGCCTCTTCTTGGAAATGAAAGAAAGAACTAAGGGATTTCTGACCTTTCTGCTTCCAGTCCTCTGTCCTCTCTGTGCTCCAGGACATCTCTGACCTCTGTCCTCAGGTCTTTTTATACTCCCTACTAATGTCTCTGACTTCTGACCCAAACTCTAATCTCCACTTAATCTCTTGGTTCTTCAATGTCTCTGTTCTCTGACCCGTCCATGGATTCTATTTGTGACTCAACAGGCCTCAACTTTGAGTTCTTGGGGACTGTCTGGTCAGAGACAGAGGCAGAACCCAGGTGGGTGGTGGTAGCCTCCCGCTGAGCCTTACCGTCTGGTCTGTGAGGGGTGGCAGGACTATGGTCTTCTCCATCGTGTTCATCACCAGCTTCCAGAGCTCCTTCAGTACTCGCTTCAGCACTGTCTTCTCACAGATTTTGGCAAAGAGTGTCAGGCTGGGGGGGGGGGAGTGAGTAGGGGAGCTGAGCTGGCATCCACGAGTGGGCAGAGACCTCAACCATATCCCAGACCCTCCCCGCTTTCCCACTTTAGAGAGCACATCAGGCAGAGGGGAGAGAAAGGCAGCACAGGTCCTCCTTGATGCCTTCTAGCTATGGGGAAGGGGAGCTCAGGTCTTAACAGGCTGGATAGGATCCCAAGCATAGTTTTCCCTTGTCACTATTCCTAGGTGGCCACTATGTCTCCAGGCATATCATGCTTTCCCTTTACTTTGCAACCCTGGTTCCATCTTTTCCTTCCTGCTAACCCCCAAAGGCTACCTCTCTCACTACTGCCAGTCTTCCTTCCCTTTATGTAGCTCCTGAAAACCCCAGGTTCTGACTATAATTTAGTCAACAAGTATCTAATGGTTCCTGGACTGGGTGGGAAGATGGAGCTGTTGATCTCTAAAGCCCCTTAAAGTAAGCTCCAAAATCACAGTACTCTAGGATTTCAAGAGTCTATGAGTCTAAGTTTCTAACAATATAAGAAAGTATTAGTCTAAGATTCTAGCAGTCTATGAGACTAAGGTTCTAGAATTCTAAGAATCTAAGATCCTAGAATTCCACTAATCTAAGATTCTAAAATTTTACATGTCTAAGATTCTAATAGGCTCAGATTCTAGGATTCTATGGATTGTATCCTGGAAAAAGCACTATTTTTTAAGTCAGAAGTCCCGGGCTCAAATTCTGACTCTGCTACTTAGTGCCTGTATGACCTTGGGCAAATACCTTACCTTCTCTGGGCCTCAGTTTCTCATCTATAAAACAAAGGGTTTGGACTAGAAGAAATACACAGTTCCTTACAGCTCTAAACATTATGATCCCATGAAGATAAAATGAAAAGGTTCTTGTAGGGTGTTGGCATTGGGTGAGACCGTGGTTCAAATCGTGATAGCTGGCTGACTCTTGGAAAGTCATTTCCCTCTCTCTAAGCCTGTTTCCTCATCTTTAAAGTGGGAGTAATAATATTTGCACCACCCACATTGGAGTTGGTGTGCAGAAAGTGCTTAAAGCAGTGAGGAAGTGTGAGCTGTGATTTTGAGTCTAAGGCTTCAAAATCCTGATTTTATGCTTCTCTGATAATGTTGCTGCTCAATCATTTCAATCATGTCTGACTCTTTGTGATCCCATTTGGGATTTTCTTGGCAAAGATAGTGGAGTGGTTCATTATTTCCTTCTCCAGCTCATTTTACAGATAAGGAAACTGAGGCAAACAGGGTTAAGTGACTTGCTCAGGGTCACTCACTGCTATTAAGTGTCTTCAGGTTAGATCTGAACTCAGGTCTTACTGACTCTGAGCCTGGTGCTTTATCACCTAGCTGCACAGATGAGGAATCTATCATAATAAGATTTTGCAATTCTTCTCACACTCACTAAGCCCTCCTTCCCAACAGTCCTCCCTCCATGACCTGTTCTCTTGGCTCTACGTGATCCTCTCCCTCCCTCTGGGCCCTGAGGGTGGGGACTCACTTGCTGTCCAACAGGTCCATGATGGGCTGCAGGACATTATCAGCATCCTGGGCAACGCTGCTGCAGGCACTGGCTGGCACATTTCCTGTGCCCTTCACTTGACTCAGGATGTCCCCCATCTGCTTGACACACTCTTCTATGTGTGGCTGGAAGCTAGGGGCATAGGGCTAGTCATCAGCCTGGGGTTCCCTGAAGGGCAACCCTGATGCTCCAGAACAGGGAGGTTTAGGTTGGGGGCAGAGGCAGAGAAGGGGTCAAGTGAGGCAGTGGAGTGTCTGAGGCAGGGGAATGAGTAGTTGGGAGCATAGAGGAAAGGAAGCAGAGTGATTGGGTCAGGGAGACATAGGGATGGGATGATCGAAGGAACAGAGGGATGGAGTGATAAGGTCAGGGCTATAGTTTTGGGATTGAATTTCTTACACAGACCCCCCTCCTACCCACCCCCATACACACACACTCACACACACACTCTCACACATATACTCTCTCTCTCTCTCTCTCTCTCTCTCACACACACACACACACACACACACACACACACACCCAAACTTGGCCCTGTTACTCCTGTGTCTCTTCCCAGAGTCCTCTAATAGTTGAGGTCTAGGGGTTCAGAGGCCTGACTCCCCCCTTTCCTCTGTTCTCCCCATACTGTTCACAAGCATACCTACACAAACACTCACACACCTGGTGGCAAATAGTCGACTGAGTTCATCCAGCACATTATTGAGTTTCACCTGAAGCTCCTTCAGGATGTCACTGGCTTCAGCATCCAGCTGGGGATAGGGAGGGGTGAAGATGAGACTGCTATCTGAGTGGACCCATGCACTCAGAGGGGCAAGGAAGAGTCAGAATAGTTGGAGATTCAGTCCTCCTGGAGTCAGTAGGCACCACCTCCCTCAACTGATCAAACTAACCTTTGACTGACAATACCTTTGGCCAGAGGCCCAGAAAATCACAGAATCTCTAATTGGGCCCAATCAGAGAAGGAATCTCTTCTAACATCCTTGAGGAGGGGTCATCCAGTCTCTACGTGATCACCTCCAGCCCTGGGGAGCTCCCTGACATGGGAGGTTGCCATTTCTACATTTGTGTAGTAGCTCTAGCTGTTGGGAAGGTTTTCCTTTACAACTTCTCTCCCCGCCCCCTTCCCGCTTTGGATAAAATATGTCTTTCTCAAGGAGACAGTCTATTTCATTTTTGTCTCTGTATTACCAGCGCCTAGCCCATAATAACACTTAATAGATACTTGTTGAATTGGATTGATGCTGAAATTGACCTTCCTACAACTTACCTACAAATTGTCCTTCATCCCACCTTCAGGGGCCAAGTCTAATTCCATAAAAGAGCCCTTCACGTACTTGAAGACAGTCCACATTCCCCCCAGAAAAATGCCCAGTTTCCTCCATATGATGTTTATACTTAGCATGGTCTCCAGACCCATCGCAATTTTAATTGCCTTCCTTTGGACATACTCTAGGTTGTCAGTGGCTTTCCTAGAACCTAATACCTCCAACTGAACCCAGGGCTCCAGATGTGCTCTGACCAGGGAAGGGGGCGGTGGGAGGTCCCTCATTCTGGTCTGGACTTTTGGGACATTTACAGAGTCCATCAGCAGACCCATGCTGGACACTAGACTTCTCTTAGTGGACCCTGAGATCCTGCTAACTTTTTTTGGTAGTCGCATCACACAGATGATTCATATTCAACATTCAGTTTGCTGAAAGCCACAGGTCAGCTTCAGACGCTACTATTTATCCACTCATGTCTCTCCCCCTCCCCCCACAACACACACACACACAGAGTTGCGAAAGTGATAATTTGAACCTAAGTGTAGAATTTTACATTTGTCTCTAATTTCACCTTATTAAAATAGGTATAAAATGCCCTGGAAAGGGTTTGATGGATCCTAAGCTTGACAGTGGACATGCCCTTGCCTTTTTAACTTTGTGTAGTCTGTAAATTTGGTAAATCCATCATTAATACTTTCATATCAGCAATTCTTATAGGGGACAAGGAAAAGGAAACTTTTCTGTCTATTTACCCTCCTAGTCCTGGCCCCTGTGAATACTACCTAAAGTCTGTATTCCTTTGTCGATCCTATCCCACAAACCCCCCTGGTTAGTCATCTCTTCCTTGGTGTTCAAGGTAAATGGAGTTGAATGAGTCTGGAGTAAGAGGGGAGAAGGGAGCCAGGACCCTGGCTCTCACCCATCTACCTCAGGGCCTTTGATTCATAAAAAGAAGAGGAAGGATCCAGGCTAAGAGTTTTGCTTCCACACATCTTGGGCACTTGCCCAGGGAGCCTACTGGACAACCCAGCTCTGGGAAAGAGGGGATGAGGGAGTATAAGAGGTCATAGGTCAGAGGTGATACAGGTCAGAGAGAACAGAAGAGATCATTGAGGACACATTGAATCAAAGAAAGCACATCTGGGGCCCCTGTTCTTCCCAGTCCCTCCAGTCAAGTCTTACCTCCTTCCCACCCATGGCCTCAAACATCTTCTCCAGTTGTACCCGAAGTTGCTGTGTGTTGTTCATGAGGATGCATGGCTGTGGGGAGATACCAGAGGGTCAGAACCCATACCCTGGGGCTCTCTTTGTAGGCACAGGTTATGAGAGACCCCTGATCAGCTTCTCCATCCCTACTTCCACCCCAGGCAACAGGGAAGGGGCTGGGATTTCTTAAGCAGAGATGGGAATCAGAGAGAGGGTGATGATATGTCCAGCGTCACATAGGGAGTTCGCAAAATGTCTGGAAACTAAAGGTGACTTTGGGGTTCTTGGGATCCCTCAAAAGTTGAGTCAGAGATGGGCAAGGGAAGAAGATAGAATAAGAAAGTCTAGGGGTTCAGAGTCATTCCTCCTCCTGGTAAGGGAGTGTAAGTTATGGGAGGGATTGAGAACAGCAACCAAGTAAGCCAGGGCCCGAGGGAAAGGAATAGAAAAGGGACTTTTGGGGTGAAGCAAGGGAAAGGGAGGAAGGTGGGTGATAGAGACAGTAGTTAGATGAGGCGACTGGGTGTGGTAAAAGGGAGAGTTACACAGAGGCACATCTAGTTACATCCAGGCACTCGGTTATACATTCTGTACACATGCACATCCACAGATGTAAATATACACCTGCAGACAGAGAGGCAGACGCACATACACAAATATTACATCCAAGGTGTTGAATTGAATGTCTGGTACGATTGAGGGCAATGGCGACAGGAAGTGATATGGGTCTAAATCTTCCCCTCCCCACCTCAAGCACTTCTAAGACACCGCTCCTTTAAGAGGATTGGGTCAAGGGAAGACAGCCTTCTGAGCTGGCTTCATCACCCCTTTCTTTAAAGAAACAGAACAGCTCTCTGCTTGAAAGTTACTCCCAATCTCAGAATGCTTGTCCAGTAAAGGTGGGATACCTGACCTCTGAGAGGCTGGCAGCCATTCTCCACTGCCCCCGCTCTGCACACAGCCTGCTAGTAACGGTTCTGGGGTGCAGCCAAAGGGGAGCCTGCTCACATATTGGTACATGTGTACATCTATGGACATCGTTCATATGTGGACACAATGCGTGATACAGATATCTATATCATCTAGTTCTGTCTGTCTGTCTATCTATCTATCTATCTATCTATCTATCTATCTATCTATCTATCTATCTATCTATCTACCTATCTGTCTGTCTGTATCTATCTGCCTATCTATATTTGTATCTGTTTCTATCTCTCTCTGTGTGTCTGTCTGTCTCTCTATTTATCTGTTTGTCTATCTGCCTGTCTATGTCTGTCTATCTCTATCTACCTGTCTGTCTGTCTGTATCTATCTGCCTATCTATATTTGTATCTGTTTCTATCTCTCTCTGTGTGTCTGTCTGTCTCTCTATTTATCTGTTTGTCTATCTGCCTGTCTATG
>CM053594.1:54024694-54126081 GCA_028646575.1 Pseudocheirus occidentalis
TCTATCTATCTATCTGTCTGTCTGTATCTATCTGCCTATCTATATTTGTATCTGTTTCTGTCTCTCTGTCTGTCTATCTATTTATCTATCTATCTGTCTGCCTGTCTATGTCTGTCTATCTCTCTATCTCTCTCTCTATCTCTCTATCTATCTATCTATCTATCTATCTATCTATCTATCTATCTATCTGTCTGTATCTGTCTGCCTATCTATATTTGTATCTGTTTCTATCTCTCTCTCTGTGTCTGTCTGTCTCTCTATCTATTTATCTATCTGTCTGCCTGCCTGTCTATGTCTGTCTATCTCTATCTATCTGTCTGTCTGTCTGTGTCTTTCTCTATCTATCTGTCTGTCTGTATCTATGTACCTGCCTATCTATATCTGTATCTGTATCTGTTTCTTTCTTTCTTTCTTTCTTTCTTTCTTTCTTTCTTTCTTTCTTTCTTTCTTTCTTTCTTCCTTCCTTCCTTTTTTCTTTCTTTTTATCTATCTGTCTATCTATCTATCTATCTGTCTGTCTGTCTGTCTGTCTGCCTCTGTCTATCTCTATCTATCTGTCTGTCAGTCTATCTATCTATGTCTGTCTATTTGTCTGTCTGTCTGTCTATCTATCTATCCATCTATTTATCATCTATCTGTCTGCTATCTGTCTATGTCTATCTCTATCTATCTATCTGTCTGTCTGTCTGTCTGTCTGTCTATCTATGTCTGTCTGTCTGCCTATCTATGTATCTATGGAGCAGGTCTGAGGTAAGAAGCAGAAAGGCTACACTATACATAAAGATTGGGAAAGACTGAAGAGAAGACATACTTGGGAACCACATGGCATTTAGGGTTAGGACTGATCAATGCAGCATGGTGGATAAAGAAGTCAGGAAGACCTGGGTTTAAATCCTGCCTCTAACATATACTAACTGTGTGGCCCTGGGCAAGTCACTTGACCTCCTAAGAACTAGGTACCTCTAAGAACATACCAAGAAGCGGCTTTCATTGGGAGAGGGAGTTCCCTCTCCGGAGAGTTCCCAATACCAAAGAAATCCCCTATTTCTATCTTCTAGAGGGTCTAAATTTTTAACATTAGTTAGATGGTGGTCTTAAAGCCCTCTATATAGATAGATACAAACACACTCATAGACACATGGCCTCAGACCTCTTCTCAGACACTGATACAAATATATACCCCCTCTGACACATACCTATCTTCTGTCTGCCTCTACTCCCTTCTTCCTCTTCTCTCTCTTTTTTCTCTCTCTCAATCTCTCTCCCTGTCTATATCTGTCTAACTGTCTCTTTCACAGACTCATAGAAATTAAAATTGGAAGCATCTTAGAGGCCATTTAATCCAATCCCTTTCATTTTATAGATGAGGAACTAGGACCCAAAGGTGAAAAATGCCTTGCCCAGGTCATAAGGTGTTGTCCTAACAGAGTGAAGACTTGAGCTTAGATCTTTTAAACTCAGAATCCGGTGGTGTTTCCATCACACCACAGTCTCTCTCATATATCTTCAGATACCTGTGGTCATTCCTTTATGTGAACACACACACACACACATTCAGATTCGTGTGACCCAAAGGGGGGATCATGGAGTAGGAGTGGGCAGGGAGGAGCCCAGGAGCCGAAGGGGGAGGGGAGCACGCATCACCACTTTTTCCTTCTCCTTAGAGCAGTAGGTGGTGAAGTCCTTGGAGATGATCTCAGCGTACTGCAACAGGACGTTGCTGATTGTCTGTGGGAAAGCACAGAGACAAGACAGAGAACAGATGGAGTATGCGGACCCATTGGCTCTGCCTCCTATGGCTGTGGGACAGGAGGCAAGAGCAAGGGGGACAGGGCTCTGAACCAGCTCCCCACAGTAATGATAAATAATAACAGTAGCTAGCCTTTTTATTTTGCTTTAAGGTTTGCAAAGTGCTTTTCAAATACTATCTCGTTTAGTCCTCTGCAACAACACTGCAAGGCAGGTGCTGTTATCCCCACTTTATAGATGTAGAAATTGAGGAAGAAAGCAGTTAAATGATTTGGCCCATTCACACAGTAAGTGTCCTGAGGCTAGAAGACTGGGGTCTTCCTGATGCCACTGTACCTTCTAGCTGCCCAAGCAGCTATGTTTTATAAGTTACTGAGCTCATTACAAATCCTCCTCCCTCTCCCTCTGCATGGCTGTGGGATGAAGCAGGGAGATACCAGAGGGTCAGAACTCATACCCTGGGGCTCTCCTTGCAGGCACAGGGCATGAGAGACCCTGATCACCTTCCCTGCCTTCACCTTCCACCCCAGGCAATAGGGAATGGACTGGGATTGCTTCAGAGTTCTTAGGAAGAGATGGGAATCAGAGACCCAAACAGGGGGTGACGATGTGCTCAGCGTCACACTGGGATTTCGTAGTATGTCTAGAAACTCAAGATAATGTCTAATAAAGCTGAAGAGAGAATTAAATCCCCACGCCCCAAAGAATTCAGATCTATGCAGATATCAGTCATGAAGATTTCCATTATTGGCCGCAGGATAGAGACGTACCCTGTTGGCTTGTGACTTGCTGCTGAGGGATGTAGTTGCTGCTATATGTTGACCTGATATCATCAAATGGGAGTTCTTCTGTCTTCCTAGGGACAGGGGTCCAGGACAGGACAAAATGCCCCCTCAAGATTTGTCAAACTCAACAATCACTATTGTCTTTGTGTGACTTAAGTGCCAACAGATGGTACCACCATAAAGAAACTGGGAAGCATCTTTAGGATTATGAAAAGATGGGCAAGATACTAAAGACAACTGGATGCGTAGGTGGTGTTTTCATTCCTGCCATCTAGTAAAGGTAGAGGCTTCAGAAGAGAAAGTAGGATTTGGGAAATTAACAGTGGGCTAAGAAGATGATGTCAGAAAATAGGATTTGGGTCTCTGCATTGTGCCTTCAGCTACAGGAATGATGGGCTGTTGGACAGGGATGGAATGAACATCTGTAATCATGGAACCTCAGAGCTGGGAAGGACCTTAGAGACCAAGGTCTAATATATACTTGAACAGGAATCCACTCCAGCCCAAGGTCACACAGGGAATTCATAGCAGAGTTGGGTTTGAAGTAGATGAGACAAGGACAAAGAGAAGACAGAACTACTCAACTTGAATTTTGCTTCTGTTTTCTCTTCTAGGGAAAATGACCTTTGGCATGGAAGGAGCAAAAGTGGCTAACAGGAAATTGAAACCCAAGGTAAATGAGGAGATTGAAAGAAAGCCCCTTGATGTTCACAATGAATTCACATCACCAGACCTGGACAGGCCATATCCCAGGGTACTGAGTATATCTGTGAGCTTCTTTTTCTTTTTTTTTTTTGCTTTTTTTCCAGAGGGCAATTGGGGTTAAGTGACTTGCCCAAGATCACATGGCTAGTTTTTTTGTGTTAAGTGTCTGAGACCAGATTTGAACTCAGGTCCTCCTGACTCCAGGGCTGATGCTCTATTCACTGTGCCACCTAGCCGCCCCTATATCTGTGAGCTTCTTTTGGTAGTCTAGCTGTGAAGGAGGTGTATCACAGAAAGAGAAACAAGCAAGCACTGTGTTGAATTTTAAAAGGAGAAAAAACTACAGGCTGTGAATCTGATGTCAATGCATGGCAAAAGTCTAGAGTAGATTATTAAAGAGTCAGTCTGCGAGCACTTACAAAGAGAAGTGGTTAGCACAACATGCCAGCACGGATTTACCAAGAACAAAACTTTCCAGTCTAACATAATCTCCTTTTTTAAGCGGTTACTAGATTGGTAGGTCAAGAAAATACTTTAGCCACAATGTAACTGGATTTCATTCAACAAGGGATTCATCAAATCAGTCTCATAGTATCCCTCTGGACAAAATGAAGACATATCGACTAGATTGTAAAGGCTGATTTCAGAGCTGTTTGAATGACTAGATTCATAGAGACAATTAATGGTTTGATATCCACCTTGTGAGAATTTACTACTGGAAAGAGCAGAGTTCTGTCCCCATTCCTATTTTGTTCTTTTTTCCCCCATAGACTTGGATGAAGGTACATATGGAATTCTCATTAAGTTCACAGATGACACAGGCTAGTAGGGTTAGCTAACATGTTGCATGTAAGAATCAGGATCCCAAAAGATCTCAAAAGGTTTGAATGTTGAGTCAAATCTAATAAGATGAAATCAAACAAGACCAATGGCACAAGGATAAGATGGAGAAACATGGCAATTCATGGGGAAAAGTCTCCAAACTCAATAAAAGTCAAGAGTGTGATATGGAGGCCTTCTAAAGCTAATGCCATCTCTGGTTGGGTTAACAGAAGCATTCTGTCCTGGACGAGACTAATGAGAGTCCTTCTGTCCTCTGCTCTGGTCAGGCCATATATGTCTTCATTTATGAGCAGCATACTGTAGGGGGGGTATTGACAAAGTGGAGAGCATCCAGAGGAGGATGACCAGGGTTGGAGAGGGCATTAGAAATTTTTTCACAGAAGAATCCATTGAATCAGGAACTGGGGTTGTTTATCCAGGAGAAGAAAAGACTTGGGGGAGGAAGGGCATAACAGTTCTCTTTAGGGATTGAAGGCCTCTCAAATCAAAGAGAGATCAAATTCATTCCACTTGGATCTACCAAGGGCCAAGTGGGAGCAATGGGAGAAAGATTTAGGCTTGGTATGTGGAAAGATTTTATAACAACTAGAACCACCTAGAAATGGAATGATCTGCTTTGGGAAGTAGTGTCATGGGAGTTTTCAGTTGGAGGCTCAATTATCACCAAGTATGTGGTAGGGGGATTCCTGCGTATTCTAGGTTGGACAAGATAACCTCTATAGTCCCCAAGGGGCCCATACTGAGATCTCTTATGATTCCATGATAAAAAGTCATTTAGTTGGATAGTTAACCCATTGAGGGCTCTGAAAACCCAGGGAAGCAGATGCAGAAAGTACCTTTAAACTAAAGCTCAGTGGTTCTTAAAATACTTGCAGAAAGACGCAACCATCTTTACATTTATACAGCATCATAAGGCTTTTCCAAGATATTTCCCACCTGTCATTTCACTTTAGGATTGTAAGATTTAGAGTTGGAAGGTTCCATAGAGATCACTTAGTTTTATTCCTTTGTTTTACAGATGAGGAAAATTGTTTTTCAGAGCAGGGCAGTTATTTGTCCATGGTCACACTGACCACAGCTGACCGTGGCTCCAATAGCAAACAGGGGAGATGGTTATATTTAATTGGTACCTTCATTTCCAAATGATCTGGCCTGAAACACATGGCTCCCTTATCCATTCCAGTCAGGTCCTTCTACTCACTACTCACCCCTCCCCACCATCTTTTACAGCCAAGTAAATTCCCATGTCCACACTTTTGCTCAGGCCATGCCCTCCTCCTAGAACACCCACTTCTTTCCCCTCTCCAACAATCCAGCTTCCTGTTGTCCAGAAAACTCATTATATAGGGATATCTCTTGATGTTGGTTTTTCCCATCTGAAAGATCTCATCTGGATATATTTTCTAATGTCTATGAAAATGTGAGTGCAGGCTGAACCCTTTCCTATACTAACCAATCCTGACTCCCAGAAGCTGATCTCCCCCCACCCCATCTGCTCCCGATACCTTGGCAAATCGGCGCATGTAGTGGCCTACAATCTGTGGGTCAGGACACTCAAGTTTCTTGATGATCTCAAAGCTCTGGTTGAGCTGGGAGAAGACATCCACCACGGAGCAGGAGAATAGGGCATGTTCAGAAGTCTGCTGGAACTGTAGAGGGCCAAGGAATGAGGAAGAAGGTTGTATCACAGGACACAGAAACTACTTGGCATGACTGAACACTGAGGAAATATGTATGGGAAGTGGAGTGAACATAGGACCTACACTTTCCACATGTGGGCTGCTCTCCATCCTACCCATTCTTAAGCCTTAGGGAATGCAGGGTTGTGTCCTTCAGACCATGGTTGTTTAAGGAGGGTGTTTGAAGTCCTGTTCTAGGTCTGGGGAGTGGTCTCTAGAGGGACCTGGACTAGGAGAAGAGCTGGGTCCCTGGAGCATCCTAGAATGGTGACTCTTTGATGGTCATTTGAGGAACTTGGAAGTCTGGGGTCTGACTTTGTCCTGGGTGGGGATATAATCTTTCCACCAAACTCATCTGAGATAAATGTCTGAGTTAAGATTTGGGAGAAAAGGGCCAAGTTAGATACTTCGATGGGTTCATGAACACCAGGCTAGACTCTGGGGTGAGCCACACCTTCTTCACTCCCCACTTGTGGGGGCTCCCTGCCTCACCCCATCCTTCTTGTCACGCTCCAAAGCTCCGTGGAGGAAGTCCCGGGACACCTCCTCATTCTCATCCAACCACTGGATTACAAAGGGTTCAAACCACCTGCAACGGTGATGTCAGTCCAGTTACTGTCAGTCCTCATCTTCCATAATCTCCCAATGTATCCATGCCAGGACAATGACCCCCTCCCTCCTCCTTAGTTTCCCCTGCAGCACCCATCCCAGGTCAAGGAAGGGTGGGTCATTCATTGCCTTCCCCTCTCCCTTTCCCCCACAGAGCCCAGCTCGGAACAGGGGAGGAATATGACTTACGCCGGGTACTCAGGCACACGGTCCTTGAAGGAAGGGAGTTCAGTCACGTACTCATTGTACAACCATTTGACTTTGAAGTGCAAGTTCATGTAGTCGGCACTCTTGCACAATCGGTGTTTGTCATGCTCTGTGGAGAGGAGCAAGGAATAGGGACAGGAAGCGGGACAGCTCAGAGAAAAAGTCTGTCCTACCTTCTCCAGCCCATGACTGAGTCTCAACCCCAGGCAAGGCTGGATCTGGAGTCAGGGGACCTGTGCTTGAATCCTCACTTTGATCCAAGACTCACTTCCATCACTCACTAGCTGCGTGACCTTGGGCAAGACTCTTTCCTTCTCTGGCCCTCAGTGCCTTCACCAGTGAAATGGGGGCATTAATGGCACCTGCCTCATAGGGTTATTGAGAGGGTCAAATGAGATAACATGTCAAGCGGAATGAGACAATGCACAGAAAATAAAGCCCTATACAAACGCTAACTTGTATGATTACTGTTATTTGTGTAAAAGCCAAAGACCTAATAAATATTAGTAATTGTTGTTATTGTTATTATCTGTAATTCTAGGGGACTGGACCAGTCAATCTCTAAGTCTCTTCTAATTTTCCAGGACTGGGAAGCAGGGATGGAACAGAAGCAGGGCACCGTACCCATGTGTACAGCTCACAAGTCTTGTGCAAAGGGAGTACCCTGTTATCTCCTGCCAGTCCAGGCAAAGGACTGGAGTGGGGCAGGGCGGGGCACAAATGAGCTGCCCCAGGGGACGGGAGACTCTGGGGAAAGGCTCCTCACCCTCCATGGCATACTTCATGTCCTGAGCAAACAGGTTCCACATCACCTCCGCACTGATCTTGCCCACGTTCAGTTCTTGAGGAAACCTTTCCCAGAAGAGTGTGGAATGGTGTGAAGGAAAGAGAGAAGGAGGGGAAGTAGAGAAGAGGAAAGGCTGAGACGAGGAAGCTGGCCATGAGGGGCCCTCTGCTCCCCTAGCTTTCTCCCTGTTTCTTCTTTCCTACGTCCCCTCTCCATAGATAGAACACTTGGACCTCTCTCTGTCTCTCTGTCTTTCTGTCTGTCTCTCTGTCTGTCTCTGTCTTTTTTCTCCATCTCTCTTCCTCCCTCCCTCTGTCTCTCTCTCTGTCTCTGTCTTTCTGTCTGTTTTTCTGTCTTTGTCTCTGTGTCTCTCTGTCTCTGTCTTTCTCTCTGTCTCTCTTTCTCTCTCCCTCTCTCTCTCTTTCTCTTTCTCTGTCTCTGTCTCCCTCTGTCTCTGTCTCTGTCTCTCTCTCTGTCTCTGTCTGTCTGTCTGTCTCTCTCTCTCTGGTTGTTGATGTTCCTGGGCTTGAGTTACTTCATATGTAAAATGAAGGTGTTGGATCCAACGAATTCTAAGATTGCCTCCATCTCTACATCGACAATGCTGTGATTTATGGCTCTTCCACAGGACTCTGCCCACCTTCAGGCTGTAGTGGTCCCCTCTGAGCCTAGAGCCACCCAATAGGCTGAATAAGAACACAGCTGAGAGCCCCCCTGTGTCTAGGATTGAAGGTCGCCCTGTTCTTTGGCATTATTCTTTCTGACTCTGAATTCCCAGACTTAGGGCCCTGTTTGTTTCTCACGGCCTGGCCTCTTTATTCCCTCTTCCCTGTCTTCCTGGGTCCCCTGCCTATTCCTGTCTATAGTCTCTCTTCTGGGGAAGTCAGTATATGCTCATTCCCTTTCACTTTGCTGATTTCCTGATATTGGTCAGCCCAATCCTACTTTTACTCACACTAAATGCTCATTCTCACTGTAAATTTCAGTTTCCTCTACTCAAGGTCCTGGGAATAGGGTGGGTCTCATACACACGTGCATATAACTAAACAGCTACACATATGCACTATTCCACATGTATCCAGCTTTTAGCATAGTACTTGGTACATGAAAGGCACTTAATAAGTTTTTGTTGATTTTATTTACATATAGCTACCTGCATGTATCACACCTTGCACAGACACACACACAGATCACACTCTACCCACAATTCCCTACAAAAAATCAACCATGCACAATTACATATGCAAAATTATGCATATGAGTCATTACCCACATATCACTATGTGTGTGTGTGTATATATATATATGTATATATACACACACACACACACACACACACACACACACACAATACATGGATATGCATAAATCTGGAAAAGGAAATGCCAAATCATTCCAGTAGCTTCACCAAGCAAACCCAAAATGGGGTCACAAAGAGGCAGACATGACTGAAAAACACAACTGAACATACACACATAATGCATACACACACACATATACACCCACACCGACACACACACAATTATAGTTACCCACACTGACACACAATTTCTCCTTCTCTTCTCTGTCTCTCTCTTATTTCTTCCTCACTCCCCTTTGCCCTTCACCGTACACATTCATGCAATGACACACACTCACAAAACTTGCCCACACCCAACATTCATCTTTTCCCTTCCCTCCACTCACTGGTTGAGGCAGGGCGTGTAGGAGTTCTTGTCTTCCTCAATGATGGACACGATGAGTGTGATGAGCTTGGACCAAAAGTCTAGGTTCTTGATGCTGGGCCCCTGCTCCTCTGGAGGCACCTCACCCTTCTTAGCCTGAAAAGGTCAACATTGATGTCTATCCTAAGGACCACTAGGACAAATCTTCTGGGTCTGCTTATTTTGTGGATAGATGGGGAAGATGTGGAAGATGCTTCATTGTCTTGGGAAGGTAGGGAATTCAGACGTAATGTTTGGTTGGTCCCAGAGGTCACATCTCAATGAATTCTTCACTCCTGAATCCTCTCCCCTGCATCTACAGAGTCCATCCCTCCACCACAATATATTCAATCCCTTCATCTTTCTTAAGGCTTCTTGAGGAAGAGGAGCTGGGATAGAAAGGATGTGATATCTACATCACTCTTGCATAGTTGTGGGACACTGTTGTCTTAGGTCCTCTTCTTTTCCCTCCCGACACATTCTCTCTATCTCATTACCTCTAATGGGGTCAGTTATTATTTCTATGCAGATGACATTCAAATCTGTACATCTGTTCCGTGTCTCTTTACTAACCTTCAGCACTCGATCACCAATTGTGTTGGACATCTCCGTCTAGACGCCCCAAAGACATCTCAAACTCAACACATCCAAAACAGAGCTCATTATCTTTCACCTTAAACTCACCCTGCCTTCAAATGTTTCCAATTCTGTTGAGGGCACTACCCTCTTGCAGCTACCCAGGTATGCAAACTTAGAGTTATCCTTGATCTTTCTTACCCATAGCCAGTCAGTCATCAAATCTTGTTGATTCTACCTCTAGAGCATCTGTTGGATCTAGCTTCTCCCCACTCAGATAACCACCACTCTTGTTCAGGCCCTCATCATCTTGTGCCTGGACTATTATTACAACAGTCTCCTAAGTGGAGTCCAGTCTCTCCTCACTTCAATCCTTCCTCCACCACAATACAACATGTCACTTTCCTGCTCTAAAGGCCTCACTGGCTCCCTATTACTGCAAAATAAAAACGCTAAGTCCTTAGCACAATATTTAAAACCTTTCACAATGGTTCCAAGCTACCTTTCCAGGCTTAGTGTGCATCACCTCTTTGTACACTATTTTCCAATTAAACTGGCCTATTTGGTGTTTACTAAGCTTGGCATTCCATCTCCTGCCTACACACTTTTGCAAGGCTGGAATGCACTTTTTTCCTTACCTCTGCTTCTGGTTGAGATTCATTCAAGGTTCAGCTCATGTGACACTTCCTAAGGGAAGCCTTTCCTGATCCCCTGGATTGGTGTGGCTCTATCTCATTCCATTTTCATGTATATGCCTATCTGCTTACATATTATAAGAGAAGTAGAATGGAAACTCCTTAAGAGTAGGGATAGCTTTTCTTCTTGTCTTTGTTTCACCAGTCTAGCATAGTGCCCTGCTCATAGTGATGGATGCTTGCTAGATTTGGACTGGACCTAAACTCATCCCAACTCAACCAAAAGCAACTCAGCTAAACTCACTCAACTGAATGGAATTTAATTGAATTGTACTGAAATGAACTCCCTAAAGTTAACCCACTTTTCTTTCAGACTTCCTGGTTTTTTGCCAAATGTACTACCATCTTCCCAGTCACCTAGGTTTATAATTTCCATCATCCTCACTCTTCCCTTTCCTTCACTCTCCATACCCCATCAGATTTAGTTTTTTTCTATCTTCACAACACTTCTCACATCCACATCCATCCTCTTCTTTCTACTTCCAAGACCACCACTCTATTCAGGTTCTCATCATCTCCCTAGATCATTGTAATTGCCTCCTAATTGGTCTTCCTTCCAGGCTCAGCCTTCTATCTATCATACAGCTACCAAAATCAACTTCCCAGATCACAGAGCTAACTATGTTACTCAGCTTCTCAAGTACATTGAGTGGTTCCCTATTGCTTTTAGGACAAAATACAAATTTTTCATCCCGGTGTTTAATGATCTACACAATCTGACTTTCTCCTATTATTCCTCTTCATATATCTTGTTTTCTAGCCTGTCTCACTAGCTGTTCCTCAGATTCAGCTCTCTCCCACATTTGTACATGTGTATAAATAGATCTCCATGTCTATAAATGTACTCCATCTTTATATTTCCCTTGTAGAATTGTTATCTTCCTTAAAAATTTGGCTTAGGCATCCCTTGTTTCATGAAGCCTTTTCCCAATTCCCCAACTGAAAATATTCTCTCTTTCTCTTCAAATGAGCTTATATTTATTTATGTGTTCACCTGTTGCACCCTCTAGTAGAATGTAAGCTGCTAAAGGTAGGGATAATTTTGTTTCCTATTCATATTTCAAGTACCATAGTGCTTGGTCAGTCAGGTAGGCATTTTTTTTACACAGTAGGCATTTAATAAATATTTGCTGAATTGAATTTTGTTCACTTGACTGAACTATACTCAACTAGGCCCATTTAACCCACTCAACTCAATTTACCCCAATCTGATGAACTCAACCCAACCCAGCCTATTTTAGCTCACTTCGATTCAACTCAACTCAATTCAACTCAGCCAAGACCAGTTTAAATGAATTCAACCCAACTCAATATAATACAATCCAATTCAACCTGACCCAGCCCAGTTCAGCATAACTCAACTCAACCCAACCCTAACTAACTCAAATCTACCAAACCTTCCCCAATTCAACCCAATCCAACCCAGCCCAATTCCAGCCCAGTTCAACCTAACTAGACCCAACTCAACTCAACCAATTCGACTCAAATCAGCCCAACCAACTTAACTTAACTCAACTCAACCAAAATGGATTCAGCTCAAACCAACTTGTTAATTCCAACCTAGTCAAATTTAAATCAATTCAGCTCAACCCAACCCAGCTTTATTAAACTCAAGTCAGCTCAACCTAATCCAATACAACTGAACTGAATTCAATTGAATAAAACATGGATTAATTCAACCCAGCTCAACAAAACCCAGCCTGTATAACCCAGACAAATAAGATCTCAAATGACCCAGCACAATTCAACCCAACTCATCTCAACTCAATTCATAATTATCCAATTTAACCCAATTGCATTTGGCTTACACATTTTTTTAGTCTCTGTTAAGGGTAAATCTCATAAAGATCATGGTCTAGCCTTAGCCACCCTTTCCCATGAAGCATCTCCATGTCTTACTCCCTTACCGGGTCAGTCTGGTATTCTCGACTATAGAGTTCATGGCAGTTGTTAAAGATGTACTCATAGGTGGAATTGAGGCAGGCCTTCACACAGTCCTTTACCACTTGGCTGGCACGAGGTGGGCTCTGTAGCTCCTGAACCTATGGGAGAGATAGGTCTAGGTAGGCAAGACTAGGAAATAATCTGTCTTCATCTCAGAAGCTAAAGTTGAACCAATAGTAGGGAATACAGGTGTGATATAAAGCCTGATTGACCAATAGATTCTAGTCTCAAAGGGGTGGTGCCAAATGAGAAAATCAGTAGTCTAGTGGAAATCAGGTCATTGGGAAAGATATACAGTTCTGAGGTATAGGCACATGATGATGTGGTATAGTATGTTCTGGGAGAGGCATGGAGCCACTCCCTAGGCAAAAAATAAAAATAGCCTAGGAGTCAGGAGTCCCTGGGAGCTTCCAGGAGACTGCTAACCCCACCCCAGGCAGGATGTCTCTGTTACCTTCATCCGGAAGAAGGTGATGCTGGTGAGAAGGTCCACAGTAGACTTGAGATCCTGAAGCCTCTCTGGGCTGCTTGCTGGGAAATTGTTCTGAAGGGGGAAGGAACAAAGATTACCAGAGATAATAGAAGCCCCCCAAACCCTTCCCAACCACAGGGGTGCTCATCAGATGATTCCAAGGAGTCAGGGATTGTGGGAATCTGGGAGGAGGATAAAGGATAGCATAGGGGAACTTTTCTGAGTCTGGGGAAGGGGATATGAGGACATGGGACCCTGTAGCATAGGGATAGTACAGGGAAGGCCCCTTCCAGGAACTACAAAGTGGCCTGGGGTGGGCATGGGGGCAGAGAAAAGGGGGTATAACTACATCTAGGTCTTCCACATGGATATTGCACAACTTCCATTCATATTAAGGTATATGCATATATGTGTATGTACCAGTTGACCTATGTGTCATGGCATGTGCAAGTGCACATGTTGTAGTATATTTATTTTCATGTGTGCTTGTATGTTAATGCCATCTTCCCTGAGTATGCACTAAGGCATACATGAGTAGATTTCTCCATATGCTTGCACCTACGTGCCATAACTTATGTGTCCTAATAAACACATGTAAATGTTGGGATGTGCAAGTGTGTGTGCATGTTGGAACATGTGTTTGGCACCGATGTATTTCTTACCCGGTACATGGACAGGTCGATTCTCAAGGAGTTGTGCAGCTGGTCCAGGAGTTTGACAAAGCGCTCTTTCTAAGGAGACAGTGAACATGGGGCAGGGAAAAAGCGGAAGATTAGAGACAACAGTGAATATCCTAACCTGGTAGGGGGTACAACCTCATCTATCCATGTGTGGGATAAGAGGATCAGAGCTATCTCTTTATTGTTATGTTCCCTAGCAGGACAGGACCAGCCCTGCCTATGAAACAGTAGCAATTGCTAGATATGATTGATGATCTTGTCACCTACTGTTCCGTCTTGACAGAATCCAGACCTGGTAAGACCTAGGGACACTGAAGACAGACAGTCCAAGGCCCAGCTGAGAGCGCAGAGGACCTAGGGGCTTCAGGAGCAAGCTCTTCCAGAGGGAGCCTGTACCATTCAACAGTTTCCTCTGGGCTATGGGTACAGTCAGGTTTCTCTGAGTCTGACACCTCACTCCAGACCCCAACAAATGTTTTACTGGGAGCTCTGGGATGGTCAGAAACTGATTTGGCATTTCTCCCCACAGTCACTAGGGAGTACAAGGAATTTGGTCAGTTCTGTCTTGGTCCTGGCAAGGAGTGCCCATCTGGTTGGATGGGGCAAAGGGCAGAGGTAAGAAGCTCCCTCTAATGGGCCCAAGAGGCTGGTTACTGACCCCAAAGTTGGAGGCAGCAAATCGGTCAGAAGCAGAGACATTGGTAGAGGCTGTGGTGTGGGCATAGTAGGCATTAATGTTGGCTAACAGGGTGCTCATGACAGCTGGTACTCCAGGGCACATGTACTTAGAGGAGAGGCAGGCAAAGTGTCTGGGGAAAGGAGGGACAAAGCAGAGGAGTCAGCAGGGTGCTCTCTAGAGGGGCCATCCCCTCCCACTGGTCAGGGAACTGAGCTCCTGTCCTCCTTCCTACCCTGCCCTCAGGAAGGCTTGCAATGAGAAGGAACCAGATTTGGCTTCTGCCATAGCTTTATGTCCCTTTAAATGTCTCCCTACAAAAGGTTCCTCTGAGGAATATATGTTCCCCACTTCCCCCCTCCCTCTCTTTTTCCCTTCCTTCCTTCCTTCCTTTCTTCCTTCCTTCCTTCCTTCTTTCCTTCCTTCCTTCCTTCCTTCCTTCCTTCCTTCCTTCCTTCCTTCCCTCTCTGTTTCCTGTCTCAGTCTGTCAGTTTGTTTTCTGTCTTTCTGTGTTTTTTCTATTAATTTCATATTATCTGTTTCCTTCTCTCTTTCCTAGTCTCTATATGTTTCTCCTCTCTTGAATCTGTGTCTCTGTTTACGTCTCTTTGAGTATTAAGGATGCTTTTCTCAATTGCAGAATAAGACATACATTTTTTGACATGTGGGAGAATTTGTTTTTCTGACTGTGCATATTTGTTCTAAGGGTTTTAAGAAATTGTTCAGTGAGGGAGTGGAAAAGACAATGAATGCTTGTTAGAAAAATAATAAAATCAAATTTAAAAAGGAATGAAATGTGTCAAAAATATAAAAACTAATCATCTCAAAACATCTTTGAAATTATGTGAAGTTGTCCCTATGATTTGAAAAATGATTTTCACTTCACAGATTTTTTTAATAAAGGAGTGTCTCTCTATTTCTTTCCTCAGTTTCTGTCTTTTTTGCTTACCTTGTCTGTCTGTTTCTCTGTTTGTCATTCTGTGTGCCTTTCTCACTCTGTTTCCTCAGTTCTTCCTCCCCTTTCTCCGTCTCTCTCCATCTCTCTCTATTTTTCTCTCTCCTTGCTCATTAAGTGATTCTTTTGCTAAATCTCAAACTTGATGTTTCCTTCCCTCCTCTGCTTTCCAGTATAAAGTTCTCCTGATTGGTTCTCCTTCCCATGGCCATATCCTTGTCCTTTCAAGTTCCAACTGTCTTCTGACAGGCTTCCTACCTTTAATCCCACTGGTAACTTCCACAATACCATCCTGAACTTAAAACTGACCAATGGAGATTCCCATTGCTCTACTCCCATAACTCCCAATTTCCCGACTGATCTTCTCCGGTGTCACCTTGATCCTCTCAGCTTGCCTGACTCCCTTCTTCTCCTTCCTATCTTGAATCCATCCCACCCCCACCTGCTTCTATACCAAGGGGCCATTGCCCTCCCCACCTGTCAGAGCCCACCCTTCTATCCCATGACTGGTCTCACGTCATGGCTTGGTAGATGGATTCGACACCATAACGCATGGCAAATTCATCCACAATTTCCTGGGCAGTCTCATCATAATAGACCTTCCAGGCATCATCACCCTTTGCATCTGGGATCCGGACAGCACCACTGTTCTGCACATCTGTTACAAAGTGGAACAGGTTCTGAAGAGGAAGAAGGGGAACAGATTAGATCAATGGCAAGAGGGGACAGGACCAAGACCAGGAAGGGGCTCAGGGATTGGGGGAAGAGTATAAGAATTAGTGGGTAGGGTGCAGATAGGACCTTCACTTCAGTCCAAGGAAAGTGCCTCTGACCCAAAGGATACCTGGCAGGGCCCAGAGGCCCTGGAGGGAGAATGGGGATACTGAGATGGTCTCACCTCATGCAGACACGTGTACTGGACATGGTATGGTGCCACCTTCTCCTCACCCTTGATCTCCACACTGATATGTAATCGGATGGCTCCAGACACAGCTGACTTGTCTGTCCGCTTGTCTGGGAACCAAAGGAGAGATAGAAGGTCAGAAAGGGTCCCCAAAGTGATCTGTATCAGTGAAGAGATACATTGGAGGCTTTTATCATGAGGCAGACAACCTAGGTCCATGGATAGCTTAGAGATAGGTAACCTGGAAACAGTGGATAGAACCAGATACTTCATGGTGTCTGATGGTATTTAAATCTTTCCAATCAGATTGAAGACTGAAGGGCAAGGATTATCCAAATGTTTTCTCCTCAGACTGGAGACTTTCTCTAGTCTCTTCCTCAGAACAGTATTGGGTCTCTGCCCATGTCCAGCCCCCAGTCCCCCAGTACAAACATGCCAGGAGCGGCTCTCACCTAGATTGTACCAGACATCCATCTCGCCACTCAGAGTTCGTACTTCAATGATGGTCTGGCCCAGGAAGTCATCTGACTCTCGCTTGAACCTCTGTTTCACTCGAGACTTGATGTCGTCATCCTCATCCCAGACACGCACCTTGATGCGGTCTGAAGAGTTATGGCACTCACTGTGGAGGAGATGGAGGGAAGGGGAAACTGTTCATGCCCCAGGCATCAGTGCCAGGGAGAAGCTGGGAGGAGGAGGGAAAGAGGGGGGCTGGACCTCCTTGCCAGAAGGGATTTCAGGGACAGGTGGGTCCTCCCTGAGCACTGGGAGACACCCCCAGGTGAGGGCACTTACAAATGGAAGTTCTCTTCCCACACAGGGTTGAGATTCCCATAGATGGTTTTAGTTCGTTTCTTCGTCTTGCCGACCTGGACGGTAACATAGGGGTCACTGGAGCCGGTTTTATCCTTTGCCTGAAGGCCCTGGGCACAGACCACTGAAACACACACATGCATGTACAAACACATGTGTGAGCACATGCAAATGTACATCCCAGATCAGATTACACATGCACAAACATAAGCACACATGTACATGATTCAAGGGCATATATTCTAGCACGCTTGTACAATATATACATATATGCATGCACATGTACACCAGAACATGTGTTCACATGTACATATATCACATGATCAGATACAGACACAAATACACAAACAGTACTCTTGCACGCATATCACCTGTACATATTCCCATACGTGCTTGTAAACCCCTCTAGAACTGAACTAAACAAGGGAACCCTAGGGAGTATTGGAGACAAGACACCCAGAGTGCTACTGGAGTATGTTGGGAATACAAGATGGTTCCAAGTAATACCAAGAGCATACGGTGGTACTGGGGGGATGCTGAGGACACAGGATGGCATGGACATTTCCCAGGGCATTCAAAGGAGTAATAGTAAATTAGTAGTAACCAGCAATAGTAAATTAAGAATCTATTAAGTATCTGCTATGTGTTAGATATTATTCTAAGTTCTGTGTAAGTTGCCTCTGGACCTTGACTTATACAAGAAAGCACTAAGAGGTGGGTGCTAAGTGCATCACTAGACAGCCAAGAAGATGTTCCCAGGAGCCCAAAAGAAAGCTATTTTTCCTAGGAAGTGGCTTGGAGCCTGGTGATTACAGAGGGTGTCTGGGGCAAGGTGGGAAGCCATTTGAGAAGAGATACCAGTAAAGGGCATAGATGCCACTGCTGCCTAATATACACCACAAACTCAACCTAGCCTTGGGCACCCAACCCACTGCCACGTCTCTGTGGGTCACACAGCCTGACACCCAGGTGGACCTCACCAGTGATACTGATCTTAGCCGACCACTTGGACGTTCCATCCAGGACACTCTGTTTCACAGCCTTCATCTGCTGTGTATGTGTTGTCTTGGAGACTGCAAAAATCTCCTGGATCAGCTCAAAGATCTCAGGCTTATTCCGCTCCCGGATCTTCATGCGGTCCTTAAGCACCATAATGATGTTCTGTGTGCGGTCCTCAGCCCCATGCTTGGAGCTCTTCTCTGCAGCTCCTGGAACATCAGCAGAACTCAGTCATTAGGCTGTTAAATCCTGACTGAGCATCCATGTCTTTCACTGATTCTCCAATCCCCTCACTAGATCCCAATTCCCTCCCCAATCACCTCACTGTTTTCCCATCTTCTTCCAGATGTCCCTCCCCCTTCCACTCATAGATAAAATTAAGAGCTCACAGGGACCTTTGGGTCCATTTAGCTCTGCTCTATCATTTTACAGATGAGAAAACAGATTTGCCTGAATTCAGATAGGGAGTCAGAGGCAGCCATGGTTTGAACCCAAATTTGAGCTCTGACTACAAATTCAGTAGTCTTTCTCATTGTATCACCCTGCTTCTGCTGCCTCCATTCATGCAGTAATCACCCGACACTTATTCCTTATTTTGCTTAATGAATTCCCATTCCCCTCAGAGCTTTTCATTCCCTTCACTGAGCTCCTCATCTCCTTACTGAGCCCCCATCACATTGTACATAACTAGTGGTCACTTCTACACTTGCTCCATTTTCTCTGGAAGGCTATTGGAATCACTGCTTTCTCCTACTCTGCCCTAGGATACCCATGTCCCCACAGTCACTGGAATCTACAGAGTGTAAGCTGGGTGGTGGACTCAAATGTGGTCTGGTATGCCATATGCTAGGCCTGCCTATGCCAATAGTGGAGATAATTATGGATTTGGGCTCAGAGGCCCTTGTAGGACCTGGGGAGCTGGTGATGAAGTCCAGGGGAAAAAATATAAGGAGAGTTGGCCTTCCTGGTGTCTGAGTTGACCTGAATCAACTTAGGGGAAGACAGACAATGAGAAAGGCAGAGAAACGCTCCCTTGTGCCCCAGAGGGGAGGGAAGAAACGGCCTAGGGACAGTACACCCATGATGGTCCCCATTAGGTCTGTCCTTACGCTGCAGGCAGTCAGCATTGAGCAAGTCCTGGCACTTCTCATGACACTTGACCCCACACTCGGTACATCTCATGCCCTGCCGAGCAATGCCCCACAGAAGCCCCTCACACTCATAGCAGTAGGTGGGTGTGGTGGCCGTCCACACCTCGAAGTTGTGGGGGGTTGTGCAGGAGATGGGGTAGATTAAGGCTTGAAGCGTCTTCTTGTAAACATGGTTTTTCTGGAGAGAGACAAAGATAGAGACAGAGAAAGAGAGAAGGGAATCTGATGGCAGGTGCCCAGACCAACAGAGCATCCCTTTCATCTACATCCCTACCCTTACACCCATAGACACAGAATCACAACCTGAAAACTGGAAAGGACCTTGGAAGTCATGTCCTTATAAGGTTCACTCATCCTTCACTCAAAGACGCCCATGGACAGTAAGCTCATTGTCTCCCGATTTGGCCCATTCCACTTTTGGATGGCTCTAATTGTCCAGTTTTTCCTCCTAGTGCCAGAAATCTGCCTTTCTGCGACTCCCCCACCCCTTCTGTCCCCATTATGTCTAATCCTGACCTCTGGGGCCAAGCAGAACGTGGCTAATCCCTCTTCTTTTTCAAATACTTGGACATCTGCTGGTTATCCTTGAAAAGAGGGATGACATCCCCTGTCACTCTCCTTCCCTCCCCACCAGTTCTTATTCTCCAAGCTAAATATCCTTGATTCTTTCAGTGGAGCCTCACAACAACATGGGCTCCAGTCCCTTCACCATCCTGGTCCCCTTCCAGCACTTCCTCTAATTTCTAACAAGCACCTTGACCCCTCTTTCTCTGTGCCCATTTCTTGTTCTTCTTTCAAGGCCCAGCTGGATTCCTACTTTCTCCAGGGAGCCCTCCCCATCTCTCCCAGTCCACAAGGGTCTCTTTCCAAATCCTCCAGTCCTGAGGATCTGTTTAGCTTATGGGAACCAGATCTATAGGTTCCCAATGGGGGCCCCCTTCCCCTCCACCATCCTACTACCCATGCCCACTTACTAGCTCTTCATTGTTTAAGGTGCTGGAGGCCAGTGCAGAGGTGATCCCAGCCTTCCGGGACTGGACCAGGGACTAAAAGAAGAAAGCCAAAGATGGAAGAAATCAGCTATGGATCAGAATCCCTACTCACAATTGTTGGCATCAGCAGCCATGGAATGAAATCACCAGTCACCATGGAACAAAACCATCAGTCTTTGTTTGAAATCACTGATCACACATTGGTATCATGCATTATGGTGAAAGGACTAACTGCCTCTTGCACTTCCCCCATTTGTTGACTGACAACTTGTGGCAGGGACCCCCTAGCCATCCCATCCCCATAGGCAGGTCAGTTCCCCAGGAAAATAGTGGCACCGTGCTCTTTGGGATACTGAAGTATCCTAGGGACAGCAGGCAGGAGGTGGGAGAGGTGGGAAAGGCTGTAGAGAGTGTTTGAGGGCAGAATTGTTGGGAAGGAAACTATGGTGATCACTTACCATTGCCTGAATGACCAGGCAGCAGGAGAAAAGGAAATGAATGATATTAGCTTCAGAGAGCCTTTCCCCACCCCCACCATTCCCACACACACACACACACACACACACACACACACACACACACACACACACACACACACACCATACCCCCTTCAGACATACCTGCTTTTATGAAAGCCCTACTCTCAAATGCTTTCTTTGGAGATGCTATGGGAGTAAGGTCAACATTTGACTGGCAACCTCAAAGGGCCCAGTCACCAGCATCCTACCCCTCCCTGGGCTACAGCAGCAGACTATGGATCCTACTGATCACAAGCACTAAAACAGTACCAAGGTGGTAAGGGGTGAAGGGTATTAGGCCCAGGATGAGGAGGGTGCTCTGGGAAGCTGCTACTTAAGTCAGACCCATCTGAGAGGAGAAAAGAAAGGAGTGAGGCCTTGGCAGGATCAGATGGGAAACTGCCTGATTCCACCCTTTTGTCCCTCCCAGCCCAGGAATAGCCCTGGCTGGTATGATGTGGTCTGGGGGCAGGGAATAGGGATCCTCTCTGGGCTTCAGTCACCTCCTTTGTAAAATGAAGATGAGCTCTAAGGTTCTTTCCAGGGTCACGTTCCATGTTCTATAGGAAGAAGGAAGGAACGCTCCAATTGGGTGGGGGTGGGGACGAGATTGGCTATTGTTTCAAATTTTTGATGTGGATATTGTATGCTATTAATTTTAGGGAATAAGCAGTAGCCAGGGATGGAAGGGCATGGCAGGCCAATCATAGGATTGTAGATGGAAATCTGGAAGAGACCTTTGAGGTCAGGAAATCCAAGCCCTCCATTTGACATTTGACACATGAGGAAACTGAGTCCCATAGAGGTGACATGGCTTGCCCAAAGTTGCACAGGGTTCCAGTAATGCAGATGAGATCTGGGCCCTAATCCAGCTCTTCTCACCACTTCATACTCCCTCTGGGTACTTGTGTTGGGATGTACAGTAAGTAACAAGGCAGAATCTCTGGCTATGTTCCTGGGAGATGTGGGGAAGGTTTAGAATAGTTGGAACAGGAAGCCTCAGCTCACCACTTCACTGCTTCTATTGCACAGATGTATATGTTGTGATTATAATGGTTACTCCTCCCCTTCCTGAAGCCAGAAATTCCCCCAAGGGTTTTCTGGGAATGTGTTGAATGGGAGATATGTACCAGTTGGCCAAGTCATGAAGTCAGGAACTGAGGAAGCATCTAGGGGAGGGAAGGAGGCAGGGAGAGAGAACCAAGAACCAGACTGGAAGTAATGGAGAGTTAAAGAGGGAGCTTCCTGGGAGACAGGGCCCATGACCCCTCCCAAATAGTCCTTTCATGTTGTGACTTCCCCTCCCCTTGTTAGATTGTGAGCTCTTGGTGAGCTGGGACTGGTCTCCACCCCCTCTGCATCTCCAACATGTATCACAATGTCTAGAATACATTAGGCACTTACTAAATGCTCACTGACTTGACTAGCCAAGGAAAAGATATCCTTAGCTAGTCAAGTTGACAAACATTTAGTAAATACCTACTGTGTGTTCAATTTGAACAAACGTAATCCCCCTGCCAAGTGTCAGCCCTTCAAATGTCTGAACAAGACCATCATCCTCCCCTGCCCTTAGTCTTCTCTTCTTCAGGCTAAATAGTCCCAGTTCCTTCAACCCATTGTCCGGGTTATCTGTGTTCTGTGACCCTGATGGAAGTCACAGGCAACATCTCTGAGCTTCGGTTTTCTCAACATGGAAATAAAATGAGGGTCTAATAGCTAGCATTTATGTAGCACTCTGTGGTTAACAAAGCAACGAAACTACCCTGTGAGGCAGGTGGTGTTATTATGTCCATTTTGAAGATGAGGAGACTGAGGACTGTTGAAGTTAAGTGACTTTCCCAGGATCACACAGCCAGCAAGTGTCTGAAGCTGGATGTTATTGTTATTCTAATTATGGATGGGATAGGAGGAAAAAAGAAAGATCAAGAAAAAAAGAGACGGAGGCATGATGCCACTAGGAGTTAAGTGTGGTGTAGTAACTGGGCTCCAGGGAAAGAAAGGGAGACAGTCCCATTAGACCCCTGGGACCAGCCCTGGAGACAGATCAGGACAGGGAGAGAGGGGAAGGCTGCTTACTCACCAGGTCGCTCACAAGGGGAATAGGTTTTCTTTTGCGAATGTCGGGCATGCTGTCTATGATGATCAGACCGCCACCAGGCCTGGGAGAGAGACAGCAAAGAATTCCCCTGGGCACCATTCATCCCCGGGGGCCCCTTACAACATCCCAGGGGCCTACCTTGGTACCTCAAACTGCCAAGGAATGAGGGCACAGTGCTCCTCCACATCAGGGATCTCTAAACACTCAAATGTGCCTACAGACCCGAGCCCTTGATCTGCCCTCCCATAGTAGGAAGCTCATTCCAGGAGGTGCCCAGGGAAGGGAAAGGGAGCAATTTGGGCTTGAGGGGGCTGTGTTTATCTACTCACCCGCCTTTGAACCACAGCGAGTTAGACATATCTCCTTCTCCTCGGGCCTGAGGGATAATCACAACTCTGTAACATTCTATCCAAAGGGCAGTCACTATCCCTTCTACCCCCCTCCAACTCACAGATGGATACCCTGGGGGAATTTCTCTGAACCTCCAGGATCCTGGCTCTTCTCCCTGCCTGGGTCTCCTTAGGGAAGCAAAGCCCATGGTCCCTCCCAGACCCTGGAGCTCAGCTTCCCCCTTACAGCACCATAGCCTGAGATTTGAGAGGAACTTTCCTGCTGCCCTGATCCCTCCCACCCACCCCAGGGCTTCCTGGCCATCAATCCAATTTCTCTTAGCTTTCATCTATCCAGTCTGACCTCAGTGTTTTAGTCTACTGAGATCAAGGGTCCCTGAGATGGGGCAGAGGGTTAATGTTAATGTGAATGAGTGTGAATGAGTGGGGAAGGGGTGCCCACTGTTAATGGGGCAGGAGAGTCCGAACTAAGCCCAGGTCCAACCCAACTCAATCATTTTCTCTCAATGTGACTTTGGACAAGTCATTCACTTGTCCACTCTAAATCACAGTGAACTCAGCTGTCAATTGGGGGTGATACTTTCACAGAAGTCTGCCTTGAGGAAACTCTATAGAAATGGTGAAGGATGAGTGTTATTTTAAAGGTTTTAATTGAAGCAGGTTTCCCCACCCACTGCCTGGATGAGAGTGGAGAGATCTCAGTGTCTGATGCATCTTGACAAAACATTAATTTGTTTCCGCTGCATCCCTGAGTTGAAACATCCTGTTCTGGAGTCTAGCAAGCTATGCCAGGAATGAAAGAGATGCTGAGGGTGTGAGAAGAGGGCAGAGGAAAAAGACCAATCGCCTTCTTAGGATCCCTGCCCATCTCCTAGACTGTGCCTTCTTCCCCCTCTTGCTGCTCTGGTGTCCATCGGGGACCCTGAGGGAGGGCACACACCTACCTGTGCCAATAGTGCTCACAGGGCATGAGGGCAGTGATGGTGATGAGCAACTGAAAAGCATGAGAGGACCCGAAGGGCAGCCAAAGGCAAGCAAAAAAAGAAATGATGGCGGACGGCGGCGAGGGAGGGCGGCCAAAGCCAGGCAGTGGGAAGACAGGAGATTCAATGGAGATCATGGAGGGAGCAAGGGGGCAGATGGAGGCACATCCCCAACCCCTGCCCAGCCTGAGGCTCTCTCAGCTACCCAGCCCAATTCCTTCCTCCCCTCTGACTCCCATTCCAGAACCCAGTTCTCCCTGCCCATTTACTCCTAAATCCTGTGCTAAACTTGCCCACCCACAGTTCTTAGCCCTGACATTAGTCTTGACCATTATCTGACAGATGACCTTCACCTTAATCCTGATCATGACTATGACCTCTCTAAATGTAATATACTCAGCCCTGATCATGAATTCTATCCCAATCCCAAATTTCACCCTGATCCTCATCCAAATTCTAACCCTGATCTCGATGCTAACCCCAATGTTGTTGTCCAGTCATTTCAGTCATGTCTGACTCTTCATGACCTCATTTAGAGTTTTCTTGGCAAAGATACTGGAGTAGTTGTTCATTTCCTTCTCCAGCTCATTTTACAGAGGAGGAAACTAAGGAAAACAGGGTTAGGTGACTTGCCTAGGGTCATCCCGCTAATAAATATCTAAGGCCAGATCTGAAATTAGGAAGATGAGTCTTCCTGATTCCAAGTCCAGTGCTCTATCCACTGTACCACCTAGCTGCCCAATAACCCCAACTTTGACCATAAACCCAACCTCAATGCTTGGCACTAACCCTAACACCAAACCTAACTTCAGCCTTAGCCCTGAGCATAACTTGAATTGCAAGGCCAACCTTGACCCTCATCATGACCTCGATCCTAACCCTATGCCTAACCCTGACATTAATCCTAACCTCTACCCTAAACCTGAATCTCAAATCCCCACATCTAGTCCTACAAACCTGGAAACTTCCCAAACCAATCTAGACCCACTCCTGGCTTGTGACACTGATGCTCTTGGTCTCTGCCTACAGGGGAAGGTCCCTCACTGGGCACACTCACCTCTTGGAGCTGCATCCGGACTTTGTTGAATACTCGTAGCCAGTTGGCCTTGGCTCTGGACATAGAGTCCTGCCCCTCTTCATCTTCCTGGGCCCTGTAACTGAGACCGGCCCCACCCCAGGGCCAGCATTTAGGTTCTCCTCTGGGTCCCCAGTGTCTGAATCTCTAATGCCCCCCATGCATCAATATCACTGTCTGTGTGAGGAATGGCTTAGGGTTCCCTGGTGTAATGGGGAGACCTCATGCTCCCATTCGGAGAGAGACAGGCTGTGTAAAGGGTAGAGAACCCTTGGGCTTCCCCGGCAGTTTTCTGGGTCTATAGCTCTACCACCCCGTACTCTGTGTAGCCTGGAACCCAGGCTTAGACTCTGAGCCTGTCTTGTTCCTCTGCCCCTACTCCCTACCATGGCTGCATCTGCATCCTGCTTCCTTTACCTCTCTTCTAGCTTGGGAGGTTCTGGCTCAGGCGCCCGCTCTGCCCCAGGCACCTCCTCGGCTCCTGCTGGCTCTGGAGGCATCTTGGCCACTTCTGGGACCTCGGTAGACACTGGAGAGGCTTTCTCCTCTCTGTCTGAGGAAATGGGTGCAGCCGGGAGGTAGCTCTCTTCCTTGGAGTACTCTTCTTCATTCTCACTGTAGCGTCCCTCCCTCAGCTCTTCATCCTCCAGGTCTTCTTCCAGGTCTTCCTCTTCCAAGTCCTCTTCCTCTTCCTCCTCTTCTTCCTCTTCCTCCTCCTCTTCATTCTGGTCCCAGTGTGGAGAGTCTTTGTGGTAGCTCACCGAGCTGTGGCAGGAGTGATAAGAGTCTCGGTCCCTCTCTTCTTCTATCTCGGAGCCCTGCAAGCTCTGGTCATCTGGGTCAAAGTCCTCACTCAGCTGGGAGCTGCCCTGGCTCAGTTCCCCTGAGGAGGCATAGCGGCTGCTACCAGTTGGGCTGTATGGGTGGCAGGGTTGGGAATGGGGAGAGAACAGATATAGATGAATGTTAAAAGTATAGTTGTCTCCAATTTAGAAGTTCCTGTGCCCTTTCCTTCCAGTCTTGAGCACCAGATAGGCCTCAGTGGGATGGGTTATTCATCCTAAGAGTGAATACTCATCTAACCCAAAGTTAGAATAGTTTGGAGAACTACTAGCAGGTTGTAGAAAAGTGTCAGGCCTGGAAGCCCAGAGCCCTTTACTAAAGCCCCAGCCCTGCCATTGGCCAACTGTGAGACATAGCGTAAGGCTTCCCCTCTCTGAATCTGTATCCCCAGAAGAATAATCACTGCTCTGTCTACCCTACAAGGCTTTGGTAAAGAATGAATAAGAAACGATATGGAAAAGTGCCCTTTTCCACAGGGAAGTATAAAAGCCCAAAACAAATCAGGTAAGGTGATAGCTTTCCTCTTCTCCCCATTCCACTTCCTTCTCTTTCATTAGAGCAGAAATGTCCTGGATGCCAACCCTACAGCCCAGGGAGTTCAAATCCAGGACACAAGGAGCTGCTGGCAGCTGTCCCTTGATCTTATTCTCCAGCCAGCTGACTAAGGACACACTATTCTAAAGGAAAAGAATGCTTTCTCTAAAATTTGGCTAAGTATGTAGAAAGTATTAAAATGAACAGTGCTGACTCCCTCTGGAGTCTAGATGGGTATGGTGCTAACCTTTGCTTATTCTCATCTACCATTTTCCCCCCAAATTTATTTCTGTCTTTGTTCCCCAGGATTCCTTTGACCCCCTCCACCTCCCTTCTCTGGAAGTCCTCCAGATCAGTGGCCAAATGCTCATTATACCATCTTAGATTAGGACCATGTCCAATATTTCTCTTCTTTCTACCCACCTTGGCCTGGCTCCCTCCCCCCGCCCCCCATCTTCCCTTCTTCCTCCCCTCCCCTCACAGCAAACACATCCAAAACAGAGACAGGTAGACAAACCCAAAGGACAAAAATAAGAGCCCCCCAAAGGGACAGAAAAACTCACCATGCAGACAAGGACAAGGGCAGCATGGGGGAGGCCGATACCACATCCATGGACACATCTGACTGGCTTAGAAAGCCCTCAGGAGCCATTTCTAACTTAGACATTCTGCCTCTCTGGTTCCTAAAGTTCTGGGCCAGGAGCTGGAATACCTGAGTTCTAGTCCTAATTCTATAAAAATGAAGGTATAACCTTGACTAGATAAGATATTTCTAGTCTCTGAGCCCAGGGTTTCTTCCCTCTGCAAAAGAGGATGATGACCTATAATCTGCTTTCCTTCCTAAGGCTGTGTGTGACTCTAATGGGAGACAACATGAGAAATTGATGTATATTAGTACCATCATCATCAATACAGGTAAGTGAGAAGCAGGCCACACTACACTAGGAATGAGGTACTAACCTCTCTTCTACCCAACCATAGCCGCCACTACCCATTAAATATGTGACTTTGTCCAAACCACTCAAAACTCTCTGGGTCTCTGTTGCCTCATCTGTACAATGGGTTTGATAATACATCGCCTTCCTTAAGGTTTGGGGCTAGAACAGATGATCTCCTTTCCTGCTGTGGGAGTTACCACTCTATGAGACTTATTCTTGCCTATAAAGGGAGCTGAAGGGGATTGGGAGGGGCTCTCCATGAAGACAGGAGAGAGGCCCTCCTTGGGAAGGGGCCAAGGGAGAAAGAGCTGCTTAAAATGCCATTCATTCTGATGATATGTGGAGAATGGTCCCTCCAACTCACCCAAGAGGGAGTTATATGGACTAGGGGTGATTGGCCAGCGGTATCGGCCTGCCCCAGCCCACGAGGACCAGACCACAGCACTGGACGGGGCATAAGCCTCACAACAGGGAAAGGACCCACCTATCTGACAGGTCTAGGGATGGCCTGTTCTCAAGGGAATAATGGTGGTGGGTTGGCTGGCCCCGGCCAGCCTCCAAGTCGCTGTGGCCCCGAGTGGTTGGATCGACGCTACTGAAGCGTCTGCCAAGGAGTGGGGAAAGGGGAGGAGGAACATGGTCAGCAGGTAGGGGAGGGGTATTTAGCTAAGGCTCCCCCTGGGGAGGGGAGGGCAAGTATCAATGGGTGTGGTCATCCTGGTATCACTTTGGCTGGTGCCATGTGGCAGAAGGGCTAAGCTCTGCCCCTTTCCCTACATGGGGCTCATGAATGTCCCAAGACACCAACCCACTTTCAGGGCCCCACATATTTGGGTTATTTGTCCAAGTTTCAGCATCATCTCTGGGCCAACTAAGAATAGCCCCTTTAACTTGTTCAGTCCTGTTGACAATTCAATTTTGAAAATCCAACCAATGTTGGATTAAACACCAATAGTACACTCCTTGCAGTGATTCCACACCCATGGGTGAGGCAACTCCCTCTTGCTAGAGCAGCAGTGGTCCTTCATCTAGGGGCCATCAACTTATTTTTGTCATAATTATTTTAAAATAATTTTTCTTTGTAATCTTCCGTATTTTACTTAATGCATTTTAAAACATCATTCTGATAAATCCATAGGCTTCATTGGATTGTAAAAGGAATCCATGATGAAAAAAAAAGGTTAGGAACTTCTGGATTAGAATTTCCCAGGAGATCAAAACTCTTAGACCTTACCCTGTGCCCAGAAGCTGGGTCCATTTCCTCTTCAGACCCTAAGCTTCATCGACCTCTTCCTTCTTCCCTTCCCTGCACCTTACTCTTCCATTCAACAATATACAAGGAGGCAGACTTGTCTCATGGAGAATGCTGGCCCACAAGTCAGACCAGTGGTTGACTTCCAGTACTACCTGGGTGATCTTATGGAAGCTGATTGCCTCTTACTGAGTCTGAGTTTGTATATAAAAGTGGAGCTGGACTAGACAATCTCTTTCCTTCCATTCCTGCCTCCCCTTCCTCATGCCACCCCCGGATTCTAGTTCCTCCCTGTCTTCTCTTCTACTCCCTCTGATTTCCCCAGGTACCTGACTGGAGGTGCTTCTGAGTAGTCTTCATAGCTCCTCATAGAATCACTGTAAGAATCCCGGGATTCTCGGGAGCCCAGTGGAGGAGGTCGGACTGAATACTGGTGGACGGAGGCGTTTGGCTGGGATGTGGTGTAGTAGGGTGGTGGGATGCTGTTACTGGTCTCGCTGCGATAATCACTGTCCCGGTCATCCACAGCACTGTCTGGGTCTTCATCTGGAAAAGGTCCCAAATGGGGAGGGAGGGATGCAGAAAGGAAAAGGGTGAAGGACCAGGAGGTGGGATGCAGGGTTGTCCCCAATAGACAACCCAACCTCCTCCCTTCCAGGCACCATGGGTGGTACCAAAATGCCTTTGATCCCAAAAAGTAATTGTGAATTTAGGGGTACTCCCCCAAGATCTAGGGTGTCCCCAATGCCAGTTGCTTTCTTCCCCTCTGTCTCTATACTAAGTAAGGTTAAGTATTCTCATGCAAATCAAAGAAGGTTGTCTTTAATGTGAGATGCGGCATGTGACTCCCTATGTGGGAGAGACTGTAAAAGGAAGATTGGAGGGAGCAAGAGACGGTCAGCTGGGCTATTGTGATGCTTGAGGAATGGAGCTGTATGGGCCTTGAGTAAAACAAGGGGCAAAGAGAAAGGAATAAAAAGAGGTGATAGAGAGATCCATGATGGCAGACGGGAAGTGTAAAGGTTTGGAACACGGTCCATAGAAAATGGATGGTCCAAGTTGAAGAGAGGAAGAAGGGAGGAGACAGGACACAGGATATTAGGGCATTATATGGGAGGCAGAGGTACCTTCAGACTTGAGGTCAATAGAAATACTCCCAGGGCTTAAGTAGGCCTAGAGAAGGAAGTATGGAGGACTGGTTTATCAGATTCCAAGTGGGCCGTGAGGAGATGTAGGTGGCATGGTGCCAGCTCCACCTGCCTTACTCTTTTCCAGAACCAACTATCTATCCCCAGTGGTATTGAGGCTACAAAGTGCCTTCTGGGGTGGCCAGGCCCAATCTGTGGTGCAATGTCAAGGTTGCCTCCTCAGCCTTGGGCTCACCTATCACCCCTTGGTGATACTCCTTCAGAGATATAGTGACCACTGGCTGGGATGACCCATTGGCTGGGATGTTTTTCTGGAAGCAGGAGGAGAATATGTAGAGAACTGGGGTGGGAAGGGGTTTGAGGGCACAGAGTGGGGAGAAGGCTGTGGACAAAGCAGAAGTTCAGGACATAGGACCACTGGAATAATGTTCATCTAGATGCCCATCCATCACTCCAGAACTGTGGGATAGCTGAGGGTCCCCGATAACCACCCCCACAGCCCTGCCACCATCATAGCTTCACATCTGGACCCTTTTCACACAATAGCATAATGGTAGAGTGAGGGAAAAAACTTAGGGATCATCTAGTGACTAGATGATCTAGTTTAGACTAGAATATTATTCTAGTCCAACTCTTTCATTTTACAGATAGGGAAACTGAGGCCCAGAGAGGAGAAGACTTGTCCAGAGTTACACTCATCCCTCTCCCCCACAAGAGGAAGGGGAAGAGAAGGAGGGGGAAGGAGAGAATCAACAAGGGAATAGGTGACAGGTAGGGGAAAAGATATGGGATTGGACATGGGGTCAGAGGGTAGGGAGAGACTTGGGCAGAGGTGGAGGTCCTGAAGGTCCCTAAGGGGGTGCATGTTGGCATCTAGTCCCATCCAATCCCAAATTGCAACCCTCATTACCAGAATGAAGCCTTACGGGGGCTCCAAGATTAGCCCCAAATTCCCACATTCTTCCTCTGCTCATGAGGTGACATAGAGACACCTCTCTTGCCACCACCAGGGGAGGCCAACCAGAGACTGAAGGATGAGAGGGAAAAGGGGCAGGGGAAAGGCCGGGATGTGCCAGGCTGACTATCCCCACGTTCCCCATAGTTCTCTTCAGGGGTTGGGTAGGGGAAGGGAGGGGGAACATGGTCAGGGGAGCCATACGCCCCCATTCCGCCCCCTCACACTGGACAAATCGCCGGCTGAGTACTTACTCTGCTGTTCCCCCCAGCCAAAATAACTCCAGTTGCCTACAAAGAAAAGGGGCAGAGAGAATAAAGATGGGCAAGGACCTGAGGCAGTGGGCATGGAAGAGGGCACAGGACAGGGAACAGGGGCTGAATTGTGAGCACCCTCTGGACACCTGCTCTCTTCCTCCCCCATTGTTTCCAGTCCACCTCCCTCTCTTCGTCACTGCCTCCTGGCCCTCAACCCAAAGCAGTTTAGAATTTTACAGTCGAAAGCAAACTTTTAGTCCAGCTTCCCTCCCCCACATTGGAAAAGAATGGGACCAGGAGGGAAGGACAGGGGAAGGGGAAAATTGGGGAGGAGCTAGTGGGGTGGGGAAGAGGTGAGGGAGGAATCAGAGAAAAGGTGGAGGCATACGGAGCATCTTCTGAAGGTTGTGCTAAAGTAGCAGGTGTGACCCAAGTCATGAGCTAAGTTAGGGGAAGAGAGAACACTGCCCAGAAGGACACTCCCCAGCAGTGTGGGAACTATTTGGATTTCTGGTGCTAGGCACATAGTAAATGCTTAATAAGTGGGGCTTTTCACACATGCATCCAGCTTCATAGGCCAGGAGCTTAAGGTGTGAGAAGTGGAGGTTTTATACAGTGAGTGAAGATTTCTTCTGATTTATTTCATTGGAGAGAATCCTCTTCCTGACCTGTCTCCCACCAGTCGGTCTGGGTTTGGGTTTTTTGGTTGGGTTTTTTTGGGTGTGGGCCAGGGGATATTGATGGGATTGATAATAATAAGATAATAATAATAGATTACATTTGTGTAATTCTTTAAGGTTTGCATACATTTACTCATTTGAGCCTTCCAGTAACCTTGTGAGGCAGATGCTATTTCAATCCCTGTTTTCCAGATGAGGAATCTGAGTCTGGGAGAAGTTAGGTGACTTGTCCATGTTCATGTGACAGGCTTTGAACCCTGACCTTCCCCAACTAATGTCTGTGGGACGTGCGATGCCACCTCGGGGCTCCCCATATGTCACTCAGACTACTCAGTCACTCAGACAGAATGTGCGCATCCATGAAGGATACAGTAGTGGAGGTGGTAGGTGTGCACAGAGGCACAATGATGGTGCTCCTCATTGAAACAGGTCTCCTGCTCATTTTCTTGGGAGGGAGGGGATCAGGGAGAGGAGCCTGTATCTTAAAGGAGGAAGTGGCCAGTCTGCCCACATCCCTCAGATGGGGGGCATTCACACACTAAGAGTAAAACTTTCTAGGTCCTAGGATCATAGCGTTAGAGCCTTTGAGTCCAATTGCCTCATTCTGCAGATGGGGAAACTGAGGCAAGCAGAGGTGAAGTGACTTGTTCAAGGTCACACAGCTAGGCAGGATTTGAACTCAGAGCTTCCTGACACCAAGTCCAGCACTCTAAGCACTGGGATACCCAGCTGTCACTTGACAATTCACAAAGTGAATTACATACGTCTTCTCTACTCTGTAAAGGAGGCCTGGTAGGGATTTTCATGTCTGTTTTAGAGATGGGTAAAAATGAGACTGAAAAAAAAGAAGTGATTCACTCAAGGTTACTTGACATGTTAATGGTTGAACCAGGACTGGATTCTTGGCCTTTGGGTACATCATATAGTGTAGATGTCCAAAAAAGTCCCAAATACTGGGACACTAAGTGAGGAAGTCATAGGATCATAGATTTTTTTTTGGCAGGGAGAAAGGCAAAGCAATTGGGGTTAAGAGACTTGTCCAAGGTCACACAGCTAATAAGTGTCAAGCATCTGAGGCTGGATTTGAACTCAGGTCCTCCTGACTCCAGGGTGGGTCCTCTATTCACTGCACCACCCAGCCGCCCCAGGATCACAGAAGGAGAGATGGGAAGGACCATAGAGGCCAAGTCCAGCACCCTCATTGAATAGATGTAAAGGCCCATTTCACACAGGTAGTAAGCGTCTGAGGCAAGGGTCATACTCAGCTCTTGCTTGACTCCAAGCCCAACCTTCTAGCCATGATGACGTCTCAGTTTAGAACAAGAAGGTACCTTGGAGTTCAGGCGGTAGAGCCCTCTCCTTTTACAGGTGAGGAAATCGAGGCAAAGAGAAGTTACGGGATTTGCTATAAGTCATATAGCTAATAAGTTGCAGGGTGAAATTTGAACCAAGCTCCTGTACCTGAGACACAGAGCTCCTATGCCCTGTGACAAGTTGCCTCGCCTACAGGCTAACTCTGAGCCTGATTCCAGCACCACATCAATGAGAAAAACTGCCCTAGCTCCCAGAAGTTAGTGATGCCAGGCATGCCTACTCTCCCTGGCACTTGGATTCAAGCCAGGACTTGGACAGAGAATCCTGAGAGTCAGATTTGGCTTTGGCCCTGGGTTTTCAGGGGAAGAGTCCTACTGCCTGAGCTTTTACTTGTCAGAAGCTGTCCTGGTCCAGGTGCTATTCTTCTCATCCACTGGCCCTGGACTGTTGTGTACCCGGTTGGATGGGGCAGCCTTGAGTGGGTAGGGCATGGTTGGAGTTTCATCCTAGCATCAAAGCTGAGCTGAGATCTTGGATATTAGGGAAATATATCTATTCTTAATCCATCAGATTCCTTGCCCAGCCAACCAGCTGTTTGTAAGCATTAGCTTCAGCAGGTTCACCCTGATTGGTTCCTTACTAGGACAAGAGGGGTCCAAAGGCAACTGAATGTGACAGTGGAATCTGTGGAGCTGTTCTCCTGGTGGGTCTTCTTAGTTCCTGTAGTTCTCTTTGTTGCTAACTAATGCTAACCTGAGCATTTGACCAAGTAGGTGGCTGAGGAGGAAAGAGGAAAACATAGATCTCTTCCATACCTTCTTGGGATTCCAAATCTTACCCAATTCCCAACCTAATTCCACCTGCCAAAATGGTGAGCAGTTTCTCTGCTTATGATCCCAACATTCTCTATCCCAACTCCCTGCTCTTTCCCCTTTGCAGGACCTAGAGCAGGTCCCCATATTAAAAAAAATCCCTCATGTCTGAAGAGTGCTTTCAATTCCCCAAAGAATTTCAAAGTTCTAATTTCATTTGATTCCCACCATAAGTTGGGAAGTCAGCAGAGATTATTCTATTCATTTGACAGACGAGACAGCTGAGGCACAGAGAGGTTGAATATGGGTCTTGCCCAAGGATATACAATGAGTTAGTGGCAGAACTGGGTCTAATAAACATAAAAATGGTCCCCACATTATTATAGTGCACTCTGGTTTATTGGATACTTGGGATCCCAGGTCTCCTTGTTCCTAGCCCTGCCTCTTTCCACTAGATTGTTCTTCTGGCTTCTGAGTAACTAGCCATTTCCCCTTCCAACTCTTTCCCTCAATCCACCCCAGGCACACATAGAGTGGGGATGGGGTGGTAGGGATGATGGATGATGAGGAGATATGTGAAAGTGAGAAGGAGGATAGGATAAGGACAGAAGGGAATAGGAGCCAAGGAGAGAAGGGCCTTAAGGAATAAGTCAGGGTCAGGGCTCTGGAAGAGGTCAGGGGTTGCTAGAAATGAGGGATAACTCTATTGGTGAAATGTTTCCCCCAAACAGAAAACTTGAATCTGGTGGTGTATAAATTCCAGACCAGGTAAGTAGAACTGGGAATTTAAAGGTAGAAGTCATTAGTGATCTACTGGGTTGTTTTATTATTTTATCTTATTTTTACCTCAGAGAAGTGGGTCCCATAGGATCTGCAAGGGGAATCAGACCTGAGTAAGCCTAACTTCTTGGAATGTGAAGACACAGCACCTCAGGGGACACCAGGAAGGATCAAAGCCAAGAACTATATCTCAGAAGACACCCAAGACCCAAATCTCAGGTGGTATCAGACCCAGGCAATAAGGCAGTGAGAGGATGTGCTACTCCCACTAGTGCCTCTGCCCCAGGGAAGGACCCCATTGTTTAGGGTCACGAAAGGGAAAGAGCAGTACTTACAACACTGGGAGCTGGGGACTGGAAGAGGCTTGTCCTGTTCTTCTTGGAATGAATACTGAAGGGAGAAGAGACAATGGGAGAAGGAAGTTCAGGGGAGGGTGGAGGACACTAGGCAGCCCTAAATCAGAAATGTGGAGCCCAGGTATCCCATCGCCTACCCAACCACAGGTCTGTCCTACCCCCACTCTCCTCCACCAAGAAAAAGAATCTGGTCACCCAGTAGACTTAAGGAACTGCTCACACAGTAACCAGAGATAGCCATGTGTTGGGGCAAACAATTTGGGTAACATGCCCATGTCTACTCACATCATCCTGGTCCCTCATAGCATTCAACTGCTCCAGCTTCTTTGCCCAATATCGAGCTTCCTCCTCAGGGATGTCTGAAAACCAAATCCACATCTTTCAGCCCAGCAGGAAGTCCCGAGTCCCTGAACCTCCCATAGGACATGTATTGAAGTATGGGAGAGAAAAATAGGTTGTCCCAAAACAATGGCTGGTAGGGAGGGATGCAAGAAGAGAAGGGAGAAAGATGGGGAGAGAATGAAGAGAGGAGGGAGGAGAGGAAGAAAAGAGAAGTGAGAGGGAGTAGAAGGCTGCTTCATCTACAGGTACTCTTAGTGATGGATGGCCAATTAAAGAGGCAATTCATGATTAGGAGCAGCTCGTCATTGGCATTAATTAAACAGCAGCATGGCAGCAAATTTAGTTCCTGGAAGGTTTGAACAGGAAAGGCTTGGAGCATCCCTTTGGTCTTCCCTTCTCTTCCGTCTTCTCCACGCTTCTCCTTTTCTTTCTTCTTTCTTCTTTCTTCTTCTTCTTCTTCTTCTTCTTCTTCTTCTTCTTCTTCTTCTTCTTCTTCCTCTTCTTCTTCTTCTTCCTCTTCTTCTTCTTCTTCTTCTTCTTCTTCTTCTTCTTCTTCTTCTTCTTCCTCTTCTTCTTCTTCTTCTTCTTCTTCTTCTTCTTCTTCTTCTTCTTCTTCTTCTTCTTCCTCTTCTTCTTTCCTCTCTCTCTCTCTCTCTCTCTCTCTCTCTCTCTCTCTCTCTCTCTCCACTGGAAGATTTTGCTGAAAGAGCATAAGCTCGGGAAGATCCTACTAAACTGGAAAGACTCTGGGTATGGTCCTAACAACAGGCTATCCAATCCAAGGACTGGCCCAAATTAGTACAGAGACTCACATTACCAGGACGTTGGTTATTAGAGGATGAATTCTTTGGACATGGAAAAACATTAGAGCAGATAAAAATAGAAAATTGTCTTTGGTTTTATTCTATAGTGACTGGAGTAGAGTGGTTGAAAAGAAGGTAGAAGATGCTAAGAACTTTGCCATTTTTAGGCTGTCTACAAAACATCAGTTTAAACACCAATACCCTAAATGTAAGATCTTTATGCAATGACCAGTGAATTGACCTGGAACAACTGAACCTCATCCACACTTACATTCTTTTTTTTTTTTTGGTAGGGGCAATTGGGGTTGTGACTTGCCCAAGGTCACAGGCTAGTAATTGTTAAGTGTCTGAAGCTAGATTTGAACTCAAGTTCTCCTGACTCCAAGGCCACTGCACCACCTAGCCGCCCCACATGCTTACATTCTTCCTGCAAAATTGGAAAGCATCAAGAAATTGCAGCTAAATGGAAGTCTGGCTCTCAAGTTCCCCTCAGAGAGGTAAATAAAGTAACTAGTGGAGGTGATTTCATAAGGCACCCAAGGATAAGAAAGATCATTTCATGGCATGCTTAGTCACTTCATGTTACAGTGCTTATGATGAGCATAGTCAAAGAGACCAACAGAGATGGCTGCGGCAATTATAGCCATAAGATAAACTATTGTCTCTTAAGTTATCTTCCAAAAACAGATACCCATAATCCTGTGTTCTTATAATCTTCCAAAAATGAAAAACAAATAAAGCTATTGGGTCTAATTATCATTATTTCTTAGAAAAGTTTAATAAATACCAGTCACCACAACTAGGAGGCTGAAAGAACCCAGAAAGCAATTCAGTAAACGCTGATCTTGTACAGCCAGAGAAGTGTAAAAAGCAAAGGCCACACCGCTTTAGAGTACCACTTAACTCATTTGGAAAACATCACATTATCATTATTTCTTAGATTAATTAATAAATTAATAATATTAATTAATTAAATAATTAAATTATGAATGAATTAATAAATACCAAACAGTCACCATAACTAGGAGTCTGAAGGAACCCAGAAAGCAATTCAGTAAACGCTGATCTCAGCCAGCCAGAGAGATGTAAAAAGTAAAGGCCACACCTCTTTAGAGTGCCACTTACTCATTTGGAAAACATCACAGAAAAGGAGGGTGAAAGATTTTTCACAGTATTGCCTTACAGAAGAGTTAAAAGTAATGAATGGGAAAACAAGGTTCCAAATAATTGGTGTAGGATCCAACAAAGCCCCCAAATCTTGACAATATTTATAGCTGAAATGGGGAAAGTCAACAATAGATACGAAATGTAGCACTTGCCAGTGTTTCTATATAACTTATTTTCATCCTAAATAACAGCAGAATCACCATATATAGATTCTACCGCATCAGGACTCAATATGGAAGTAGAATTGGCACTGAAGAAGTGAGAACAGCTTTATCTAACCAAATGTACAAGAAGTCCATATGGAGGTGATATTTTTAAAGGCATAAAAGAATCAGTTTTGAGGATATTGCAAAGGTGAAGAATTTCTAAAAGAATGAAAAAAACCCCATGGACAGCATTATTACTAAAGAGAAGTTGACTGAAAAGATACTAGTAACTGTAAATCAATACTTTCTTTCCCATCTACATAAAAACTTTGTGAGAATGATCTAGATAGGTGTTGAGAGTATCCTACATGAAAATATAAGAGGAATAGTAGGTTTCCACAATCAAATTTCCATATCATACCACATCTTCATAGCCACACAAGGAAAGGTACTTTTGTTGTTGCTAAGTCATGTCCTATTTAGTATTTTCTTGGCAAAGATACTTGGGTGGTTTGCCATTTCCTTCATCAGCTCACTTGACAGAAAACTGAGGCAAACAAGGTTAAGTGACTTGCCAAGGGTCATACAACCAGCAAGTGTCTGAAGATGCATTCGAACTCAGGAAGATGAGTGTTTCTGACTCCAAGCCCAGAACTCTGTCTACTGCCCCACCTAACTACTCAATGGAAAGTATAGAAAATACAAAATCCAATTGTGTTTACTGTTCATCAATTAACCCCCCAAAATAAATAAAAACATTTGATTGAATAGAACAAAATTGGTACAAAGTATTTCACAGGCATAGGTTAAGACTATACAAGAGTCCATGAGAGATGCAATCACAGACGTAACTTTGTTCAATAATTCTCTGAATATCAGCAGGTCCTTAATAAGTGTTTGTTGAATTATAACAACCCACATTTATATAGAACTATAAGGTTTTCAAAGTGCCTTTTTCACAACAAGAACTGTTAGGTTTTAAAAATATCTGTATTCAATATTAGTATCAGTGATATCTCAATATCACTGGATGGGGAGCTCATTATTTCCTAGCAATACAAGTTGACTTTCTGCAAGTAGGAGAATCCATTCTGGGACAGGAAGAGGAATGCTTTCTTTGATGTTCTGCATATTTAGGGAAAGAGGCCAAGTCTGTCTATCAGCGATGGTGAAGCTATAGGCCAACTTGCAGAACTCTACTAAAGCTCAGAATTTCTTAGTTCTATCTCAAGGTGAAAAGATGAAGGGATGGGTCTGGCTTAGGAAGAAGGGTTCAGAATGTTCCTGAGATAAGAGAGATTCTTACAGAATCTCAGCATCTAAGAGAGAAAGAACCTTATAGGTCATACAGACCAATCGATACCTGAATGGTAATCATTACTATCACATTCCTGAGAAGTAGTTACTCACTTTCTACTTGAAAGTCTTGAATAACAGAAAACTCACTACCCCTAAAAGGTTCCCATTCCCAGCTCTAATTGTGAAGAAGTTTTTTCCTTATATTGAGTTTGAATGGACTTTTAACAATTTCTCCTCATTTTATTCTCTGAGGTAAAGGCCAGCAAGACTTGGAAATACTTGAAGAGAATAATCATGTCCCTCTAAACTTTTCTTCAGGCTAAACATTCCCTGTTTCTTCACCTTATGCTCATATTTCAAGGTTTCCAATTCCTTTCCTTTCTTGGTCTTCCCATCTCTGGACACATTCTAGCTCATCAATAACCTGCCTAAAATGTGATATGCAGAATAGCACACGATGTCCATGTATGGTATGATTTGAGCAGAGAACAATGGGTACCTTCACCTTCTTCATTCTGGACATCACACCTTTTTAATGGCAGAATATGATAACATAGGGCAGTTAGTTGGTGCAGTGAGTAGAGTACTGAGACTGGAGTCAGGAAAATATGAGTTCAAATCTGACCTCAGACACTTACTAGCTGTATGAACTTGGGCGAGTCACTTAACCCTGTTTGCCTCAGTTTCCTCTTCTGTAAAATGAGCTGGAGAAGGAAATGGTGAACCACTCCAGTATGTTTGCCAAGAAAACCTCAGATGGGGTCATGGAAATTTGGACACAACTGAAATGACTCATTAGTGACAAAGAATAACATTAACTGAAGACCACCTCATGATGTTGTTGAGACATATTGAGCTTAGAATCTATTTGAAAGGACTCGTTATTATCCTTAGCATTCACCACCATTCTTAGGTCATTCTGGGATTTCACATGGCTAACACTACCCTTAAAGGATCACAACATGCTTTGTACTCATTTTTTATCACTTGTCCTTGGTTTCTTCTTCAGGTGTCCTTTAAATCTCAGAGGAGGATGAACTTTCAGTGTAGTCATAGTGGTCTCAAGGCCATTCACTCTGTTCTTCTGTATTAGAGTCATTTGATTTTATAGGATCAGAATTTCTTTCTTGAAAACAATCTCATCATTCTTGAACTGACTTCCCCTGCAGAATCTTATAATACTGCTTGTCCTTTCTCTGAATTCTGAAATCCATCCTCTCAAACAGAGGAAACACACCAGACAATGCCCTCCTTCATGTATCGCAAATTCTAACATTCTCTCAATCTCTACTTTGGCTTCCAGGTGCCTCCTTATTGGTTAGAATCAAGTCCACGTTCCTGTTTTCAGCTATCCAATTGTTAGTGGAGAACTTTAGCAGGTGGTCAGATGGTTGAAGTCGGTCATCACAGTTATATAACTCTTCCTTGTGATCTGTTTCTAGAAATAATCATCCATTTCTTCCTTCTGGCCAAGCAGTCTATAATATGCTCTTATTATAATATCATGTCTGTTCTCTGTCCATTGATCCTCAACCGATGCCCTCCATTATACTTTCTGCGTTTTGGCTCATGGGTGTCCACATAGCAGCATGTATTCTTGACATAAAATGCTAGACATAAATTCTAGATTGCTAGAATCAGATTCTAGCAAGTCTCAGAGAGGAGAAAAAGGGTTCAGAGTAGAGCTTGGGGAAAGCTCTGGGAACTCTCATTTGTCTGTTAGGTTCTGCCTCCAGCACTTACCCAAGGGCAGTTCAAAGCGTGTGTCCAGGAGAATGCGATGGAAGGTGGGGTCCTTGGTACCACAGATCTCATTGTCTGTCATGATTACTTGAGAGTCCAGGGTGAGCCATTCACCTGGGCCTTCCTGAGAAAGGGAACCCCATCAAATCCAGAAGTGGTCAGAGAAAGAAGGGGATTAGGGGAGAAAAGAGAACATCAAAAGGTTAAAACCAGTACCAGGGGAAAATATTCCTGGAGGAGGCAGGCAGTATGGCAAGCATCCTTGTACTCCTTCCTCAGCTAATGTTCCACTGTGCACTATTTCAACCAGTTTCATCTTCTGAGACATACCCCTTGTACCTCACATATCCCTTTGTTTGCAGCTCCCTACTGCATGTATCATGTAGCCACTAGACATTCAAAATACAATGTTATTCTATGAAAACCACTGCAGCTCTTTGGGAGATCACAGCAGTATTAGGCCTCTGGGTCAAAGTGATGCAATTGAGGCCAGGAAAAAGAACAGAACAGGCACTGTGTATCACTCAAAGAGCAAAAACTACACCACCAGCCTATCCTGGTCTACCTTGAGAAAAGGGGAGCATTCCATAAGAAAGATGAGCCAGGAACTATGCACACAGCTCTAGGATACCTCCTTCAGGAAGTCTGCTGATGAGGCCTGGCCCTGCTCCCAGACCTGCCGGCATCACCTTTGACTACTCCCTCCTCCTACTATCCTGCCTCCTTCCCCCTCCTCTTTTTTGGAGGGGGAAAGGCAAGGCAATTGGGATTAAGACTCAGTGGCTCTCAACCTGTGGGTCACAACCCCTTTGGGGGTCGAATGACCCTTTCATGGTCACCTAAGACCATGGGAGAACACATATTTCCAGTGGTCGTAGGAACCAAGACACCACTCCTCTATCCATCTCCAGGTGGGTCTGCCCACATGCAGATACACCCACGTATGAGTGCTAAAGGGTCATGGCATTAGGAAGGTTGAGAACCACTGGATTAAGTGATTTGCCCAAGGTCACACAGGTAAAGTGTCAAGTGCCTAAAGATGAATCAGGGTCAGTGCTCTATTCACTTCACCACCTAGCTGCCCCTCCTTCTCCCCTTTTGAACACTTATTCCATCTCTGAAGGCAGTGCATGGCTCTTTGCTCCTGCCCATCCCCCATCCCATGTGCTCACCTCATTAGATTGTCGAATGGTCCGGAGGGGGATCCATACAGTGCCCACCATGGTGTCCCAGATGAGCCCTTTATTCCAAACTTCCACTGTCAGGCCAAGGTCCAGGCGATTAATTTCACTGGCAAAAGAGGTAGAAGGACAGGGGGAGAGCAGTCATTCATAGATCTGTGGCCAGAAATGACACCATAAGGTAGTTCAGAGGTACACTGAATAAAGTATCAGAGTTGGAGTCAGGTGGACCTACACTTACCAGCTGTGTGTCTCTGGGCAGGTCACCTATACTCTATAAACTTCAATTACCTCAACTGTCAAATGGGGGTGATAATAGCACTTATCACAGTGGCTAAAGTGCTGGGTCTGGAGTCAGGAAGACCTCAGTTTGGGCAAGTCACTTAACTGTGTGTGTGTATGTATGTGTGTGAATATGTAAATTTTGAAAACTTTAAAGTGCCAGTTCAATGTTAGCTTTTAGTATTACTATTTTGGGCTGGAGGGGACATTAGAGATCATTGAGCTAGGCAGCTATCTTTCTACTCTCCCCTCCCCAACCCCAGTTACCCATAACCCAACAGGGCACTAGAGAGCCTGGCAGAACAAGTACTTTGGAGCTTCCTCTTCCTCTAACCATTTTGTCTCTTCCCCCATCCTAGATAATGGACCCAGAAGGAGCCACCGGGTACAATGGACAGAATGCTGTACTTGGAGTCAGAAAGAACTGAGTTCAAATCCAGTCTCAGACACTAACTAGCTTTGTGACCCTAGGTAAGTCACTTACTTCTCTCAGTCTCTGTACAATGGGTATAATATCACCTATCTCAAAAGGTTATGTGGATCAAATGAGCTTACATGTAAAGAACTTTGCAAACTGTAAAATGTTATAAATGATAGTAACTGTAATTAATACTGTTGTTGTTAAGCTGACACTTATGCCCACCACCAGAGGAAGGAACTCAGAATCCCCACTCCCTCCTCTAGACTCCACCTCACAAACATGGCTATTCATACCATTTGGATGAGCCAAATACAATCTTTTGAATAAGATGGATGACTTCTGGGCCTTATCACCTGTCCTTTAACTGCATACTAAAACTTTCCATTTGTCCTGAAGCTGAAGTATCTTATACGAGCTGTCTCCTCTGCACCCCGATTGCCGACTCCCAATTAGATCAATGAGGTCCTTGGAAGCAGGGACTTGACTCTGTCTATTTGGATCCTTGGTACCTGGCACATAGTAAGGACTATATAAATGCTTTCTTATTCAGTCATTCATTTACTTAATAAATGCTTGTTGAATTGAGTGGAACTGAATTTTCTTACTCTGTTCCTCATGCCTGAAATCTCTTTGTCTCTGTCTCTGTCTTTGTTTCTCTCTGTCTCTGTCTTTGTCACTGTCTGTCTGTCTGTCTGTCTCTCTCTGTGTCTCCCCCCTGTTAACTCCTACCCATCCTTAAAAGACAAACTCGAATGCTATTACCTCCCAGAGGAAGAACCTGGCTGATAATGACATTCCCCCTTGTACCTCATATAGCCCTTTATTTAAAACTCCCTACTGTATGTATATCATGGAATATTTCATTCTCCAACTACCTGTGTTTGCTTTTTCGTCTTCCACCAGGTGGTGAACTCCATAAAAACAGAGTCTTAGCCTTAACAAAACCTGAAATCTTGCCCAGGCCTGAGCACAGGAGGGCTCTTGGTACACTATAGACCCCAAAGAAATATTTCTGAATTTGTTGTTGCACGTCATTCCACTTCGCCCTCAAGACTGTCTCTAGTTAGGAGCTTCCCAGTGACCCTTCCCCCTCTCCATCCTTAGCCTCTCCCACTCCTCAGATCCTGGGCCCTGGACTCAAGCCAGCTCTGTGCAACATCCAAGGGGAGAGGGTCATGACTTGGAGAAAAGAGTGCTGGGCTGTGAGTCGGGAGATCTGGGTTTGAGTTCTGGCAACCTTAGCTTCTACTTTCAGAGCCTCAATTTCATCTTCTGGAAAATGGGATTGATGACCTTTGCAGCACCCACCTCACAAAGCGCCTATGAGTAAAGAGTTTTGTAAACTGTAGAGGACGAACAATGAGGCAACAGCATTAATCTCACATTTGTGACCGACTTGTTTTATAATGGCTAACATTCACATAGTGCTTTAAGGTTTACAAATACCACTTCATCCGATCCTCACAACTACCCTGGGAGGTAGGGGCTATTAGTGTCCCCACTTTACAGGTGAGAAAACTGAGGCAGACAGAGGTTAAGGGGCACACAAGTGTTTGAGGCTGAATTTGAACTCAGGTCTTCCTGACTCTAAGTTCAGTGCTCTATCACCTGTGCCACCAAGATGGTTAGCTGTATGACTTTGACCAAGGAAGCCATTCTGCCTGAGTTTCAGTTTCTTTCTGTAAACAGAGAGGATTGGATGATGATGATGATGATCTCTAATGCCCCTTCCAGTTCAAATCCCATGAACTTATGAATGTAGCTGTATGACCTTGGGCAAGTCAGCTGCGGAGCCTCATTTTCCTCGTTTGTAAAATGGGAATAATAATGGTTAGGTTCCCTTCCTCACAAGGTTGTTGTGAGGAAAATACTTGCTATCCTTTAACCTACTCTAGAAATGCAAGTTATCATTACTGTGGCTTCTCTCTTGGAAAGGGGATTGATTATATATTGATATGGGTATGTGACCCCACTCACTCATCAATTTGAGACCCCAGGAAAATAGTAGGGGCTAAAAAAAACCAATGACAAACATCAGAACCAGTTCCAGAGATGACAAGGGGTGAGGATTTATGCCCAGGGACCTCTGGGAACTATCCTTTATGGGAACTTAAACAGAGCAAGCTAATGAATCTGATTGAATGAGGAAGATGCAGGGCTAAGATTTTCATGTCCCAAGCCTGCAATCTCTGACTTTCCAGTTCAGAATTCTTGGTTTGCTTTTCTCTGGATTTTCCCTTTAGTGACTAGTAAAATAATAAGATTGGGAACTAGAAGAGGCCTTATAGGGAATCTAGTCCAACTCCACCTTCAATTGATAGGTAAGAAAACTAAGGCTTAGAGAAAGAAAGGGATTTTATCAAAGGCACTTTAATGAGTCAGGAGAAGGGCCTTTGTGATGAAAAAAAAAGCCTAACCAGCTTTCATCTTGCATGAAGTGAGGTGATGAAAGAAATAAAATTGTCCACACCAAGGCCAGAGATCTGGACAAATCTGGTACCTTAACAGCAAGGTAGGACAGATGGCTGTAGGAGGTAGGGACAAGAATAATCCTAGCGACTCTGAGGAGCTGGCTGTCTGGGAGTGGGGTGGGAAGAGGGGAGGGAAACCTAAATGATTGAGTCTGGTGAATGCTGGCCCAGCTTTGTACTTGGCAGTTTTCTTTACAGACTGAAAAATAGAGGCCCAAGTAGCTGAATAATGTGGTGCAGTGAAAAGAGCAATGTGTCTAAGGTCAGACAACCCAAGTGTGAGTCCCAGCTCTACCAGTGAGTCACTTGGTGACATTGGGCAAGTCACTTCCCCATGTGAATCTCAGCTTGCCCACCTGTGAAATGGGGATAAGAATCCCTACTCTACTAACCTCTCAGGGGTATTTGAGGCCCAAATGAAAGAATGGATGGAGAAAAGCTTTGTAAACTGAAAAATCCTCTATAAAGTATTATGTATATTTGAGTGCTCTGAGTCAGCTTCTGCAGCCCTTCCCAGCTGCTGGCCTAGAATAGATAGGCTAGGGTGATTACCAGGGTGCTACAGATACTCACAACATGAAATCCTGCTCCCAGCATGGCAGGTTCCCCCGCACCGCGATGGTGGTGCTCTTAACATTCTGCACCTTCAGGGTCACGTAGGTATTGAATTTTTCTGGGGGAAGATAGCAGGCAGAATTAAAAGGTTGTTGGGGCTGGGCCCACTGAGCCTCTCTGACCTTCCCTTGGTGGCTCCAATTTTTCAACATTAAGACCTCCCTAAACCACCCCCAGACCAACCCCAAACAGACTTTGGGTATGGGGAAAGCATTAAGAATACAGGCAATCTTCACTCCCATGTCCTCAGACCCCTGTAAACAGTCTCTGTTCAATTAATAGAAGCAAAACATGTTGTATTGCCTAAGATTCTGCCCCCTTGTAGAATCATAGTCTCAGAGTCGGGCACCTGGTCCCACCTGAATCTGAGTAAGATTCTGAATCTGACATCTACAAGATGTCAGAAGAGTAGTCAACCAGCCTCAATTTAAAGACCTCCAGTGGCAGGAAATTCATTACAAATCAAGGCAGACCACTTCACTTTTGGATCGGTCTTTGTTATGAAGTTTTCTCTCACACTGAACCAAAATCAGTCTCCCTGCAACTTTCTTCCACTGGTACTAGATCTACCCTCTATGGAAAAGAAGTACACATCTTCCCCTCAAGTCAACATCCTCCTTCCCAACTGAGACTTGATGTGTCTCCTCCAATGAGACACTTTTGTTACAAAAGATTTGGGGAGGGTTAGAGGAGAGATGAGCTGCCTCTCTTCTCCTTCCCCATTTCCTAAGCCTAAACATTGAGTTTCCAAATGAAAAGGCATTCACATACATGCCCATCCCACTCTATCATAACAAAAAACAAGTGGGGGTCACTTACCTTGAGCACCATCAAACTTGGCTTTTTTGACTGTGAAAGAGACAGAGCGAAGGAAAGGCAAAGAGAGGGAGAGATGGGGAGAGGAAAAAACATGGAGATGAAATGACAGGAAGAGAAATGAAGATGAGAAGACAGGTAGAGGGAAAGATGATGAGAGGAAGAGATGAAAGATATGAGAAGAAATAAGAAAGGAGAAATAAAAGAGATAAAGGGATGGAAGGGGAGAGAGAAGTGAGGGAAGAGAGAGAGATGAGAAGAGATGGAAGGAGGGATGAAATGAGATAGGAAGGGGTATGGAAAAGGAAAATATGAGGGAGAGATGAGAAGGAGAGAGGGGAAAGGGAAAGAGGGGTGAAGGGGCAGTGTTATTGAAAAGACAGTTAATATAAGCTGAAAGCAGGAGAGATAAGGAAAAAGTAGATTAACCCTTGGCCCCAGGTGTCCCTCTCCCATCACCTCTCATGCCCCACCCTTAACTTTCCCTCTTGTGAAGAACCTGACCAGCCATCCTGAGATCTGGCCAGACTCTAAACAGAACAAAATAAGAAAGAACTAAGATAGAGACATCTTCTGTGCCCTAGACCAGAGCGAACAGGGAGGGTATGTGGGTATACAAAAGATACATGATGAAGGGCAGAGGATGATAGCAACATGTCAATAACCTAAGGGGAGAAGGGAGATTTGACCCATTTTCTCCCTTGTCTTTGGTGGAGCTTCCTGCCAATGAAGTTTATCAAAGCACCATCACTGACAGAAATATCTCCAGTGTTATCCTTTCTCTCAGGGTGGTGGGTTGTTTTGGGGAGCAGGAAAAGAAGAATCACTGGTATTCTTGTCTTGCTCAGGACTCTATGCTCTATAACAGTGATTCTCAACCTGTGGGTTATGTTCAATTTAAATACATCCTGCATATCAGATATTTACGATTCATAACAGTAGCATAACTACAGTTATGAAGTAGCAATGAAAGTAATTTTATGGTTGGGGGTCACCACAACACGAGGAACTGTATTAAAGGGTCGCAGCATTAGGAAGGTTGAGAACCACTGCTCTATACCTTTTGCCCTAGACACTTGGCCAGAGGTCCCTTTTGGGTTAGTGATACCCTGGCCAAAGCAGGCTGCCTACTTCCTACTCCTCCTCCTCAAGTCTTTCCCATCAGTGGCTGGAGAATGGAGTTTAATAGGGGGTCTGACTGGGTTAATGCAATCATTCCTGGAAAGTGTCCAGGCCCTTCTAGGGACTCCCTTCTCACTGCCAGGAACAGTTACGGAGCGGGAAATGGATGTTTTTCTGAAGGCATTAAAGTTGGGAAGCCACATAGAGAGGCTGTGAGCAAAGAGAAAAGGTTGGGGAATTTAAAGAAGAGGCCAGACAGACATCACAAAGTCAGGCTCCTGGGGTTAGACTTTGGTTAGCATCAGACCTCAGCTAGGCTCATTGAGACCAGCCCTTTGTCCCTGGAGAGTGATGATTTAACTTATCTGTCACATAAGGAGAGTAGGGTGGGGAGGTGGAAAGGGATCTTTTCTAATATTTCAAATTCTCATGGAAGTAGAGATGAAAGTAGTTTACAAAGGCAAGGAGAAGACAGTATTGGGGGAAAGGAAGACAGGATTGGGGAGAGACATGATTACAGGAAATGGAAGAAACAGAATTAAATATAAGATGAATAGACAGATAAGAACAGAGAGATGCTGGGGCAGACAAACAGAGGAAGATAGGAAGTGCAACAGGTGGCTGGAGAGAGAGATGAGCAGATACAAAGCTGGAGTGGTAGAGACTAGAGAAGGAAACAGGTGGGTGGTGGGAAGAAGAGGGAGAGAGTGTGAAGAAAGAAAGATGAAGGGGAGAGAGGAGGAAACCAGGAGCGCCAGAGAGAGGACAAAGCAAACTGTTTTCAGCACTGCATGGGGGACAGCTCCTTGACCCAACTGCTGCCAGCCTGTTGGGCTATGGTAGTGGGCTGAAGAGGAATTAAAAACCTGATTTAAGGAAAAGGGACTCAGTTTCCCCCTGTCTCTTCTTTCTAAGAGCCAGGAGGGTTGGCAGCCCAGAGTAGGACCCAGCACCAAAGGCCTGCTCTGAGTACAGGTCCAAGAAATAGAAATATGGTTTCTGGTGCAGAGCTCCCTAAACCCAGGGAATAGTCCTCATTTTTATTAGGTACAGAGCTTTGGGACTAGAGATCAGAAAACTCAAGTTCTGATTCTGCCACTAATTCATTGTATGACCTCAGGTAAGTAATTTATTCTCTTCGAGTCTCATTAATAAAATGGCTGTTCCCACTATTTGCTATTTCATTTTTTCTTTTCTTTCTTTTTTGAGGGGGGAAGGCAGGGCAATTGGGGTTAAGCAACTTGCCCAAGGTCACACAGCTAAGATGTGTGTCAAACGTCTGAGGCTAGATTTGAACTCAGGTCTTCCTGACTTCAGGGCTGGTGCTCTATTCACTGCACCACCTAGCCTCCCCTTTCCTTTTCTTTAAAAATGCTATTTATTCTGTGATTGCTAGGTGGAGCAATGGATAGAGCGCTGGGCCTGAAGTCAGGAAGATCTGAGTTCATATCCAGCCTCAGACACTATATGATCCTAGGCAAGTCATTTAATTTCTTTGCTTCAGTTTTCACAACTGTAAATAAGGGTAGTAATAGCATCTACTCACAGAGTTATTGTGAGGCTCAAATAACATAATATTTGTAAAGTGCTTAGAACAGTGACTGTAACATAATAGGCATTTAATAAATGATTGTTTCCTTCCTTCCTTCTATGGGATGGCTTTCTAGGAGTAGGAAGAGAAGGGATACTGAGAGTGATTCTGGTGATAATTATATTATAATATATATAATATAATATATATAATATATAATTATATATAATATTGTATAATTATTATAATATATTATATTATAATAAAGATCCATAAAAACCTGTTTGAAAATGTATATTAAGGTGCTATAGAGGCAAGAAAGTATTGTGCATTTGTGACAATTTTCTAGCATCATCAATTATACAACAAATTCAACGTAAGTGCCTAGTATATTCAAGAAGCTTTGTTAGGTGCCAAGGACATAAAAACAAAACCAAAGTAGACCTCTTCCTCAAGGGACTCATTAGAATTGTTTCATCCCCAGCAAATTAGGGGTAACTTTCCCTACCTATCTACAAGTTTAGTTCAGCAGGCAACTGTGGAATAGAGGGAAGAAAAGAGAAGAGACAGACTTGGTGATAGGGATGAAGACTATGAAGGAATAAAGATTCAGTGAGAGGACTGGGGTCTCACCTAGAGGGACAGGGGCTCAGAATGAGGACTGAGACTTAGAGAGAGGACAGGGGCTCAGTGAGCAGGAGGAGGATTAGATAAGGGAATTAGGGTTCAGAAAGAGGAATGGGACCTCAGTGTTAGAGATCAATGGAATGGTCATGATAACTCCTCTGGACCTGTTTCTTCATCTGTAAAACAAGGGGTTTAAAATGAAAAAATAATCTTTACTTGTTCTTCTAGGCTTAAAAAACCCCCTCTAAGATCCAATGACTTGGGCCTGTCCTAAACAACTTCCCAAACCATGACCTAAGGTCCACATGCTTCTTGCTTCTCTGCTCTTTCTTATTCCATGACCCTACCTCCTTCTATTTACCCTTCCCTTTGCTTTCCACAGACCTGGGAAAGCAGCCATTGGGCATTGTGGGCAGCCACATTCATCACTAATAAGTTCACTGCCCCTGGCCTATGACTGTAGGGCTAGCTTGAATGGGTAAGGCCAGAAGAGAAGCTCAGAGCCCTGGCAGGGCTATTGCCAGATTCAGTGGCCCCTCCCCACTGCCGCTCCCAGTCACACGCTTCAGGGCTATTTATAAAACTGAGTTGCCGCCAGAGGAGGATGTGGGTGATGCGGCCAGCCGCTGGGAGGAGGTCTGAGTTGAGAGCAGTGGGGGATGGGCTGGGAAAAAGGAAGGAGAAAGGGATGGGGAGGGGGGAGCCCAGGAGAGCCACAAGACAAGGCCCGCCCGCTGATAATGAGCAGCCTGGAGACACCTTATTATTAAATCTCATTGTAATTAGTATGGCTGTGATCCACCAGCATCCGACACCCATTTACTAATGATCAGAGACAGTGTGGTGCCTCTGAGAGAACCCTGGACTGGGTAATCAGGAGACCTGGTTTCTGGTGCTGGCTGTCACTAAATTTACTGTGTGACCTTGGCCAACCGCTTCCCCTAGCTGAGTCTCAGTCTCCCTGTCTGCAGAATGAGAACTTAGGACTTCATGCTTAATAATTGCCAACAGTCACTACTTTCTTCCACTCGCCCTCTCCACAGCTGCCAAACTGATATTCCTAAAGTGCAAGTCTCCTATTCAAGAAGCTCCAGGGGCTCACGACTACCTTGTTGATAAATGCAAACTCCTTTGTATGGCACTAAAGTCCTTCAATCAATCAGTCACCTAGCATTTATTTGTTATATGCTCTCAAAGTTTGGTTCCAACCAATATTTCTAGGCTGATTTCATCTTACTTCTCACATACTCTCAGTTCCAGCCAAACTGATCTTCTTACTCTTCTGTTACACACCATTGCCTTTCCTACCCTTGTGCCTTTCCATGGACTGTCCCTTATACCATGTCCCTCTGCCACTCTCCTCTTGGAATCCCTAGATTTAATTAAGGCTCAGTTCAAGTGAAGCCTCCTTCATGTGTCCTTTCCTGAAACTCTTCCTCCTCCCCTGACATTATATTTGTGTATTTTGGTATTTCTCTGTGTCCACATTGTTTCTCTGAAGTACAATGTTAAGTCCACCGAGGATAGGAAATGTTTCATTTTGTCACTGTATCCCCATCACCAAACATGGTACCTGGTATTTAATAACCATAAAGTCCTATTGACTTGAACAGTCAGACACAGGAGGCAACATCCCTAACCAAACATATACTACAAAAGAAAAGAATGGGGCAAATGACCAACAGCACAACTGCCTTCTGTCCTGTTCAGACCATATCTAAACTACCTTGTTTGGTTCTGAGACAGGAGGTCAGGATCTTCCTGAGGAGGGTGACCTGGATGGTTAGGGAACTTGAAACTATGTGCTGTGGTGATTAGTTAAAGAAGATGGGAATTCTAATACAAGGAAAGAAAAGATTAAAGGGGACATGATGACCATAATCATATTTGAAGAGAGAGAAAGAGATTAAGTTTGTTCTTCAGGGATGAAGGGGCAAGAACTAGCAATGACTGAAGGAAGTGGAAGAGAGGTGAATTTCAACTCCATTTAAGGAAAAACTTCCTAACAATTAGAGCTACCCAGAAGTGGAAGGAGCTGTGTCAGAAAATTAGCAAATCCCTGGAGGTCTTCAGGTGGAGGCTTTAAGACCTCTGTTCAGGGATTGTGTGGAGGCATTACTACTTAGGTATGGGTTGGGCTAGGTGGTCCCCTGAGGTCCCACTTAGCACTAACAGTCTGGAATTCTAGAATGTTGCTCACCCCAAAATCCTCTGGGCTGTTGGTGCTATTTTATTACTTACTCTGTCCTACATCCTTACCCCACAACCTGGGCAGAGGAATTGCCATGAGGCTCAGGTCTTGTGGCTTTTCCTAAGACAGAGCTCGCTTAGATCTGGGGTAGAATAAAATACGCTAGTGGGCTTCTAGCTCCTAGTGAGCTCTAGGAAGAGGCACTCCAGAGGAGGGATCATAGGGGTTGGAGTGGACTTGCTCTCTATATTCACTGGCTTGTGGGCAATTGAATTCAACAAATATTTACTAGTCACTTAATATGTTTGAAGGACAGCTAGGTGGTACAGTGGATAGAGCACTGGACTTGGAATCAGGAAGACTCAGCTTCATGAGTTCAAATGTGGTCCCAGACATTTGCTATTGGGGTGACCCTGGGCAAGTCACTTAAACCTGTTTTCCTCATCTGTAAAATGATCTGAAGAAGGAAATGGCAGACTACTCCAGTATCTTTGCCAAGAAGACCCCAAATGGGGTCAAGGGGAGTTGGGGTCATGACTAGATGACAACATGCTTGATGGCTAGTGGATGGAGGCAGCTAATGGAGTGGTGGGCTAGTGGAGTACACGGCTCAGTGGATAGAGCACTGGGTTTGGAGTCAGGCAGACCCATGTTCAAATTCATCCTGAGACACTTCCTCGCTGTGTGACCCTGGGCAAGTTGCTTAACCTCTGTTTGCCTTATCTTGCCAGTATCTTTGCCAAGAAAATCCCATGAAAAGCATGATCTTTGGGGCTGTGAAAAGTCAGACACAGCTGGATCAACTAAGCAGCAACAACAAAAATGTTTGAAGTACTACGCCAGGTACCGGCCATACAAAAGCAAAGCAATTTTGCCCCTCAGAGAGCTTATATTCTACTGAGGGAATGCAACCACATGCTGATTCGTAAATAGGAGAACTGGAGGAAGAAGAGTGCAGTAACTGGCAATGACATGAAGCTGGGAAGGGAAGCTAACACGCTGACTCGTGACCTGAAAAGAACAACATGTGGAACCGATGGAAAGGATAGGGACTGAACCTGTGATTTCACTGGTTTAGGGAACTTCCAGGTGAGGAAATGCCCTCCACCTTTGAAAGTTGGCACCTTCTCTGAAACTTATAGAATTGCCCAGAGCTCTGGGGCTGAGGTCAAATAGAAACTAGGACCACTACTCCATATACAAGGATACCTGCAGCAGCATAATGACTCAGTTTACAAATGTAGCTCTATGTGTGTTGTATTGTATTTTTCTCTAGTTTGTTAAATAGTTCTCAATTACATTTTAATCTGGTTGTCGCTGGCCTAGAGTACTGACTAATGAGTCTCATATAAGAAGACATGTAAGGAAGATAAATGTAAAGTTCTATGCACAGGTTCAAAAAACCAACTAGCCAGATAAATGATTGACAGTATTATTTCAACTGTAGTCTGCCCTAGAATATTATGCTCAGTTGTAGGTACCACAGCTTAAGTACTTTAATGAACTCATCTCTGGAGGGCAATAAAAATGATGAGGAGCCCCAAGCTGTATAAGGATCATTTAAAGGAGCTGGGGACCCCTAGTCAAGAGAAGAGAAGGCTTAGGTGGGGCATATGATGATTGTCTCTAAATATTTTAAGAATTGTTGTTTGGAAGAAGAATTAGACTTCTTGTTGAAGGGGCAGAAATGGGACCTTAGAGAAAGGTAGGTTTAGGCTTGATGTAAGAAAAATCTTCCCATTGAAGCTCTATCCACCTGCATTCTCGTCTGGTTGCAAGGCAGCTATGATCAAACCCAGAGTTAGCTGACTGTGAAGACTGAGGTTCCAGATGAATTGAGGGGGGCATGAGGGGAAAGAAGTGGTGTGAACTATTCCTTTTTAGGTAATGGGTAACTTTATTCATGTTGATATCCTCATTTATTTAGAAAGGCACTTAGTAGTAACAAGTTTTGGACTTGGAACTGGCAAAGCCCTGAGTTTGAATGGCACTTACTAGCTATGTGACCAAAATCAAATCCTTTAGCTTCAATTTCTCCTTTTAAACATATGAATAATACTGCAACCCTTAGAGGGTAGTTATGAGGAAATCAATAGGATAACCTTAAATTGCTATGTAAGTGGGAATCATTAGGATTCCTCCCACCACCACCATCCTTGAGTGAGGAAGTTCAAAATAGCAGGCTCATATGGGACTATGTGGGACATACCAAGCCTCAGCCAGGACATTTAGAGCAGGTTAGAATTGTGGCTCGATTTTTAAAAATAAGCTAAAGTATTCACCCTAGGGTGTTAAGTATGAATTGGACCCCAAAAGGACAATCCAGATTCCAAGAAAGATGACACTGGAGTATTTTTAAAGCAGTTTACTTTGTATGGCTAATAGAATAGTAGAACTGAAAAGAACCACAAATATCACCTGATCTAAAAGGGAATCCCCAATAAAACATCCTCCACAAAAGGACATCCAGCCTGAACTGGAACATTTCCAAAAATGGAGAAGTGACCACCTGACAACTCACTTCTACTCTTGGATGCTAAAAATCTAACTGCAAACTTCCCCCACGGTCCTAGTTTCACCTTCTGGGATTTAGCCAAACAAATCTAATTCTTCTCCTCATGAGAGCCCTTCAGCACTTGATGACAGCCATTAGAGCTGGCAGGAAACTTAGGGACCATCTAGCCAACCCCCAAGTCCATAAAACTGGTAGGCAGCAAAGCTGGTTCTTGAATGTAGGCCTCCTGTCTTCAACTTTAATGTTTTCCCACTATAAGTGCCTCTCCTGCCTTCACTGAAAGCCTTCTCTTCTTTAGACCAATGGTCCCATTTTCTTCAGCCGACTTTCATATGGCATGCTCTCCAGTACCCTTATAACCCTGTCACTGTCTTTTGGACACAATCCCGTTTATCAATGTCCTCCCTAAAATATGGTGCCCAGAAATGACCTCAATGGTCCAGATTGGGGATAGAGGTCTGACCAGAGCAGAAGTAGGTGGGATTATCACCTTCTTCTCTCTGGACATTCTGTTTTCATTAATGTAGCCTAATATTGCATTAGGAATTTGGGGGAGAAGAAGGAATTCCTATCTCACTGTTGAGCAGGAGTAAATGTTTAACAACTAGTTCTCCAACACATTTTAAAGTTCAATATGCATTAAAATCTTCCCAATAACTTTCTTAAGTCTAGACCAGAGCGTCCCAAACTTATTTGGCCTACTGCCCCTTTAAAAAAAATTACTCAGTACCTCACTCCATAACTTTAACTTTTAAAAAAAAAATTGCGACACTTCAAAAAATATAAAAATTTTTCAAAGATGGTGCATCTTAAATTTAATAATTTATTATAAATTTATAGGGGTTTTCCTGCATTGAAATTTTGATGACAAAATATTGTGTAATATATATAATCATAGGGGCAGCTAGGTGGCGCAGTGAATAGAGCACCAGCCCTGGAGTCAGGAGTACCTGAGTTCAAATCCGGCCTCAGACACTTAACACACACACAAAAAAAACTAGCCGTGTGACCTTGGGCAAGTCACTTAACCCCAACTGACCTCCAAAAAGCAAAAACATATATATATATATATATATATATATATAATCATATAGCATCAAAATTGTAATCTGGTTATAATTTGAATTTTGCATTTAGTTGGAAAATAACATAATCACTATGACTTTAACTCTTACACAACAAATGAAACATATACAAATGGTTTTTCAAAATTTTCTTCTCTTGTCTTCTTTCTTTATGCTTCCACCACCTCTTTATTTTTATTCAATGTCCCCTAATTGCACCCAAGGCTACCAATGTCTCCCTGGATGGTTCTAGCACCCCCCATTCAGCAGTATCACCCACTTAGGGAAACTTTGGGACAATCAACAAAAAAATAAATCAGGCCCTGATTTGTAGCCTCTGCTGATTCCTGAAGTGAAAATGCCTTCACTAAAAATCTAACAATTGGTTCTCCCCTACTATTTAATCTGGATCTAGCAAATCCCTGCTGTTGACACACTGAGTTTGTAGTCTTCTAACCTCCACTGATCTTTTTCTCATAAATTACTGAATAACTACGTGTGTGTGTGTGTTTTTGTGGATTTTTAGGCAATAAAACCAAAAACACTCTCAAGGAGGCATTCAGGGAGCCAAGGACTGTGGCCCTGTGGGTCTCTTCTGACCCCTGCTGGGTTGGCCTTATATTCTCCCAAGTCTTTTCCTCTGATGTGCCAATTTTCTGAGAATAAAAGAGAATTTTCCTGCTTGACTCTGAGGAAGCAAAGCTACGGAAAATAGGTGTATTGCTGAGTCTTCCACCTGACTCTCTTTTCTAACTGCTTGCCCTCTTGAGAGTGATGATCTCCGTGGTCTTTGGTTTGGGGATTGTATTTGTTGTGTGAGTATTTGAATGACAAGTTTGTAGCTCCGGACCAGAATCTATTCTTTATCTGTCCTCAGCACATAGAGTGTTCTTTGAAAAGGCTGCCTTTGAAAGTAAGAGCTGCCCTGGGCTTGAGGGCAACAAAACTAACCTAAGTGAAAGCATTGATCAAAGTGAAAGACACAGAGCCAGCTCAACCAGCCTGTTAATCAATGGGAAGCTGGGGGAAAGAAAGGGTTCCATTTCTAGCTTTCTTGACATAATCATAGAGTGATGGAACCACATGATCTCAGAGTAGAAGAAACCCCCAGGGTTAGCTGGTCTAAGCTATCTCTAAATAGGAATGGCCATGACCATCCCTGAAAAGTAGTTATTATCCACCTTCTGAATACCTCCGGCTAAGGGGGAACCTACTGAATACTCAGGGAGTCCATTCTATTTTTGAACAGCACCTGCACTTGGTCAGTTTTTCTCCATCTCAAGCTAAAATCTGCCTCTTTGCAGCTTCTTCCTGCCACCCCTAGTTCTTAACTCTCGGTCCAAACAGATTCCTCTTCCATATGCTTTTAAAAGCAGCCCGCATGCCTTCCCCTAATTCTTCTTTATTAGGGTAAACATCTCCTTGGGACTTGATTGAATGTTTTGTTGATCTCCAGGCTTAATAAGATAATGGACATAATGTTAATAATGAAAATTCAACTTAAAGGTGTATTGTATGTAGACTTTTAGAGAACCAAGTGTTGAACAGTTACTAGCACATGGTTGCTTCCTAGTTACACTCCCTTGTTAATGGCTCTTCTAAATTATACTTCCTAGAACTGAGCACACTATTCCACATGACTTCTTATTAACTCTTCATTTATAAATAAACCATTGTGAAAACGGATTCTAAATCCAGAAAGTCATGCAAGGGATGTAGTAAAGGGAAAAGAAGTGATGCTTGGTAAAAGGGAGCAGAATGCTAAGGACAGATGCAGGAGAACCCCCCAGGGACTATCTGACTGGGTTACTGGATGCCGAAGGGTTTAGGAAGAGAAGAATGGATCCTTCTTCTGTGCAATCTTCACTTCAGCCAAATATGCACCATGCTCTCTTACTCCTTTTCTTTTTTTAAATTGTTTTGATGGGGGACAGCAGGGCAATTGGGGTTAAGTGACTTGCCCAAGGTCACATGGCTAGTTTTGTGTTAAGTGTCTGAGTCCAAATTTGAACTCAGGTCCTCCTGACTCCAGGGCTGGTGCTCTATTCACTGCGCCACCTAGCCATGCTCTGACTCCTTTTCTAAGAGACCTTTCCATCTGTGCCTAGAAAGTCCTCAAAACTTCACATGTTGAAGTCCTACCCTTCTTTTAAGGCTAAATTAAAATGCTACCTCCTCCACAAAGTCTTCCTTCATTTCCCTCAACCTTGGAAGGTAGTCATCCTGGATCTTTACCTCCATAAAGTTACTAGGAGTGCTGCAGTGACTGCAGGGATGTAGAGAATTGCCACTGGATGACTTTATATACTTCCCACTAGAGTTATGCAGCTTTTCCAGAATGAGAAGTTTTGGTTCTGCCCTCAACTGAGAACTATAGAACCCAAATTATCTTCTGGAAAATACTGCATACACACCAAGTCCAGGATTTACCTTCCTCTCCATGGATCTAGCTTTCATTCCTCCTCTTGAAATAAGAGAATTAACAGAACATATTAAGGATTTTGCATCTATTCTGCATCTATTTTCATGTCGCCCCTCCCCCGTTTAGTCTCTGAGAACAGGAATTGTCTCTCTCTTGGTTTTTTTTTTTTGGATCCCTATACTTAGCACAGGTTTGACACATATTAGTGCTTAATAAATGCTTTCTGATTGATTGGCTCAAAAGATGTTAGATTTCGAGTTGAAACTTTACCTATTATATAGTCCACTGGTATCAAACTCAACTCCTGCCCCCAAAACCCAGGTCCATAAGGATCCCTGCAAGCTGAATATTGACTAAGAAAATCTCATGGCAACACATCTCCATTTTATTGTCTTTTTATTTCACATTTTAACTTAGTTCAGGTGGCACTCCAGAGTGTTACACCCACCATTTAATGCCAATCCCCTTATGTTATAGATAAGGAGACTGATACCCCCCCCAAAGGTAAAGAGGTTTGTCCAAGGTCACACAGGTAACAAGTAGCAGAGTTTACCTTTTAAGTTAGATCCTCCAACTGTAAATCCAGAGCCCTTTTTGCTGCACTGGGGTATCTCACCCAACCTTGAAGGATACACATACCCTTACTATAGAATCTCTATAAACACCATTGAATTCCCTGCCTGGCATTCAAAGGCATCCTCAAAGAGCTGGCTTTGAATCAGGCTTCTGATGCTTTTTAGCTATGTGGTCTTGAACCAATCACTTAGCTTCCGTTTCTCCATCTCTAAAATGAAAGGATGGAATTCAGTGATCTTACCTATAAATCTATGACCCTATTATATTGGAAGCTTTTGAAGGGCAAGGATCATACCTTAGCTAAATCTTTTCTCTTTCTAGCACTGAGCACAATACTCTGCACACAGTACGCCTTAAGAAATGTTTGTTGTATTGTGCTGATCAGTTTCTAGCAACAGGGTGTTTATCAGGGAATAAGGAAGCTCAGAGATTTTGCAAGTAGGAATTTGGTGTAAGAGTTTCTTTGCCTCTTCATGTGACCAGAGCATGTTTATAAGAGAAAAGGATGGATGCCTCCAGTTCTATAAAAAACATGAACCAACAGAGGAAAATAACTGACTCTTTTGAAGACAAAGATGGACTGTTGTGATTGTTACACAGAAGTCTGGGAGATTATGAGATTAAGAAACTCCCTTCTTGGGGAGGTTAGGTGTTGCAGTGAATAGAGCAATGTTCCTGGAATCAGGAGGACCTGAGTTCAAATCTGGACTCAGGCACTTAACATTTACTAGCTGTGTGACCTTGGGCAAGTCACTTAACCCCAATTACCTTGCCTTCTATCCTCCAAAAAAAAAGCAAAAAAAAAAAAAAAAAAAGAAACTGTCTTTTATCTTTTCTAAATCCTAGAGCTTGAAGGTACTTTAGATGTCACCTAGTCCACCCTTTCTCCCTGAAGAATAAGACCCCTTGGTAACACCATTCATTCCACAAGCATTCATTAAGTACCTACTACATGCTAGGTACTAAGTAGGCAGAGACAAAAATGAAATGGTCCCTTCCCTCAAGGAACTTACATTCTATCAGGAGAAAGGTGTACACATATAATTAGTATATGTGTATATGTACATACACACATATATGTTTATATATTATCTATACATGTGTATACATCTATGTATACATATACACATAGACTAAACAAATAAACACAAGGTAATTTAGAGAAGGAAGAGTACTAACAGCTGGGAGGACTGAGAAAGGATTCATGCACAAAGTGGCATTTGAGCTGAGTTTTGAAGGAACTAAGAGTTGAGGAGAGAGTGTATCCAGACATGGGGGGAAAGCCAGGGCAGAAGCATAGAGATGAAAAATGGTGGGTCATGTGTGAGGAACAGCCAGAAGGCAAATCTGACTGAAATGCATAGTTCATGAAAGGGATTAATAGTGGTAGGGGAGAAGAGTGAAGGGTTCTAAGTATCAAACCAAAGAGTCTGTAGTTGCTCCTAGAGGCAACAGGGAGTCACTGTTCTACCCATAGAATATCTCTATTTAGAAACCCTGACTACTTGAGACAGACCGATTCATGGAGGGGCAGCTCTAATATCAGGAAGCCTCTCTTACTGACACAAAAATCTGCCTCTCTATTACTAACTAGTCCTTCCCAGCTGCTTACAGTTCTGCTCTTTGGGGCCAAGCAAAGTCTGTTCAATCCCTTTTCCCTCACAACAGCCCTTCAGATACTTAGACAGCTATCATTGCCCCTCTAAGTTCTCTTATCCCTAGCTCCTTCATCTGATTCTTACAAGTCACGGAGAAGCAATGCGGCATAGTGGTAAAAAGGCAAGAGCTGGAGCCTCAAGAGAATCCAGCTGCTGAGTGTTGTGAGTTGTGTGACCCTGGGCAAGTCACTTGATTTCTCTTAAATTCAGGTACCTGATCTATAAGATGGAGATAATAATGCATGTTTGTAATTGTCTGCCATGATTTCGATTTCAAAAACTTCTAGCATCTGATCATCTTCCTCTGGAAGAAACATGTTCCTCCTAAAATGTGGTACCCAGAATAGAACTGAAGTCTACATGAGTATGACTTACATAGGGGATAATTGATTTCTGATTTCCTTCATTCTCTTTACCCAGGTTTGAAAATCTGACCAACATCCTACTTTCTCTAGGAAGACTTGGTAGTGTGGAGAATCTTCCCTCCTACTAGGGACTCACAATAATGCCCTTTGTCTGGAGCAAGATCTTAAGCAAGTCAGTCCCTCTCTCCAGGCCTAGGCCTCCTTAGCTTTACAAATGAGATGTTTAGAGCCAATGATCTCTAAGGGTCTTTCCAGACCTAATATTCTATGAGGCTGGAACTTCTGTGTCAGACTAATTTCCCCACTTCCTTCTGAGGGCTTCTGAGAAAAGAGCACTCTAATTAAAGAGTCTCTGGGGTCCCAGTGGGAGTGGAAACTGCTCAATGGACTGGTATACCTTCCAGAGGCCTAGCCACACTGGGGGAGGGTAGACATATGGATGAGGAAGCAAACAAGATATGTTCTAACACCACAGAGTCATCTGAGAGCTGAGTAGAGCAAAGGAGGAAGGTCATAGTTCAGCTTTACCAAAGTTAGACCCCCATCCGGACTTCAGTTCAGTTCTGGGTATCATTTGAGAAATTTGAGAAATAACATTGACTCCCCCAGAGGACAGTGACCAGAATGAGGAATAGAAAGCCATAATAACAGCTGACATTTAAGTAGTATACAAAGCCTTTAACATATATTATCACATTTAAATATATAGCTGTAGGTGTTATTTCCATTTTGTAGAGAAAGAAACTGAGGCTCTGAGATAGTAAGACACAAGCACATGCCTACACGTGTTTATGTTTCTGTGTATGTATACATACTTTCATATACATATCTATATATGTAGCCTTTGTATGGATGGTTGTGTGTAGGGGGGTTCATATATGTGTATGTAATAACTGATATTTGCCAGGGCTTTAAAGTTTGCAAAGTACTTTTGTCACGACAATTACAAGACAATTACACAACAATTACATGACAATTACAATAACAATTATAATTACAAGGGGGCACAAATATTATGCATTTTATAGATGAGGAAACTTACCCCTGGAGAGGTAAAATGAGTTGCCCATGGATATACAGTCAGTGATTTGGGATTGGAACCCAGTGCTCTTTCTGGCATACCACAATGTGACTTAATGCATGTTAAGAATGTATGTATCTTTGGACATGTGTCTCTGTACAGCATTTCTCTGTGATGAAATATCTGCACATATATACGTATATACATGTTGTCATCATATGTTTGTGTTGTATGTTGCATGCACATGTGTGTACACATGTATTTATATGCCTCTGGAATGTGTATTTATCTGGGTAGAGATGATGTTGGCCCAGCTTTACCCAGGGACAACAATTTTAAATACCCAGAGCTGGGTCCTTTCCCAGTGAACAGCCCTTCCTCCAGGCTGTGCTCCAGTACCAGTGTGGGAAGATCCTCAAGCTGGGGCCAAGACTTTCCGAGTTCTCTGCATTGGGTTTTTGATGCCAATCAGGACAGCTCAGAACTCCCTGGCTAGCCCTAGTACCAGCCTTCCCCACATCCTGGATCTAGGGTCTATAATCATGTTTCTTGATTCAGGGTGGGAGCAAAGGCTCCTGACCTCCTGGATCCATCACTACAGCCCCAGTGCCCTGGCCCCTCCTTCTCCACCCCTCAAAACACTTGCTTCACAGTTTGTGGTAAGATTCCTCCCCCTTTCCCTTCCCCTCTCCTCTTCCCTCAGGGGAATCTTCCAGACACATTTTCTCTTTTTTTCCTCTCCTCTTGGGTGGAGGAAACAGGCCTGAGGGAGGAGAAGGGGTTACTCAGAGGAAGAAATTGGGAGAGGAGGGTTGGGGACCAGATGGACCAGGGGTAACCAAAAGCTTCCCAGTTCCTTCTTCCCACACTCCACACCCCCACCCCCACCCCCAGTACCAGCTGGAATAGATAGACTCCTTCATGCCTTCCTGTGTGTGGAAGGTGGTTCCAATAGCAAAAGGCTCTGGGTCTCACCCCCTCCACACACACCCCTTATTCTCACCCCCCAAATGGAGGTGACAATGATCTCTGACTCTCAGACTAGAGCTAGGGCTATGATTCATCCCACTTCAAATAGTCTTCCCCTGGTTACCCCCATCCCCCAATCTTCTAAGAAGCAGGGCCCTGGATTCCAGGACCTCTGACTGCTTGAGACTTTCTTCCCTTTCCCGTACCCCACCCACGAACCTTATAGGCGAAAGAGACAGATTTCCAAGTACCCCTGTCCCTTTAAGCGAGCATGCCAACTACGCCAGTCGGGGGCGATTTGCATAAGGGATGGGGGGGGAGAGACACCCTGAGGGGCGGTGCCCGCGGCGGGAGAGGGTTTGTGAATGAAGCTTCGGAAGTGGGAGAGGGGCACGCTTTTAGAGGAGACGAGGAGGGGGTGCCGGCAGCCTTCTGAAGCTTAAACCCGAACAGAGGTTCGAAGGGCCAGTTTTTGCTCCCAAAGGTTTCCTCAAGCAGGAGTACCTAGCGAGTATTGAGCCACATTGGCTGCTTCTATGACTGGGCCCCTGCGAGCTCACCCCAGCATTGGAGCCCCTGGCACAAAAATCCTTTTTTCTCCTCTCCAGGATAGTCTTCTGCTTCACCCCATCTCCACCCCCCAATACACACCCAGTCCCAGCCCCAGGCCCAGCTTCCGGAACGTGGGCAGCTCACCACAGAAAGAACAAAAATAGCACCCCCCACAAGCATATACAACCACCCCTGGGCGGGGGGGGGGAAGCCCTAAATTTGTAACGGTGATGAGAAATGGAGAGAACCCAGTGCTGGAGAATCTCCAAGCGCAGAGTGGAGAGCTATAACTAGGCGGGGTGGGGGGTGGGGGAGGAATGGACCCCTCCCCAGGCCGGGAACCCAGCCCTTTCCAAAGAGAATATAGGACAGGGATAAACCGCAGGTGGGTGGGTATAGGAGCGGGGGAATCTAATCTCGGCACTCTCCTACCCAGATCCCCGCTCCCCCATCCCCCACCCCCATCCACCCCGGGCGTGCGAACCCTGGCGGGAAGTCCGGAGGAAGAAAGAAAGGGAGCTCTAGGGACCCTCACATCCCTTCCTATCGAGGTCTCACTCAACCTTCACCCCCAGGAGCGTGAACCCAGGTGAGCAGCCTGAAGGCGATGGGATGGGGAGTCCTGGTGATCCCAGCATTCCTCCCCCACCCAGTCCCACCCTTTCCACACCCCAACCCCACCAGAGCATGGGAACCCCAGAAGAGAGGAAGAGACAGGGGGGTGGAGAGTGTGGGTCTGCATCCCTACACAGGTTCAGCTCACCTCCAACGCAGAGCAGAGACATGGTCCTGGGGGCCGGGGCCGGGGCTGGGGGCGGGAGGGGGGGGGACCCGGAGCTCAGCAGGGAGGCTGTCTATGCACCGACGCCCGCCTGCTGGGCTGTGGCATCCCAGCCCAGCCCTACCCGGCCTGTTCGCTGGCTCTCCCTGCTTGCTGGCTCTCTGGCTCCCGAGCTCTCTGGGCTCGGCTCTCCGCTCACGCCGGGTCCCTACCTCCACCGCCACCAGCCATTTTGTTTCAGCACCGGGGGACGCGGACAGCTCCTGACGTCAGGAGGTGGGGGGCAGGGGGAGGGGCCTGGGAACGCCTGATCTGGGGGCAGGGAGAAGGGGAAGAGTAAGAGATGGGGAGAGGAGGAGGAGGAGAGAACAGTCCGGGGCGGGGCTTTTAAAGACACCCTGCGATTGCTGTGCTTGGGCTTGGTGCTTAGGAGGGGTGGGGTGGGGTGGGGAGCAAATTCTGGAAAAATTGATATCCTTTGAGTAATCCCCAGAAGGTAATAAATGTCGTGGTCTGAATCTTTCTCTTACCTTGGGTCGCAGGGCCTCTGTCTCATCAGTCATTTCTCCCTCTCATTTTTCAACCTTCTCTTTGACGCTGCATTTCTCCATGTCTTTCTGTTCTTTTTCTACTGTTTCTTTACTATTCATGGCCCAGTCTCCCCCCTCCCCTTCTCCAGGTAATGTTATTCGAATCAGCTTAACACCTCTGCTCACAAAAGCACCTTCACTCATTCAAAAGTTATTTATTAAACCTGCAGTTTTGCATCTTTAATTACTTCTTCCCTTAATTATTGCTTCTGGTCCCTGGCTCACTTTCTCTCAGTCTCTCTCCCACCTATCTTAGTTCTCCTTGTCTCTTTGTCTCAGAATAAAAATCTCAGAGTTGGAAAGAAACTGAAAGGTCATCTAGTCTAAACTATCCCTGAACAAAAATCCCCTCTACAACAGACCCAACAAGTGGTTATCTTTTCTTGAAGACCTCCATTGTTGGAGAGCCTCCCCCCACACCATCTCTATCCCATTTCGCTTTGGGAGAGTTCTCATCGTTAGAAAGTTTATTTCTACATTAAGTCAAAATCTGCTTCTTTGCAACTTCTCCCCTGTTACTTCCTGTTCTGCTTTCTGGGGCCAAGCCAAACAAGCTGGTTCCTCCTCCAAATAATGACAGTCTTTCAAATACTATTTGAGTACAGTAGAAGACGCTCTCTCTGTCTCTCTCTCTCTCCCTCCTCTTTTCTCCTCCCTCCCTCCCTTCTTTCCTTCCTTCCTTCCCTCTTGCCTTTCTTTCTTTCTTTCTTTCTTTCTTTCTTTCTTTCTTTCTTTCTTTCTTTCTTTCTTTCTTTCTCACTGTATGTGTATCATCTCACTCAGAGAAATTCTATTTGAGGAAAGTCTTGGTAGTGTAAGTGGGAGGCTGAGGGTAAGTGGTTAGAAGGGAGCCAGGGCTACTTTTTCTACAAGGCTAGGGCCAGTAGCAAGAGCCTCTTTTTCTCTCTTGTGATGCCCCACCTATTTCTCAGGAGCTGGACAAAGTGAAGAAGATGTGCAGGGACCCCTTGACTTAGCAAATCTCCCTATTTTCGTGCTTCAACATATCCTTATTAAAAGCCTACTGGTCTGGCCTTGTGTTGTGCTTAATGTTGGAGTTACAAAGATGGAAAAAGGGCAGTTATTGTACATAAAAGGATTTTAAAAATCTGAACCTAATATGAAATGCTCTAGGGGGCAGCAATTTAAGGCAGGCTTTTTGTAAAGTGAGTAATTCTTCTGTTAAGTAAATCATCTCTTAATTAATCTGCTGGACAAAGACTTCACATAGTAGACATTCAATGACTGTTGAAGGACTGAATAAGGAGTCTGGCACTTGCTAAATAAGCCTTTACAGAAGCTGGGGGGAGGGGAAGTAAGGGAGAGGGTTTGAGGACCTCCATTTTGAGAAATCACCCAGGAAGAGAGGAAAGAAGCTATTTGTTTTGAGCATGGAGAACATTCAGTGCACAAAGATGGGAGGGATGGAGCTTCCTGTGTGTGAGGAACAGAAATAAGAATAATTTGACTGGATTGCAGAGTGTGGGAGGGGGATAATAGCCAATGAGGTTGGAAAAGTAAGTTGAGGCCAGGTTGGGTTGAACTTTATAAGTTACATGGAGAAATTTACATTTTATTCTAGAGACAATCAGAAGCTATTGGGGTTGAGTAGAAGAGTCAGATCTGTTCTGGAGGAAAGATTCCTTGGCAGCAGTTTATAGGCTGGAAGAGATTGGAGGTTAGAAGATCGAGGAGGAGGCTGTTATAACAATCTAGAAGGGAGGAAATAAGGGCACGGTCTAAGATGGTAGTTGTGTAAATGGAGAGAAGGGGTCTGATGTATGACATGTTGGATATATGAAGGAAAGGAGTATAAAGAGTCCAGGTTAATGTCATAGTTATGAATCTGGGAGATTGAGAGGAAAATGGTCCCTTTGACAGAAATAAGGAACTCAGGAAGAGGTGAGAGTTTGGGGAGAAAATAATTAATTCAACTTTGAACATGATGAATAGAGACAATAGCTAAACCCCTGATATCCTCTAAAGTTTTCAAGAGGGAATGTAGAAAGAGAAGAGAATCTAGGATAGAACCCACTCACAATTAGGAGTCAAGATATGGATGATGAACCAGCCAAAGAGAGTAAGAAGGAGCAGTCATACAGATAGGAGGAGAACAAAGAAAGAGCAAAGACACAAAAACCCAGAGAGAAGAGAATATTTGGTGGAGTGGACTGGGGAAAGATCATATGCAGTCGGTAGGTCAAGAAGGATGGGGAATAAGGAAAGGACTATCAGATTTGACCATTAAAAAGATGATTGGCAGCTTTGGAAAGCAGATTCAATTGAATGATAAGGTCAGAAGCAAGACTGAAAAGAGCTGAGGAGTGATTGAGAGGAGAGGAAGTAGAGGCAGTAAAGTATAAGCAACTTTTTCTAGGGATTTGTCTGAGAAAGAGAGTAGAGATAGCTTGAGATCATGGTCAAATCTAGTGAACTTTTTTAGAAGGAATTTAGATGGAAATAGGCATGTTTGAAGGCCATGGAAGGAAGGAAGCAGCTGTAGATTAGAATAGGTTGATTATTAAAGAAAGAAAGAAGGGGAGAGTGGTTAATGATGCAATCCTTTGAAGAAGATGGGAGAGGATGAGATCAAGAGTATATTTATAAGGGTTACCCTGGCATAGAGAAGAGCCACCTCTTTATTAGAGATGGGGAAAAGGAGAGAATGAGAAAGGATGTCAGGGTGTTTTGAAATGAAGAAGATGGGAGAAGAAGGAACACGTATTAAATGATCTCAGTTTTCTCAGTAAAGTAACTCTCCCCTGGGCTGGAAGAGGGTGGCCAGAGGGAGGTATGTAAAGCTTGAGGAAGAAAGAGAAGGTTCGGAATAGCTTCTCTGGGAAGTGAAATCAATCAGAGAAGAATAAAAGGACTTCCTCTCTACAGTAAAGGATGAGTTGAGGTTGAATAACATGAATTTGTAATATTCTCGACACGGTTTTGAGACTTCTGCCAGCTGTCTTCAATTACTTATGAATAGGCACAGAAGCCAATGGTGGGAGTAAGCTATGGCTGAAATTTGGCAAGAGATAAACAGAAAAAAGCAAGGGATTCAGAACTGGAGAATGATGTAGAGTTTGAAATGGATTGGGTTGAGATTTGAAAAGAAGGAAAATGAAAACAGAGCAAGGATTATCTAAAAAAATACTGAGAGGTGGGGGGTTTGGAGGTCTTGATGAGGATGAAGAACAAGTTTAGGAGTGGGAAGGCCTCTCCTAAGAAGAGGTGGAATGATAGAAGATTGTCTTCAGAGAAGGGGATGTCAAATATTAATTAGGGAAGTAGAATACTTGTGGGTAATGACCAGGTCTAATATGTAACCATCTGTATGTGTGGCTAAGGTGGAGTGAAGGAATAGCTCATGAGATTTATGTGGGCTGAAGATTTGGAAGGTTAGGGAATTGGGGGGGACATCAGTGTGGTTAGTAAAGTCCCCTAATAAAAAGACAAGGAATTGGGGAAGAGAAGATTCTCCAGCCAAGAGGACCCTTGAGAAAGGAGGAAGAATAACCTGGAGGTTATTGTACTACACCCATCATAATTATGAACATGTGGAGTGTTGATTTCCTCAGAAGAGGAAAGGTTGCTGAGTGAAAGAATTAAAGGGAGAGTGTGGAAGAGAAAATGGATAGCAAGGAATATTCTGACTACTCCTCCAGGACCTTGGGGCAGGGAGTTGTGGGAGAAGGTACAGTGAAATGAATGTAAGCTAATTAGGATATAAGTCCATTAGAATCTAAGCTCCTTGAGGCGTGTTCTTTTGCTTTTCCTTCTTATTCTCAGTGTTTGTCACATAGTGTTTAAGAAATGCCTGGTAAATAAGTGCTCCATATTTGATGAAGAGCTGTTTAATGTGCTTTTCAATAGGATCATATACCCTGATATTGTTTAGTTTTTATATATTAAATATATAAATATATTATTATGTATTTACATATTATTTAGTTTTTATCGAGAGATATAATAATGAGCTTAAGGCTAGGCAGAATCACAATAGGTATAAGTGGCCTCCTTGAAAAAAATGACATTTTGTATCAGTTCTCACCATTGTTATGCTGATGGAATGTTTTACATAGATAACAGTTTTCCAGGTAGACATCAAATACTCTTTTACATTTCGGTGTTGTACATAAATAAGCCATGAGTGTGGAACTGAGTTGGAAGCATTGCAATAACCAATAAAAGCAATGTAAATGTTATCGTACTTATAAGGTGGCTTGTTCAATAATTGCCAGATGGATAAGTCTCTCAATAAATGTTTATTAAGCATCTACCATGTGTCAGCCTCTGTGTTAAGCTCTGGAGATGCAAATTAGAAAAAAAAAAAGAGCTCCTGCCCACAAGGAGCTTACCATTTAAGGAGAGAAGATGATACACAAAAGGAAGCATACTAAGTTACTCTTTACAACCTTACTTTTTGGCATATCCTTTCTCCTCCTCATCCAACCTATTGTTTTCTTTTAAATGTTTATAATTTTTTGTGATACATACATACATTTATACTTTGTATAAAATATGTAATTACTTAATTGGCCTGTATTTGAAGGAATGCCACACGTTCTCATCTTCTGGTAGTAAATGAATGATTCCTTCTGTTTAAAAAAAAATTGGGATCAGGCTTGCCTCTGAGAGGAAGATGGTAAAGTATTTTACTAATAACTCGTGGACTGCTATAAAACATTTTATAGAGTTTTGGTCACTTCTTCCATGTAATTATTCTGTTATTCAATATATAAATTGTGTGCAAGCTTTGTTTCTCATTTAATTCCACTTGTGAATTCATTATGTTGAACTTCTTTGGTCATAGAGATGACCAGAAATTTTCCACATCCACCTTCTTTGGGAATTCTCTCTCCTGATTTCTTTATTTTTCAGACCTCGGTAGTAAACTCTTTTGTTTTGATATTAAATTGTTTATTGTGTTCTTTGCACTGCTCTGACTCTTTATACCACAATTTTGCCTATTTGTAAGATGGGGATAATAAATGCACCTACCCCTCAGGGTTGTTATGAGAAGAAAATGAGATCATATTTGTAAATGGTCTTGCAAACCTTTAAGCAATATACAAGTATTAGCTGTTATCATCTAGTGCCTAGCTCAGTGACTGGAACATAATAGGAACTTAATAAATATTTATTGACTAACTTTTGCTTTAACTGCTGATTCAAATAATCTGGAATTTCATGTATATTTTTGTTTTCCAGATTCCATTCTGGAATTATTGTTTCTGGCTGTCTTTAACTGGGCAACATAGTGTTCAGTATGGTAGGCAATATAGTTTTCTGGGGCATGATCCAGCACTATCAGAGCAATAAAACAGTGCAATAAATGCACTATCAAAGCAATAAAATCTTCCAAAGACTTTCTGTAGCTCTCTCTACTTGCTTCTTCCAGGGTGATATTTAACACTGCTCCTTAGGGGTATTTCTTGCCATCTTCCCTTTTCCTCCTGTGGTTCTTACCAAGGCAATGATCTCCACATGTAGGGTTGCGTTCAGGTCCTGAGATGTTTTTACAATATTTGCCAGTGTTATAGGACATTATGTTCACTCATGATGTTTCTAGCAAATGCCAGCTTTCCAAAATTCCTTTATTTTGCTATATTTGACTATATTTTGATCTCTTAGTTGGATGGATAGTTTGTCAAACAAAAAAGTTTTTCCAAAATTCCAGTCTAAGTATGTCCATCCCTTTTCAAGGTCATTTGAGACATCATTGTTCTTTTTGCCATACATTTTTTTATCATCTGTAGTTTGAGTTAAGTAGAGATTTTCCAATGACCTTAAGTTCTTTATATATGAGTCACTCATCAATTCCCTCTCTCATTTAGTCTAATATGGGCTTAGAAATGAAGAGTAGTATGAAATCCTTTCCTTTAACTCAAAAGATTTGTTTCTAATTTTGTTAGTATGTAGTACTGTCACATAATATAAATATTCACCTTATCAATCCATTCCATGCTCTCGTGGTTTTGCCGCTTTAATGGTGATAGATTCATAGGATCGGAGATATAGGAATAAAAAGAACCTCATAGGCCACTGAGGTCAACCCCTTCAAGCACAGAGAGGTTTAGTGACTTGCCCAGGTCTGAGATGAAATTTGAAAGGAAGTGTTTCTGACTCTGAGACTTTTGCTCTGTCTTCTCCAACAAGTGTCATCACCATCTTCACTGACTCGTTTCTAATCAGTCAACTAGAATTTATTAAGCTCCATGTTCTGGGTACTCTGCTAAGTAACCACTGGGTATACAAAAAATAGGAAACAATCAAAACCCCCTCCCCACCACCAAGCTCACATTCTAATGAGTGAAACAATATATAAACAATTTTCTACGTGCATGCTGGAAATTATATATATATATATATTCATATACACATATACACATATACACATATATATATATAGGAAGAAAGAGAGGAAGAGAAAGACAGAGAGAGAGAGAGAGAGAAAAAGAGAGAGAGAGAGAGAGAGAGAGAGAGAGAGAGAGAGAGAGAGAGAGAGCGTTGTAAGGTAATATTAGAAGGGAAGGGCTTAGAGGAAGGTCTTCTGTGGCAGAAGATGGGATTTGAGTTGAGTCCTGAAGGCAGCAGTGAAACCAGCAAGTTGAGGTGATTTGTTCTTGCATAGCTTCCCTTCTTGTGGTGCCAGGGCATGAAGGAGAGCCACTTGTTTTGCTATCCTCCATGTCAAGATGTTTTGAGTAGGGCCAGTGTGCAACCTTACGCCACTCTATTTCTATGACTCTTGGGAGCCAGTTAAATCATGCTGACCAATGTGCCAACCCAGTCAATGGTATACTGCCAGAGCCTAATATACCAGCATTTCAGAGTTCTTGCTAAACATTCAGTTACCACAATTATCTTGGGGCACACAAAACCCCCATTGTGTAAAACTTTGGCAAGAATTTCCCTATTTGGGGCAGCTAGGTGTTGTAGTGAATAGAGCACTGGCCCTGGAGTCAGGAGAACCTGAGTTCAAATCAGCCTCAGACACTTAACACTTACTAGCCATGTGACCTTAGGCAAGTCACTTAACCCCAATTGTCCTGCCTTCCCCCTCCAAGAAAAAAAAAGAATCTCCCTATTTTCCTGTTGCCAACATCCCACCCTACCCCCACCATGGCATGGACAATGGGTTGGAGTTTGAGAGTGTTGATTATGACCATTATTATCAATGATAATATTCATGTGTTCTATACTATTAGTTCAGGACCTTGTGCTGAAGACAAGAGTCTGTGCTCCTTAATTGACCTCTATAATTGCCCCACCTCCCCCTCTCCACTTCTCCTTCCCTTTACTTGGGTTAACTCAACCCAGGTCAGGAATCAAATGGTTAGCCCTCCTTCCCTATGTACCTAGCTCTGGGCTAGATAAGGAGACAAAAGGAGAAGATGTGGGCTCTGATCTGGGAAAGTTCCTGGCATGGTAAAAAAAATGGTGAGAGAGACAAACAGAGAGACACAAAGACAGACAGAGAGACAGAGATTCCAATTCTTTCTATTTCCTTTCCAAAGCAGATTGGAAAGGGCTTTCCCTACCACAGTCCTGGGAGGCACATAATACAAGTGTTGTCCTCACTTTTCGCAGGAAAGACCAACCCACGTTCACACAGCCAGAAAGAGTCAGAGCCAGAAGTCTACCCCAGCAGGTCCAAGTTTCTTCTCACTACAGGATACTGCAGAGGGAAGAAATCAATGATTTTACAATTCTCAGCTTGGTTACCAAGGGGGCTGCTTGATACAATTTCACTAAAGATCTCTGGGTGCTTGTATCGTCATGCAGAGCATCCCCTCCTTTTCCTTCTTTTCCTTCTCACTCTTCCCCTCCCAGAATATTAGATCTTAGAGCTAGCTGGAAGGGGCCTTCAGAGGCCACCCAGCACAACTTATACTTGACTTAGAATTGTCTCTGCAATATTCCACACTGTGTGGTCATCTAGTCTTCCCTGGAAGATATTCCCCACCCCTTTCTCCTTCCCACCATCTCTCTGAGGGCATTCATTCCCCTTCCTCCTCTACCTCCATCTGCTCTTTAGGGCCATCCCTGTCCTGGTGATGCTACTTCCCTGACTTAAGTAAGCTTCTTCAGCACTAGGATCTGTCCAGAAGGCCCCAAGACCCCATTAACTCCTTGCCCCTCCTGCCCAGGGAAGGATTCATTAATTACTTGGCACAGAAAGCTGGGTGCAGCAGGGCCAGAGTGAAAAAGCTTTGGTAGTGTCTAGAGGTAGCAGGAAACCCCCATAGCTGGGAGCTCTTCAGAACTGGGAGGAGGAGGGAAGATCCTTTGATGAGAAGAAGGGAGTGATTGAAAACAAATCTATTCCATGCCTCAAAGTTACCAACAAAGGGCTTTCTCTTGTCCTTCTTCAAGATATTGAATACAGACCTCAGTATGAGGCTTGGTATCCTAGGACTGCCGGGCAATGTCAGAAAGGATTCAAATCACAGTGGCACTGAAGGAGCACAGGACTCAGGGTCAGGAGACTCAATAGGAATCTTCTCTTTGGGCTTGTCCTTTACCTCCCCTGGACTTCAGTTTAGCTGGGGCTGGTGTGAGAGGCGATGGATGGATTGTGCTGGCTGGCATCTAAGGCCCAATTCTCACAGTTATTGAGTCTAGATCTTATAACTGTCTAAGACCCTCAGCTTCTCTTTTTTGTGTGCCCACCCAACCTAAGAGTTAGGATTGTGCATGGAGTAGTAGGCAGGAAATGTTTGTTCAGTTGAATTCACAAAGGAGGAAACTGAGGCTTAGAGGGTGAAAGTGACTTATTTAAGGTCCCAGAAAGGTAGTAGTTTCTTGGTTTTGCCTCAGGGATCTTTCCAAATCCCCTTGCTGCTTCCTATGTGGGCATATGTGTATGTGTATGTGCATGTGGGTATGTATCTTTGAGAACCAAAGAGAGGGACAATTAGTGAAGAGTCTCTGAGCCAGATTGGGGGAGGCATTTTATCCTATGCTATCAACAAGCAGTTCCGCTGACCCCCAGTCTATCACCCAACTTCCCATCTCAGAGCCCCCTAACCCTTTCCACACCCCAGCAGCTCATTCTTTTGGCAAGCACTGCCCTCTGCTGTCTCGAGAGAGAACAGGAATGAATACCAACAGGGGACAGGGTGGGACTGAGGAAATGGGCTCTGGGATCAAGCTAAGTCTCAGTTTTTCTGTGAAAAGAGGAGAGTGGACTCGATCAGGATTTGTTAACCTAGGCTCCGTGAACTTATTTCTTAAAAAAATATATTTTGATAACTGCATTTTAGTACAATTGGTTTCAGTATAATTGGCTGTGTTTTATTTTACACATTTAAAAACACCATTCTGAGAAGAGATCCATAGGCTTCACAAGACTGACTGACAAAGGGATACCGAGAACAAAAAAGGTTTAGAATTCCTCAACTGGATGGCTTCTAAGGCTCTTTCTAGTCCCACTGTTCTCTGTTCCATATTCAAAGGTCCGTTCCAGCCTGGACATTTTTATGTTCCTTAAGAAGCTAACAGAGCAACAGTATCTCTCTCTCTCTCTCTCTCTCTCTCTCTCTCTCTCTCTCTCTCTCTCTCTCTCTCTCTCTCGGAGCTAGGAGAAAGAGGAGTCGGATAAAGGTGATGTAGACTACTTATATACGCCCATTCTGGGTCTACAGCTCTCTGAGCCTCTGTAGGGAGAAGGGGAGAGACTTAGAAGGAAAGAGCAATGACCATTTTCCAGGCCTCCACTGGGATGTTGTCTCCCTCTCCCAGGGCTGGCTTCCTATGGCCCAGGTAGCCAGGCAGACAATTATGTTGAACAAGCTCTGAGCAGTTTGTAACTGAAAATCACTGAATAACACACACACACACACACACACACACACACACACACACACACACACACACACACACACACACACCCTTCCACCCCCATGACCAGCTTCTTTGTCTGGGCACAGAGTATAAAAAGGGGCTGGGTGATCTTGGATCTCTTTTCTAGCCCTAGAACCACCAACAAGCCAACCCTCCCTCTACCCCTTTTTGTAGCTAAGAACTTGGAGGTTGGGGCAGCTAAGTGGTGCAGTGGAGTCAGGAGGACCTGAGTTCAAATCCTGCCTTAGACACTTAACAATTACTAGCTGTATGACCCTGGGCAAGGCACTTAACCCCAATTGCCCTGCCCTCTCCCTTCCAAAAAAAAGACAAAAAAGAAAAAGAACTTGGAGATTTGGGGATTTCTTGCACACACCCGTACACTCAGCTGGCTAGGTGTACATTCTCCTGCAGAGCCATCAGTCATACTTTGTGACACAGATATTATCTCAAAGACCTCTCTTTTCCCCTCTCTCCCTTCTTCTCTCTCCCTCCTTCTCTCTCCCTCCTTCTCTCTCTCTCAAACACACACACACACACACATACACATACAGACCAAGGAAGGCTGTAAAATCTCTCGAAATCGTAGAACCTTGAGGGCTATCTAGACCAACTTGTACTTTTAAAAGAAATCCCTCTGCAGCACCCCCAAGGAGTGGCTGTTCAGCCTTTGCTTGAAATCCTCCAGCAAAATGGACCTCCTGTTGCAGCCCATTCCACTAGGAGATTGCTCTAATCTCAAGGAAGAGATTAGACTGAGTCAAGTCTGTAACTCTGTAGCTTCTGTTCATTTTTCCTATGGTGCCCTTTGGCGTCAAGCAGATTCAAACCTTTCCCAAGGAACTTAAAAAAATAAAAATGAATGGACACCACCACCCCATAGTCTGAGTCCACATCTACACAATCTCTAGCTATCTGGCTAATTTCTACAACCCCACATTGTCTTCTAACCAGCTGTCTAGAACAAAGAGCAGGGTTTGGTCTGAGCCATCCAATTTAGAGCAATTTGTCAGATCGGTGCCCTGTAGACCTTTCTTTGCCCAGACAATTTTGGTATAGTTCTGTCCAGTGGCAGGGGAACAGAATGCCCCCTTGAAGATAATCCATGCCCGTCCCATCCTCAAGCCAGTCTCTAGGCTCCCTCCCCACTCTCATCCAGAAATATATTTTGCAAAGACCTTACTGATTCTCCCCCATCAGACCTCAAGCTTATTCCTTCCTCCTGCCTGTCCTCTCCCTCCCCCATTCCCCCGCCCCTCCCTCCCCAGTAGGGCCACTGACCAACAGCTGCTGATCTTGAATCATTTACTGGGTTATAAAAAAGAAAATAGAACCCACACCATCAGACCAGTTCTCTCTTAATCATTTCTACCCTGCTACCTTACCATTGTGTGTGTGTGTGTGTGTGTGTGTGTGTGTGTGTGTGAGAGAGAGAGAGAGAGAGAGAGAGAGAGAGAGAGAGAGAGAGAGCGCTACATCTCAGCTCAGCCTGGCCTTTTGAAGCACACCACATCTGTATCCCCTTTGAAGGCTCAGTCCTGTTGACCAGAACCAGAATGCAGACTATAACCACATCGCCAGAGGGTAATTGTCCCCCATGACCACATGGTAGCGAGTTAAATTATAATTACCAGGAGGGCAAATATTCCAAGTGGGTGCATCTGGGCCATTGGGGACTCTATCTTGGCCTGGTTGAAGATGCCTCTACATGGGCTGGGACCTAGGAGACCTGGGTTCTAGTCTTGACTCTACTAGCCAGTTTTGTGATCTAGTTAGCCTCCCATTTCCCATCTCCACACTTCAGTTTTCTTATCTATAAAATGAGGGGATTGGATTCAATGATTTGCAAATTCCCTTTGAGCTCAGACATTTTATTGTATAATTCTTTATCATTTCCCTACTAGACTTGTAAACTCTATGAGGGTAAGGGCCATTTTTGACCTCAACTTTGTATGTCCTCAGAGCCTGGCATAATAATCTGTATGTTCTTCTGTGTAGATAGACAAGACCTCTCTCTCTCTCTCTTCCTCTCTCCTCTCTCTCTGTTTCCTCTTCATCTGTCTGTCTGTCTCTTTCTCTTTCTGTGTGTCTTTCTCTCTTTACTGGGTTCTAAGAAAGAAAATAGAATAAATAAATACATATATATATATAAAACAATACTTGTTTGATGAATACATTAATCAATAAATCAATGAATTAATTAATTCTACATGGATGAGGAGAACTAGGAGCTCTAGAATATGACATTTAGATTCAATTTTTCACTACACTGTAATCAAAACTCTATCCTTTCTTTTGCCATGTTTGAGTATATTTGGTACATCTGAATATTTAGAGTTATTAGGAGTATCAACAGCTGCAGAAAGTGAGATCTGCATTAAGAAGAGTCCTAACTTTGAATTCCAACCTCTAATTCTGACCTTTACTGGCTGTGTCACATATGGACCTCAGTTTCACAAAAAATGTTATGATCTCAGATGAGGCATGTACAAAGTCACGTGACACTGAATGTCAGAACTGGAATGGCCCATAAAATCATCAAACCACTCACTTTTCACATGGGAAGGCTAAGGCACACATTCCTCATATTAGTATAATAATAATAACTAGCATTTATATGGGAAGATTTGCAAAGCACTTACATGCATTATCTCACATATACTTTGTACTTTATAGTACAAAATGCTTTCCCATCTCATTCAAAACAACCCTGCGATGTAGATAGTACATTATTAGACCCATTTTACAGGTGGTAAAATAGAGGAAAAATGATTAAAATTCACAGTCACTAGCAGGGCTCAAACCCATGCTCCTGACTCCAAGTCTGTAGGACAGAATGAGGAGGGGGATGAGGATTTGTCTTCTATACAGAAACAGAATCTATTGAAACAAACTCTAAGCCACAGACCTTCCTGGCCACAAAACCACGACAAGAGCGTTGAAGTCCCCATTCATGTCTCTGGCCCGCCTGTCATTCATAAATCTGCTTATTGGTCTGATTATTCCAACCACCACGGGCACAGAGAACCAACCAACACACACATACACACACACACACATTCATAGACACACAGAATGTGTGTTAGGACAGCCTCCTTGGGACTGTGGGTGGCCACTCAATCCAGACTGGACCGGCATGTGTTAGATTAACACATCCACATCCCCAGTTTTCATCTCCCTCCCTCCTTCCCCGCCTTCTCTCTTCCTCTCTCTCTCTCTCTCTCACTCTCTCTCTCTCTCTCTCTCTCTCTCTCTCTCTCTCTCTCTCTCTCTCTCTCTCTCTCTCTCTCTCTCTCTCTCGGACCAAGATGAAGGGGTGTGCTTCCTTGCTCTGAGTCCTCCAGTCTGGGTAGCTGTCTTTACTCCCTCTGGCTGCTGAGCTGAAGGAGGGATCTGGCCTTTCTGCCTCTGAGCTCCCTTACCCACACCATGCCCAGCGCCCGGGTTTGGAGCCCGGCACTCAGGCCGAACACTTGGAGCGGTTGCCGGTCCAAATAACCTTGCTGGGCCTATCTCTTCCTGCTCCTCTCCCCAACCTTAACCCCCACCCCAAGCTACACACACACACACACACACACACACACACACACACACACGTGTGCTACTTGCCATTGGGCATGATGGAAGTCTCCAGCGTCCCTATGCCCAGCAAGTCGGCTGAGAGCTCCGTGAAATGGCAGCTATGTTACGATATGACGGCAAAGATGTGGTGGATGGTGAGTGGGCTGAGATGGGTGGTGGGGGTCATTTCAGGGTTGGGGGCTGGAGGGCAGGGAACAGTGTCACCCACTGAATGGCTGAAGCTCAGGGGACTGAGGGGGCACCAAGTGTCTGGCCTGCTAGTTTCCTCCTCACAGACCCCATGGCTTGATGGGCCTGTTCACCTTTGAACTTTGGTTCTGGCGTGGCAGGCCTGAGAACAGGCAGGGGAAGCGATCACATGGGCTGGTACAAGCAGGGGTTATTTGTCAAATTTTGCGTGGGTTTGCAGAAGGGAAATGGATTTCCAAGGGGCCTAGACTGGCCAATAGAAGACCTGGGGTCTTCTGCCGACTGTCATGGTATAGTTTCAGACCTCAGTTTTCTCATCCGTAAAATGAGTTGGTTATACCAAATAATTCTCTAAGAATCCTCCCCTCCCTCTCTTAAATTTTACAGTTCTAAGATTCCATAATTTTTAGATTTTAGGAACCCTGAGGATTGCCCAGAAAACTAAGTCTCCAAGATATTTAGCTCTAAATGCCTATGAATCTCTTAAGCCGGATCACTCAAACAAACATTAAGGGCTGAAATCCTTCCATGCCTCCCCACCTAGCCTGAGTTTTTTTGTGTAAGTTATTCACAGTTTAATTTCCAGGGCTGATTCAAATGTGATGGTCGATTATCCATTTTTCCCTCCTACACTTTGGACGACTGGATTCCAGACAAGCCTGTAGGGTATAGGTCAGGGAAGGTACAGAAGAGGGAAATGTGGGGTTTTCTGAAGCTCTAGGGCTGAGTGGTCACAGGCTGTTCTGAAGAGGCTAAGACAGTAGCTGCTAGTGCCTTCTTCCTTAAGGGATGGCTGCCAGCCCTTGGAGAGCCAGGCCACGTCTGCACCTTCTTGCATCCAACCTGAATGTCCTGACAGGATCATAACCAATTCTGGGGCTAGCTAAAGGGGTTGTTTGCATGGACTAGGAAGCAGTGAGAAAGCAGCTGGTCTTGGAATTGTGAGTCCAGTGAAGTTCCCTGTACAAACTGATGTAGAGGATGGGGTGTGATATTTGGGATCCTGAAGCTATCTGGGAGAGTGGAGCTACTCTTAGCTGCAGAAGGGGTGACTTTGTCTTTGTACTTTCATTTTTTTCATCCCAGCAATCCTGGGAGACAGCTATTACATGTATTATTATTAATTATTATTATCCCAATTTTACTGAGACCCTGAGAGATGAAGAGCCCAAGAGAACAAAGTACCTGAGTGAGTGTAGGCACCAGGACTTTCCCTGGGTCATTTGCCTCCCACCCTTTCCACCATACCGTGCTGCCTATGCTAAACTAGAAGATGCTTTTTTCTAATAGGAATTTAGATATAACTTGGGAATGTTACCAAACCCAAAACTCCATGCCACAACAAAACCTGGTAGAGGTCAGAGGTCTTAAAGAGGCCCTTAAGGTTCCCTCCATCCCCCAGCATTAGATATACAAGCATGGGGAAGGGGAAAAAGTCAAGACACTGTGCCACTAACATGCTTCCTGATTTGGAGCAAATTCCGTCTCTCTCCGAGTTTCGGTTTTTTCATCTATCGAACAAAGGGCGTATATTAGACAGTTTCTAAGGTCCTTACGGGCTGTGATAGCTTCACGTCTTATGTTCCAAGGTCCCTTCCAGTCTGACATTCCTCATTTTATATTCTAAGTTTCCTTCCTGTTCTCACATTTTATCTTCCAAGTTTTAATTTTCCTTCTAACTCAGATACGCTATATTCTTAATTCTAATGGTCCTTCCAGCCATAATACTGGGTCTTTTCTGCCCCATAGAGAACTACCAAGATCCCGGGAATGCTTCTTTGCCCAGCTAGGGTAGGGACCATGGCACATTCGAGCAATCTTCCTTGCCCTGGGACAAGGATATAGCGTGGTTAGTCAATTTTTTCAGACTAGCTTTGTGGCAAAGCCAGGGACATTTGGGGAATCTTTTGTGTGGGGACCTAAGGTCAAAAGACAGGAAGCTTTTACTGTAAAGCCATGAGGTTCCCAAAGAGTGCTCATGGCCACCCTGCCATAGCAGACACTAGAAGAAGAAAATGCAGTGCACATCCCAGAAAGAAAGTACATGTAGAATGGGTGGTAAGGAAATGGCAGTGGGGTCAATTGCAGCACGAATCAGAGCTATGTCATGGAAGAAAAACAAGACTGGGAGTCTGCACTCCTGGGGCCTACTCCCTAAATCTAAACCCATCCCCCCAATTTGCTGTGTGACCTTGGGCAAGTTAATTCCTTTTTAAGAGCCCCAGTGTCCTCATCCAGAAATAGGGGTGGGGTGGGGGTGCAGATGGAAATTGAAGTAGCTAGTTTTTAAGGTTGATTCCAGTTAGACATTCTACATTCATAGAATATCAGAATGAGAAGAGACCTCAAAGGTAATTTTGTCTAACCCTTTCCAGAGCAGAAATCCCTAATCTGCCAGACGCTTATGTTCCAAAGTTACATTTAGCTCTAACATTCTGTTCTATGATTATAGGAAGGAGTTTGGCCAGATCATGTCTCAGAAGTCTATGAAGAGTTTTTGTTTCTTTTAAATAAAGAGCACCCTTTAAGAATAGTCGCTCTTTATGTCCATATAGGATACTCCCCCCCAAAAGGGAAGAAATTAGCTTAAATGTACAAGAGCCTATAGTAAGACCTAAAAAAGAAGAAAAAACAGGCATTTATTAAATACTTGTTGTATACCAGGCAGTGTGCTAAGCACTTCACAAGTATTATCTCATTTCCTCTTCAAGACAATCCTGGAAGCTGGGTGCTATTATTATCCTCCAGTTATAATCAAGGAAACCAAGGCAGATGGAAGTTAAGTGACTTGCCCAGGGTCACACAGTTAGTAAGTGTCTGAGGCTGAATTTGAACCTGAGTCTTTCTAACTCTGGGTCTAGTGTTCTATTTTCTGTGCTAGCTATGCACCTCCCACCCTCCTTCCTTCTTTTCTCCTTGTATTCGTATTCAGGGCTTATAGTCCCATCTTCAAGAGGTGGTGAACTAGGGGTGTGGATCAGTGCATATACCGTCAACTTCAGTAGATAAGTTGGTTTTACTAAACTGATTTTCTTCTCCCTTTCTTTTTTATTCCTGGTGAGAAAGGGTAACTGATGCTCTGGGTTTGGAAGGGGACTATTTGGCAAATGAAGACAGTGTGAAAGCAAAGGACAGCAAGTTCTTATTGATATTGTTGTTTTTTCTAGACTTTTCCTGTCACTGAAAAGGCCAAAAGATAGAACAGGAACAGGGAAGCTATAGGGCTCCTAGATTTGGACATTTTTTTCAAAAGCTGAACAAATCCTTTAAGCATTCAGCTAGAAGGTTTAGATATCTGCTACTCGGTAGAAGGGGGTTGGGTTAAAAAAAAAGGCTTCCTTTCTTTCAAGCAAACGCCCTTAGCCCTATGCCAGACTGATTTATAAAGGAGAGTGTGTGTCAGGTCAAAGGGAGTTGGGGTGCACATGGTGGGGAGACCGGTGAACAGGATCTCTGGAAGGACAGTGGGTGTGCCTGTGTGTGAGAGGAGGCAAAGGCCTAGCAGAAGGTGGGGGAAGCGTTCATTCCTCACCTGTCCCCAGAGTCCCCCACCTTCTCCCTTCTGTCTCGCTGCCTAATTCTGTGTTGGTGAGACAGCCAGAGTCACATAGCCCTCCCCAGCATAGGCCCTGCTGCAAACCTCCCTCCCACACTCACCACATCTGAGCGTCCAGGAGTCTCACAGTCTGCTCCAAACCACGGAATGTTTCCCCGGAGAGGCGGCTGGGGAATTTCGGGAGAGGAGGGGAGGGAAGCAGGGAGGGAGCCTAGGAGAGGATGTTGAGATAAAGGAGGCAGGCTAGGGGCTAGCTGGGAGATCCTGAAGGAGGTAATGCCGTCTGTCCGGGCATTCCAGCCAAGCCTGTCTCCCTCATCCATGACCCCAGTCGTCTTCAGGTTTCTGCCCATTCAGTGTCTGCTCTCTCTCCCCTCTGCCTGGTGCAATCCTCACTGTTCTTGGAGGCTCAGCTCCCCTACCCCCTTTTCCAAGCATCTCTTCTTGACCAGCCCAGCCCAAAGATCCTTCCCTTCACTGAGCACTCATAATCCTGGCTGTCTGTCCTAGGCGCTGGACCTAGAACACATAACTGTAGCACTTTCCGTGTGTGTGTATAGAGGGACAGTTCTGATCCCTCCACCTAGACTAGACTGAAAGCTCCTTAGGGGTAAGGTCTAGATTTCTTGTTTACCACACAGTAGATCTGAGGGGATGCACACAGTAAGGGTTGAATGTATTTTTGATAGATCAATTCAACTGAATAAGCACAAAAAATTATTTTCTTTTCTGAAGGAACTAGAAAGACTAGAATAGAATGCATAAAGGTTGGGATGGGGACTGGACAGACATGGGAGAGTGTTTGACTACAGTTCCCTTCATTCACCTTTCTTAGAATCATAATTAGACAATTTAAGCTGGGAGGAACCTTAGAACATCACAAATTATGTCATGGCTGGACAGGACCTTAGAATAACAGAGCCCTGAATGTCTGACAAGGCATAGAACAGAGAGAGAGAGGAGGGGGGGTGGAGAGAGAGAAAGAGAGACAGAGACAGAGACAGAGAGACAGAGACAGACAGAGAGACAGAGAGACAAAGGAGAGAGGAGGGGGGCGTCTCAGACACCATGTAATCACCAACTCACAGAATCTCAGCACTGTAAGGAACCTCAGGGGCCATCTGGTTCAACCTGTATCTGAGCAAGAATCCCTTCTTTAGCACAGTCAACAAGTGGTGGGCCAGTCTCTAAAGAAATCCACTAGGGCAGGTAGGTGGTACAGAGGCTTTGGCTCTGCAATCAGTAGGACCCTGAATTGAAATCCAACCTCCCAGTCAAGTCACTTAACCCCAACTGCCTTGCAGTCACAGGAGACCCAAACAAATAAAGGCATCCGGTTCCATTATTCTGTTAGGAGTTGTTGGTTTTTATTGTTTTGTTATTGTTCTGTGTATGTTTTAACTGATGCCAACCAGTCAATCAGCAAGCCTAAAATGTGTCAGGCAAAATTCTAGCTGTTAGATCAAGCTTCACTTTGCCTCTTTTCAACTTTTAAGGTTTCGAGTTTGAAAGGGCCTAAGAGGCCATGGTGTCCAATGCTCTCATTTTACAGATGTGCCAGCTGGGGCTCAGACAGATTAAATGACGTGGCCATACCAGTAGTAAGAGGCACAGGTGGGCTTTGAATCTGGGTTCTCTCAATTTGTTGTTTTCTCCATTATATCATGATGATTCTTCTACCTAGTAATAACAATTCTTCCACCCACTAATGATAATAACTTATATTTCTGCACTGCTTCAACATTTATACTGGAAAGTGAGAGTCTAGAGGGCAGATGCTATCTTTCCTTTTCCTAAATTTGTATTCCCAAAGCTGAACACTATCTGCCTGGCATACAGTAAGTGCTCAATAGATGCTTATTGACTTGACTTGACTTGATTTATTCCTGGTTTTGCCCTCTGGATCCAAATGGACCAAGCCTAATCCCTCTAACACGTCGACTCTTCATATTGTTAAAGACAATTATCTTTCTACAAGTCTCTTCTGGGTTAAACATTCCCACTTCCTCTGATAAGTCCTCAAATAGCATGAATTCAGGGTCTTTCCCCATCCAGATCACCCTTCATGGATGCTCCCCAGTTTATCATTTAAGTACCAGAAGAAAATTTTCAGAGACAGGGACTTTGCTACTTCCCAAGGCAGGTCGCTTTCTATTATTTATGGATAGTTCTAGTTGTTAAAAAAAATTTTCTTTTCCCCAAACATTAAACCTAAACCTGCAGCTTCTTCCCATTGTTTCTTCCATGCCCTAACAGTATATAATAATAACTAACATTTATATGGTACCTTGTGCCAAGCAGGGTGCTAAGAGCTTTATGATTATTATCTTATCTGATTCTCACAGAGTAAGTGCTGTTATCGTCCCCATTTTACAGATGAGGAAACCAAGGTAAACAGAGCATAAGTAACTTGCCCAAGGTCACATAGCTAGTAGGCACCTGAGGCTGGATTTGAACTCAAGTCTTCCTGACTTCAGACCTGGCACTTTATCTACATTGTGCCATCAAGCTACCCTCTATGGCTAAGTAGATCCCTCTTCCAGTGATGTCCCTTCAGAAGCCAGATAGAGCTACCATGACTTCTCTAGGCCAGACTTCCCTGCTCAGCTCCTTAATCTGATACTTATAGAGCAAGGCGTCTGGTCCTCCTACCACCCTAGACACCCCCTTCCTTGTCAGTTCCCCAAACTGGACACAGTACTCCACAGTGGAGCTTCTAGGACTGTCACCTCACTTGTCCTGGGCACCGTGCTAACTCCTTTATTCTACAGTGAAGGAAACCGAGGCGTAGAGAAAAGAAAGTGTAAAGAGACAGAGGCAGAGACACAGCTAGAGCCATTTTTTCTTCTTAAAGAGTTTGGGAATCATGCAGTGAGGGCTTGAGTCTTGAGCCTCCTGGGGCACCGGCAGTAATAATTTGTTGCATGTTCAAGTAGAGGCATCTGCTCTCACTGAGCCCTTGAACATTTACCTGTCTAAGAGCTCCCCCTCTCAGCAGCACAAACAGACAAGGGGTCACAGTGGGTGGTCTCTCAGGATGGGCATTCGGGGCCACTGATTCTCTTCCCATCTGGGCCTGTTGTGTTTGAGAGCCCAAGGAGCTTTCTTCTTCTAAGGAAAAGCTTGGGGTTGAAGGGCAGCCCACAATCGCTGTCATGTGGAAGAGGGATTGGATGTGTTCTCCTTGGTCCCAGAGGGCAGAATGGTGGGTGGCGGCTGTGGAGAAGAAGATCTGGGATTGATAGAAGGAAAAACTCCCTGACCATCATCAGTGTCCAACAGTGGAGTGTACTTCTTCAGGAGGTAGTGAGTTCCCTATTGCTAGAAGTCTTCAGGTAGAGCAGTGGTTCTTAACCTTCCTAACACCAAGACCCTTAATACTTGTATGTGGGTGTATCTGCATGTGGGCATACCTGCCTGGAGACTGATAGAGGAGCGGTGTCTACATTCCTAACACCATCAGCAATATGTGTTTTCCAATGGTCTTAGGCTACCCCTGTGAAAGAGTCATTTGGCCCCTGAAGGGGTCATGACCCACAGGTTGAGAACCGCTGGGGTAGAGGTTAAGTGATCACTGGTTTGGGATATCATAGAAGGGACTTCTGTTTAAAGACAAGTTTGATTAGATGACCTCTTCTTTTTTTGAGGCAATCAGGGTTAAGTGACTTGCCCAGGGTCACACAACTAGAGTCTGAGGCTGGATTTGAACCCAAGTTCTCCAGAGCCAGTGCTCTATCCACTGAGCCACCTAACTGCCTCTAGATCAACTTTTCTCAAAGACCTCTAATGAATGGTAACATCACCTCTCAAGGCAGTTCATTTCACATCTGAGAATCTCTAGTTATTAGCAAAATTTTCCTGACAGAGGACCTGCATTTGTGCCTGTGTAATTACCACCTATTGTTGCTAATTTTGCCCTTTGGGGCCAAACAGAAGGAGTCTGTATCCCTTCATCACAAGGATACTTGAAGACAGCTAACATCCCCAGCTGCTGTCCATCTTCCACACCTCCCACTCCCACCAGAGTGATCTCTTCTAGCTAAACATTCATGGTCTCTTCCAATCTGTCTCCATGTGACGTAGTCCCAGCTTATCAACGTCCTTTCCAAAGTGCTGCCCTGTTTTAAAAATGAATGTTAAAAATTGTCTTTACATATAATCAGAAAAAATAAAATGCTATTAAAAATAAAAAAAATAAATTTTGCCCAGAATTAAATATAGATCTCCAGATATGGTCTGACCAAGATAGACTGCAGAGGGACTAGTCACCTTCTCCTTCCTGGAAACTATGTCTCTTTATGCAGCCCAAGGACTTCTTAGATCCTTTCTAATTCTGAAAGGTTGTGCTGTCTGAATGACTAGAGAATTCAACTCCAGGTCCATTGGGCTAGTCAAGCTCCTTAACCACTCTTTGGAGGTCTGACTACCCCCGTCTCTTGGGCAGCCACTGGGTAAGCCCTGATCTTGACAGGATCTCAGAACCCCTTCCCACCCTTTGTCTTCTGGAATACAGACAACATAAGGCAGGAGGTCATAACAAAGCCTGTGTGCCCTGATCATGGTCTTAATTGTCAGAACCCAAATTCCCAGAGCCCCTACGGAATTCCTGGGAGACAAGACCTAGGTAGTCCTCTGTCTCCAGGTAGAGGCTTTCTTCCTGGCCAGAGGATATATTGAGAGATCTGGGCACTTGCAAAGGGAAAGGAGCAGTCAGAGTCTGAAGACTTGGGTTCTAGCCTCAGTTCTAGGCAAATCCACCTTTCTTGTTGGAGGTTTCTCACCTGTAAAAGTAGAAGAGTTGGATTACATCCAGAGTTCTTAACCTTGAACTAATTTATAAAAAAAAAATGGATAACTGGATTTCAATGTAGCTGGTTTCCTTTGTAACCACGCAAATTTTATTTTATGCATTTAAAAACATTCTTCTGAGAAAGGGTGCATAGGCTTCACTAGACTGATTGCCCAAGGACTGAGGACACAAAATAAGGTTGAGAACCCTAGGACTAGAGGTCTCTAGATTCTCCTACTGACCCTCTGACTGTGGACCACAGACCAATAAGGGCCCTTTAAATTCTGAAGGGCTAAACTATCAAGGCAGAAACAGGGAGGACTTTCTGGTCAGCTTAAAAGGCAGGCCTCTTTTGCAGGCTCTGAGTTCTATCATATTAGCTGTAGGAAATCAGAGCTGCAAGGGATTTCAGAACTTAATAAATGGGATGTCAGTGCTAGAAGGGACCTTAGAACATAGAACATAGTACAGAAAAGTTGGAAGAGAGCTTAGATAGAATGTCAAAGATAGGATGATTCCAATGTCAGAGCAAAGGGGGCTCTTAGATGAATGTCAAAAATGGAAGGGCACCTTAAAACATAGAAAATCAAAGTTGAGAAGGTCCTTAAAACCTAGAATTTCAGGACTGGGAGGACTCTTAGAACAAAGAATTGCAGTGCTAGGAAGAAAATTAAAACAGAGAATGTTATGGCTTTCAGAGGATCTTAGGACACACACAAAATGTAAGAACTTGGAGCATCCTTAGGACACACAATGTCAGATCTAAGAAGGACACAGTGTCAGAGCTGGAAGGAGACTTAGTACATGGATGTCAGAGCCAGACATGGCTTGGATTTCACAAAGTACTTTGTTTGTATCTCTCATGGGCCTATTTTGTTTAGCTGTTGAACTACATTGAACTGTCACATTGGATTACACAGAAAGCCTAGTGAGTGGGAATAGTTGACTGGGGAAGAGCAAAGCAATGCTTAAGATTGGAGTGCTTGAGTAGTGGGCAACAGCAAGAGGGGGCCTGGAGGGAATTTGGGGGTGGGTGGTTATCACAGGGACTAATACATGGAGCTAGGTGTTCCCCCATCCTGACACTTGCCTGCTTCAATTCATCTGCCTTCTCCCCACCCCCATCAAGAGAAAGGCTGATGACTGGGCGGGCAAACCGCAGACGAATAATCAGGACCCAGCGGAAAATTAAAATATTGCTTGTCTGCCGATTATCAGCGAGCCCACAGCTGGGCCACTTAATGACCCCCTTTCAGGGGAATTGCTAACAGCTGGAGCTGGGAATGGGGTGGGGAAAGGGAGGCAGCCCCTAACCATCCAATCAGAAGTAAAGGGGAAGATGTAGGGGGTGGGACCTGAGGGTGCTTGGAATCACTCTAGATAAAACAATCTGCCCGGACAGAGAAGGTGAGAGTGAGGAAGAGGGAAGAAGAAGGGACAGAGGAGTTTGGATGCAGACTGTGCTGGAGTGTGTCTTTTGTTTTGTTTTGTTTGGGTTGGGTTGGATGCTACTGAATATTCAATAGAGTAAAACAAATTCCCCTGGGGAAGTTGTCTCTTGTGTTAGAGAACTAGGAAACTGTTCCCAGTAATAGCTGGGTATAATAGCATTGAGTCTCCTCTTCCCTCCTCTCACACACGCACACATTTTACAGAAGGGGAAACTGTCTTAGATGAACAAGTCCCTTCCCCTCTCTCTGTGCCTGAGTTTCCCCAGCTGTAAAGTGAGGGAATTGGAATTGGATCTCAAAGCTCTTTCTAGCTGTAAATCCAATGATCCTATATGGCCCAGAGAAAAGAGACTATGTGGTGAGAGGCAGAATTGTGACCTAGGAATCAGGACACCTGGCTTCTAGTCCTGACTTTGTTCCTGAGGCCACTCTGGCAAAAACTTATAGGTGAGACATTTCTCCTCTCACTTTTCCCAGTCTAAATTTTTTATTTTAATTTTATTTAAATTTAAAAGTCGAAAGCTGAAAGGGGCCTTTAGCACATGGAATGTCCAAGCTAGAAGGGTCCTTAAAACAAAGAACATCTGGAGTAAATGGACTCCGAGGTCTCTCCCTGCTCCGACATTCTCTGACCTTAAATGGGTGTGGGCTGAGAGACTGGAGCAGTGATACCCCAGGCATGTGAAAGAGGGCAGTATTGGACCAGAGTAATCTTCCATCTTCAGCTCTGGTCAAGTCTTCCTCTCCCTATCCTCTGCTGGAGATCTGCTCCCATTTGTTACATACACTCCAGAGTCTCCTCTGATGTGGTAGGGAGGAGGTGGGGAAGAGGAAAGAGGAAGGAAGCACAGGCATCTAGAATGTCTTCTCTCCAGAGGCTAGGGTGAAATATTTGCTTCTGCTTCCACCAGAGATCAGGACCTATGGTCAGACTGAAGGTTCTTCTTTCCTTCTGGGCAAGACTTGATCCTGGGTCTTAGCAGGACCGGAATTTTGGGTAGTGGCACATGTCAGCCCTTCAATAAAAAGTAGTCCTGTTTGATATCCCATTTTATACTAGGAAAAGAGTCTCAGAACTAGAAGAGACCTCAGTGGGCATCCAGTCCACCCTGAAGAGTAGCCTCTGCTGCAACATACCTGACATGGTCATCCAGCCTCAACTTGAAGACATCCAGGGAAGGAGAATTCACTCTATTCCAAGACATCTCACTCTACTTTGTGGTAGCTCTAATTATTAGGAAGTCTCCCTATCTGAGGAATGATACCTCTGCAATTTCTACTGGCTGCTTCTAATTCACCTCTAGGTGTTAAACGGAACCAATCTAATAATTTTTTCCATGTGGTAGCCCTTCAAATACCTGAAGATTGCTTTTATGTGCTCTCTAGGTCTTCTTTTCTCGAGCTAATCATCCCCAGTTTCTTTGGTGGATTCTTAAATGGCAAGATCCATCTCAAGGCCCTTCTTCAGAAATCCTTTTACTCATAAATGCCCTGACTAAAATATGGCACCCAGAACTGATCACACTACTCTAGGTGTAGTCTCATAGAACCTGAATTTAGAGCTGGAAGAGACATGAGAGATACTATGGTCCCACACCCTCCATTTGCAGATAAGAAAACTGAAGCCTCAAGAGGTGAAGTGACTTGTCCAAGGTCACAGAAGCAGAGCTTAGATTTGAACTAGTCATCTTCCTGCCATGCCCATCTGCCTCCCATGAGATGTTGTATAATCAATACACTATTATCTCATACTTATGATACAGACTTTTAAAAAACAAAACCAAAGGGCTTTGCATTCTTCCCTATCAAATTTTAAAATTGGATTTGGCTGATCCTTTTAACCTGCTGACATTTTTGGATCCTGACTCTTTCATCTAACACATTCGCTATTCTTCTTAGTTTTGTGTGACATACAGACTTGTCAGTGTGCTATCTTTATCTAAGACATTGATTAAAAAAATGTCCAACAGTGCAGGGCCCAGCAGAGATCCCGTGGAGCACAATACGGAGGCTTCCCTCCAAAATGACATCAAATCAGCAACTGGTTCCGAATACATCTAACTATAATATTGCCTAACTCTAGCCCTTGTCTCTCCATCCTAACTCCAAGGACAGTACCAAAGACCTTGTCAACTGCCTGATGAAATCTACAAAAATGGTATCTCTATTTCTTCCAATCCAAAGACTAGCAACCCTGTCAAAAAAAAAAGTGCCTGCCGTCAACCATTCTTGATTAAGTTTTGCTGGCTCTTAGGGAACGTAATTTCCCTTTCCTAAATGTTCACAAGCTTTCCTTTCATTCATATATTCCAGAATTTTGTCATAAATCATGGTCAAAATCACTAGCATGTAGTTTGAGACAAGACAGTTCCTTCTCTGAAGCACTTCTCATATTCTTCATGATCTTTGTTTTAAAAACATTTTGGGGGATGCATTTTGGTTTTGGCATGACAGATTTTCCCCAACATACACACAAAACAAACCCCTCTATAAAAGAAAGAACAAAACAGACGATCAATTATTAACAGAAATAAGCAATGTGTTCTTTCATCTTGGCAGTGCTGGACTAACAATGACTATTGTATTTGACCAAAATTTTGTTGCTCCATCATGTTGACTTTATATCCAATGTCGCAGTTGCTGTCGATATTCCTCTTTTGGCTCTGCTTTCTTGTTCCGCATCCCTTCATGCAAGTATTCCCGTGTTTCTTTGAATTCTTCATATTCATCATTCCTTATAATGAAACAGTATTCCATTACCTTCATGTAATATAATTTGTTGAGTCGTTCCCCAATCAGTGGGTACCTATTTTGCTTCCAGCTTTTTATTATTGTGAAGAATGCTGCTGTGAACATTTTTATTTATTTGAATCTTCTCTTGCAGTCAATAGGCTCTTTGGAATATAGCCTCAGCAGCAAAATCTCTGGGTCAAAAGGAATGAACAATTTAGTAATTTTTTTTGATAATTCAAAACTGTTTTCCAGGATAGTTAATCTATTCACAGCTCTACCTGCTGTGAATAAATGTGCCTGTTTTTCCACAGTCCCTCCAGCAATGTTTTCTCCCTCACAATCTTTCAGAGATCATTAACACTAGCAGAGCACACACATGTATTTATTCTTCTGTACCCTGGGATGTAGTTCATTTGGGCCATGTGATACGAACTAATCAAAGGTAGGTAGGTTCTTCCTTACTGTTTCCTTACTTATCTTGGATATCAATCAACTACCTAATGGCCATAATTGTTCTAATCTTTCCAGGTAAGAGATAATTCTTCTTGGCGGAGGAAGTGGAAGTTGAAAAAAAGAAATTGAGTGGTTCTGCCTTCTGTTCATCATCTCTTACCATTATCCCATGCATCCCATGGTGCAGTTCTGTTCTTTCTTTGGTCTTCCTCTTGTCCCTAACATCAGTACAGAGACCCTCCTTAGTGTCCTTGCCATTCATCACTGGCTTCAGCTCACTCCAGACTTTAGTAGTACTGACACTAATTTTATAGGACTGATGTGCTCCTTTTTTTATATGCATCCTCTTACCTGCTCTTGCTGGTATATTATATACATTGCTAATGGTTTTGTACATTATCATCATCATAAATAGCATTTATGTTAAAGTTATGTTAAAGTGATTTAACGTTTGCGAGGTGTTTCACATATATTATTTCATTTTGCCATCCCAACACTGGGAGGTTGGTGCTATTATCATTCCCATTTTACAGGTGATAAAGCTGAAGCAGACAGAGGTTTATAGGATTAGAGAGCTGTTAAGTGTCTGAGGTTAGATTTGAGCTCAGGTCTTCCTGACTACAGGTCCCGTGCTCCATCAAGCCATTCCATCAACTAACATTCCCCCTTTCTTCCTCAACATAAATGTTACTGTTTATATCTTGAGATATCATTTTTGAAGTCTTCTTATTTCTGTTGGACTGACTTCCCCTGTAGAAATTTAGGCCTTGGAATCCTCCCCACTTTTTCTCAGAACCTTTTGAAATAACAAAATCACCAAATTCAGACTTGAGTTGAAAGGGACCTCAAAGGCTCTTCAGCCCAATACTGTACTGCCTGCATAGAAATTCCCAGTACAGCATAACCATTCACCACCTGGCGCTCTCCCGTGGGGAAGAACCCACTGATCTCCTCAGGTAGCCCACTGTATTTTGGGATAGCTCTCATCATTAGGCTGTTTTTCTTACCTGCCTTTATGCCACCACTATCCATTGCTCCTCATTCTATCCTCTAGGGCCAATGTAAACAAGCTTCTTCATCTCAGCTCTTCAAATGCTTGAAGACAGTTGTCATGTTCCATCTGAGTCTTCTTTTCCTCAGGCTAAAGAAGCCCCATTTCCCTCAATGATCTCTATATGGAATGAACTCAAGGCCCGTTGTGGCTGTCCTTCTCTGAACTCTCTTGTTTATCAATGCCCTTCCTAAAATGGTGTGCCTAGAAATCAATATAGGGCCCACAATAGAGTCAGACCAGGGCTGAATCCATGGATACTATCCCCTTCCTAGTTCTGAACACTAGGCCTCTCATTATAGACTATGATTAAGTTGCCATCTCACACTGTTGGCTCAAATTGAACTTACAACCCATTAGAATGTTTGTATTATTTTTAGAGGGACTGCTGTCTAGCTGTATTGCTCCCATCTGGTAGTTGTAAGGCTGATTTTTTTGAACCCAAATGTAAGACTTGACATTTATCCTTATTAGAGTTCACCTTATTAGATTCAGTCCAGTGTTCTAACCTATTTAGACCTCTTTGATTCCTCTTGTATTCATTCAGCTTGTTAGCTATCTCTCCTAGTTTCATATCATCTGCAAATTTGCTTAATATGCCATCTATGCTTTTTTCATTGTTTGTCAAACCCCAGCTCTGGATTACACACATTCTCTACCTCCTCTACTTCTACCCAAGTGCTGCTGAACAGACCTGGAGCAAATCATACAACCTCGCTGGTGGGGACACTCTAAACTCATACTATTTCAGTTCAACTGGACCCTCACTGCCACAAGGGAATCCTTTATTCCTTCCTATTTCATTCGCTGCAGATGTTCCAAATTTACTTCTCTGTAAGCCTTCCACAGCAGCAGCCTCTCCTCTCTGCTCCAGCTGACGACTACATCTTTGGTATCTTTTACTTTATTGAAAAAATTGAGAATGTTTGCAATGAGTTTCCTCTTCTTCCCTTCTATTCAGCTTCTCCTTTTTCCCAGGTCCTTCTCCTTGCTAAGATCAATTCTCGGGCATGTGCCTTTGATTCCATTCCCCCTCCCTTCTCCAACAGATTTCATCTTCACTCATTCCCCCCACCCCTTCAACCTTTCTCCATCTATTAATTCCTTCTCTAGACCTTCAAAACGCCTATGTCTCCCCCATCCTAAAAAACAAAACAAATAAAAAACTTAATCACTAATCTCTACCATCCCTTCATCCTAATCTATATCTCTCCCTACTTTCTCAACCAAACTACTGGAAAAAAATTATCTTTACTCAGTGCCTTCATTTCTCCTCTACTTACTTCAGTCCTCAATACTTGGCAGTTTGGCTTCCACCTTCATACCTCCACTACAGCTGAGTTCTTCAAAGTTACCAGGGTTCTTTTACTTACCAAATCTGATTGTCTTTTCTCAGCTCCCATCCTACCTGACCTCTCTGCTGTAGGTGACAGTTTCCAACCCTCTCTAATTTCATGACACTGTTCTCTCCTGACTCTCTTCCTGTTTATATGATCACTCTTCATTTTGCACTGCAGGCTCATTGACCAGATCCTCCCCCTTTCACTGTAGGTGCTCCCCAAAGCTCAGCCCTAGGCCCTCTTCTTTCCTGTTGTTACACACTCTATTGTTGACCTCATGAGCTCCCACGGGTTAAATTAACAACCCTATTCAGATGGCTCACAGATGTATAGACGTATATAGATGTATATGTGTATACATCTATGTACATAGATATTATATACATACACACACACATATGGGCCCAATCCAGGGATGAGGAACTTGTGACCTTAAGGCCACATGTGTCCTTCTAAGTCCTTGGATGTGGTCTTTTGACTGAGGCCAAGTTTTACAGAACAAATCCTTTTATTAAGGGGATTTGTTCTGTGAAATTTGGATTCGGTCAAAGGGCCACACTCAAGGACCTAGAGGGCCACATGTGGCCTTGAGGCTGCAGGTTCCCCACCCCTGGCCCAATCTCTCCCCTGGATTTCAGTCCTGCATCACAGTTGACTACTGGACTTTTCAAACTGGATGTCCCATGGACATGTCAAACTCAACATGTCAAAAACAAAATAGTATTTATTTCTCTAAAAGCTCATTCTCCTTCCAAACTTGCCTATTTCTGTTAAAGGCACCATCCTTCTTCCAGGCTCTTAAGTTCATAGACATGGCATCATCTTTATCTCCTCTCTCCTCTTCCCTCCACATATCAAATCAGTGGCTAAATCTTGCTGTTTCTACTTTTACTACATTTCTAGCCTCAGTCCTTTTCTCAGAATGGAATATATTGCCAATGCAATACCCATAGCAGCTGCTATGAATATGCAGATGTATTTCCAGGGTTGAATCACAAAATATAATAAACTCCCTCCCTCAAAAATGGAACAAAGATATTTATTTAGATACCAGAAAGCCAGTTCTACCATGGTAACAAAGAAGTTTATACACATCACCAATCCAGGGAGCACCGCCATCCCCAAGCCTTCCCTCCTGTAGGCCTCCCCACAAACAAGCTCCCCTAGGTAAAATTCCTCCCTCTCTCACTCTCACTAGCTGCTCTGCCTCAGCTCTCTCCTCAGCACTGCCCCATTCTCTCACAGCTCTGCCTTGATCTCTCTTCCTGCTCCATTCATTCAGTAAGCTCCTCCCACCATGGGCTCCAAAGTGACTCAAACTGTGGGCTGGGCCAGAGCTCAAAGCAGGTCACATGGGCCTATTAAGGGGCAGGAAAGATCTTCAGATTCTCTTAACATTACATGTTCACATACACCATTTTAGTTCAGACCCTCATCATCCTTTGCTTAAATTATGATAAGAACCTCCTAATTGGTCTCGACTCTCTCCCCACTCCAATCCATGCTATTCACTGCTGCCAAAGTAACCTTCCTCAAGTGTTGATCTGATTATGTAGCTTTCTTACTTAATCACCTTTAGTGGCTCTTTTTTATTTCTAGGATAAAACATAAACTTCTCTGTTTAGCTTTTAAAGCTCCTTATAACCTAGCCCCCAAATCTCCTTGTAGCCACATTGAATATCCATCCCCCTTCTGTACTCTGAGATACAGCCAAACTTTTCTTCTTCTTGTCTCTCACACAGAGCATTCTATGTCCCACCATTGTGCCTTTGCCCTGGCTCTCTCCCATAAGGAGAATAAATTACCTCCTTATCTAGGCCTCATAGAATTCCTCTTCTCATTCAAGACATAGCCAAAGTACCACCTTCTACATGAAGCCTCTCCTGATTCCCACTCCCAGCTGGTATTATTTTTCCTCTCTCCCCAATCATCTGCCTTTTATTCATTTTTATTAATTTTCTCTGTTTATTCTCTATATACATACATACAGATAGATAGATTGATTGATATAGATGTACTTGTTTCCACTAGAATGTATGTCCTTGAGAGGACGGAGGATTTTATTCTTAGATTTGTGTCCCCAGGGTCTAGGACAGTGCCCAACACATAGTAGGTGCTTGATAAATGATGGTTGATTAACTAATTTCCCAAGTCATTGATAAAAATGTTAAACAGCACAAGACCAATCATAGATCCAATGGAGAGCTATTTACTTCCAAGTTGACATTGACCTATTAATGGCTATTCTTCAAGTCAGCACAGTACAATGGAAAGAGCTTCTTGCTCTGGAGTCATTGGGCCTAGGTTCAAATCCCACTTCCAATCCCGCTACCTATGTGTATTGGGGCAAATTTCAATTTCCCTGGGCCTGAGTTTCCTCACCTGCAGAAAGAGGAGGCTAGGATGACTAGATGATCTCTAAAGTTCCTTTCAATAGGAGTCCCTTGATCCTATGAGTCTTGTAATTCAACCAGTTCCAAATCTAGCCATAGTATTGCTTTCTAACCTATTTTTCCACCATCTAATCCCCAAGAACACCAAAGAGCATTCCTCTTAACTATCAGTTTAATAACATTGTAAAAAAGTGAAATTAGGTTAGTGGAGCATAATTTGTTCTTTTTTTTTTTTTTGCTTTTTGGAGGGCAGTTGGGGTTAAGTGACTTGCCCAAAGTCACATGGCTAGTTTTTGCATCAAGTGTCTGAGGCCGGATTTGAACTCTGGTCCTCCTGACTCCAGGGTCAATGCTCTATTCACTGTGCCACCTAGCCACCCCCATAACTTGCTCTTGATGGAGCCATCCTGGCTTTTTGTAGAGACTGCTTCCAGTGTCATGTGCTCACTATGGAACCTTCTAGAATGTGGCCAGGAATCGAAGTCAGACTTGTTGGCCTAGAGCTGTAGAATCCATTCACTTACCTTAAAAAAATTGTATAACAGCTGCCATTTTCCAGTTCTGCAAGTACCTTTCCTTCACTCCTCCATCCTTCAAAGATCTCTCCCTGTGGCTTATACCAAGTGCATCTGCTGGTTCTTCATGCAGATGGACTTTATCTGAGCCGTGTGACTTACATCTGTCAGGGACAACTAAGTTCTATTTCAGTTATCTTCCTATTTATCTTGGATATCAACTCCCTATTAATCATTTTTGTTCATTCCTTTCCAGTCCAAAGATCATTGTCCTTGGAAAAGAAAACAAGGAAAATTAGAGCTGAGTAGCTTGCTCTTCCCTCAATGGTCTGTTGTCTTCCCATCTACCTTGACCAGCAGTCCTATCTTTTCTTTAATCTTTCTCTCTAGCTAAAACAAATAAGTAAATGAAATACTTTTACACCTAGATCTGGAGTACACATGAGATCATGCCTGAGACTTGCTTTCTATTCCAGCACAAATATGAAGATAGAACAATCACTACTCCTCAAGGTTTTCATCATTTCCACAGCAACAGCTAACTAATCCAATCCAACAAGCACCTACTGTGGTACAAGGTGCTGTCCTAGGTCCTAGGAACATAAAGACAAAAAAACAAAAAAAAAACTGTCATTGTCCTCAAGGGCCTTATAAATTCTCCTGAGTAATACAGAATGTAAATAGCTTAAGTTTATGCATGATAATTTAAGAAGAGTAGAAGCATTGACAGCCAAGGAGTTCTGGAAGAGCTTTCTATAGAAGGTAACCAATGAGATAAACCTTGAAGGAAGTCAGGGATTCTAAAAGATAGAGGTGAGAAAACTGCTTTCTAGGCATAAGGAATAGCTATGTGAAGGGACAGGTGAGAAACAGAAAACCAAGTTCAGAAGAATAACATAATAAGCCAGTATCTAACATTTGAAAACGAGCAAGAAATAAGCTTAGCAAGGTAAACTAAAGCCAGATTGTAAAAGACTGTAAATGCCCAACAGAGAACCTTGCATTTTATCCTATGGATAAGAAAGAGTAGTTACATATTCTTCAGAAGGGGAAAAACATAGTCAGACCCGGGCTTTTGGAAGATGATTTTAGCATCTAAATAGATGATAGATGTGAGAAGGGAGAAGTTAATAGCCAGGAATCCGATGAGAAGGCTGTTGAAATAGCCAGAGAAGAGAAGTGAGAAAGTTTTGAATGAGGGTGGTATTCATATGGATGGAAAAAAGGAGATGATGGGAAATCTATGGTGCACACAGAATCAGTGAGACTTGGTAACTGATTGGTTGTGGGCCAAGAGTAAGAGAAAGGGAAGAGTTGAGGAAAATGATAATAACTAGCACTTATATAACACTTTACATTTTGCAAAGTGCTGTACAAATAGTATCTCATTTGATAATGGATGATGTTGAAACTCTGAACCTGGATGACTAGGAAAATGGTGGTGTTCTCAACAAAAATGTGGAAATGTAAAGGACAAGCGTGTTTGGGGGTGGAGGAAATAAGAAGTTAATGAGCCATCTTTTGGATATGACAAAATAGGACATCCAGTTGCAGATATCTAGTGGGAGGTTGGTGAATCAGAACTAGAATTCAAAGAAAGTGACTAGGGATGGCAAGAGAGAGAGAGTCATCTGCATAGAGATGCTAACTTAATCCATGTGAGTTGATAAAATCACCAAGAGAGAGGAGAGGAGAGAGCCCAGGAAAGAGGTTTAAGGAATGCTCAAAATTAATGGCTGGGACAGTGGATGATAAGCCAAAAAAGGAGAATCAGAAGGAGTGGTCAGGCAGGTAGAAGGAAAACCAGGATAAAGCAGCATCATGAAAACCTAGGTGGAAGAGGCGATCCAGGAGAAGGGGGTGGTCAACAATGTCAGATACTTCAGAGATATATTTCTAAAGGATGAGGACTGAGAAAAAAACTCATCATATTTTATCAATAGTTGGTATTTGGCTAAGTGATGAGGTCAAAATATAGATTGCAAGGGACTAAGAAGTTAGTGGGAAGAAAAGTAATACTGATGACTTCTAGGAATTTGGCTATGAAAGGAGGAAAGGTATGGAATGATAGCTTGAGGAGATGGTAAGATCCATCAAAGAGTTTATCTTTATGGATGGGGAGGCCTGGGTATATTTGTTGGCACTGGGGAATGGAGAGATTGAAGACCAAAATAAGAGAGGATGATCAAAAGGTTGCTGCTTCTATTTGTCCTTCATTCTGGAAGAAGACCATCATTATCAAGGAGGTGAACCTATGACATGCAAGTCAATTTGATGTAAGTTGGGGAGGGCTGTGCAAAGTCACCAGCCTGCTTTCTCCTCAAGAGTCATCTGGGTCCAGTGGCCAAATATTGATCAGGACAACTGGAGATGACCCTAGATGCAGTGGGGAGCTTGGCCTTTTCAAGCCAAGGTCTTTAACATATCTCAGTTTGACTGAGGCAGTTACCATTCAGTGACTAAGGCTTAATAAGTACCCAGAGGAAACAGGAGGGAATAGGGTCAAGGAACAAGTCAAGGTTGGACTTGGTTAGGAAAAAAGGCTAGCTCTGTCACTGACTGTATCAAAGGAGAGAATAGGGGATGGACAATGTTGAGGATATTTGTAGTATGAGATGGGGGAAAGAGGAACTTCATTTTATCAGTAAAGCAGGAGCTGAGGTCTTCTGCTGAGATGAGGGGAGCAGGGACAGTTAGAGGAGGTTTGAGGAGAGAGTAAAAGGTTTGGAGCAACTGTTGGGGGGGGGGGGGAGTATCAGTTAAGAATTAAAGCATAGGAAAAATAAAATGGCCACACAGAAGTGAAGGTCCAGATGAGATTAGACAACAAATTTATAGGGAACCTGATTAGTTTATTTGAATGTCTTCCTCTAGAGTCTTCAAGAGACTAGATGTAGGAGTAGAGAAGGATGGTGGAAGTAACCTAGGCATGACGAGCTTTGTGGGTGAGAATCAGCTCCAGAATAACAGTCTCTTCTCCCCCACCATTGCTTCCACCTTTTAAAGAGTGAAGTGATGATTAAAAACAAGTCAAGAATTCACCAGCTGCTCCACTTTTAGCGCGGAGGGTTCCTGAAGCTGTCTAGATAATTGAAGCTCTCATCTCTACCATAAGCAAGCCTCCATGCCAGGTTCGAAAGGCTTTTCTTGATCTCATCTATTTCTTTTCTTTTTTTTTTTTTTTTTTGCTTTTTGGAGGGCAGTTGGGGTTAAGTGACTTGCCCAAGGTCACACGGCTAGTTTTTTGTGTTAAGTGTGTGAGGCCAGATTTGAACTCAGGTACTCCTGATTCCAGGGCCGGTGCTCTATTCACTGCGCCACCTAGCCGCCCCTTATTTCATCTTTTTATAAAGGAGATCTCTAGAACATCTGGCAACAATATCACTTGTGTTTCTCCCTCCATTCATCTTCACCCCCAATTGTTCTCTATCTTTCTTCCTTTTTCCAGTTTCTAGATTTCCTCAAATCAGTATATTTTCTTAGTATGCAGGGTGTCCCTAAAGTCTGGACACATAGGAAATCTCATTAACTGCATATTTTAAAGAAATGAATGAAAATTTCAGCAATGTTTTATTTAATTAGCATAAATGAGATTTCATAGGAAGACATTAAAAATATCATTAATTAATTAAATTAAATTAATCTCATTAATATGGAAAATAGTCCCCAATAGCTAATGAAAGCTTTTATTCCATATGAAATTGTCATGGCTAAAATTTACATGCTAATTAAATGAAATGTTGAAAATTTCATTCATTTCATTTCTTGAAAATATGCATAGTTAGTGAGATTTCCTATGTGTTCAGACTATACAATGAGATTCTACTCATCTATTATTATTTTTTTTTTTGCTTTGAGTGTTATATCTGTTCATAGCTATGTTCCAGTCACGGTATTCATCTCAATAAAGCTCAACAATATCTATCAAAGATGTGTGAATAGGGTATGTATGCTAAGTATACTCAGACACACCCTAATGCCTCCTTCTGGGGGAAAATGATATTTTAGATCTTAATTTTTGAATTTGTATTTTTACAAGGAGAGTTAGTTAATTTTTTAAATTAAGCTTTGTTAAGTTTTATTCTCTTTAGTTTTTGTTGTTGTTCTGTAATTCAGTTGTGTTCAACGCTTCACGACCATACTATACATGTGGTTTTCTTGGCAAAGATACTGGAGGGGTTTCCCATTTCCTTCTCTAGTGCATTAAGGCAAACAAAGGTTAAGTGACTTGTCCAGGGTGACACAACTAGTGGGCAGATTTGAATTCAGGTTGTCTTGACTCCAGGCCCAGCACTGTATCCACTAAGCCAACTAGCTGTCTTCTCTTTCATTTGCATGATGAAAAAAAATCATCTAATTTATGATTCAAGAAATATGTGTCTAGAAGAAAATACCTAAAAATATTCCCTGGATGTATATGCTGATGGAATACGCTACCTTTACCTATATCCCTGAAATTTCCTTATCCTGCTTACCCTATTCTAGCTGCTTTAGCCTGTCCATCTAAAATTAGGTGCTACCAAATGACCACTTGGTTTCCCCTCTCTAAAATATAATCAGATGAAATTCAGCAGGGACAAACGCAAAGTGGAGCAAGGGCAGAATTGAGATATCCATAAGTCAAGTCTGTCTCTCACCAGCCTCCTCTCTGACCACCCCTCAACAAGGGTTTCTCCATTCTAGTCAAGCTAGCCAACACTAGCCCTTTCTACAACCTTAATAGTGAAAGCACAATGTAACTAGAAGGCCACTGGGCTGGGAGTTAGCAGACGAGTTCAGAGCATGATTCTGATGCTTATTAACTGTCTGAAATTAAGAAAGAAAAAAGTCATCTCTCAGACTCAATTTCCTCATCATTAAAATGGGCATAATCATACTGGCTCTACCCTCCTCTCAGGGTTGTTGAAAAGAATGGGTTTTATAAACTATTTGGTGCTATATAAAATTGGATTCTTGTTTGAGCTGAAGGAGTGAGGTATCCATAGTCTCTTGCCTAGTTTAGGTATCTGTTGGACACAAGTGGAGTCAGAGTCTCAGTCCATGGCCCATGCTGAGATACCATCTGAGATCAGGAAAGATTTTCCAACTTCATTTTGACTCTGGAGGTGGATTCAGGGTTTCAGGAAACCAGCAGGTGGCAGTCAGCACCCATGGTCCAGTGGCCAGGCCCCAGGGCAGTGCCACTGCGGACCTAGGAATCCAGCAATGATGTTTATACTGTTCTGGAGGCTGGGGCCCTGAACTTTCCCCCATATACCGCAGTTGGATGAGCCATGACAGGAAAGAATAACTCATCCTCCTGACTGAGCCACCTCCCCCATCCTACCCACCCCCACCCCCACCCCTAATTCTCCTCCCCCTCCCTCAATGCCTTCCCCCTCCACAGGCCCAGACTGCTCCCCCAT